>JAZKJV010002677.1:643953-1287906 GCA_037367405.1 Ottelia alismoides
ACAAAATTCATCATTTCTAGGCAAGTAATAGACTAAAGCAAGCATTAATTATCCATTTCATACCATTTTATTCAATCATATAAAATATAGCTTTGTTAGAAATCTTTGAATGCGGAAGCCTATCAGAAATAATAGAATAAAGAACAATGAAGCACGCGGGATTTTTACGTGGAACCCTACTCCCTAAGGAGCGCGTGGAAAGGAATGCAATGAAAGGAATTGAATTATCGTAGCCCTAGAGCTCTCTTTTATAGGAGAAACACTTTAAGGGAAAATAACATAGAGAGACAACGAAAAGAAAAAATTACAAGATAATACTAAAGAGATATAAATATCTCACAACTCCCCCTCAAGCTGGAGCGTATATATCTATCATGCTCAGCTTGGAACAACAACGGTGAAACATCCCCTTTACAAAAGCTTTGGTAAACATGTCGGCAATCTGATCACCTGAAGCAACATGAAAAGTGAATATGAGCCCTTGTTGAATCAAGTCACGGGTGTACTGGCAGTCAACGTCAATGTGCTTTGTCCTTTCATGAAAGGCTGGATTATTAGCTATGAATAGAGCAACTTGATTATCACATTTAAGGTGCATAGGAAGTGGCACCTCAATAGTTAGATCAGTCAGAACGGACTTAACCCACATCATTTCTGTACTTCCTTGGGCCCATAGCCCTATACTCGAATTCAGCGCTGGATCTTGCCACAACTGTTTGTTTCTTGCTCTTCCATGAAACCAATGAGCTGCCCACAAACACAGTGAAGCCTGAAGTAGACTTCCTATCCTTGGGGCACCCTGCATAGTCTGCATCCGCACATCCTGAAACTGCAAGAGACGTGCCTCTCCTGAATTGAAGCCCTGCACCTGGAGAAGAATTGAGGTACCTCAAGATCATGTTGACTGCATCCATGTGAACCTGCATGGGATGCTCCATAAATTGGCTAACCCTGCTGGCAACAAATGATATATCAGGTCTGGTAATAGTGGCATATAATAGCTTTCCTACCAGCTCCCTGTACTGTCTCTTATCCACCTCTGCTGAGTCATCATCATATAGCCTAGTATTGGGATCCATTGGAGTAGTAGCAGGTCTACATCCTGTCATACCCATCTCAGATAGACCAGTGACGTATTTTCTTTGCGACATTACCATTCCCTGCTGATTTCTTGCAAATTCTAGGCCAAGAAAATACCGCAGCTTGCCAAGGTCCTTGGTCACAAACTGTTGTCCAAGAAAATCCTTAGCTGCCTGAATATCCCGGTTATTACTTCCTGTAACAATAATATCATCCACATAGACTAAAATAACAACCGTCGCTTTCTGGGTTCTCTTAACAAAAAGAGAGTGACCTGCAGTAGATCTAACAAAGCCCTGTTGTTCAATCAACTCCGAGAGCTTCTGAAACCAAGTCCTTGGACTCTGTTTGAGGCCATATATGGCCTTGTGGAGTTTGCACACCATCCTGGACTCCCCCTCAGCAGTAATCCCTGGTGGCTGCTGCATATATACTTCTTCCTACAAATCTCCATACAAGAAATCATTTTTCACATCTAATTGGAAAAGCGGCCAGTCCTGGACCACAACAACAACAATAAGAATGCACATAGTAGAATGACGCGCAACAGAGAAAAGGTGTCCTGATAATCCACCCCATAGTTCTGGATGAACCCCTGAGCAACCAACCTAGCCTTGTATCTATCCTTTGAACCATCCGCACGATGTTTAATTGTAAACACCCATTTACTACCAACAACAGAAGCACTTGGGGGAGAGGGGACGACACTCCACGTACTACGAGACTGTAGAGCAACCATCTCTTCTTCCATAGCAAGACGCCACGGACCATTCTGCATAGCTTCCTGATAGGTCCATGGAATCTGTACAGCTTATAAGGCAACAAAAACCTCTGATAGTCTCCAGATAGCTGTGCCAAGGAAACATGAGAAGAAAGAGGATGCATAGTACATGCACGCCTCTTCCTACGGAGAGCGATAGGCACGTCCAACTCTACAGTAACCTCTGAAGGAGAATCAGTTACGGCATCCTGCACGTCATCCTGCATACTCAAATCACCAGTGCCATTAGTAGAACTCAAATGCTCAAAACATACCTTGGGCGTGCTGGACGATGGAAGCGGCACATGAGCACGAGGTCAGCGCTGATAAACCTGAGGAAAGAAAATAGGTGTGGTAGGAGGTGGAGGAGGCGCTGGCGGAGTAGGTGATATAGTGACATCTGGAATGGGTGAGACAAGAAGTAAAGGCATATAAACCTCTTCTTCATTTTCTGAAGGAACGAGTTTGTCACCTACATGAGTGAAATACATAATGGATTCAAAGAAGGTGACATCTGCACTAACATAATACGTTCGTCGAGCAGGGTCAAAGCAACGATACCCCTTTTGGGTCTTGGAGTACCCAACGAACACATACTTGACCGTTCTAGGAGAGAGCTTGTCCAGACCTGGAGACATCTGATGGACAAAAGCAACGAATCCAAAGACACGAGGTGTGAGAGATAAAAGATATGTCTCGGGAAACGTAATCGAGAACGGGATCTTCTCCCCCTGAATCGATGAAGGCATACGATTCACTAAATAACACGTAGTGAGACCGCGTCCCCCAGTAACAATGGAAAGCACGGCTTTGAATCAGAAGAGTCCTGGTAACATCCAAGAGATGGCGGTGTTTTCTTTCAACCATCCCATTTTGTTTAGAAGTGTACACACATGATGTCTGATGCACAATACCATAGGATCTAAGAGATTGAGAAAGTTGTGTACTACAGAATTCAAGTGCATTATCAGAACGTATAAACTTGACATTCACAGAAAACACATTCTTTATTTCATTAATAAAGGATTGAATGACAGGACCATCATCAGATTTGTTCTTAAGAAGAAATACCCATGACAGTCTAGAGAGCTCATCAACAGCAACAAGATAAAACCTATGTCCTGAAAATCTGGGAAACGACTTGGACCCCAATACCAAAATGAATCAACTCGAATAGACTATGACTACTTCGACCCTGACGACTCTAGAATGTGGACCTATGATGCTTCCCAAGCTTGCATGCCTCGTACTAAAAAGTAGAACGGGGAGAGATCTGAGGAAGAACGTTACGCAGCTTTTGCAGAGGAAGATGACCAAACCGAAGATGCCACATATAGGGAGAAACAGATCCAGTGTGAAAAGAAGAGGCACCAACATAAGGAGACTGCTCCAATCTATAGAGACCTTGCTCACGGCTAGAACCAATCACCATGCTCGTTAGAATAATCTGAAACACAAGAGCAGAAGGGTCAAAAATGGCATGACAATGTAAATCTTCGGTGATTTGACTAATAGATAGTAAGTTCATAGAGAATTCATGATCGTAAAGAACGTTGTGGAGCCACATTGCATATTTGCATGGGTTAACTGCATCTCCCCCTGACCAGTGATGGGAGAATGTGTCCCATCTGCTATCACGACTGATCTGCCAGACTGAGTTGGGCTATAGGAACTAAATTGCCCTCTATTACCACAGAGATGATGAGAAGCTCCTGAATTCATAATCCATTCTGACAAGTCTGCTCTGTAACAGCTAGTAAAGGCATATGTTGTACCTGATGTAGATGCCGAGGCTGAGGCTGCTACCTCGGATGATCCTGACGGAGAGCCGGTTGACTCAGGAGAAGGCATAATCTCCCTGAGCCTCGCTACTAACTCATCAAATCTCTGATCAGATGCAGTTGAAGAATTGTTGCCCTGTTGGATTTATTTTGCAACACGTGTCGAAGCTGAAAACCCATGCTTAGGATAGCATGTTTCCTCAAAATGACCTGATGTGTGACAGTAGGTGCACGGTTGACGAGGAGGTCGACTACCCCCCTCCTCTTCAACGACCACCACGGCTACGGAATTGCTTAGGGCTCCCCCTACCACGAGATGTTGCATGCTCAACCTGCGATATGCCTCCTCCATTGGGGGTATAGTAGCATCAGTCAGAAACTGTGCTCTAGCAGCACCATAATCAGAGTCAAGTGTCGCTAGAAAAACTTCGGTCATCACCGAATCTTTATATGCCTTGAGATGCTCTAGCGTGGCAGTCAAGGGAATGTAGCCCTGTAACTTCTCAAACATACCCCTTAGAGAAGTGTAAAGGGCATGAAGAGGGCAACATTCTGCTTGGATGTGAAGATGTCGTGCTAAAGTTGCAGAATCTTCGATTCGTTCTTTGCTGGAGAGTAAGTAGTGGCAAGAATGTCCCACATAGCCTTGGCCGTGGGCTGACTCAATATATCATTGGCTATCTCCATGAACACCATCTCTGAAAGCCACACACGTACATATGCGCCATCTGCCTCCTATGAGGCGTCAATCCCAGTCTTGTCAACAGGCTCCGCCCGTGTGAGAATATGCTTCTTGTCATTGCATTGCATTAGACTCATGAACTGCATGGCTCATAGTTCATAGTTTGTTCCATCCATCTTGACGATGGGTGTGGGACCTTCGAAGGCACTCAGGGATGGAACGTCAGCTTTGTTGTCGGACATGGTGACAACTATTTTGCAAGACTGGATGATCAACAAGAAAGACTTGCGCCTACATTGACATATGGAAAGATGATTGTGGGTGTAGACTCATACCACTACCTCTTTCATTCTTCGGAGGCTCCTTTGGGTAACTAGGGTGATTTAGATAATAATGTCACACCCTAATCACCCAATAACATGGTAGAAAACACCTACATCCCTCAAGGGCAGTGGCGGCACACAGGGCGATATGGCGCAAGTCGCGTGATAGGGGACATGCTGCGACACTCGCGGTGGAGGCGCGCGAGTAGGGCATGCCGAGGAGTGGTGTGCGCACGGCGCAATAAGGAGCAACGGCCTCGCGGAGGTGCGCCGACTGCGTGGAGCGTGGCGAGGGTCGGCAATGCGCGCATAAGTGCGCTGGATGGTGGTGCGGCGCGGCGGGCTGCGTGGGTGCGCGCTCGCGCACTAGGGTTTTGATGGGGGTGAGTCTCTAGGGCACAGGCTCCGGTCTAGGATTGTCGCTCTGATACCATGTGGAAAGGATTGAAATGAAAGGAATTGAATTATCGTAGCCCTAGAGCTCTCTTATATAGGAGAAAAGCTCTAAGGGTGCGTTTGGTTCGTGGGTTTTTCAGGGGTGGATAACCCGGTTTTGTGTTTGTGTGTTTGGTTGGTGGGCTAAAGGTTGGGAGGGTTTGTGTGATGTGATTGTATTGGAATTTGAAAAAGTTGATAGTTATTATGATATGATTGTATTGAAATTTGAAAAACTTGGTGATTGTTGTGATGTGATTGTATTGAAGTTTGGAATAGTGAGTAGAAGTTGAGTATTTTATGATTTTTAGATGATATGATGGTATAATATATAATTTTTTTGATGGGAAGGGAGTGGACCCCACTAGTGGGTTAAAAGTGGGGGTTTTGGGGGGTTACCCACCCAAAGTGGGGGGTAACCCCCCAACCAAAAGCACCCTAAGGGAAATTACATAGAGAGATAACAAAAAGAAAAAATTACAAGATAATACTAAAGAGATATAAATATCTCAACAGAGCGGGATGAAACCACAAGAGAATGACTCAAAAGGCTGATTTGTCTATTGACTTTCTCATCTGTTACAGGAGTTATGGGGCTTCTTATATAGCCTCCACAGACTCTTCAAGTTTCACCACTGGTAGATGTGAGACTAAACTCTGAATGTGGCAAATGGATCTTGGAACAATCCATTTACCTATCTTACATATGACACATATACTCCAACACTCCCCCTCAAGTTGGAGCATGCAATGCTCATCTTAGACAAACAGAAAGAAATCTCAAACTAACAATACAAGACACTATAGACAATATCAACTCAACAAACACAACAATCGGCTGCTGTTGAGGACGTTGCTTCTCATGCCGTGCAGGTGAGGAGGAACAAAATCTCCTCGTCGGAGAGCATGTGCTTTGTATTGCATCTGTCAGAGTCACTGCAACTGGAAATGAGTCTCTTCGTCGGAGTACTCTGGCTCGCCACAACATGTGGACAACTGCTTTGTCTCTGAAAGGATCGAGCTGAAAAACGTCGTGGAGACATCCTCGTCAAAATCCATGGTCACTGGAGAATGGAGTCTGAAAAGTCTCCTCACCGGAGAACTGGGTTTCTCCCATACTGGCTCAGAGAATGGGATCTCTACTCTAGAGTCCCTGTGAAACCACATGAAAACCCTACCCCATACGACATAGGGAATGCGATCTCTACTCTGGAGTCCCTATGGATCACATGAAAACTCTGACCAAAACAAAAGATGGGGACCACACAAAATGATGGCAAACATGCGCACATCAAACTGAAGACTCGGAATATGAATGTCGAGCCTGAAAACTTGTAGAGTCTGAAATCTAGCCGGTCTGGAATCTGAAGAATCTGGATCTGAATCAGACCTGTAACTCTACACAATACTCCCTCTTTCTCCCATACTTGACGGAAAACATTGGTATCGACAAAGTTGGGATAAGACTAGAAAATGGGGAAACAAGAAACTAATAAGCTGATCCTTTTTTTCGCCTTCTTAAATCATTTTTTTAATAAGTCGTTCATCAAAAAATTAACAGCTTTCCCCCTTTTCCCGTATACGGTTTTTTTTGTACGCGCCTCTTTTTCCAAGCAAACACTTTTTTTAAACACACAGGTCTATTGGGCCAAAACATTGCTGCCCCTCCTTTTTTTAAAACGGATCTACCCTCCCTTTCTCTTTTTTTAATACACGGCAACAGAGGAGGCATGTTGGGCCTCAAACATTTTTTTAAAACGACCCAGTTGGGTTGATGACCATTATTTAGGGTTCCCATTTGGGAACCCCAAACTACTGCCGCCCCCGATGGGGAATTCTTCTTGTCGCCGTCGTCGTGCACGGTGGGGAGATGGACTTACGCGAGGAGTAGCCGATCTAATGCGGCAGAGCTCCCCGCCTTTGGTCATCGATTCGACGACAGATCAGAGGATAGGGTGGCGATGTTGTTGGCAGGAGCGCAGAGATTGGCACCACGAAGAAGGTGCTCTGTCTGAGGATTTGGTGTTGCGGATACCCGAGAAATGGGGTCGTACTTGGCGCCGCCTGGAGCACGACGGGGCTCCGCCTAAAGAGCAACATGTTGGGGTTGTTGTGTTGCTACTAGAAGATCGTACTCCTCCTGGAGCGTTAGCCTACTCAAGAGAGGAGGGGGAGGGGCGCCGCCTACCGTTTTTTGCGGTGCCACTGCCTGATGTAGCTGGAGCAGCCGTCGCTGATTGGAAGTGTGTCGCACGACGCTTAGATATGGGGGTAGCGTCGTTGGAGGATGTTGGCCTGCCTGGAGGTTGCACGAAGCCACATACGGTTGGGGGATGACGGTGCAACCAAGGAGCAGTGGGGGTTGACCCGCAGAAGAGAGATGTAGCACCACCCCATATGTCGTCTGCCTAGGGTTCCCTCAAACCTTGTATCACAAGAGAGTGCGCCATCTGGGGATGAAGAACATGCCCATGATGGGGCATCACCGATGCCGCCTGGAACTTGATACTCAAAAAAGACGAACAGATCTGGAATAACACTTCGAGAGCTTGCAAGATAACCCCTAAAGATTGAAACTTGAACTTGACTGTTCTTGTACAATAAATCTTCAAAATCAACCAAGAACGACCTACTATGATACCATGTCAAAAAAACTTTGAATGCAGAAGCATATCAGAAATAATAGAATAAAAAATAATGAAGAACACGTGATTTTTACGTGGAACCCTACTCCCTAAGGAGCGGGATGAAACCACGGGAGAACGCCTCAAAGAGTTGATTTGTCTATTGTCTTTCTCATATGTTAGAGGAGGTCTGAGGCTTCTTATATAGCCTCCGCAGACTCTCCAAGTCCCACCACTGGTAGATGTGAGACTAAACTCTGGATGTGGTAAATGGATCTTGGAATGATCTGTATACCCATTTTACATATGATGCATATACTCTAATAGGCTTCAATAAAGATAATACAAGTCATCTAAGTTTTAAAACAAGGGTAACAACACAAAGACTTGTCTTATATATTGTAATTAGATACAATAACTCATAATATTAAGCATCATAAAATACAACTTCTTGTTAAAACTTCGTATTTTAGTTTATAAGAGCATTATACAGGATGTTCACTGTGAAATCCAGCCTGCAGATCCGGGTTACCCATTTACACAACATTCACAATGGATAGCATTAGGATACCTGAAATTTAGGGAAATATTTTCGCGTTTCGAAATGACATTCACAATTAATGTAAACAACCACAGAGCCAATAATAAGTGTCACCAATTTAAATTGCATTAATTTCTATATACAGTTACATGTAGCAAAAGAGACTGCAATATGTACATGTATCCCAAAACGTAACAGAAGAGAAAGAAAGCATTTACATTATCTGTACAAAAACAACATATGTACTGACAAGTATAACAGCGGAGGCTCAGGATCATCAATCAATCTACTGCGATGCATGCGCTTTGCCTGCCACATATGCAAGGGACAAAAGAATATCAACAATTGTTGAATGCAATCTAACATATTAAAAATAACAGATATTTTAGTGGTTTCGAAAGAGCAAGTAGATAAATATTGAAATTTAAATTTAACAATCTACTTGCATAAAAATAGGTTTTCAAGCTGTTATGTATGTAAATTCCCTGATCACCCATCACTCCATAACTTTCTATATATAACATTTTCAATATTAATTAATGACTCATACGTAGGTTATTATCTTTTTATCACATAGAGATCATGTTGATGGATCCTGTTATTGAGGATGATGGGTCTCTGATCTAATTTTTATTTCTATATGATTTATCAAGTCTAGTGGATAGTTTGTAGTCTTGGTCTGAGTGTGACCTCACACTATGACTCTAAGGCATGAAGAAAACCTTAGGGCCTGTTTGGTTGCAGGGGTGACCCGGGTCTGAACGGGTCACCCCCTTACAACTCCTGTTTGTTTAGCGGCCCGAACGGGATGGGGAGGGCATTGAGGTGCGGTGCTTTTGTCCCTTCGAAGCCTCTTTTCCACCCTGTCTGCACGTCTTGTCACGTCATGTCCTCGAAACAGGCGCTACTTTTTGCAGAACACCCGAGATGGACTCGGTTGCAACAAAGCCCTTTCCCCCATCCGACCGCATGTTTTGGCTATGTCGTCTTCCTCCTTGGTCCCTGGTCTTCCTCTGCACCGACAACACCTGCAGCAAGGCTGTTGACAACACGGACAGGCCTGGCGTCGTGCAGCTAGACATATGGGCGCATGTAGCATACATCCCATCCCTCCCCTCCGCGTAGGTCTACGATGGAGCAGCGCGCCGATTCTTGTGAATCCGCGTCCCTGCATCCATTGAGGGGAGGAAGGCGAACGAGCAAGGTCGAGGAGGAACTGTCCGCCTATAAATATTGGGCGACGTTCTTGTGGACCTTGTACGAGCTCACGCGTGCTGGTGTTAGGATTGGAGAAGAGGGAACGTTGGCGTTTGCGAGGTGCATTGACGGTATTCTCGGAAGGTACAGTCCATGCTCCTTATTTCGATTGTGTCATGGTGGTTGCCCATGCTTCGTTGCCTGCGATGTTCCTCTATTTTTTATGTTGGGTTGCTGGATCTAGTTTCTTGTAACGAATAAAATCATTGTTCATTTCGATATGATGATAAGTACCCACGATTTTGTTATGTAGACATACCTGTGACTGATAAATTACCCCATCCATAACGCCTTGGACAATTTCTCAGTCAATTACAAAAAATTTTTAAACACAACTGGAACTTTTGTGATGTCAAAGCACTCTTTTGTGCGCCATATACTCTATTTGCAGAATACATACGATGAGTATGATAGCATCCTCACTTTAGTTGTGATCAGTATGATGGCAAAGCACTCTTGTTGCCTCTTGTAAGTTCTGGCTATCTTCACAGATAACGATTGTAAATAACGTAACCATATGTTCACTGCTACAAAAAGAACATCTCCACGCCTCGATCTCATTTCAGTGGACCATATAATTTACTCGCAGGTCTATTGGCTCCACACAAGTTCAAGGAGCATGGTTTTTTCTACGACATATTTTGAGTACATATAATTTCTGGAATCCAGTAAGACGCCTGCAGGCCGTCAGTAGTTTGCCATGCTTCTTTAAGCCTAATGCTTTGCCATCCTTTTCTCAAATATGACCATGCTGGAGTAATTTGTTTGCCATGCTCTTGAAAGTACTCCCCTTGCATCTGTATTTAAGCGACAAAGTCGGTCTAGGACCACCTGTAGATCTGCAATTTTTGGAACATTTTTTGTTTAGATTAAATTGTTTCTAGATGCCATTTAAAACGCTTCCTACAAGTTCTTTGGGCAGTTGGTGTTATTGGATATGTTGCAACTTATCTAAACCTTGCTCAGCCTCTTGATCAGAGCTTGATAAATTATGTCATCCATAATCCAGTAGCTGTGTGGTTTGTAGGACCTCTTTTTGCATCATTGACTGGCCTTGTTTTCAAGGAAGGTAAACCGATATTTTTTAATTAAAGTTTTGATACCGTCAGCTGTTTTAACATATCAATTATGCAAACATATGTCAACAACCATATGGCAACTTCAGTAGTTAGTTGTTCATTCCTGTATCTTTCTCATGCATATTCATGGACCATAATTTGTTGTGCTATGTTCGTGCATATTCCAATTTCTAATAACTTGTCTGGAAAATTAAGTGCGATGTCACCATGGGCGAGCAATGGTGACAGAGTTGTCGGGGCATCATCCGAGTGTCTTGAGGCAGTTGCGCAGGAGAATGCGCATTGGAATCCGGCTTTGGACAGGATATTCGTTGACACTTTGCTAGAGTTCGAGTCATCGTGGGCTGGTAGCACGTTCACGGTGCCCGGATGGCGGATGATTGTGACCAGGTTCAATAACATCAGTGCTCTTCATTATACCAAGTCACAACTCCTGTGTAGATGGAAGAACCTGAAAAGAGACTACTCTGCTTACCTTTACCTTCGCAACAAATCCGGGTGGGGCTGGGATGCTGTCTACAACAGGCCTATTCCTCCTTCCGAGTCGGCTTGGTTTGAGGTAAGGTGCTTGAGCTGACGATCAATTGATGTATGATAATTTCAATTTTCTAATTATTGTATTTGTTATAGCTTGCAGATAGGTATCGCAAATATCGTAATAAGCCCTTCCTGCACTTCGGTGACATTCAGAGGTTTCTCAGTAAGGACATTGCCACTGGGGTTCATGCCACCTCCTCCAGGCCATGTAACTACATTCCAACAATGGGAGCATCTACCTCACACCGTCATTCAAGCCAGAGGGAGCTTAATTTCGACGAGGATCTCGACGAGTGCATGCCAGAACCTGAAGAAGAGGCGCACAACAGCGAGGAGTTATCTCCCACACCGTCATCTAGGAAGCGAAATGCACGCGGCGGTGGCACCATCGGCAAGAAGTCAAGAAGTGGAGGCTCCAGGGCTCAAGTTGGTCAGGAAATGATGGAGAACTTTCTGAAGTCCTTGGCGAAGACGATAAATGAGTCGAAGAGTGGCCCTGACGAAGTTGCCCATGCAACATGCAGTGAAATAGGAGCAATGCGTCCTGACCTGAACGTAGAGCAGTTGGAGAAGATTGCGGAGAAGTTGGCTATCCCAAGTGGGCGTAACCTATACATGCTTGTTCGTCGGGACCCTGGAAAGTTGAACGACTGGATAGAAAGGACCATTTCGCAGTAATCAGTCATCCAAGAAATTGATTTCCCCTATATTATTCTTACTCGTAGCGAACATCTGCCTTAAGAACATGAACTGATGTCCTCAGTAGAACAACTGATGACCGAATGGATGTTAGCACCTTGATGTAGGACAAACTTAACTTAAATTTTCGTGTAGGTGAAGGTGCCATGTTTCTCATTGTCCATGGTAATTATTGCTCGCAGGTGCTAGCTTGTACATGGGCGATATTAGCACCTTGATAAAGGACTAACTTAACTTTGCGTGCAGGGGTATGTGATATGTAATGTGTTATGAAGTAGGAAAAACATAACTTAATTTTTCTTGCAGGTGCAGGTGTTATGCAGGTTACATTTTTATGATGTCAATTGTAAATATTGTTTGCAGGTGCTGTGTTGATCATGGGGCATATTAGCACCTTCATTAACACCTTGAATTACGACAAACCTAACTTAATATTTCTTGCAGGTTTTCTGTTTCACGAAATCTAGTTTTAGAAACTGCTTGCAACTGCTATGTTTTACAACGCATGCAGTGGTTATTTTGTTACATTTCAATATGGCAACTACATGCCATGCACCTCCTTGTTACGTGTCCACCAAAAATGCTTTACAGTCGCTTGCAGTCCAGGCTTGAAGGAACTCCATTGTTTACCGCAAAGGTTTTCATTCATTTCTTGCTATTTTATAGGGATGTCGCTTCGGAATTACAACCCCTTTGCGGATATTGGTGATTTGATACTTGTAGCTTGTGCCGGAGTAGTAGGAGCGCTGTCAATAGAGGAGTGGGTAGAAGAAGGTACAAGGATCCCTCGTCCATTGCATACAAGGCCGCTAACCGGTAGTGAATGGGATAGGGAGATGCTTGAAGAACACGATGATCGTGCCTTTCAGAACTTCCGAATGAAACCTAGCATGCTTAGAAGGTTTATTCGTGTCTTATCCGAACATGGACTAACCAAGACAAGGAATATGGATGTCGATGAACAGGTATGCATATTTCTATATACATTCACAAATGTACATTCCAATAGAGTCATTCAAGAGGCCTTCCAGCATAGTGTCGAGACTATATCAAGGCACATTAGAAATGTCCTCGCGAAGATCCTCACTCTGGAGGCGGAATATATACGACTCGTACCGCCTGTCACCCCGGAGATAATCACGTCCAACCCTCGCTACTACCCCTACTTCAAAGTAATTTAACTGGGATATTTATCTGCCACGTTGTTCGTTTACTAAGTAGAGAATGTGTATTCATCTAAGATTTATTTGCTAGGTTCTGAACGTTTTCTTTTCTACGATACCCTCGACACCGCAGGGAGTTATCGGAGCTATTGATGGGACATAAATCCCTGCTCAAGTTGATCCTGAGGTCCAAGGCGCTTACAGATGTAGGAATGTAGGAAGTTATTCACGGCCCAGAATGTCATGGCCGCAGTGGACTTCAACCTTTGTTTCACCTACGTGGTTACAAGCTGGGAGGGTTCTTGTGCAGATATGACCGTACTACACCATTCAGTGGAGAGTGGCTCCTTCGTCGTACCCGAGGGTTGCAAGTATCTGGTGGATTGTGGTTACGCCAATACGGATACATTCTTAGCACCGTATAGAGGCTCCCTATATCATCTTCCTGCCTGGAGGGCTCGTGGAAGTCATTACGATAACCACAAAGATCTATTTAACCACCGTCATGCGTGTCTGCGTAATGTCGCGGAACGTACTTTCGGGGTATGGAAGAATAGATTTCGTTGCCTTCGCGATATGCCAACGTATCCAATCAACATTCAACGGGATGTCGTCAGGGCCACGTGCATAATCCACAACTTCATTACGGCTCAATGGTGGAGATTCCATTTCTGACGATGACCAGGAGGACATATTGCCGGAGGAGCCGGACGAGGAGCAACATCGGGTTGTTGGCATCCTTCATGAAGACATAAGGCGTGGACAGGTGTTGAGAGATAGAATTGCCAATGCTATGTGGAATAACAGACGCCCAAGGCAACATTAGACTGCAATCATGGGATGCATTGTTTGTTTTGTCATTATGGCGTGTTTATTCTTTTCATTTTTTATGATAATTTACTAAACATTTACCTTAATTTAGTTGGTAATGCATGTAGTTTACTATGGTCATGATTTTAGTTTCCAGCTTACTGAACGATCTGAATGGACTCCGCGACGGAGGGGTGTAGTTGCGGATATCCGTTGATTCTACGGTATGAGGAGGGGTCCAAACATCCAGTGAGACGCCTGTTCTACGTCTGCTCGGTCAGTCGATGCGGAACTCGGCAGCCGTACGCGAGAGCTTCAAGGACTTTGGAAAATTTGGCAGACGAGTTTTTCTTCATATCACAACGTATGTGGAAAAAGGAGGCAGATATCAAGGAATTGCAGCAGCAGCTTCAATCTACCTTGCGAGAAGTACAGGACAAGGAGCTCAAACTGTGTTGCCTTTACTCGGAGCTAGAAGATGAAGGTGGGCAGAGATCTTCCCTGTTGGAAATGGTCGACTCACTTCGACTGCAGCTGAGTGATATAGGATTAGCGGAAGTGGACGACCAAGTGGTTGACAAACACGTCATATGATGGCTCCGTGTACAAGTGAATCTGTATTCAGTGGCTTCGTGTCCTCACAGTTTGTATCGAGCATGCTATTGTGATACGATCGCTATTCAGAGACTTCATTGTATGATGAATTGGTGTTTTGTGGAGATGGTATTTCGTTTGGCGTAATCCATAATTAAATTTTCTAATATTACATGCCAACGTTTTTAAGGAATGCTACACTCCTACACAACGATTACCCTATTTCTGTTTAAATCATACGTCTAAACTCATTTAAATCCCAACCTTTTACGAAGTAAATATTGATATACATCAGCGTCACATGAAAATTCTGTGGCCGTGATTTTTGGGCCACGTCAAGGAAATTCTCTACCTTTTTTAATGCGAAATGTGTTACACCAGTAACCACATCCTAATCCACGGTTAGCATTTTTATTTTTAAATCATACGTCTAAGCCTTTTTTCGGTTGATGGCAAATTTGCAACAAAAAGAGGCATCTTCTTATAAATTTTACTTTACAAATTAATATACCTCAATCATCACAACATTCATTACAACCCATCATAACATCACATCATGTCACATTCAACTCCAACTCAACCCTCATCCCAACCAAACACCTACTATTACAACCTTCCCAACCCTCCTCGCATATTAGTATTCACAAGGTTGCCCCAACCCAACCCAACCCAACCCTGCAGCCAAACAGGACCTTAGGGTTGGGGTGCCTCCGTAGGCATGCGGTGGGGTATAATGCATCCTAGCTAAGTTCCCAACATGTCCACTACCTTTTCCTAACATTTATAGTAGATCTAAATTCTGATTAAATATCGAAGATTGATGATTATTGATGATTGATGATTTCTGCCTCAAGATCAACTTTAACCAACTCAGCTATAACCAACTCAATTGTAGTTAACTCAACTGTAACCAAACTCTTAATTGTAACACATCGCCAAGCCTATTGGTGGAACGGTAACCAAAACTCAAGCGATGAGGAAGCCTCCTAAGAGACTCTTCTGTCTCATCCTCTAAGTAGAAGTACGGTCCAGTAGAGGGCTAGGCCTACTCCAAAACCATGCCACTGAGACAGGTGGGAGAGACTTTTCAGAAGAGTCACTCCAAAAACCGGCCCGACCGATACAAGCAAATGAGCTCGTAAGAAAAAATAAAACTAAGGGCCTCCCAACCTAAGTACCCGAAAAAATGAGGGTTAGCGGAGCTGGTGAAAAAAACACAATCTCCTATTTCAAATACCAAGTCTCTTCTCTGACGGTTTGCATAGCTCTTCTGGCAGCTTTGTGACATCAGAAGCTTCTGCCTCACAAGGTCAACAACTCTCGCAGTCTCCTCCAAGAGATCTACGGAGTAAACAACATGATCACCTACCTCAAGCCAACTGAGAGGTGTGAGGCATCTCCGCCCGTACAAGGCTTCGAATGGTGCCATGCCAATATTGGAATGACGATTGTTGTTGTATGTGAATTCTACCAATGGTAGGTGATCCTACCAGGACTCTTTCCACTCAAGAGTGCATGCACGTAACAAGTCCTCAAGTGTCTGAATGGTGCACTCGATCTGTCTGTCGGTCTACAGATGGTACACGGAACTCATCTTCAGTTCTGTATGTAGTGCTGACCTGAAGTGATGCTAGCAGTGAGATGTAAACCTTGAGTCTCTATCAGACACCACCTCACGTGGTATACCGTGTAGCCTGATAATGTTCTACACATATAGCTTGGTCAATCTGGATGGAGTATAGGTCATGCTGACAGGTATGAAATGGGATGACTTGGTCAACCTATCAACAACGACCCAAATAGCATCATGACTGCCAGGTGTCCTCGATAGTCCAATGACGAAATCCATAGAGATACTTTCCCATTTCCACTCGGGAATGGGGAGAGACTGCAATAACCCTAGTTGTCTCATGTGCTCAGCCTTGACCATCTGACATGTCAAGCATCTACTAGCATGTGTCACATCGCGCTCCATCCCGTCCCACCATAAATGTCGGCGCAGATCACGATACATCTTTGTGCTGCCAGGGTGAATAGATAATCGTGAATTGTGTGCCTCATCAAGAATATCTCTGTGTAACTGCTCATCGTTGGGCACAACGATCCGGCCAGCCTTTCATAAAATGGACTCTATCACAACAAAATCATCACATTCATCCTTGACAGTACGCATGTACCTGTCTCAATCCAAGGTTTTTTCTTTTGTCTTTCTACTATGTGGTCTTAAAGACTGTTGAATCGTGGAGGCACGGTTGTAGATATGGATGCACTCTCATGAGGATACCAATAAGTTAAAGCTGCGTGCATATCCCATGTGTATAGCCAGTTTGTCGTACCCTCAGCATAAGCTCTCCTTCTAAGCACATTAACCACCACATTTTCTCATACCAAAGTGGTAAGAGATCGTGCAGTCGTAATACTTCAGTAACTCAAGCCACCTGCGCGGTCTCTTGTTTTGCTCCTTCTGATCAAAGTTACTTCAGGCTCTTGTGATCTGTGAAAGTCTCGAAATTCACCCCATAAGGATAGTGGCGCCAGATCTTCAAGGCGAAGACAACTGCCGCCAACTCCAAGTCATGGGTGGGGTAATTCCGCTCATGCGGCCTTTACTGACATGATGCATAAGCAATCACGTGACCTCACTACATCAAAACCGCTCCTAAGCCTTCTCCTGAGGCATCTGTATAGACTGCGTAATCCTGAGTACCTGAAGGAAGTACAAGAATGGGCGCAGTAGTCAATCTTTCCTTCAATGTCCTGAAGGCCTGCTTCCATGAATCATCCCAAATGAAAGGAACTTCCTTATGTGTCAATCATATAAAGGGAACAATACGTGAAAATTCGATGACAAAGCGTCTTTAATAGCCTGATAATCAAGGAAACTCCGAATCTAAGCAACTGTCTTAGGTTGTTCCCAAGACATAACTGCCTCAATCTTCGCAGGATCAACTGTGATACCTTCTCCAAAAATGGCATGCCCAAGAAATGAGACTTGGGATAACCAGAACTCACACTTGCTCTCTCGCAATGTATCCATGACAATCTTCAGATCATTCGTGTGATCCCATTCATTCCGAGAATAAATCAAAACATCATCAATGAACACTACCACAAACTTGTCCAAGTATGGACGGAAGATCATGTTCATCATGTCTATGAATGTTGCAGGGGCATTGGTGAGCCCAAACGGCATCACCACAAACTCATAGTGCCCATATCGAGTCCTGAAAGTTGTCTTTGGAACATCTGACTCTCGAATGCTCAGCTGATGGTAGCCTGATCTAAGATCGATCTTCGAAAATACCAAAGATCTCTGTAATTGATCAAATAAATCATCAATGTGCGGCAAAGGATAACGATTCTTCACCGTTCTCTTGTTTAGCTGCCGGTAATCAACACATAATCTCATCGATCCATTCTTCTTCCTGACAAAAAACTGGAGCACCCCAAGGTGAAGTGCTTGGCTTCACGAAACCCAAGTCAAGTAATTCCTGTAACTGTACCTTCAGCTCACTCAACTCAGCTGGTGCCACACGATAAGGAGTCATCGAGATCGGTTGTGTATCAGGTAATAATGCGATCTCGAACTCAATCTCTCTCTCAGGAGGTAACCCTGGTAACTCATCAGGAAATACATTTGGGTAATTCGATATAACTTTGATGTCCTAGGCAATGGCTTATGATCGGATGTCTCTTGAACAAATGCTAAATATGAATCACATTTGTGATCAACAAGTCTATGAGCTCTCGACACTGAAATGTACTCCATTTTGGAGTCATGTAATATACCCTCAAAAGTGAACTCGAGTAAATCTAGAATCTTGAAAACAACTATCTTACTCAAGTAATCAACTAATGCATGATGAATTGATAACAATCCATGCCCAAAATCAATTAAAACTTTCAAGTTGTAGTAACAGGCAGTCTGCTATCATCTCGTAACCGCCAATCAATGATAAGTCTGACTATTAGTGAAATGACAAACGACTGGTCACCTGGCCCATGGATGTGGTAAGGAGGACATAGAGCCTCCGCAACTCTACCTAATAAAGCTAGTAACCTTGAAGCGATGAAGGAATGAGTCGCTCTAGATTCAAACAAAACATGGAAATGCCGGCTCAAGATTGAGACCATACCTTTCACCATAGTAGCTGTTGATCATGCCTGCTCCTCGAAGACTGCATGTAACTGTCCCTGTTTAGCAGGTGCAGTACTCGAACCGGTCACACTCTGTGTCTATCTTGACGGCCTCCTGAAGTTCAAGTTCCTGCCATGGAAACTCCCTGTACGTTGTGCATGCAGCTGTGACGGCTGTGGCTGTGGTCGAGGCTCACCAAAAGCATGTGGGCATTGAGATCGGTAATGTCCCCACTGGTTGCACAAGAAACATCGACCTAACTAGATAGGCGTATTAGCCGTGTCAGTGCTCCGAGTTAGTCCTGCCGGAGGTCTGTCCACTCTCTACGACCTAAATGGTCGAGTTGAACTGGTGTCACGTCCGGAAAGTGCTTCTCCTAAGGTAATCGTTGGAAATGAGCGAGCACCGCCTGAAAATGCCGAACCTGAAGAACGAAACTACCTGGCTAACTTCTACTGTTGAAACTGTCGTCGAATCAGTCCAAAAGATCGTTGTGGTGTAGGGGTCGCTCTAGAATAACTACCAAAATGTCTCTCTCTGATGTACTCAAACTTCTCCGCTGCATCAATAGCCTCGGAGTTGGAAATGATACGTAGTCCGACCAGCTTCTCCTACACCTCTTCCCGCATCCCTCTAATGAATTTCTTCAGATTCTCATATAAAAATGCAGTGGCTGCTGGTGTATGTCATGACAGCTCGGTGTATCAGACAAAATACTCTATAGTTGTCATCCACCCCTATCCGAGCTCTGCGAATAGTTGGCGATGGGACTCCTTCCACTTCCCAGAAAAGAAGTGTGATCTGAATCTCGTTTCGAAGTCGTCCCATGTGGGCTCACGTCCCAACTCAGAAATTGTCGCCTCCCACCATCTATCAGCGAATGCTGTCAGTGAATACTCCATAAAAGATAACCACGAGTCTCGTGGTGTACGAATCATTCGAAGCACCTTCCGAGGTACCTTCAGCCACTGCTCAGCCTCATCTGATGTCCAGGTGCCCTTGAACATGGACACATTGGCTCGCTAATAGGAAGAGAAAACCGATTGACGCCTATGAATGGTGGAGTGCTCGTATATGTCCACATCTGCAAAGAGTACATGGTCCTGCTCTCTGCCATAATCTCCATCCCCGGCTCCATGTGCCGGTATCTCCTGATGTGGATCATTGAACTGAGTTTGTTGAACCTCAACAGACTGGGGTTGGTCCTGTCGTGTTCCATCCTATGATGGATGGTAAGTGAAATTAGACATCCCCTCAAACCTCAACTCAATGTCAATTTGTCTATCGGTAATCTCTGTCTGTTGGGCCATGATATGATCCTGCTGACCTTGCATGGTAGTCTGCTACTGCTGGAGGTCGGTGAGGACGGTCAAGATGCGCTGCAAATGCTCCCTTCCAGGATCTGCAAGTGCCTCAGTTGTTGTGCTATCATAATCAGATTCTAAGTGAGCCTGTGGTGGCATTCCAAACTTTGCCTAACACTTCTTCGAAGGGCAATTCATTTTCTAATAGTGAATGCAAGGAATACGACTATGACCATGCCCACGATTAGAATCACGACCACCTCTGGAGGGACCACCCCTGTAGCTGAAGAGATCTCCTCATGCTGGTGAGTCCATGAACATTGAGTTCAACATAGGTTGTAGAGGCTGCGAGTAGGTATTAAGATTCAATCTATTGTAGATGTCTGCGAGCAGGTATTGGAATTCAATCTATTGTAGATATTCAAATATGGCTTTGATGGGAAAAAGTGTGTCTAATGTGAGGAATTGTTCCTTCACATTCTAATCTTGTGGATGCAGGTCAGCAATAAACCTGTATACTTGCCATTATCCTCATTCTGTCACCTATTTTGTACAACGTGTCGGCTGGAATATGGCAAGTTCATCATACAATCCGGTAAGAAGATGATAGTACTCCACTAATGTATAGTCGTCCAGTGATACGGATCAAATACACATGTAGATGTCAGCCATACGTGACTTGATCGTCTACTGTGAATATGTCTGTGCCAACTCCTCTCATATCTCCTTGGTTGTCTCCTTGAGCAAGAGATTCGTCGCGATTTATGGCTCTACAGTTTTTATCAACCAATTCATGACTAGATGGTTGTCTACCCGCCAGGATTCAAATTCCGTATCATCTTTGTTCGAGGTTCCTTTGTCAAGATGGAAGTCTTCCTGTGACCGCCGATGAATACCTTGAATGATCGAGATCATATCATATAATTGTCAGTGCCCTTAAGTTTTATAGAGGTACCCTGCATCATCACATTTGAGGTCGAAAGGAGATTTTTGTCTCGGTGTTAGACATAGTGATCACGTCAGGAATTGATATACGCACGGAAGTTAGGAGATCTTGTAATCGCGCATGAAGTGCAGCGACGGAGCCCTAAGCATCGGCTGGGTGTCCTTCAGGAGCCCTAGATGCAGGCCGGTGAATGTCTGGAGCAGTCCTGATGGAGGGCTGGAGCACTAAAGATGCCTTGGCAGAGGGCTGGAGCGGTCTTAGCAGAGGGATGGTGCCCTAGTGGAGGGTTGGAGGTGCCTTGGTGTGGGGGTTGGAGCCCTAGCGGTTGTCTGAAACCACTTGGCGGAGGGACGAAGAGGCCCTAGGCATTGTCGGCGAGGCCTTGGTGGTCTGAAGATGGGGTTATAGCCCTAAGCGACGCTATGAGAGGTTGCCTGGTCTCGCGCGAGACCTTGCACGGGGCCCTAGTTGGAGTGAAGGGCACGTGCAAGGAGGAGGACAGAGAGCCTTATGGTGTCGGAGGGGAGACTTAGGTCAGAACCTCGGTTTAGGACTGTTGCTCTGATACGTTGTGGAGAATGATGAGAGAATGAATTGTTTATTCTATAGGCTCTAGGGGTTCTTATGTAGCGTGAAACCCTAAGGAGCAAAATCAAAGGATTGCATGGTATCCTCGAGGGGTTATGAAATAAAACAAAATAGAATGACTAATTAATAAGTCTAACAAGTCCCATAACATCTATCACTGGGACTTGGTCATATTCGTGGAGTTATATTAGAAGCCACATACTACTTGTATTCAGTGAGAGACTTCAATATACAAATCAAGCTTTTGATGTAATTCTCGTGTGGTTTCAACTCGCTCCTTATGGAGTAGGGATCTACGTAAAAACATGTGTGTTCTTCCACTGTTCTTATCATTATTATCTCTGATTACGTGCCTGTGTTATCGTTTTATACAATAGTCATGATCAAACTTCATCCTCTCTGAACTATACCGCATAATAATTATTGTAGAGCCTACATGTGTGATAGGTAACATCCAGATAGTGGTTGTTAGAACGACTCAATTTCCTTATATACACATATATTTTTGAAACTTCTCTTTATCTTTAATCATCTGATTTGAGCAACCCAAGTCAATTGTCCAATTTTTATCATAATCGATTTTTGTAGAGGATTCTGCTATACTAGCTTAATTGTGGGAAAAGGCTTTGTTGTTGTTGTTGTACTCTGCTAGATTTGAGCCGATTCACCTTCTTGAAATATCACCATAAAGGCCTCGTCTTGATTTTTCTTTTGAAAAATCTTCATATTGACTACTTGATATTGCAGTATCTATTTCGATGAGCTTCTTCATACAGCTAAAACCTCATAAGAATAATGGAGTCTCACGCCTTATCTAGGGGGACTCCTCTCCGCCTCCCCTTGTCTCTTCTCCACAACTACGTGGTTATTGGAGCGCCCATGGGGTAGAGTGCATCAGAGCATCATGCTTCATCTCGGACTCTATCATGCTAATAACATATGTACATCATAATATTATACATTACAACTAACACTTTGGTACGACAATTTCGAATAAACCTCATAATCGTCCCACACTTATACAAAACGCCTAGGGTTCATGAGACCCTCCGGGTTAAAATCTATACAAATAGTTCAATCAATATTTATCAACTTCACAATTCCGCCATGCCATAGTGTTTATAGCCGCAGCAACATAAACCATCATGTGGTTCATTATATCTCACACATAGAATGGAATAGTAATCATACTTCATAAATTAGGGGATCATGGATGGACTTATGGACACTCATTAACATCATCAAAGGACGTCATCCTGACTCCCGAGAAAAGCACGTGTAACCATCCTGGCAAAACATGCATCATTAAACACAGTTATATATCATCATCATGGTCTTGCATTCATACTATTTATTCACAATTCAATCCAAAACAGTGGCAAATATGCACTCAACAAGCATCTTATATGTGGAACATGAGCATACTTAGCATTTCTTTCTAGTATCATATCTCATATTATACTTGCATCTTCGTAGCATAAACTTGCACAAAAAGCTGTGAGCGAATAGTAGCATATACGCCTACTAATCATGGTCTAATCAATTTTATATCATGTAATTTTTAATGTTTACTGAGAGCCATGATAATGTACATAACATATTGATATTTCGAGATGCCTTGAATTTGAATCCATCTGATCAGCCCGATGCATCGCAGAGCCCATTGTGCGACCTCCCATGAATCGCTGGCGGGGCAAGCCTGTTGTCCCAAAATGGGGATCTCCTCTCCCTTGTTTTTTTATTCTTGCTTGGTTGATAGTTTGATCTGTGTTATATTTCTAATCTTTATTACGTGTAACAGTCTCCCTTCGTGTGGTTTTCCCTTGCTATTGAGAAGGGTTTCCACACAAATCCTTGCATTTTGTGGTTTGCTTGATAGTCTTGCTTGGTTTCACATAAGCAGAGCTGTGAATGCTAGTGCACGCAAGGGTATTATGTTCCCATGGTTTTTCTCACGTGGTTGAGGGTTTTCTATGCAAATCGTTTTCTTGTAGATGAATATTCTGTGTGATTCTTCGTTGTTTTATAGCAGATCATGGCAATGGTCACCCATATTTTTTAGGCAAGCCCACTTACGATAAAATGTAAATCAATTAGCCAAATCAGTTTACAAAACTTCCATATATCGCTGGTTTTAATTTGTTTTCTTTCATTTTTGTTTACAAAACCAGTCCAATTTTGTGGGCTTCTGCTGGACTTTTGTTGCTGCTCAATCTTAAAGGTGAGTTCAAAATCTGGATTTTTCTTCAAAAAGTTGTTATGGTTCTTTATTTTAATTGATAACACATTCTCTTCAATTTCTTCTTCAGGATGGTATACAATATTCTGGATCTCCTTTCTTCCAGTCATTGTAATGAACTTCTATTTCTGAGATTTGTATTGCTCTGTCACCTACTTTATTGCAAAGAATGCTAATATTAAAAATGAATCTGTAACTGCAGATCCTCCTGGCAGTTGGTACTAAATTGCAAGCTATCATTACAGAGATGGCAGTTGAGATTGCTGACAGGAATGTAATGGTTCAGGGAGTTCCGCTCGTTTCACTTGGCGACCACCATTTTTGGTTTAAGAGTCCCAGATTCGTTTTGTCTCTCATCCATTTCACATTATTCCAGGTACCTGCGTACTGAAGTTCGGGTGTCACATTACTGTATTTAGGACCCAATCATTTGTAAACAATGTGAAAGTTGCATTGATTACTATGCTGAATCTACTTATAAAGAGAGAGATAGAAGGGTGGTTCTAGATAGAAGGGCGGTTCTTATTTGATTTCCTTTTTGTCAAAATGATATAGAATTTTGTCTAATTTTTGCTTCTGCTTACTTCAGAATGCCTTCCAACTGGTATATTTTCTATGGATCTGGGTAAGTTCTCTTTTCATCTTTCATGCACATTCAATGGTACTTTTCTGAAGTTTAAAATATCACTTTCCCCTAAAATGGCAGTATTCATTTGGGCTGAACTCTTGTTTCCATGAGAACGGGAGCCATCTCATTGCAAGAGTTTGTCTTGGGTAAGCACCTGCCCATGTGTTTCTGCTTGGAGATGTTAATTTTGCTAGATTGATTTTGGTAGGTTTCTTGCTTACTATATGAGATTCTTTGTATACTAATACCAAATGATTGTCTAGTTCTTGCAGCTTTACAAAGCTTATTTGGGTGTGTATGCATGACATGTGTAATATAGGAGTTGAGTAATCACTTCCGAACAAACTACGAACCTTTGACTACTGCCCCCAAATGTTTTGCGGGTTCACAACCTTCCAAGATTTAAGGATAGTTGGGCTCGTAGGCATGAAATAGTTAATTTCTTATATGCTTTTGATTGAAAACACAAACATTCATCAAGTGCACCAAAAAATAGTGTCAGAACTTGGGCAGATTGTGGACTGATTATGATCTATGATTTATCTACAAATGTTTCGATAATCGTCTTTGATACCCATTAGAAGAATTTTTTGCTTTCTGTTATTGTTCACTTTCTGTACATTTGTGTGAATGCATCCCCTCACATTCTCTAAATTGACAAATCTTTATCTGTTCCCATTGCAGTATCTTTGTCCAGATCTTGTGCAGTTATGTCACTCTTCCCCTCTATGCTCTTGTATCACAGGTGGGCTAAAGGCTACTAGTTAATTTTGCATAAGGGCTAAAAGTCTGTTCCTAACTAGTTTTTATTGTACTTTTTGTTGTTTGCAGTTGGGCTCAACAATGAAGAAGGCCATATTTGATGAACATACGGCTGGGGCACTCAAGAAGTGGCACAATGCTGCAAAAAAGCACCACAACGAGAGGTCGGAGACTCACACCCCAGCAAGAAGCCCCCACATTTCCCCCAATCACCCCTCCACAGGTACAGGACCATTGGACACTCGGATAACACTCAAAGATAGTGAACAAGGGAGGCCTGTCCGCTCACAGTCAAGTTCCAGCCTCAGGCGACGGGACCTTGAGTTGGGTTCAATTCCTCCGCAAAATGAAGATACTGTGGCACGTCTCAAAGAAGAGAATAGAGATGACTTCTCATTTGTTAAAGCAACCAAGAACCCACATGAAAAAGGCATTCTTTGATGATGTCCATGTTCAGTTCCGGATTGCTTTCTGCATGGATTGTCATGGTGCTTGGAAGCTATCTGGAAAACACTTCTCAGAATATATTCGCTGCCTTATTGAGAACAATGTAAATGTATCACATCTTCAGTTAACGGCTTAACTTCTGAATGTATCTGTTATAAAATTCTAGGCAAGCTGTAATTTCTTATGGTGCACTCGCAATAAATAGGTGATATTTCATCATACAGCTGCATAGAGTTCTGTAGGTGTCATTGTTTGAAAGTCTCGTGGAGTCGTCCTAAACATCATTGTTCTATAGGCGTCATACATAGAGAATAAATGTTATTTAAAGGGGTTGCATCAGCCGCATCCAAAACCTTATCCAAAAGGATATTTCTATCATTGGGATTCATTAATTTTGAATTTCATTTAATAACATCAATTTAGCTTGTCTGGATTTGATATTTTCCATTAATACCTTCATTGGTCAATTTTCATTTTCATTTGCAGCGAATTGAGTTTATGTGTTGTGTAAACTCCAATGGGTTTATGTAGAATCGACATCAGCTTTGTAAAATCATTAACGTATTTTATTTCTTAACTAATAGTTTCTAAGTAAAATGGATTATCTAACTTTGTAAAGTATGCATTGTCCTTTGTAAAATGAATTGTATAATTACAATGTATTAGTTATTTTACATGGTATTTGCCAACATTCTTTGAAAATAACATGCATAAGTCTTATGAGTTATGTAATATTCGCATTGCCTTTGTAAAATCCATGCTCTTTGCAAAATTTGTATGATGGTCTGCAAAATTAATATCTAATTAGTATCAAATTTTGTCCAGAAGGGATTCATGTAAAAAATAAATATACATTTGTAAAATCAATTAATTGAAATGTAAGTTATATTGTGAATCGTGTAAATTAATATCGAAATATGAAGTCGAACCATCATTTTCACGTCAATGGAAATCACTGTCGAACTCATGCATTGCCCTTGACATCGACGCCCCCACGCATTGAATTGCCATTGGTACCACCACTTATTGCCACCTCCAAGCACATACTGTGTGTCGTCCATAGTCGTCAATGCCATCACTCCACAAGCAACACTCCACATCGCCATTGTTGGCGACCCAACTCCACGCACAATCGCATGGAACATTGCTTGCCCCCTCATCGTCGTTGTAAACCTCAATGATGTCGCTCATCGTTGTTGCAACCCTCCACACCGTCGTTAAAACTTTCCATGCATGATGCTCATCATTGTTGCTGACACGCATATATATATATATATATATATATATATAGAGAGAGAGAGAGAGAGAGAGAGAGAGAGAGAGAGAGAGAGAGAGAGAGAGTAATTGTGGAGGAAATATAAGGATTGATGGATTCTATATTTGGAAAGTTACATATGACGAAAATGGGTTTACAATCAAGATAACAACAATTGCTAATATTTATTTGATCACAACCATACGAATTGAAATAAACAGATGAGGTGGAGGGCTTATTATGAAAATGGTAATACCTGACTTCATTTAAAATGTTTCCTGCACACAGAGTGCACATACGCACAGACACATGCATGCACGCACACACGCATGTTTGTGATATAGGTTTTAGTGTTTTGTTTTCATCAAACTGCTTTAAAATTCTTGATGAATCTAGTAATGAACCATTGCTAATTGGAAAGAGGTTTAGAGATATTTATGTTGTTGAGTTTAACAAAGATAATGCTTATGATTGCTTAATTGTTAGTAACAATGAGATTAATCATTGGCACATATGACTAGGTCATTTACGCCCTAAGTACTTAACAAGTTGATAAGAATAGCTTAGTAAGTGGACAACCTATCAATAGGATAAACCTCAAAACACCTTCTGATGCCTGCTCACTAGGAAAACTTCACAAAAGCTCATTCAAAAGCAAAAACTTAGTTTCAACATCTAGACCCTTAGAATTGCTTCACTTAGATCTGTTTGGACTGATTAGAGTATAAGGTCTTAGTGGTTGTGAATATTGTCTTGTAATAGTATATGACTACTCTAGATGCACTTGGACCATCTTCATAAAAATAAAAGATCAAGTAATAGCATCTTTCATAAACTTTTCAAAATTAGTTCAAAAAGAAAATAATAAAGAAATCCTTAAAATTCAGATAGATCAAGGAGGAGAGTTTGAAAATAAACTATTCACTAAGTTTTGTAACAAGTATGGAATAAAACATGAAAATTCTTTTCCAAGATCACCTCAACAAAATGGAGTTGTAGAAAGAAAGAATAGAATTTTACAAGAATGTGTTAAAACTTTATTAATAAAATGTAGTCTACATAAATACTTCTGGACATAAGCTATTAATATTGCTTGTTATGCACTAAATAGAGTATTAATATGACCAATCCTTAAAAAGATAAGTTAAGAACTTTACAAAGGTAAAATTCCCAGGATAAACCACTTCAAAGTGTTTAGGAATAGATGTCTCACACTAAACATAAAGGATAACTTAGATAAGTTTGATGCAAAAGTGAATAATATATATTCATTGGTTACTCAAATCGTAGTAAAGCTTATATAGTTTTTAATAAGAACACACTAATTGTAGAAGAATCAATGCATATAAAATTCAATAAAAATCTACAAGAAATAAATAGTCAAGAATGGTTATTGAAGATGGAGAAGATGAGGAACTTACATTCATTGATATCACTAAGATAGAAGACACCAATACGCATAGTCTATCTAAAGAATGGATCTTAAGAAGGAACACCCTAAAACTCAAGTAATTGGAGAAATGTTAGATAAAGTCAAGACTAGATCTCAACTTAACATTAACTTTTTACTTGATGCTTATATATCACAAATAGCGCAAGAAGAACTTAATCAATTCAAAAGAAATGAAGTTTGGGAACTTGTACCTAAATAAAAAAATACCTCAATAATTGGAACTAAATGGGTTTATATAAACAAATCAAATGAGGAAGGTCAAGTGATTATGAACAAAGCTAGACTAGTTGCACAATGTTATAACCAACAAGAAGGCATAGCTTTTGATAAAACCAATGCACATGTAACCAGACTAGAATCAATTAGGATGATGCTTTCTTATGTTGCTCACTTAGAGATGAAACTTCATCAAATGGATGTAAAAACTATTTTGTTTCATGGTTATCTGAAAGAAGAGGTTTTTGTTAAACAATCGTCCAATTTGTTTGATAAAGATCACCCTTAGTTTGTTTTTAAATTGAACAAAGCTTTATATGGACTTAAACAAGCACCAAGAGAATGGTATGATAGATTGATTTTTTAGATTATATGTTAACTTTGAAATTCGAAAAGTAGACTCAACATTGGTTACTATAAATTGAAATGGTATTTTGATAGTTCAAATATATGCAGATGATATTATTTTTGGAGCTATTAATGAAGATTTCTGCAGAGATTATGCTATGTTGATGTAGGAGGACTTTGAAATGAGTATCATGGGAGAATTCGATTTCTTTATAGGTTTGCAGATTCAGCAACTACCACAGGAGATATTCATAAGTCCAACTAAGTACATCCGGGATCTTCTCAGAAGATTTATGATGGAGAGTAGAAAAGTGTTAGCCATGTGAGCTCGAGGCGAATCATTTCTACATTAATTGTTATTGTAATATTTGATATATCAATAAAGGTTATTGATTTATTTCTCCATGGTTGAGATTAAATGAATGAATGCACTAATAAGGTCCATTAGTACAATTAGGATTATGCACCATGGCCATCTTAATAATCATACAACATTGATTCAATGGTTGAATCATAGAGGATGGTACTTGGATGATATCTAAAGAGTTAGATTGGACTCATCAAGCACCGTCAAATGATTGTCAAGAGATTATCTCCATCCTGAGAAGGAGATGACAATCCTTCTCTAAAGGTCGATATCTGCCCGACCTCTTGATGCAGGTCCTCTACATAGGAAAAGAGATTTGGAGGTGTCAAATAAGTTAGGTCAAAGAGTTGACTTAGTAAGATCAAGATAACCAAGACTTATGTCATATACTATCATGCATTCTCTGATCGGAGACATATGTATTGTTATACGTCTAAGTATATTCATTCGATTGGTGGCTTAATCAAGGTCTATACACCAATGAGTTGCTGTGCATACGAGGGCATATGAGTAGTACCATCTCTCAAAGGGATCGTACAGGTTCACTACTAAATCGGAAGACATGAGTTCACTTATGAGTTATTGAGACCGACCAAATTCCATGCACGGTCATCTTGCTTTGGAAGCGTGACAAGAATTTGTAGGTATGATATATGCTTTTGGAAAGCATGTGATCGATACCAACTCTTAGTAATCGAATAAGAAGCTTAATGATAAAATTCTGAAGAAAATAGTCTAAAATATGA
This sequence comes from Ottelia alismoides, assembly GCA_037367405.1. NCBI lineage: Eukaryota > Viridiplantae > Streptophyta > Magnoliopsida > Alismatales > Hydrocharitaceae > Ottelia > Ottelia alismoides. The sequence goes on from JAZKJV010002677.1 coordinate 673,756, forward strand.
TCTAAAACTTTGAGACTATTCTGTGTCTTCTAGCATGCAAGATGTACGGGAATTAGGAATACTCGAGGGTGATGTGATTGTAGATGATTGTATAACAATGACACTTCCATTCTGAGGGAGTGATGAAATATGTTTGTATTTTAATGACTCCTCTCAGTAGATTCGTAATCCAGTCTTAATCAAAATGTTGGACATTGATTTGAATGTGATTCGGATGCAATGAGAAGGTTAGATTAACAATTTGATTAAATCAAATATCTTTAAGAGGTCCCCGAGATTTGGATTTGAGATACGATCTCAATCCAAGTCACTATACATAGAACCTGATATCATCATGTCCTTATCTCCAAGTATCCACGGAGAAAGCACATTATTCTTGAAAGAGTTCGAGAATAATTCCATTATTGATAATGTATCTGAGCATTAGGAAATTTATGATTAAATATGATTTAGTCGTCATGAATAATATGAATGATTCATATTATTTGGACAAATGAGAATAGTCATCCAAGATAATTAAATACGATTTAATTATCAAGGATATGATTATTGTGGATATTACTATCCATAATAATCATAAATATTATAAACAGGATTTATAATATGATGGAGAGATTTAATTATAAATAATATTTACAAATTAAATGTTAATGTGAATTGCATTCACATTGAACAACTAATTGTAATACAATTTAATTTTATATTGGATGTATGAATATGATTCATAATTTTTGATGGCATGATTGAAATTATCACAAAAGAATTTGGAATTATTTTGGTGAATATTTATGTAACAAAAGTTGTTTAACATGTGGAATATTCGGAGAGATATGAGATCTCTCAATTAAGGAAGATGAAAGCCATCTTCCCCTTTAAGAGGGTTGTCAGCCATAGAGTCCTATATTTGTAAATGTTAATGTGAATTGCATTCACATTGAACAACTAATTGTAATACAATTTAATTTTATATTGGATGTATGAATATGATTCATAATTTTTGATGGCATGATTGAAATTATCACAAAAGAATTTGGAATTATTTTGGTGAATATTTATGTAACAAAAGTTGTTTAACATGTGGAATATTCGGAGAGATATGAGATCTCTCAATTAAGGAAGATGAAAGCCATCTTCCCCTTTAAGAGGGTTGTCATCCATGGAGTCCCACTCCATGTATGATCGTCTACTCTATTAAGGGAAGGAGGCTTGTCCTTTATCCATTATTTTCACATGAGATTGATTTGATTTAAATTAAATATATTTGCAACATAATTATTTAATTTTGAGTTAATTAATTATTGTTACAAATTTATGCAACAACATCTTGGCCATTGATTGAAAGCACAAAATAATCTAGACCCTTGATTTTGAGTGCAAATGAATGAGATCCATGGACATCCAATTTAGTGTAAAAGGAGGGGTAGCCCTAGCCTTTTCTACTTACATCAATTGAAGAGAAACAACTCTTTCTCCATATTCTCACACATGTTATCCCTCTCTCTCATCATTGTGGTCGTCCACATTGTTGACCTAGAGAGACTCTTAGTAGTTGTGACGTCATTGTCTTGTCGGATCGACTACTCGTGGATCTCCTCCATATTCGGTGCTTCTTGCTCATGAAGAAGGTGTTGGATTTCGTAATATGAAATCAGAAGACACCTCGCTCATATCATCAACTTGGATTGCGAGAAGCACATGTCTCATCCATGCACCCACAAGTGCGACCTTCGTCAGATCGAACTTGATACAGGAGGTCTCTTACTTTAGAGACAAGGATTGCAAACACGCTTCAAGATGTATTCCTATAGCTCGTTTGTGATCTTAATGAAATGATTTGATAAATGATCTCGAATCGAGGGGTTTCATCTAATATTTAAATTTGTAATTTCTGTTGCCTGAAGCAACTAGTATGACTTGTTTCCCAAGGTCGTATGTGATGCGACCTATACGCTTCCATGATGCACTAAGGCCCAAGACCTAGCCTTCAAGTTGTATCAGATCCTTGGTCAAAGATCTTGCATATAATCCAAACCTTAAGGAAACAAGGTTTTGTATATCGGTTGTGCGGGGACTCGTTATTTATGCATAAGATGAACGATTCGAATTGTCTTTTCTCTAAAATGAGATGCTCATATTTATGCATTGTTTAGACAAGTTTTTAGATAATAAAAAATATTTATAATATCTAAATATGTCTTCAAAATAGTAACCAATTGTTGGCATCAATGGTGCATAAATTAAAATTCAAAAAGCTCCTGTAATGACATTATTTTCATGTGATCACATATTTATAACAATTTAATTTTTAGTTATTGTTTTCCCATCATGAAACACGAAATGAACATTTTAATTGTGTAGAAAATTAAACCAGCAAGCTGCTCAAATTTATTTTGCGTGATTCCTACTCTGTTTGTCCTAGATATTGCATATTTAGTGGAGATGGATCGGATGATGATTGGATCATTAAGATTACTTTCTTAGTATGTATGATTCAATGTAAATAAAGGAATTTATAAATTTATTATGATTAATTGATGCTTAATATTAAAATTTGAATGATATATGGAGGATCATATAAATGACATCCATGGTCTCCCGTCAAGGTGAAAGGTTCTGTCACCATGGATTGTATGCTGGAGATTCATATCCAAATATAGCTATGACATATAAGCGCACATGGATCGGGCTCTTTGCTTCTCGAAAGAGTAAGGTCGTGTATGTAGTGACCCCAATATTTCTCATATAATTGAGGTGGTATTGGATTGTGCATAGCGAGTTCTATTCCTATAAATAGTTGATTCAATTAACAGTGTATCAACATCACCTTAGGGGTGGTGGGCTTGGGTATTAAAGACCGAATTAGGAATACAAGTTGAACTTGCAAGGCGAAATGAGTTCTCGCTTCTTTTATCCGAGTTGTAATTTCTCATATTATTGAGATGTAACAAAGATATGAAGGAGATCCCGGATCTTGCTAGAGATATAACAGTAAGTATATCTCTTGCTTTGAAAGCTTAATAAAGGAATGGACTTTCAAAGTTGAAAAGGCAAGACTAATTTGATTAAAAATCTTTAATCAAATAATTTGAATATATATATATATATATATATATTTGTTCGAATATACTGCATTATTAATTTCAGACATGAAATCCATTAACCCGCTCAGCAGGCTTCTGGAGGTCAACCAGTTGACCGGATCAAATTATTTAGATTTTTGAAAATTTTGAAACTTGTTCTTTCTGCGGAGTGCATTGGCTATGTGATTACGAAGAACAAGCATACAAACCCTTGGACATTGAAATAACTTAACTACAATAAAAATATGATGAAAAGATCATTCATTATCCTTGTGTTATATACTGGGATCTCTGTCCAATGTGTTGCAGAAGCAACATGTGTACATGGATGGTTGGCAGCATATAATGTTGAATGTGAAATATATGTTCGATGACGTGAAAACACTTAGCGTTACAATATAATGAAGGACCTTATTTGCTACAAAATGTAGGAAGGGACTTCGGTTCGAGAGCATGTAATCAAAATGTTTGGTTACCTCTCGGAACTGGAAACTCTCAAGGTTGAGATGGGCGCAGACATTCAGTTCGACTTCATTCTGTTATCTCTGCCTAAGTCTATCACCAACTTTGTGATATCGTACCACATGAATAAGTTGAGGTTAACAAACATTGAACTTGTGGCTTCATTAAAGTCTGCAGAAGATGTGACGAAGAAAGAGAATCCTACTTGTAGTGCGATGGTAAAATAGATCAAAGGGAAGCGTGGTCGGAAGCATGGGATTCAGAACGGTCTGGCCCAAAAGAAAAAGAAGAAGAGTCAAGCTGTTGGCCCATCTTCTCCTGCTTCTACACTGATAAAATCGAAAAAGTCTGATGTTTGTTATCATTGCAAGAAGCTGGGGCACTGGAAGCATAACTGCTTAGAGTACCTAAAAACCATCGAGAAAGTTAAAGCCCCAACATATCTAAAATCTACTTTGATCATTGAAACTAATTTTCTCATATGATAAGAAGGCAGTTGGATCATTGATTCCGGTGCTTATGTTCATGTATGCAATTTGGTGCATCTGTTTCAAGAAACTGGGAATCTTGATGAAGGAGAGATAGTCATCCAGATGAATCTAATGCAACTATTGTAGTAGTCACCGACGGGACCTGCAAACTATCATTATCTAGAGGGAGAGTCCTAGTACTTAAAGAATGTCTTTATGTTCAAGATGTTAGAAGGAACTTAATATATGTATCTAAGTTAATTAGAAATAAATATTCATTCTTATTCTCTAATAAACTTGTCATTAGTTATTATGATAAATATATTGTAGATGGTATTCTAACTTCTAGTGGACTCTATGAATTGTGCATTGATGATTGTGTTGTGAATATAACACCCACTGATAAAAAACCCTAAAAGAGCCAGAGAGGATGAAAATCATTCTAACATGATTTTTCATCAAAGGCTTAGTCATTTATCTATTGATAGGATCAACAGATTGATAAAAGATGGAACCTTAGATTTTCTGTAGGTCCAAACTTTGCTTACCTGTGAACATTGCATCCGAAGTAAAATGACCAGAGCACCCTTTCGTAATGAGATTACATGATGTGAGGGTATTCGTGACCTAATACATTCCGATGAATGTGGTCCCTTCTATACCGTGACCCGAAATGGATATCGATATTATTTGACTTACAGGGTTATCTTCCTATTACGTCATAAATCTGAAACCTTTGAAAAGTTCAAAGAGTCCATTGCTTTGGTTGAGAACCAAATCAATAGGAAGATTAAACATATTCGATTTGACTGAGGTGATGAGTACCTCTCAAATGAATTTAAGGATTACCTGAAAGAGAGAGGAATTGCATCCAATCTCGCTCCTCCAAGAACTCTCCAACTAAATGGTGTTGTTGGAAGATGAAACATGGCCATCATGTACATGGTCCGTTCAATGATGAGCAAAGCACATTTAACTCTTAGTTTCTGGGTATATGTAGTAGAGGATGCAGATATATATCCTAAACAAGATTCCTAGCATCCCTCATGAGATTTGGTTTGGAACGAATTCCAGTGTTAGACACTTGAGGATTTGGCGTTGCTTGGACCATGAGAAGAACGTGGATGCAAGTAAGCTGGAATCTCGTACTCAAGAGTGTCACTTCATTGGGTATGTAAAGGATGGTATTAGATACCAACTTTACGACCTTGAAACTAAAAAGGTTTTCGTATCTAGAGATGTAAACTTTTTGGAGGATGACTTCCTTAATGGTCGAGACAAAATTGAAGTAAATGAACTCATTGAATCCCCTAAGGATATTGATCTCCCTGAACCAAAGACGGAAAATGTGAATAAAGATGAAACACTTATACCTCTTTGAAGGAATTTAAGGATGGTTGCACCACATGAAAGGTACAGATTCCATGTGTTAGGTGAAACTGACAGTGATCCAACTTAATTTGATAAAGCACTCGCATATCATGACATGGATAGATGGATGCTAGCAATGAAGTTTGAAATAGACTCCATGTACAAGAACGGTGTATGGACCCTAGAGGATCTACATAGAGGGGTAAAAACAATTGGGAGTAAATAGATCTTCAAGAGAAAGAGCGGACCTGATGGGAAGGTAGAGACCTTCAAGGTATGGCTCGTAGCCAAGGGCTACACACAGAAAGAAGGCACCTACTACAATGAGATATTCTCCCTTGTGGCTATGCTTAAATCCATCAGGGCACTGCTAGCTATAGTTGCATATCTTGATTACGACATCTAGAAGATGGACGTCAAGACAACATTCCTCAATAGATACCTCGATGAGGATATCTACATGGAGCAGCCCTAAGAAGTCATAACTGAGGAAGGCAAAGTATGCAAGATGAAGAAATCCATCTGTGGGCTCAAGCAAGCTTCTCATAGTTGGAACATCAGATTTGACGAAATCATAAAGAGTTATGATTTTGTTCAGAATCCAGATGAACCATGTGTGTACAAGAAGCTCAGTGGGAGCGCCATTGTGTTCATCATGCTTTACGTAACATTCTTATCATTGGGAATGATACATGGATGATGACTATTGTTAAGATTTGGTTATCCCATACCTTCAAGATGATAGATTTTGGATTAGTCCCTTATATATTGGGTTCAAAATTGTTCGGAGACAGAGAAAAGAGGATTTTGAGATTGTCACAACGTGGGTACATTAAAAATATCTTGGAACATTTTCATACGGAGGATTCCAAGAAAGGCTTCCTTCCCTTAAGACATGATATACACCTATATTAAGGGATGGTCGCTCAAAGTGTTGTCAATAAGAAAGCCATGGCCAGATGCCCTTAAGCGTCAGTTGTGGGAAGCCTAGTATGCCATGATGTGCACAAGGTCAGATATCTGCCATGAAGTAGGAGTGGTAAGCCGTTACCAATCCTGCTATAGAGAACAATACTGGAATGTAGGGGAGAACATAGTCAAGTATCTAAGACAGACGCAATATTACCTTGGTCTATGGAGATGATGATCTCCAAGTCTTAGGATATACATATTTAGACTTCCAATCTAATATAGATAATCACAAATCAACTTCAGAGTTTGTGTTCTTGTTGAACAATGATGTTGTGAGCTAGAGAAGCAAGAAGAAGGACACTACGACTGACTCAACAACAGAAGCTGAATACATTATCGCAGTTGATGCTGCAAAAGATGCGGTGTGATTACACAAGTTCATCCTGGAACTTGGTGTAATTTCCTCTGATACTCCCATCTTGCTGCTCTGCAACAACATGGGAGCATGATGAATCTCCCTTTCATCACCTTTATTTTATCATTTTAGCCATAAAACCCTAGCTAAATGCATGTAAATAACATCATTTTGTACAAATTAATATTCATTATTTATCCTATTTATTGTATCTAAAAATGGTTTTTAATGTCAAAATTATAGAATAAAGAAAAGAAAAGAAAAAGAATAAAATGTCAAAGGTATTTTATGACCCTAAACCTCGAGACCTAGGCATTCGATGATTGGGTCAACAAGAAAAAAAGGGTAGATAAGGGTCAAAAACACAATAGAACCCTAATTTTTAACCTCCAATCTTGTATTTTTTGGGACCCATTTTATTCTTTATTATTTATTTATCAAATCAAGAAACTTTGCATATGAAAGTTGTTGATAAAAATACATAAAAAAGAGAAAATTGATTTCAATCAAAAAGAATACACAATGTACATTTTATACTCAAAATAAAAATCCAAAATCCAAACTTCCCAGAACCATATCTTCTCCATATGAACACAAAATGTACCAAAATAATATTTAATTGTACATAACTTTTAATAATCCATTGATAAAGGTGGTTTCAATTAATTTGGAGTTAAGAAGCAAAAGTTAGGTTTTGGACTCTTGTTATATAATGTACATGTATATAAATAAAAAGGGAAACTATTCTTTTTATTCCTTTTATTCTTGTATTCATTTTATATTTTTATACCCTTTTAATATTATTTATATTCTATTAAAATATAAAATAAAATAAAACCATTAAAAAATACTAAAATAAAATAACTTATACAATACATAAAAGAATATATTATACTAATACCTATATAATATATACTCCTATTTATTAAAGTATACAAATAACATCAGAAAAATGTAATAAAAATATATTTGTGTATATAAAAATAAGTTATAGAAATATAAAATATGAAAATAAAATTATAAAATTAAAAATACAAAATAAAATAAAATATACAAAACATAGGTCAATATACATATAAATACACTTGTAAAAAGTATCTTGTAATAAATTAACTGATAAAAATAAATAAAAATCTTATTAAAATAGTACATAAAATAATAAATATTTTTTATTTTATAACCAACATTTAATAAAATCATTTACTATTTTTAGTTCATTTATTTTTGAATAAAGATCGCTCGTTTATCGTGTAGCGTCCTACCTGGACCAATCACGTTGCAAGGATTGTTGACCCAAGTCTATTGTCCTTCCCCTCTTCTAACTGTGTCATACGTCTCGAGCGGCCCATTTTCTTCCCTTTTTTCTGCTTCCACCAGATCTTCTCTGTCCTCGAGCCCGTCACAACTCCTGCTCCTTGATCATCCATGATTCTTGCCTACTCCCTGGATCTTCTCTACATAGCCATAATCAATCACTAACCATAGGCCAATAAGGGTTGGAACCCATGTTCATAAATAAAGCACTTATCCTCATTCACAAATTTGGTCCCTTTTTTATTCGTAAAACCTTCCACCCTCGGTCCAATGTGTCTCCAGGCGACAGATCGTGTACTCTTGAGGATCTTGAGTGGCTCACGAAGGAGGAGAGGTGTCCCACAATGGAGCTCTATTGAACACGAAAATCGAGAGGTCGTGTCGGTTCATAAGGCGAACCAACAGTCGCTGAGTTGACCTCCAGCGAAATCCGCAATTCAAACAACAATTAACCCACGACAATCAAGTAAAGCAGTGAAAGTGTATGGAGTTAAAATTTATTATAACTCTACAACAAGATGTATATAGTGCAAGTATGTGTAGAGGTCGAACACAGGGAGCAGAAAGGCTAGATCAGGGCAAAATTGCTCAAAATGTGTGCGTGTGTGATCAAGTGTCTACTATGCTATTTTTTGTGGGTTTTAATTTTATAATATTTTTTTATTTAATTTTTAATTTTGTATTTTGATTTTTAATTTTCTGATTTTATATTTTCTTTTTATATTTTATATTTTTTTATTTTCTTTTTCTATATTGGAATATATGAACTATGTAATAAAAGGGGGAAAGAGATATTTATAAAAATAGATAAAAAGGTTCAAAAATTAGCAAATAAAATATTTTTGGTCTTTTTATGATTTTTTACTGTTTTTGTGATTTTTGGGTAATTTGCAAAATGTTTTTGGTATTTTTAATTAGCAAAATAAAGCAAAACAGTGAATAAAATGCAAGGCTGAAACTAAGATGGAGAAATAAAATAGAAAACAGTAACAAAAATTCTCCAAAATAATTTTCAATGAAAGATAATAAAATAAGGAAAATTTAGACACCAAGATTATATTTTTAGGATTTTTGTAGAATTATTAATATTTTTATAGATGTTTTTGGAGTTTTGTGGGTTTTATGAGTTTTCTTTTGTAATTTTAATGATTTTTGGCTGGGAGTTAAAACAAACTAAAGTAGACAAAATATATTTTTTTGGGATTTTTCTGGAGTGTTTTTATATTTTTTGGTATTTTCTAAGCAAGACAGTGTTGAAATAGAGAGTTTTTGATTTTTAATAAATATTAAAATGCAATAATTATGAAAAATAAAAATAGGTCATTAAACTACTATGCAACATGACGCTACTATGATTTTTGGGGATTTTTTGGGGTTTTATAGACGCATGCAAAAATTACTAGAAGCAAAAAGAAAAGACACACATGCAGGGACATTTTAGTAATATCATGAAAGTACGAGGGCCTTGGCGCAAATTCACACAAAATAATTAACTCAAGAAAATAGTTTCTGGACTAATAGCAAATACCACCAACCGCAAGGGTGTCCTTGCAAAAGCGCCAGGCCCACGTGCGTCGCACGCGCACCTGGCGAGGGCACCAATGCAATTAACAGAAAGAGGAGGGACAAATTCACAAAATACCCAGAAGTTTATACCTGCATACAATAATTTATAGGCTGAAATACAATAACCCGATCCTCAGGGGGGTTCGTGCAAAAATGTCAAGTCACGTGCGTAAAGCACGTGACCTGGCAGGGACGAATCCGCAAAATGCAATACTTAGCGGGATGAAGATGCAAAATAACCCGAGTTTTAAAGGGGCTACGAACAGTTTAGATACTAATTAAATATTACAAAAAGGTACAGGGGATAGTTCGCAAAATACCCAGCTGCTCTTAATGGACGGCGGATTGGGCTTAACTTGAGCCACGTGTCGCAGCGAGGACGCGCGATACCCCTTGGGTTATAACGGCCAGGATTAGATCTTGGACCGCGATCTGACGGCTGGAGGGGCGCGAGATCTAAAGTCTACTGCTGCAACTGGAGGATGGTCTTGATCGGACGGCGTGGAGAAGGGCTGGAAGAACAGGGAGGAGTCCTCGCCGGAGCGAGGTTCCCCCGCTAAGAACGCCGCCTCCAACGACCGTCGGGACTTCAAAAATGGCTGGAGAGATTCTTGATGCGACCTTCTCACATTCAGCAACCTCAAAATGGCGGGACGGTCCCCGGCCGGCCGCCGCGATGATGGAGAATGGAAGGCGCTCCAGGTGGTTCTTCCCTGGACGAATCGGGGCTCAGATGCCCCCTTCTCCACCTGCAAATGAAACCAAAAAATGGCAGAGATCGAGCAAGCAGGCAGAGGCTTTTATCGGCAGTGATGGGGAGCGTGGAGGCTCGACAATGGTGGCCGGAGCTCGAGGCTCCGGCAAGGTGTTTGATGCGAAATTGGGGCGATAAACTCGATGAATCAACCAGCTAAATGCTTGTAGCTAAACCTATGACTACCAGCTATTAAACTACAAAAAAAATAAACGAAAAAGATGACCTCGAGGGCTGAGAAGCCCAAGGTGGTGACCTCACGGCGGCGGCCGGAGATGGGGTAGTTGGAGCCGCTCCTTAGCCTCTCCAAATGCCACGAACTCGGCCGGAGGCTCGCCTGTCACGCGCGCCAGTCCAGGGCACAAGTCGAAGGGGGTAGGATTGGTCAAAGAGGGTTCAATCTGAAAATGGAGGTGGAGGGTCATTTTTGAAACATGGTGGAGAGGCGATCTTCGAGGCGCGATCACGGGTGCGCCACGAAGATCTGGGTAGATCTGGTAGGTCGGCGGGGATTAGGGATGTGCCAGGTACAAGTTTCATGAAGGAAGCGTCCTCCCTCGAGCAACGCATCAAGGGCAAAAAAATCGAGAAAGTCGGGTCATAGGCATTCTGACATACAGCAGGGAGAAGACAAGAGAGTTGACCAGTGGGTCAACTTTCCTAATCACCTGGTTGGTCCACGTGGACCAACCAGGAAAATCCCTGGAAAAAAATGCTTATAAAATCTATTAAAAATAGATAATGATTTTATTGATTTTTAATTATAAAATGAAAAATGTTTATTTTTTATAAATTATTTTATTATGAATTTTAATTATTTTTATGAGGTTTATTTTTACAAGTTACCCATTATGCCCTTTATAGGTATAATATCTATATACTGTATTACTTTATTTTTATTTTATGTATTTTAATTTCTTTAATTTTGTTTATTAGTTTATAAAATTATAAAATAACTTTATACACTTAATTATATTTTTATTTTATTTTTCTGAATTATTTTATACACTTAATAAAATAAAAGTGTTATTTGTATAGGTATAGATACATGTATTATACCTATGTATTATAATATATACAAGTATTTTTATTTGAGTTTTATTTATGTTTTTATTCTGATTTTAATGCACATAATTATTATAAGTAATATTTACATAATTATAAAAATATAAAATTATAAAAATAGTAAATAAATAATAAATTGAATATTTTAATCTGTACAATGTACAATGTGGGTCCAAAACTCAACTTTCAAACCGTAGCTCCGCCAAATGCGAATCAACACCATTAAATAGCTTATTTTCTTCTATATACAATTAAAGGTGAGTATGCTGCATTTGGAGTTTTTGTTTATGAGATACAGGTCTGGGAAGTTGGCATTCTGGATTTTTATTCAGACCATAACTTTTTATTATTTTTCAGTGAAATCAGTTTTGTATTTTTCTATATAAAATTATCTACAACTTTCATGTACAAAGTTTATTTATTTGAGGTATAAAAAGTAGAACCAAAAATAGGTCCCAAAATAAATAAAGAATGAATAGAATAAAAGGAATTTTATTTGTATTTTTGGCCATTATCTCCCCCTACTTTATTCCTTGTCGACCTATTCATCAAGATGCCTAGGTATCGGGGTTTCGGGTCATAAAATATTTACAATATTTTATTCTTTTTCTTTTCTTTTCTTTATTCTATAATTTTGGCTTTAAAATCGCTTTTTATGCACAATTTGTACACGAATGCATGGATGCTAAAATGCCTAAATAAAGCCTATTTACACGCACTTACTAGGGTTTTTAAGGCCAAAATGATAGAATAAAGATGATGAAACGTAGATTTATCATCCCCCTATGCTTGCCTTTGCTAGTCCCTAGCAAACACTTATGCAATAAGTGCAGAAAAGAAAAACAAAGAAAAGAAAAAGAAGAAGGTGGATTAAGTGTAATTATCAAACTTGTCTTCGCAAAATCAAAGTTTGGAGCTTAAGTCGGACCTCTGGAATTTTAGTGCGGGTGGAACCTTAATGAGAACTGAATTTAAAATCCAACAGTCCTTGAGAATCCCAAAACTCTGCCCAAGTCTCCTCAATAGCCAGGTCAGAAATATCTCAACTCATACGCAAACCCTTACGACTATGAGTCTGACTCGTACAGTGTAAGTGATGGTGGCTCTCCCCAACTAGAATGGCAAAGCAACTGACTTCTCCAGTATGACAACCCAATGATTCCCCAATCCAACAACTCCATCCTCGAGGAGCGGGGTATTCCCTTCTAAGTTCAAGTGGCAACCAGCTCAAGAAGAGGGGGTGAAGAGAAGAATGGATGGTAGCCAGTGTAGCTACCTATATTGGGATGTAAGACCAGTGTAGTCAAGTCATCCTGCTGCAGGCTCACATGATATGACTTTGATGCTCAAGCTTGCTTATTTTCTATACAACATATTCACATACTTTTCAGGCTCATTATTTTTGTACATGCCTGAACTTTTTTTTTGAAATACTATATACATCAGCATTTACATAAGGAGTTTTTCCTCTTGAGCCAGTAGACTATCCCTCTTTTGAAGCTTTATCGCAACCCACAGCCTCCTGTCTTTAGACTTCCTAATCACTGGACGGGTTGGGGTGCACTTCCCTCCCTAGAGGAGGACAAATGTTTCCACTTGTGTGCGTCTCATACCGGCAAATCAAATCCCCTCACCACTCCAACTGAGTTGAGCCATGTGAAAGATGCAGGTGTCCAAGTTAGGTCATTATCAACAAGGGTCGTGCGTGTGCTCTGAAATACTCTACTTAGGCATTCAAGAATCCATTGAACCAAGTCCCATGATCCTCAAAGAATTAAGTCAACTAGACCTGAAGTACCTCAAACTCAGTTCCTATAAGGTTCCTATAATTAGGTAGATTGTAAGGTCCAATCAAGCTCCAATCTTCGGATTTTACTTAGACTCGTTCAACTATCAAACTCAATCCAAAAAATGCTCATGCTATGCAGAAAATATTTTTGTGATGCAATTTCCAAGATTTTGAACTTTTTATGGAATTTTGAAAAGATGGTGATGATGCATATGCATTTTTTTGTATTTTTCAAAAAGATTTTTCAAATGTTTTGGATTTTAATTTTGCAAATGTTTTTGGGATTTTTGAAAACAAAAAGATTTTAGCTGAAAACTAGGTGAAAAATATGTACACGAGAGTGCTTCTTATATCTACAAGAAGTGGGTTTTAAGAATTTACAAGGGTAAGTTATCGATTTTATACGTATATATAGTGGATTTTGGTGAGATGTACGTATTCCTCAAGCTTATTTGACACAAGCTTTTCACACTATTTTTGAAAACTATAGTCCAAAATAATTTTTACAAACATTTTTGCAAATATGTACACACATTTGAAAATCATTTTGCAAAGGTTTTTCAAAACAGTATATATAGATTTTTCAAAGTATTTTTGCAACCGTTTTTCAACCATTTGCAAATCATTTTTCAAACATTTTTATTTCACACAAAAAAAAGAAATTTTTCAAACCACACAATTTTACACAGATTGAAAACATGTAACAAAATATTTTAAAAATAGTTTTCAATAGATGTTCACAAAGATTTTCAAACTATTTTTCAAACATTTTGCAAAAAATATTTTCACCTGATTTATTAATCAGTATATACAAAAAGAATTTGAGGAATGATAACATCTTTTTATTACGGTTTTTAATGAATTTTAAAGAATGATTAGCCATATTTATTAGGAAAATACGAAAGTACGAGTTATGGCTAAAGTATATACACAGTATATACGACCCCCCTATACTTAGCTTGAGCTATGTCCTCATAGATTGGAGAGAAAATAGAAGACATAACTCGTACTAAGTATAGGCACGCCTAAAGAATAAATAAATAAAGGAATGAACCAAATGAGAAGTCGACCGTCCCCCCCTATACTTAGGATCAAGTAATCCTAAGTATAGCAGGCTGTACACAAAGCAAGGAGGGTCAAGGGTGGGAATGAACAGATCGTACTCAGATTGTCTCCCCCTATACTTAGGGTAAGATATCCCTAAGTATAGACAAGAAGAGGAGACAATGGAGAGGATCGAAAAGAATGAAGGAAACTCAGGGTGCCAACCCCCCTATACTTAGGACAAAGTACGTCCTAAGTATGGAAAACTGTCTACAAGGGCGGAACCTTTTTGATAGATAAAGAAGATAGAAAAGGAAAAGAAGAAAAGAAGAAAATAAATCAACAGATGGATGAAGGGATCGTGAGGATGTACACACCACTCCCCCTATACTTAGGGTAGAAGAAGCCCTAAGTATAGGCAACAACAGGAGTGATGACACTGAACGACAAAAGAGCACTCAGCTCGTCCACCCCCCTACACTTAGGACAAAGTACGTCCTAAGCAAGGCAGACACGAGAATGGGTGGACGAGCAAAACGGGAGATGGAAAGAGTGTCACAGGATAGAATCTACAACATAAATGGGTGATCATCAGAAGGTGGAAAGCAAACCTTCTTGCGGGACCGCTGAGGGATAGATCAGATATAGTGTATGTCGACATCGGGGTCCACAATGGACAGCGACCGATCAGGGTCGACATGATGAAGGCCCTCAGTGGAATCGAATCGGAAAGGGACGAACTGATCAATGGATGCAGTATGGCTAGGTTCTCCCTTGGTGGTCCTATGGTGTGAAGGCGCAGACAGGTGAGTGGAAGAAGTACGACTAGGTCCGGACTTGGAAGTCTCGCAGATATTGAAGTGGAATGGGACAAACTCATCATCCTAGGGAAGAAGTGTAATCGGAGTCGTCCTGCGAGGGATCTTTCAGGTCAAAGTCAAAAGGCACGAAATCATCAGTGGAAGTATACGAACTTTGTTCGTCCTCAAGACTCTCACATGAATCCGTGTCTTCTACAAGAGGTCTGAATCTATAAAAATAAATGGCAGCATCATAACCGACCTCAATCATTTTCACCTGTGAAGGACCGGGAACGGACTTATCAGTGGAAGTAGTCAAAACAGGTCTGTCCCGTCTAGTCTTACCTGGGTCATTTGTGTCCTTACGAGGTCTCTCAAAATAATGGGCAACATCATAAACATCCTCAATAGTCTTGGTATCTTCCCTCCACTCAAACGGTTCGATCACGTAAATACTCTGGATTTCATCAACACATCGCCACACACTAGGAGGAGGAACTGCGAGGTCTATGCTTTCTGACTTCCTCCCCTTTCGGGGGATCCGTCGGGTCTCATCAACGGTCGCTAAGGAAGCATCTCTAGTATCATCAGATCGGTCACAGGCCTCGGAGTCAGCTATGATCGGTGAAGGTGCATCAGGTGCAGGTCTCTGGTCAACTGTGGGTGCGGTGATCAACATTTCGCTCTCGTCAACAGGACGAAAGCGAACCTCTCCTGATCCATAGTCAATAACGTCCCTCGCAGAGGCGAGGAATGGTCGTACCAGGATGATTGGAGATGGCTCCCCTGTGGAGGTCTCCATGGGCAACACGACAAAATCAACATGATGGCTCATGCCCTGAATCAAAATGACGGCGTTTTCAAGGATACCCTTCGGCCTCTTGATAGATCCATCAGCAAACTGAACGATCATCCTGGTTTTCTTGAGAGGCCCTAAGTGAAGAGACTGTACCAGTGAGAAGGGTATGATACTAATCGAAGCACCGCCGTCTAGGAGAGTGTGATCACATGTGAAGGCAGAGATTGTGCAGCTAATGAAAGGTGTGACAGTGTTCCTCTTCCGAGGAATGGGACAGTGTGTGATGGCATGGGCAGTGGCCATGGTCAAGATATGACGCTCAGATCTGCTCCTCCGCTTTCTCTTCTTGGGAAGAGGAGCAGATAAATCGGTCATGGCCTGCTGAAGTGGGGCACGAATAATCTCATGTATGGTGGCCACCACTTCGAGTTCAGTCAGCATTTTTTTGAATTTTTGGACCTCCTCCATACAAGGGAGGAAGTCGGAATCAGCATATACACGAGGCATGCCAAGAGCAGTCTGTACAGCGGCATCCTCGGGGTCAAAGGTGGGACAAGGTGTGAATGAATGTGTGGACAAAGGATATGGCAAGTGGGCGCTCTCCTCATAGTCTGACTCGATCAAAAGTCTCCCAATCTCTTTTTGTGTTTTTAAATTTTTCTCATTTTTTTGTATTTTGGGCGATTGCAAGCTCTCATGGTCGTCCTCGAGTGAACCCATATCATCAAATGGTGGAATATCATGGTCGCTCTTATTGGTACTAGTGAGGTGGTCAATCCTCTGTCTCATATGATCCATCATCTGGGTCAAGTGCTCAAGGGTGGACTCCATGAAAGGTGACTCCAACAGCTCGGCCTCGGGTGGATGTGAAGGTGGAGAATACGGAAGTGGAGGTGGGTGTGGATAGAAGTCCGAGTCCTGATACTGTGGCTGAGGTGGATATGCACAAAAATCAGAAAAAGTAGGAGGATGATCCTCCTGATAAAAGTGAGGTGGACCGACTGGAGTGAACGAGGAATCCGCAGAGTCCGGATAGAAAATGCTCTAGGGGTCCATCTCGAAAACAAAAGGAAACGATCCGAGAGAGCACGATGGTCAAGTCAAGAGAGTGGAGAAGAAGGCGCAAATGCGCAGGAGCGATCTAGGACACACACAAAACAATCACAAACAGAAATGAAAACAAGTCAAACCCTCAATTCACCTACTCAACTCGGTAGAGACCGAAAATTCGGTCTTTTAATCTTGTCTTTTTTAGAGTTAGGTGAGAAGTCCAAAATTACACAAACACTTAGGGGGCTGAAGATAGGATTTTGAGCTCTAACCTTAGTGTGTGTGCGAGCAAATAAAAGCGAAGACAATGAGGGGATTACTTGCCCCAATACAAGATGTTTCTTTTTGATCGGTTTTAGGGTCAAGTAATGTTAGCAGTCCCAATTTTATTGATTATCACTTTTTTTGGATTTTTAATGAAATGCACGATCCTATCGGGGAGTCAATTCCTTTGAGCACCTAAGTTATCAAAATCAGAGGTAGGGTCGGAAAAGCAATGCAAGCGATCAAAAACGATGATGGATGCTAAAGCGTAAATGCTCACCTTGCCTCCAGCACTCTACATGCAAAGATGCTCAGCAGAATTGAAACCTATCTATATGCAAATGCAAAGCCGATGAAATCGCCCTAAGTTTCAGAAATTGCTATTATCGGGAAGAACCACAAGTTGACCACCAATCCTCAACCCTAGAGTCCGATCTAGGCTCACCCCTCCTCTGCTCAACACACTTGAGTTTAGGAGAAAGCGCTTTGCGGGGAGAGCTCGCGGCGTAACGGATTGAAGGTGATGATCAACTATTTAAAATTTGACTAAGTCCAAACGAGACTATAGGTACATGCAATGTTGATTAAGGTGTTTGGACCTAGTGCTACGCAAACAATCCTAAAAGCTAAGGGCTCAATCACACAAAAGAAATGAAAAATAAAACCGGAAAACAAAATAATAAAAAATGTGAAGAAAAAGCGAGAAAGCCGCGGTGAGCCCCCAAGTGAACAATCACTTGGAAATTAGGCTCAATAGTCCAAGTCCGGGTGTACCTGTATTATTACAAAAATATGGATCTCTCACTCACTTAAATTACAAAATAAATGCAGGAAATAAATTCTACAACTAAAGGTGGAGCTTGGTCTTCAAAAATCTCTCCTTGTTTTCTCGGTGCTTGGTTGGCAGATGTCGGCTTCACGTGGGTGCGTAGGCGCCTAGGGTGGAGCGCCTCCCTCGATCCGCGGTACCTCACAAAGTCAACAAAAGAGAAGGTTAGACAGCTCAAGAGATATATCAAAAATAAAGAAAATAAAATAGCGAAAAATAAAAGTCGTGAAATAGACAATCAATCACAAACACAAATAAGACCCGAACTAAGCGTTGTTGCTCCCCGGCAACGGCGCCATTTGTTGAACATGAAAATCGAGAGGTCGTGTCGGTTCACAAGGCGAACCAACAGTCGTTGAGTTGACCTCCAGCGAAATCCGCAATTCAAACAACAATTAACCCATGACAATCAAGTAAAGCAATGAAAGTGTGTGGAGTTAAAATTTATTATAACTCTACAAAAAGATGTGTATAGTGCAAGTATGTGTAGAGGTCGAACACAGGGAGCAGAAAGGCTAGATCGGGGCAAAATTGCTCAAAATGTGTGCGTGTGTGATCAAGTGTCTACTATGCTATTTTTGTGGGTTTTAATTTTATAATAATTTTTTATTTAATTTTTTATTTTTAATTTTGTATTTTGATTTTTAATTTTCTGATTTTTAATTTTCTTTTTATATTTTATATTTTTTTATTTTCTTTTCTATATTGGAATATATGAAATATGTAATAAAAGGGGGAAAGAGATACTTATAAAAATAGATAAAAAGGTTCAAAATTTAGCAAATAAAATATTTTTGGTCTTTTTATGATTTTTTACTATTTTTTGTAATTTTTGGGTAATTTTCAAAATGTTTTTGGTATTTTAATTAGCAAAATAAAGCAAAACAGTGAATAAAATGCAAGGCTGAAACTAAGATGGAGAAATAAAATAGAAAATAGTAACAAAAATTCTCCAAAATAATTTTCAATGAAAGATAATAAAATAAGGAAAATTTAGACACCAAGATTATATTTTTAGGATTTTTGTAGAATTTTTAATATTTTTATAGAGGTTTTTGGAGTTTTGTGGTTTTTATGAGTTTTCTTTTGTAATTTTTAATGATTTTTGGCTGGGAGTTAAAACAAACTAAAGTAGACAAAATATATTTTTTTGGGATTTTTCTGGAGTGTTTTTATATTTTTTTGGTATTTTCTAATCTAGACAGTGCTGAAATAAAGAGTTTTTGATTTTTATTAAATATTAAAATGCAATAATTATGAAAAATAAAAATAGGCCGTTAAACTACTATGCAACAGGACGCTACTGTGATTTTTGGGGATTTTTTGGGGTTTTATAGACGCATGCAAAAATTACTAAAAGCA
Organism: Ottelia alismoides; assembly: GCA_037367405.1. Classification (NCBI taxonomy): domain Eukaryota; kingdom Viridiplantae; phylum Streptophyta; class Magnoliopsida; order Alismatales; family Hydrocharitaceae; genus Ottelia; species Ottelia alismoides. The sequence continues at coordinate 693,102 of JAZKJV010002677.1, forward strand.
AAAAGAAAAGACACACATGCAGGGGCATTTTAGTAATATCATGAAAGTACGAGGGCTTTGGCGCAATTTCACACAAAATAATTAACTCAAGAAAATAGTTTCTGGACTAATAGCAAATACCACCAACCGCAAGGGTGCCCATGCAAAAGCGCCAGGCCCACGTGCGTCGCACGCGCACCTGGCGAGGGCACCAATGCAATTAACAGAAAGAGGAGGGACTAATTCACAAAATACCCAGAAGTTTATACCTGCATACAAAAATTTATAGGCTGAAATACAATAACCCGATCCTCAGGGGGGTTCGTGCAAAAATGTCAAGTCACGTGCGTAAAGCACGTGACCTGGCAGGGACGAATCCGCAAAATGCAATACTTAGCGGGATGAAGATGCAAAATAACCCGAGTTTTAAAGGGGCTACGGACAGTTTAGATATTAATTAAATATTACAAAAAGGTACAGGGGATAGTTCGCAAAATACCCAGCTGCTCTTAATGGACGACGAATTGGGCTTAACTTGAGCCACGTGTCGCAGCGAGGACGCGCGATACCCCTTGGGTTATAACGGCCAGGATTAGATCCTGGACCGCGATCTGACGGCTGGAGGGGCGCGAGATCTAACGTCCGCTGTTGCAACTAGAGGATGGTCTTGATCGGACGGCGTGGAGAAGGGCTGGAAGAACAGGGAGGAGTCCTCGCTGGAGCGAGGTTCCCCCGCTAAGAACGCCGCCTGCAGCGGCCGCCGGGACTTCAAAAATGGCTGGAGAGATTCCTGATGCGACCTTCTCACGTTCAGCGACCTCAAAATAGCGGGAGGGTCCCCGGCCGGCCGCCGCGATGATGGAGAACGGAAGGCACTCCAGGTGGTTCTTCCCTGGACGAATCGGGCTCAGACGCCCCCTTCTCCACCTGCAAATGAAACCAAAAAAATGGCAGAGATCGAGCAATCAGGCAGAGGCTTTTATCGGCGATGATGGGGAGCGTGGAGGCTCGACAATGGTGGCCGGAGCTCGAGGCTCCAGCAAGGTGTTTGATGCGAAATCGGGGCGATAAACTCGATGAATCAACCAGCTAAATGCTTGTAGCTAAACCTATGACTACCAGCTATTAAACTACAAAAAAAATAAACGAAAAAGATGACCTCGAGGGCTGAGAAGCCCAAGGTGGTGACCTCACGGTGGCGGCCGGAGATGGGGTAGTTGGAGCCGTTCCTTAGCCTCTCCAAACGCCACGAACTCGGCCGGAGGCTCGCCTGTCACGCGCGCCAGTCCAGGGCACAAGTCGAAGGGGGTAGGATTGATCAAAGAGGGTTCAATCTGAAAATGGAGGTGGAGGGTCATTTTTGAAACAAGGTGGAGAGGCGATCTTTGAGGCGCGATCACGGGTGCGCCACGAAGATCTGGGTAGATCTAGTAGGTCGGCGGGGATTAGGGATGTGCCGGGTACAAGTTTCATGAAGGAAGCGTCCTCCCTCGAGCAACGCATCAAGGGCGAAAAAATCGAGAAAGTCGGGTCATAGGCATTCTGGCATACAGTAGGGAGAAGACAGGAGAGTTGACCAGTGGGTCAACTTTCCTAATCACCTGGTTGGTCCACGTGGACCAACCAGGAAAATCCCTGGAAAAAAATGCTTATAAAATCTATTAAAAATAGATAATGATTTTATTGATTTTTAATTATAAAATGAAAAATGTTTATTTTTTTATAAATTATTTTATTATGAGCTTTAATTATTTTTATGAGGTTTATTTTTACAAGTTATCCATTATGCCCTTTATAGGTATAATATCTATATACTGTATTACTTTATTTTTATTTTGTGTATTTTAATTTCTTTAATTTTGTTTATTATTTTATAAAATTATAAAATAACTTTATACACTTAATTATATTTTAATTTTATTTTTCTTAATTATTTTATACACTTAATAAAATAAAAGTGTTATTTGTATAGGTATAGATACATGTATTATACCTATGTATTATAATATATACAAGTATTTTTATTTGAGTTTTATTTATATTTTTATTCTGATTTTAATGCACATAATTTTTATAAGTAATATTTACATAATTATAAAAATATAAAATTATAAAAATAATAAATAAATAATAAATTGAATATTTTAATCTGTACAATGTACAATGTGGGTCCAAAACTCAACTTTCAAACCGTAGCTCCGCCAAATGCGAAACCACCGCCATTAAATAGCTTATTTTCTTCTATATACAATTAAAGGTGAGTATGCTGCATTTGGAGTTTTCGTTTATGAGATACAGGTATGGGAAGTTGGCATTCTAGATTTTTATTCAGACCATAACTTTTTATCTGTACATTATTTTTCTGTGAAATCAATTTTGTATTTTTCTATATAAAATTATCTACAACTTTCATGTACAAAGTTTCTTTATTTGAGGTATAAAAAGTGAAACCAAAAATAGGTCCCAAAAAAAATAAAGAATGAATAGAATAAAAGGAATTTTATTGGTATTTTTGGCCCTTATCTCCCCCTACTTTATTCCTTGTCGACCTATTCATCAAGATGCCTAGGTCTCGGGGTTTCGGGTCATAAAATATTTACAATATTTTATTCTTTTTCTTTTCTTTTCTTTATTCTATAATTTTGGCTTTAAAAACCGCTTTTTATGCACAATTTGTACACGAATGCATGGATGCTAAAATGCCTAAATAAAGCCTATTTACACGCACTTACTAGGGTTTTTAAGGCCAAAATGATAGAATAAAGATGATGAAACGTAGATTCATCAAGCTCCGGCTCGTCCTTCTTCTTAGCCTCTCGGTCAGGTTTGAGATGCGCATTTATCTCTTTCTATTTAAATTTCGATTTTAGGTTTCATTTTATGCTTAGATTTTTTGCTTATCAGTCATTTTAGCATTATTTTTATTAGACCTCGCTGGAGATTTAGAGCTCCGGCCACTGTGATCCACCATGTACCCATCTGTTCTGACTCCACCAAATGCCCCACAACTCTCTCCTACCGCTTCTCCATCTGACTTACCAGCCAATTCAACCAGATCACCTATAGATCTGTGACTCGAGGTTCTTTCCATCACCCTCTCTAGACCTCGCACGCTCTCACCCATTCCGCCACCATTCCACGCTTAATCGGGTCGAGGCACTTTGCCCTCGACCCGTGACTCTTTCTGTGCATGTCTTGAGCGTAAAGGAGTCCTGTAAGGGGCAATTTGACCTAGAAGTTAGGTACCAGGTACCCCAAGATTCACGAGATCTCCAAGAGACAAATCACATGGCACTGACCATTTTGAAGACCTACATAGCTATGGAAGATCATCAGAAACATTTCCCCTAAGTTTTCAGCAAAGGTGGGGATCTGAGGTGCAATCTAGTGCAGATCAAAGCAACTTGGAGCAGTGTTCTTTGTGTGTTCTTCCTGGACACGTCTACGACGTCCGATGATCCAGCCTCTCTAGGCTTAACTCCTAACGTCAGATCTAGGGCACCGCCAATCGTTGATCAAGAGCCCGATCGAGCCATGACCGTTCATCCACAAAGTGTTATCTTCAAATCATGGTTGTCGACTCTTAAGTGATGCCATGTGGAACGCGCAACGCCGCACAAAAGTGGCCTTTGTAAGGGTAAATTGCAGATCTTACCCTCGCCATTTTGTATTAATTAGTTTATCCTGTAAATAAATTTTGTAATGTAAATAAATTTGGAAATATTACATAGAGATCCATGTACTTATTTGTTATTACAATTTGGTCCAGTCCAGCTCATCTCATATGTCGTCTGACGTGATGGTAGGTATTTTGCACATATGTCCTAGCGATTTTTGTATATTATAAAATAGTCAATAAATTTCAATATCAGTTATATATTTTTGAGTAATTTGCTCATTCACACTTGCTTTTTATTTTAATGACAAATATGCCTATGCTAGTTTATATATTTATGTGCATGTTTTCCATTTATTAAAAATAGCATCCGTGCTCCAAAAATTATAAAAAAAACAGGGTTAGATGTCGGATAGCATGTAAATTCACGTTACATTTTTTATTTGCATTTTAGGAATTTTAAATATTTATTAAAATAAAAAAGAGCACATTTTACCCATGTTTGACTAAAAAATCCAAAAAAAATATAAAACCATTTTAAAAAATTCCAAAAAAATTAAATATTATGTATTTTACTATTTTGTGTCTTCGGATTGAAAATCATAAAATAAAAAAAAGATAAAAATTAAAAGATCCAAAATCTAGTAAAAATAAGAAAATTACCAAAAATCTCAAAAATATTTATTTTTTCTTCTCAATTTTCTTTATATTATTATATATTTATTAAAATTAATTTGGGGAATTTTGGACTTTATTTACTTTTTATCTTCACAAATTCAGATTAATTATTTATTCCCTGTTTTGGGATATTTTTGACTTTAAATACCTAAAAATAAGCAAAATTATTGGAAAAATTATAAAAATAGTAGACAATTATATAAAACCTAAAATAATTACTCCAAGTATTTTGATTATTCTTAATAGTATTTATAATTATATTACTTTGTAATATATATATATAGTTCTATATAAGCCTGGAATATATATTTAAAAGGTAAGAAAATAAAAAATCAGAAAATATAAAAATAAAATAAAACTATTAAAATTAAAAACAAATAAATTTTTAAAATTAAAATTCAAAAAATATATGTATAAATTAAAACCCACAAAAAGAGAATAAATACAAGAGAAAAGGAGGAATTTTGTGCATTAATGCCCAATCTACCATTTACTCCATGTGTTCGACCTCTACACATGCTCACACACTATGCACATCTTTTCTCTTGTCTAGATTTTTCATTCATTTATGCTTCATTTTATTTGATGTTGTTTTTAAATTGTCTCGCACTTCCTTGTTCGACTTTATTGTGAGGGACTACTACACGAGGGAGGACTTCTTAGTAGGATATGTGCTCACAAGTAAGGCGGAGCCAGCTTTCAAACTTAGTTTGCAGGAGAGAGTAGCAAATGAAGACTTGAAGGGATTCTGGAAGACGATCTCTTTACATTTTTATTTTTATTTTATTTTATTTTGTAATTAAAACTGAGAGAGACATGTATAATTGTAATAATTTGGACTCTCTCGAAAAATGCTACTTCGCAAGGTACATTGCTCGAGTGATTGTGTTCACTTGGGGGCCTCGTTGGTTTTTGACGTATTTTCATCGCTTACTTTTTCTTTATTTTTTTACTTCATTTTTATTTGTTTTGTGTGATTGAGCCCTAGCTTAGGATTTGCTTGACGATAGATTAAGGTTCAAAGCTTGCATGTACCTATAGATTCGTTCTTGGACTTAGTCAAATCTAATTGGTGATTATTTAGACTTAAAACCGCATGCCGCGAGAGGCCCCACACAACATTTGCAGGATCCGTTGTGGCGGGCACTGAGGAGTCTTCAAGACCGGACCTTAGGTTTCATAATTAGCATATGTTGCTTCACGCTAATAGTATATTCTATTTTAGGGTGATTTCATTCGATTGCATTTCATATAGGGTAGCTTTCAATTTTGTTATGCATCCCGCATGGATAGAGCTGGGAAGCACTATAAGTCTTCTGAATATGCATGCATCATCGATTCCCAACCTGCATTGCTATTTCGACCTTCTCCCTCTGATTTTGATCACTTAGGATGTTAATGGAATTGGAAACTCGTTAGGCGATTGCATTGAAAAATACCAAAAAAGATGATAACCAAAAATAAATTGGGATTGCTAACTCTATCTGATTTTTAAATAAACGTAATGGATTCATTGTTTTGAGGAGAGCAACCCTCTCATTGTATTATGACTTTATATATGACACATACAAACTAAGGATTAGTTCCCCAATCCCAAACCTATCTATGTGCTTCTACAATTATTTTGAAGCTCACCTAACTCTGAAACGGAAAATATAAATGACCACCATCTTCGATCTTCGTTGTGTTGAGTAGGTAAATATGGAGGTTGCTTTGTACATTGATTGTGATTTTGGGTCCGTTCACGTTTATCACTCTTTAAGTTGGTAGATCCATGAGTTTTTGAGTTCTTGTTTTATTGAGTCTATATCCCTTTCTTTGTCCATATTATTGTCTTCTTTATTGATTCGGGATATCGGGTCTTGATCTTCACTTTAGTAGCCGGATTGTGCAACTGTCTCCTTGCCTATATCATCATATCTATGGTCTGGTTCAAGAAGACTCTCTTCTTGGACCACAACTTTGTCTTCGTTTCACCATTCTCGCCCACCCTCCTCGTTCCCTTCAGTGTCACCCCTTCTTTCACACGAGAATGATGTGCTATTAGATAAGGCCCGCATCGAGGTTTTGGTTGTCAGAATTATTTGAGTAAGTCGGGCAGACTTGAGGATGTTAAGATTGGTGTGCTATCGTTGGTTGATCTGAATTTAAATTGTGCATAGATATTATTGAGAATTCTGATTTTGTCATGATTACATGCACGATTCTTTATTGATGATTTTTGATCTCTTGCACCGGATTGAGGATGTGATTTATTCCTGATGATTTAATGACGATTTCTTGAACTATGACTGCACGATCTCTCATTCGGCTCTGCCCATCTTGATTCAGACGTTTGATGTACTATCTATGTATGTGCTTCAAAGCGACAGTGCTTGGAACCCACCTGAGTTCACTCATCTTCTTGACTGATTCATCCTTCGTCTCTCGTCTCTCATATCCCCATCTAGCACTTAATTAGAGAATCTTCGTCTGACATCTTGATCCATCTCAGCTGATTCGGTTGATTTGAGAGATTGCATTGTGATTGCCCTGATGATCTCTTATCCCTCCTATAGCCTTATGCCCTCCTACTGGTGATTGATTATTTTTTAGGACCTAAAAATTAATGCCAGCATCTCCCTTATGTTCATTGACTTAGTTTGCATTACTCCCCGAGGACTACCTATGGGAGAATGCAGCATTTTCTTTACGATCAGTTTCACTCACTGCTTGTGTGTTCATCTTGATGGGGCATGAAATCGAGTCATTTGATATAGGTTGGCAGTCTCACTATCTGATTGTGTGTCCGATCTGTCGGAGCATGAGGCCGCTTATTCTAGTTGTTTGGACTGCTTTCAGTCTTCTCTCATTGATTGTCCTCACAAGAACGAGTGGCATTCTTCTGATTATTCATCTCCTAGTTCACAGTACTTCTCGAGGGTTATCTGCGGGAGACTGTGACATATTTGATGTCTTTTGGTCTCTTCTACTAGGTAGCTGATATGCCACCTACCAAGTCTACTTCTGTTGATCCATCTAAAGGATCTTACTCCTTTGAGTATGCTCTCCTTGACGATCCTCACAAGGATGAGTTCTGTTCTGATTGTTCATTGCTTAGAATGTGTTACTCCCCGAGGGTTATGTGTGGGAGGATACATCATTTTGTGGGTACTTGGTTTCACCTCTGGTGTCTCCAATATGGTGGAGCACGAAGCTGAGTCTTCTGATTTGTATAATCGGTCTTATCTCTGGTTATGTATCCTATTTGGTGGATCACGAGACCGAGTCTTCGGATTTTTCTGAGACATCTGCCATATGAGTATGCTCACCTTGACGACCCTCGCAAGGTTGAGTCGTGTCTTGTGATATTCAGCGTGTTCTTGATCTATTGACCTTACGTCCACCGGATATCGAGCTGCGTAGAGAGTCTCATGTTCTTCACTTTTCGTATCTTCTTGAGATTATGAGTGGCATGGAGGAATCTGTATTGATCCTTCCTCCTCCATGTCTTGTGATATCGACTTTGATCTCTCACTCTTTTCTTATGAGCCGATGTTCTACTTCTCGTTACCGGATCATGTCTTAGTTTTCGATCTGTTTTTCCCGGTAGCTGACACCCACTTGATTGCATATTAGGGTATCTTTCTCTTTCTGACCATGTCACCGTTCTCACAGGGAGACGATGATGAAAGTATGGTATTCGACAGATAGATATTGTCATGCACTTCACCATTCTTTACTACTGGATTATATATGTGTTGCCTTTTCATTCCTTCTTGTCATGTGTACATCATAACATTCACCATATCTATGTGTCTATACTTAGGATGTACTTTGTCCTAAGTATAGGGGATGCACCTATTTATATGGATTCTTTCTTTGTTTTATTTCATCACTTTTGTTGGTGCATATTCTTAGGTATCCTTTACCCTAAGTATAGGGGGAGTGATGTGTACATTCACCCAACATATTTTTTTCTTTTATTTTTATCGGTTTTTTATTTATTGATCCCCTCGCTTATCTCCTCTCCTGTTGATTTTCTCTACTAAACTTAGGTATATCTTACCCTAAGTATAGAGGGAGACAGACTGGGTCACGGTCTGTTCATTTCCATACTCAACCCTTCCTGCATGTAGATACAATCTGTTATACTTAGGATTATTTGATCCTAAGTATAGGGGCGATGGTCGACTACTTATTCCTTCATCTATTCATTCATTATTCTTTGGTCGTTGTAGTATAGCTCTTTTACACTTAGTACGAGTTATGTCTTCTCTTTTTCTTTTCGATCTATGAGGACATAGCTCAAGCTAAGTATAAGGGGGTCGTATATATTTTGTATATACTTTAACCAAAACTCGTACTTTTGTATTTTTGAATAATATGGCTAAAATACTATAGATATACAATTCATTAAATCAATTAATAAAAAGAAGTATTCCATTCCTCATATTCTTTTTGTATATATTGATTAATAAATCAGGTAAAAATATTTTGCAAAATACTTGAAAAATAGTTTGAAAATCTATTTTGAAAAATCTTTTAAAAACTATCGGAAAAATATTTTGTAAAATATTTTCAACCTTTGTAAAATTATTTTGTTTGTAAAATTTCTTTTCTTTGTGTGAAGTATAAATATTTTGAAAACCTATTTGTAAATGGTTTTGAAAATGGTTGCAAAAATATTTGAAAAATCTCTATATAGTTTGAAAAATATTTGCAAAATAGTTTTCAAATATTTTTAAATGTTTGTAAAAATTATTTGTAAAAACTATTTTGAACTGTAGGTTTCAAAATTATTTGTCAAATTACTTTCAAATAAGTTTGAGGAAGATATACATCATCCAATTAATTAAACTTTTTTCATCAACTGCATATATATATATATAAACAACTAACTCTTGTGTAAATCCTTTAAATCTCAACTTTATAAATAATTGATGCACTCCTGTGTAAATATTTGTACCTATTGAAAAAATCTTTTATTTTGAGAAAGCCCTAAAAATTTTGCAAAATTTAAAATTCCAAAAACATATGCAAAAACCTTTTCAAAATTGCATAACAAATTTGCAAAATCCTTTTTCAAAAATCCAAAAAAAGTTCAAAATCAGAAAATTTGCATCACAAAAATATTTTCTGCATTGTGCATAGCTTTGACATTTTTCTATTGAGTTTGATAATTGAACAAGTCTACATAAAATCCGAAGATTGGAGCTTGGTTGGACCTTAAATATACTTAATCACAGAAATCTTATAGGAACTGGAATTGAGGTACTTCATGTCTATAGACTTAATTCTTTGAGATCACGAGACTTGGTTCAATGTCATCTTGACAGCCTAAGTAGAATATTTCGGAGCACATGCATGACTCTTATTGTTAATGACCTAGCTTGTACACTTTCACCTTTCACATTTCTCACCTTAGTTGAAGTGGTAGAGGGTTGGATTTGCAAGCATGAGACACAAACCAAAGGAAACATCGATAGTTACACATTTGTGGTTATTGTACCCAACCTGATCGACGAAGTCTAAAGAGAGAAGTTGTGGGTTGCAATAAAGCTTCAAAAGAGGGATAGTCTACTGACTCAAGAGGAAAAGTCCTTATGTAAATGATGTTCTATATAGTATTCAAAAAAATGAAAAAAATCAAAAACTCCAAAAAAATGGATAGGCCTGATTGAAAATAAAATATCTGTCAGAATGTACATATTTATATAGTCAATAAGCAAGATTGAGCTTCAAAGTCATATGTATGTGAGCTTGCAGTTGGGTGACTTGGCTACACCGTTCAAGCATCCTAGGATAGGTAGCTACACTGGCTACCGTCCATTTTTCTCTCCATCTTCTCTTCTTGAGCTGGTTGTCACTTGAATTTAGAAGGGAATATCCCGCTTCTCGAGGAAAGAGTTGTTGGATTGGGGAATTAAGGTCACCATGTTGGAGAATACTGACTTTTACTACTTGCTTTAGCTGAGGAGAGTTGCATATCATACACACTGTCCAAGATAGATTCATAGTCATAAGGGTTTATGTATGAGTTGATATGTTCTGACCTGACTATTGAGGAGACTGGAGCAGGGTTTTGTGACTCTCAGGGGCTATAGTGTTTAAAATATGTTTCCCAATAAGGTCCGACCACACCTAAAATCTAAAGGTCTGACTTAAGCTCCAAACTTATTTTGTGAAGACAAGTTCAAGAATTAAAAATGGATCCAAGTTCTTTCTTTTTCTTTTTTTATTTTTATTTTTATTTTCTTCACTAATTGCATAAGTGTTTGTTAGGGACTAGCAAAGGTAAGTATATGGGGTGATGAATATCCATTTCATCACCTTTATTCTATCATTTTAGCCTTAAAAACCCTAGCTAAATGCATGTAAATAGCATTATTTTGTACAAATTAACATTCATTATTTATCCTATTTATTATATCTAAAAAATGGTTTTTAATGTCAAAATTAGAATAAGAAAATAAAAGAAAAAGATAAAATGTCAAAGGTATTTTATGACGCTAAACCCGAGACTTAGGCAGCTTGATGACTGGGTCAATAAGGAAAAAATATGGGGGGATAAGGGTCAAAAACACATTAAAACCCTAATTTTTAACCTCCAATCCTGCATTTTTGGGACTTAATTTATTTTATCAAATTAAAATTTTGTACATGAAAGTTGTAGATAAAAATACATAGAAAAATATAAAATTAATTTCACTCAAAAAGAATACGCATTGTACATTTTATACTGAAAATAAGAATCTAAAATCCAAACTTCTCAAACCCATATCTTCTCCATATGAACTCAAAATGTACCAAAATCACTTTAGTTGTATATACTTGTAATGAGATATCTAATGAAGGTGGTTTCCTTAATTTGGAATTAAGATGCAAAAGTTAGGTTTTGGACTCCTGTTGTACAATATACATATATATAAATAAAGGGGAAACTATTCTTTTAATTCTTTTTATTCTTGTATACATTTTATGTTTTATACCCTTTTAAATAATATTTATATTCTATTAAAAATATAAAAATAAAATAAAACCATAAAATACTAAAATAAAATAGCCTATACAAATACATAGAAGAATATACTATAACAATACCGATATAATATATACTCTTATTTAGCTAAGTATACAAATAACATCAGAAAAATATAATAAAAATATATATATAAGTTATAAATATAGAAAATATAATAATAAAATAATAAAACCGAAATCTAAGTAAAATAAAATATACAAACCATAGGTCAATATACATATAAATATACTTGTAAAAAGTAACTTGTAAAAAAAACTTATAAAAATATATAAAAATCATATTAAAATAGTACATAAAATAGTAAATATTTTTTATGTATAACTAAAATGTAATAAAATCATTTAATGTTTTTAGTTCATTTATTTTTGAATAAAGATCGCTCTTTTGTCCTGTAGCGTCCTACGTGGACCAATCATGTTGCAAGGATTGTTGACCCAAGTCAACTATCCTTCCTCGCTTTATATTGTGTCAGATGTCTCGAGCGGCCCATTTTCTTCCCTTTTTTGCTTCCACCAGATCTTCTTTGCCCTAGAGCCCTTCACAACTCCTGTTCCTCGATCATCCATGATTCTTGCATGCTCCCTGGATCTTATGTAAATTGCACTAATAATTCACTAACCATAGGTCAATAAGAGTCGGAACCCATGTTCATAAATAAAGTCCTCGTCCTCCTTCATAAATTTGGTCCCTTTTTTTATTCATAAAACCCTTCACCCTAAGTCCAATGTGTCTCCAGGTGATAGATGGCGTACCCCTGAGGCTCTGGAGCGGCTCACGGAGGAGAAGAGGCGACCCACGATGGAGCTCCGGCCCATCCTACTCCTTGGCCTCCCGACGAGGTTCGAGCTATGCATTTATCTCTTTCTAGGTATATTTCGATTTTAGGTTTCATTTATGCTTAGATTTCATGCTTTCATCAGTCATTTTAGCGTAATTTTTAGATATTAGACCTCTCGGAGCTCTAGAGCTCTGGCCACTTTGACCCATTGTATATCCATCGGTTCCAACTCCACCAAATGTCCCATTACCCTCTCATATCGCTTGTCCATATGATTCGGCAACCAATTCAACCATATCACCTATAGATCTGCGACTCGGGTTCTTTCCATCACTCTTGTCGGATCTCTCCTGCTCTCATCCATTCCGCCGCCATTCCATGCTTAATCAGGTCGAGGCACTTTGCCCTCAACCCGTGACTCTTTCTGTGCATGTCTTGAGCATAAAGGAGCCCTGTAAGGGGAATTTTGGCCTGGAAGTCAAATACCATCTACCCCTGGATTCATGAGATCCCCAAGAACCAAATCGCAGAGGTTCAGACCATTTTGAAGACCTACATAGCTGCGGAAGATCATCAGGAATATTTCCCCTATGTTTTCAACAAAGGAGAGATCTGAGGTGCAATCTAGTACAGATTGAAGCAATCTAGAGCAGTGTTCTTCGAGTGTTCTTCCTGGGCATGTCCACACCGTCCGATGATCTAACCGCTCCAAGTTTAACCCCCGCTGTCAGATCTAGGGCATCGTCAACTGTTGATCAAGAGTCCGATCGAGCCACGACCGTTCATCCACAAAGTTTTATCTTCTAATCGTGACCATCGGCTCTTAAGTGATGCCACGTGAAACATGCAATGCTCCATGATATGGGCCTTTATGAGGGTAAATTGCATATCTATACCCGCCATTTTGTTTTATTTATTTAGTCCTGTAATAAATTTTGTAGTGTAAATAAATTTGGAAATATTGCATAGAGACCCTTGTACTTATTTGTTATTACAATTTGCTCTAGTCCAGCTCAGCTCGCGTGTCATCCCACATAATGTTGGTCATTTTGCGCATGTCCTGGTGATTTTTTTTAAATTGTAAAATAGTCAATAAAATTTCAACATATATATATGGATAATTTGCACATTCACCCTTGCCTTTTATTTTAATTGCAAATATGCCCCTGTGATTCAAATATTTTTATGCAGGCTTTCCATTTATTACAAATAGTATCCGTGCTCCAAAAATTATGAAAAAATAGAGTTAGATGCCTGCTAGCATGTACACTCAAGCTCCATTTTTTATTTATATTTTAGCCATTTTGTTTATTTATTAAAAATAAAAAAGAGCACATTTTGCCCTTATTTGAGTTAAAAATTCCAAAAAATATAAAACTGTATTGAAAAATCCAAAAAATATATATTTTATGTATCCATTTTGTGTCTCCATACCAAAAACCCCTAAAAAAGAAAAAGATAAAAAACTAAAAAGCCCCAAAATCTAGTAAAAAATAGGGAAATCACCAAAAATCCAAAAAATTATTTTTTTATTTATAAATTTTATTTATATTGTTATTTGTCTATTAAAATTTATTTGGAGAATTTGGACTTTATTTGTTATTTTTTATCTTCAAATCAATTCGGCCTATTTATTTATTTCCTATTTTCGTATGTTTTTTACTTTAAAAATTCCTAAAAATTAGCAAATTATTGGAAAATAAAATATAGTAGAAATTTTATAAAACCCAAAACACTTTATTCCATTTATTTTATTACTTTTAATAGTATTTATAATTATATTACCTTGTATTATATATAGTTGTATATAAGCCTATAATTTATATATTTAAAAGAAAAAAATAAAATCAAAAATATAAAAATATAAAAAGAAAATATAAAATATAAAATTAAACCAATTCAAAAAATATAAATTAAAATTCATATAATATATAAAAAAATAAAACCTGCACAAAAAGAGAATAAAGACAAGAGAAAAAGTAAGATTTTTTGCACTATTGCCCAATCTACCATTTGCTCCCTATGTTCGACCTCTACACATGCTTACATAATATACACACTTATTCTAGAGTTATAATAAATTTTAACTTCACAATTTTGTTTTAAATTGCTATATTCATTTGTGGGTTAACTGTTGATTGACTTCGAGTTTCGTGAGCGGTCTCCACAATGATGCTAATTGAGTTTGATTAGCCGACTCTCGCAAAATCTGAGTTATCAGAGCCATAGCTCAGGTGAAGGAATCTATGTGGCATCAAAAGAGCAAACACGTGGAAAGGAAATGCTACATCATTTGGGAGATTCAAAAGCGTAGTGACATCATCATCACCAAGGTGGCCTCTGCTGACAACATTGTTAATCCTCTTATCAAACCTTTACCCCCAAAGATTTTCGACCAGCATGTAATAAGCATGGATTTAAAGATTGTACTTGAATGGTTCTAAGGGCTAGTGGGAGATTGTTAGCCTTGTGAGCATGAGGCGAACCACTTCTATAATAAAGTTATTGTAATCTTTGATATACCAATAAAGGTTATTGATGTATTTCACTCCTCATTTAAGATTAAATGAATGCACTTATAAGGTCTCTTAGTACAATTAGGGTTATGCACAATGACCAACTTAATAATCATAGAGATTTTGATTTAATGGTTGAATCATAGAGGCTGATGCTTGGATGATACCTAAAGAGTTAGATTGAGGACTCATTAAGCATCGTCAAATGATTGTTGAGAGATGTTCTCCAGCCTGAGAAGGAGATGGAAATCCCTCTCTAAAGGTTGATATCTGACCGACCTCTTGATGCAGGTCCTCTGCATAGGAATAGAACTTCGGAGGTGTTAGATAAGTTAGGTCAAAGAGTTCACTTAACAAGATCAAGATAACCAAGACCTATGTCGTATACTGTCATGAGATAGGCATGCATCCTCTGACCGAAGACATATGTATTGCTATATGTCTAAGTATGTACATTAGGTTGATTATATAATCAAGGCCTATACATCGATGAGTTTGTGTGCATACAAGGGCATATGAGTAATACAATCTCTCAAAGTGATCATACAAGTTCACTACTGGATCAAAAGACATGAGTTCACTCACGAGGTATTGGGATCGATCAAATTCCATGCATGGTCGTCTTCCTTTGGAAGCATGATAAGAAATTGTAGGTTATTCTTTTGGAAAGCATATGAACGATGCCAACTCCCAATGGCCGAATGATTTAGCAGGAGATCGGTGGTCTTGAATTCCACACAAGGTGGGAACTCAGTCGATGCGTCGACCACTCAGAAATCCGAACTAAAGTCAACAATGAACCCACAAGATAAATCAAGCAATGAAAAATGAATGTGGAGTCAAATTTATTTTTAACTCTACAAAAATGTGTATAGTGCAAGTATGTAGAGTGTCGAACTCAGGGAGCAAACATGATAAATCCAGCAAAGTGCAAAGTGATAAGTGACTGTGATCAATGTTTACAAGTATGCAACTTTTTTGTGGGTTTTAAATTTTTAATTTTTTTTATTTAATTTTTAATTTTGTATATTTGTATTTTGATTTTTAATTTTCTGATTTTATATTTTCTTTTTATATTTTATATTTTGTTTTTTTCTTTTTCAATAATGGAATATATGTATATATAATATAAGAAAAGAGGGGATAAGGTATTTATAAAAATAAGAAAAAATGCTCAAAAATTAGAAAATAAAATATTTTTGGTCTTTTTATTATTTTTTACTATTTTTGTGATTTTTCTATATTTTTATGAATTTTTTTTGGTATTTTTAAAGGTTAAAATACTAGAAAATAGTGAATAAAGGTGCTGGCCGAAATTAAAATGAGGATGGGAAATACTAAACAGAACCCAAAATTCCTCAAATTAGTTTTAAACTAAAGGAAATAAAATAGGGAAATTTCTAAAACATATATTATATTTTTAGGATTTTCTAGGATTTTTTTAGATTTTTATGAAGTTTTTAGGGGTTTTTTAATTTTTAAGGTTTTTATTTTGAAGATTTTTATGATTTTCGGAAAATAATTAAAAGACATTAAAATGGACCTAATATAATTTTTTTGGAATTTTTCAAGGAGTTTTGATATTTTTTTGGTATTTTATAATGCAGACAATAGCAAAAATGCATGTTTTTTATTTTTAATAAATATTAAAATGTAAGAAATATGCAAAACAAAAATATAGCTTGAATAAGCAAGCAAACAGGAGCCTATGGTATTTTTTGGTAATTTTTAGAGTTAAAATGATGCACGAAATAAATACAAACAACCAATAAAAATCACACAATTGGCAAGGGCATATATGTAAATAGCAGAAGATCCAAGGGCCACAGTACAATTTTCACACAAAATATTCAACTTAATATTGCATTTAATGGACTAAATACAAATATCAAAACCCACGGGGGCATGCCTGCAAATAACCCAACCAAGCGCGTGACTAGCACGCACCTGGAAAGGGTATAAATGTAAAATACAAAACTCACAGGGGCCACTATGCAATTTACCCAGAAATATTACACGTGATACAAAAGTTCATGGACTAAAGCTAGATAACTAAACCCGCGAGGGGGTCCTTGCAAAATCACCACCACCCCACATGCACAGATCACGTGAGGTGACGTGGACTGGACTGAAATGTAAATACCCAAAGTTCAGGGGCCTAGATATAATTATTACAAAAATATTTAAACTGTAGATAAAAGTTTAAGGGCTAAATAGAAATGACAAAAATAACGGGGGGAAATGTGCAAAATACCCATGCCTAAAGGGCTCGTGCGCGATCCAACGGCCGGGGACGATTCACTTGAACACGTGACACAGATCTGACGGTCGATGACGCTTCGCGTTGGATGGCGATGATTAAATCTTCGGCTGAAGATCTGACGGTGGGGGCTTGGCGTGATCCAATGGCTACTGGACGTTCTGGAGCTCCTCCTCGATCCGACGGTGGGGAGACGCGGAGGAAGAACGGGGAAGAACGTTGGCGAGGCGAACTTCCCCGAGCTCGATCTCCGTGCTCCGACGATCTGGACAGCTCAAAATGGGGCGGGCGACTCCTGCGGTCTTCCTCTATCTCCCGAGGGGTCCAAAACACCTCGGCGACGGCCGAGGCTCGCTGGAGACGATGGCGGAGCTGGGAGGCTTCGTGTGTCTCCAGCGAGGGTCAAAATGACCCCTAGGCGCCCGTTACGACCCGTTGACCTGCAAGAAAGAGTGAGAGAGTCCAGGGCAAAATGCATGGACTCCGCAGAGGCTAAATGGCGGCGAGGGGTGACGCGAAGGTGATCGGCCGGAGGTGCACTCCGGCGAGGTGTACGAAGAGGGTGATTCAATCAATGGAACGCGAAATTTCGAGAGGGGAAATGATCCTACGACTAAGGCGAAGAAAATACGAAAGAAATAAAAGGAAAACGAGAAGGGAATAGGGCTGCCTCGATGGCCGGAGCCAGAGGGTGGTGTACCTCAACGGCGAGCTTTATCGGAGGTGGTGGAGACGCCTCTGACCTCCTTCGCCTTAGCTGACGACACCAGGGTGGAGCTGTCACCTCCAGGACCCGATGGAGCTCGAAAGGGACGAAGAGAGGTGGACCAAAGGGACTCAAAATTCAAATCGAAGTCGGGGGTGCATTATATGAGGTTTGACCATGTGGTTCTGGTGCTCCAAAGGTCGAGTTATATCGGGCGACACAATGATCCAATCCTCGAGATAAACGTTGGGCGAGTAAGCCTGATGATCGAGGAGAAAAAGTCGTGAAGAGTGTGACCTGAAATGATGCAAGAAGCGGCCTTGAAAAATCATCAAACATGGGTGAAAACCAAGGTCTGACAGGCGCCCAGGAGGAAGGTCAGACTATTGACCTTGGTCAACAAGCCATACCACCTGGTTGGTCCACGTGGACCAACCAGGAAAAACCTCCTAAAAGTGATAAAAATGAATTTAAAATAGTAAATGATTTATTTAATTTTTGGTTATTTAATAAAAAAGTGTTTATTATTTTATAAGGTATTTAAATATGATTTTTAATTATTTTTATGAGGTATAATTTTACAAGTTACCTTTTTGATCTATATATGTATATATATCTATGTATTTTATTAATTTATTTTTATTTTGTGTTTTTAATTTATTTATTTTTGTTTATTGTTTTATAAATATATAGAATACTTTTATACACTTAAAAATATTTATATTTTATTTTTCTGAAGTATTTTATACACTTATTAAAATATAAATATTAATTGTACAGGTATAAGTATAGGTATTATACCTATGTATATTATGTACATATATTTTATTTTATATTACTTTTATGTTTTTATTCTGATTTTAATGTATATATATATTATAAGTAATATTCACATAATTATAAAAATATAAAATTATGAAAATAATGAATAATAAATAAAATGAATATTTTAATCTGTACAAGTATACAATAAGGGTCCAAAACTCAACTTTCAAACCGTAGCTCCGCCGAATGCGAAACCACCGCCATTAAATAGCTTATTTTAATTTATATACAATTAAAGTGAGTTCGATGCATTTGGAGTTTTCATTTGTGAGATACGGGTCTGGGAAGTTGGGATTCTGGATTCTTATTCAGACCATAACTTTTTATCTGTATATTTTTTAGTGAAATCAATTTTGTATTTTTATTTATTAAATTATCTACAACTTTCATGCTCAAAGTTTCTTTATTTGAGGTATAAAAAGTGGAACCAAAAATAGGTCCCAAAATGAATAAAGAATAAAGGAATTTTTATTGTATTTTGGCCCTTATCTCCCCCTACTTTATTCCTTGTCGACCTAGTCATCGAGATGCTTAGGTCTCAGGGTTTCGGGTCATAAAATATTTACAATATTTTATTCCTTCTCTTTTCTTTTCTTTTCTTTATTCTATAATTTTGGCATTAGAAACGGTATTTTATACAATATTTACACAATGATGCATGAATGCTAAAATGCCTAAATTAAGCCTATTTACACTTATTTACTAGGGTTTTTAAGGCCAAAATGATATAATAAAGATGATGAAACGTAGATTCATCATCCCCCTATACTTGCCTTTGCTAGTCCCTAGCAAACACTTATGCAATAAGTGCAGAAAAGAAAAAAAAGAAAATTGGATTAACTTTAACAATCAACTTGTCTTCATAAAATCAAAGTTTGGAGCTTAAATCGGACCTTTGGAATTTTAGTGCGGGCGGAACCTTAATGAGAACCAGATTTGAAATCCAACAGTCCTTGAGAATCCCAAAACTCTGCTCAAGTCTCCTCAATAGCCAGGTCAGAAATATCTCAACTCATACGCAAATCCTTATGGCTATGAAGCTGACTCGTACAGTGTAAGTGATGGTGGCTCTCCCCAACTAGAATGACAAAGAGACTGACTTCTCCAGTATGACAACCCAATGATTCCCTAATCCAACAATTCCTTCCTCGAGGAGCGGGGTATTCCCTTCTAAGTTCAAGTGGCAACCAGCTCAAGAGGAGGGGGTGAAGAGAAGAATGGACGGTAGCCAGTGTAGCTACCTATCCTCGGATGCAAGACCAGTGTAGTCAAGTCATCCAGCTGCAGGCTCACATGATTTGACTTTAGAACTCAAGCTTGCTTATTGACTTCACAACATATGTACATACTTTGCAGGCATTTTTTTTGTACAGGTCTGTCTCTTTTTTTTCTTCTTTTTCTTTTTTTTGAAATACTATTCACATCAGCATTTACATAGGGAGTTTTTCCTCTTGAGTCAGTAGACTATCCCTTTTCCGGAGCTTTATTGCAACCCACACTTTCCTGTCTTCAGAATTCCTCATCACTGGACGGGTTGGGGTGCACTTCCCTCCCTAGAGGAGGACAAGTGTTTCCACTTGTGTGCATCTCATACCGGCAAATCCAATCCCCTCACCACTCCAACTGAGTCGAGCCAAGTGAAAGGTGCAGGTGTCCAAGTTAGGTCATTATCAACAAGAGTCGTGCGTGTGTTCCGAAATACTCTACTTAGGCAGTCAAGAATCCATTGAACCAAGTTCCGTGATCCTCAAAGAATTAAGTCAACTAGACCTGAAGTACCTCAAACCCAGTTCCTATAAGGTTCTTGTTATTAGGTAGATTTTAAGGTCCAATCAAGCTCCAATCTCCAGATTTCATTTAGACTTGTTCAACAATCAAACTCAATCCGAAAAATATGCGTGCTATGCAAATGGTATGCAGAATGCAGAAAATATTTTTGTGATGCAATTTTCAAGATTTTGACCTTTTTTGAATTTTTGAAAAGATGATGATGCATATGCATTTTTTGTATTTTTCAAAAAGATTTTTCAGATGTTTTTGGATTTTAATTTTGCAAATGTTTTTGGAATTTTTGAAAACAAAAAGATTTGGATAAAAACTAGGTACAAATATTTACACGAGGATGCTTCTAATATTTACAAGGAGTGGATTTTAAGAATTTACAGGGTAAGTGATCAATTTTATAAATACATATATAATGAATTTTAGGTGTGATGTATATATTCCTCAAACTTATTTGAAAAGGTTTTCCAGACAATTTCGAAAACTATAGTCCAAAATAATTTTTACAAACAATTTTACAAATATGTACACACATTTGAAAATAATTTTGCAAAGGTTTTTAAACCATAAAAATATTTTTGCAACCATTTTTCAAACTATTTGCAAATCATTTTTCAAACTTTTTATTTTACACAAAGAAAATAAATTTTACAGACCAAATGTTGTACAAAGGTTGAAAACATGTAACAAAACATTTTCCAAATAGTTTTCAAAAGATGTTCACAAACATTTTCAAACTGTTTGTCAAACATTTTGCAAAAAACATTGTCACCTGATTTATTAATCAGTAAATACACAAAGAATTTGAGGAACGATAACATCTTTTTATTACGGCTAAAGTATATACGTAGTATATACGACCCCCCTATACTTAGCTTGAGCTATGTCCTCATAGATCAGAGAGAAAAGAGAAGACATGACTCGTACTGAGTATAGGAAAAGTCTAAAGAATAAACGAATAAACGATGAATCAATGAATGAGAAGTTGACCGTCCCCCCTATACTTAGGATCAAATAATCCTAAGTATAGCAGACTGTACACAAAGCAGGGAAGATCAAGGGTGGGAATGAACAGATCGTACTCAGATTGTCTCCCCCTATACTTAGGGTGAGATATCCCTAAGTATAGACAAGAAGAGGAGACAATGGAGAGGATTGAAACGAATGAAAGAAACTCAGGATGCTCACCCCCCTATACTTAGGACAAAGTGCGTCCTAAGTATAGAAGACTGTCTACAAGGGGCGACACCTTTTTGATAGATTCAAAAGATAGAAAAAGAAAAGAAGAAAAGAAGAAAAAATGAAAAAATGA
The DNA here is from genome assembly GCA_037367405.1 of Ottelia alismoides. NCBI lineage: Eukaryota > Viridiplantae > Streptophyta > Magnoliopsida > Alismatales > Hydrocharitaceae > Ottelia > Ottelia alismoides. The sequence continues at coordinate 714,578 of JAZKJV010002677.1, forward strand.
AAAAAATGAAAATGGGAGAAGAGATCAGAGGATGTACACATCTCTCCCCCTATACTTAGGGTAAGATGAAGCCCTAGGTATAGGTAACAACAGGAGTGATGAAACGGAACGACGAATGAACACTCGGCTCGTCCACCCCCCTATACTTAGGACAAAGTACGTCCTAAGCAAGGAAAACACGATGATGGGTGGATGAGCAATACGGGAGAGAGACGGAGATAAACAAAAGTGAATATACAATAGAGATGGATGTACACATGATCAAGAAGGTAGAAAGCAAACCTTCTTGCGAGACCGCTGAGGGATAGATCTAGTGTGGTGCAAGTCGACATCGAGGTCCACAGTGGACAGAAGCCGATCAGGGTCGACAGGGTGAAGGTCCTCAGTGGAATCAAATCGAAAGGGCACGAACTGGTCAATGGAAGTAGTATGGTTGGGTTCGCCCTTGGTGGTCCTATGGTGTGAAGGCGCAGACGTGTGAGTGGAAGAAGTATGGTCAGGTCTATCCTTAGAAGTCTCGCTGATGTCAAAGTGGAATGGGACAAACTCATCATCATCGAAAGAAGTGTGATCGGAGTCGTCCTGCGAGGTGTCATCCAGGTCAAAATCAAAAGGAACAAACTCATCAGTGGAAGTAGTCAAACTCTATTCGTCCTCAGAATCTCTCCCGGATCATTTTCTTCATCAGGAGGCCATAATTTCTGAGAATAATTGTTAGCATCACAACCGACCTCAATCATCATCACTTTTGAGTGACTAGGAACAGATTTATCAGTGGAAGTAGTCAAATCAGGTCCGTCGTGTCTAGTCTTGGTATCTACCCTCCGCTCAATGGTATCAATCGTGTAAATCCCGCGGATGTCATCAACACATCGTCAATCACAGGAAGCAGAAACAACAAGGTCTATGCTTTCCGATCCTTCCTCCTTGGAGAGGAATTCTTGGGTCTCATCATCAATCATAAAGAAAGTCTCTCTGATATCCTCATATAGGTCATAGGCCTCAGGGTCAGCCATAACAGGTGTAGGCACATCAGGTGCAGGTCTCTGGTCAACTGTGGGTGCGGTGATCGACACTTCGCTCACGTCAGCAGGACGGAAGCGAATCTCTCCTGATCCATAATCAATAACGACCCTCGCAGAGGCGAGGAATGGTCATCCCAGGATGATTGGAGAGTTCTCCCCAGTGAAGGTCTCCATGGGCAACATGACGAAGTCAACATGATAGCTCGTTCCGTGAATCGAAATGACGGTGTTTTCAAGGATACCCTTCGGCCTCTTGATTGATCCATCAGCAAACTTAACAATCATCATGCTTTTCTTGAGAGGCCCTAAGTAAAGAAACTGTATCAGCGAGAAGGATATAATGCTAATAGACGCACCGCCGTCGAGGAGAGTGTGATCACATGTGAAGTCAGAGATGGTGCAGCTAATGAAAGGTGTGGCAGTGTTCCTCTTCCTAGGAATGGGACGATGTGTGATGGCATGGGCAATGGCCATGGTCAAAATATGACGCTCAGATCTACTCCTCTGCTTTCTCTTCTTGGGAAGAGGAGTAGATAAATCAGTCATATCCTGCTGAAATTAGGGGTGCTAACTGAATTGAATCATTCGAATTCGATTAGGATTCGTTCGATAAACATTCGAAAAAACTTCGATTCGAAATCAAATGAACTGAATTTGAATTTTACTTTTGGATTCAATTCCCAAATGAATCGAATTTGAATTCACTTGGATTCGTTCGATAATAATTCGATTCGATACACACACATATGATATGGTATGAAGCATTATATACATATATATATATATGTAAATAAATGTAAGCACTATATATATATATATATGTAAATAAATGTAGTATATATTTTATAAAATCCCCACACCTGATACTAAACTTAATATAATAAAAAAATTTTCATCGTCTTATTCTAAGCATCCCAATTTTGGGATGCCCATTGCATACACCATATCCCCTCTTTACTCCCCCAAATTCTCTCTCTCCCCTCGTCACTCATGAGAAAAAATCCTAACATTTGCTTCTGCTCTCCAACGCCCGCTCCAACCTCTCACTCAAGGCCTTAAATGTCGGTTTCGGTCACCATTTCGGTGTCGACCAAAACAGAATTTCGATGGAATTTCGACCAAAATTTCGTCATTTCGGTCATTTTTTGTACTAGGACCCCCATATTTCGGTCATTTCGGTCGAATTTCGATTTCGACTGGATATCGATATTCGACAAAAATTCGACTGAATTTCGCTGAAATTTGAGTCCATGCTCTCACTCTTGCTCGCTCTCTCCAACATTGTTGGCTCTAGCCTCCCGCTCATGCTTGCTCTCTCCAACGTTGCCGGCTCCAGCCTCCCGCTCCTGTTCGCTCTCTCCAACACCGTCGGCTCCAATCTGCCGCTCTTGCTCGCTCCCACCGCTGACAACACCACCCTCCCATTAGCCAACTCCACCACCAGCTCCCGCTCTCCCCCGCTGTCAACAACGACACCGATTTTAGACTCACCAACATCGCCAGCATCTCTCCATCACCCCCAAAGCTACTAGTATTGCCACACACCTCCCGCCCTTTTACTTTAAAATCTTAAGGTTTAGGTTCTATCTAAATAATTTATGTGATTCTAAAATACATCATCTGCAAACAAACACATACTAAAATTTTGAAAACCATCCCGAGGTCATAGATTTCAAATTTATTACAATCTTTTCCTTAATCACACTCTTAATCATCCCATCCATCATAATATCCAGATCATATGATAAGGACAACCAAGCATTTGAATACAAATAATATCTTAAAAATAATTATGGTATGAATAGATTTAATAGATTTCGAGCTTTGCCTAAATGGCTAAATGAGCAAAAGGTCATAGGTGCAACTAAATTCCATTTCTCATCAAGATTACAAGGGGACTAGGTTATCAAGAAGAAAATATCATCATAATCTTTAATAAGCCCAACTATGCCCCCATAAGAGTGCACTGAAATGAGGTAAACATGAAGTGTTCATGCTTGATGTAGAAAAAAATATTACATATTAGAAAATTGAAGATGAGAGCCATACCAACTGAGTTTAACTATACCATAGATATTAATACTATAAATATAGGAATTTGTTACAAGCGAGTTCATAGGATTGTTTCATCCATAATAGCTTTAGGTAAAAATCCTATTTTGACTCTGCACCATTGATTCCTTTCCCCTTCCCACCTAGTAGGGACCGTCCTACGAACCAGACTGCCTTCCTGCCCTCCACTAGCAAATGAGCAGTTCTCACGCTAAATAGAATATATAGTTGGTCTTGTCTGGTCTGCCGGTTTTTATACACCTCGGATGATGGATTCAGCTCCATAACTCAGTTCACATCGATCTTTTATGGTTCTGATGGAATTTAGTGATTCTTTTTTTCTCAAATATCATGGAGATATGTCACAATAGGAGGGAAGATATGGAGGATTCTTCAGAGAAACGTGGAACACAATCTTCTGGTTATTATTTTTGACATGTATATCTATAAATCTATATCTTGTATTTCTATATTGGTATGGATTTAAAATATAGTTTTGAGTATGTATTTTCATTTTGGTTTTAGAAGTCTAATTCAAACATACAATCTTCTCAACATAATGTCCATGAGAGGGGGTCACTGGGCATGATGATGATATTAATGGAAAAATGGAAGAAGAGAGAGAATAAATAGAAAAATCGATTCATGAAATAATTAATAAGATTGATAGAAAGAAAAGATAAATGGTTTATGAATCATATACCAAAGAGAATGAGAAAGTTGGTGGAGTGCCAGTTGAAAGGTGGATATGCATTGATTGAATTTTCATCATAGGTACAAAAAGAAAAGATCAATGGTTTATCAAGATGTCAATAATTATTTTTATTTATATATTCAATTCACCATAAGTAAAAAAAGAGCAAATGAGGATTGCAAGAGACGTTCACGAAAAACAAAGTTAGGTACTTTAATGCAATTTATATTATCTATTGAATTTTACCATTTATGTTAAAAGTTTTTTATTTATCTCAATTATTTTTTCACAGATTAGTATCACAAAGTCTATTCAATTCTTTGAAACTTAAAATATTATTAATATAAAATTTTGTAATTAATAAAATTATTAAATAACATTCTAATTCGATATAAAATGAATCGAATTTGAATATTCGAAACTCCAAATGAATTGAATTTGAATTTACATTAGAAATTCCTTTAATATTCGATTCGAATTCGGATTCAAAAATTTTATAATGAATTGAATCTGAATCTAAGTAGATTCGAATGTATTCGATTCGGTTAGCACCCCTAGCTGAAATGGGGCACGGATAATCTCGTGCATGGTGGCCACCACTTCGGGTTCAGTCAACATCTTTTTGAATTTTTGGACCTCCTCCATACAAGGGAGGAAGTCAGAATCATCATCTACATGAGGCATGCCAAGAGCAGTCTGTACAACGGCATCCTCGGGGTCAAAGGTGGGACAGTGTGTGAGAGATTGTGTGGTCAAATGATCTGGCAAGTTGGCGCTCTCCTCACAGTCTGACTCGATCAAAGGGCTCCCGAACTCTTTTTGTGTTTTTAAAATTTTCTCATTTTTTTGTATTTTTGGCGATTGCAAGCTTCCATGATCACCCATAAGGAAATCTGTATCCTCGACGAAAGGGGCATTAATCTGATATTCTCTCGAAATGGCAAGATAATCCTTCATCAAATTAGTGTGCTCCGTCATTAGGATCAAAATGTCACTCATGGAGGTCGAGGGAGGTGACTCCGATAGGTCAGACTTGGGTGGATGTGAAGGTGGTGGTGGATAATATACAGGTGGAGGTGGATGTGGGTAGAAGTCTGAGGGCTGATACTGTGGCTGAGGCGGGTATGTACAGAAATCAGAAAAAGTAGGAGGAGGATCCTCCTGATAAAAAGGGAGGTGCACCGGCTGGAGTGAACGAGGGATCCGCAAAGTCCGGATAAAATACGCTCCAGGGGTCCATCTCGAAACAAAAGAAAATGATAGTCGGGAGAGCTCGAAGGTCAAAGCAAGAGAGCGAAGAAGAAGGCACAAATGCGCAGGGATGATCTAGGATGCACACAAAACAATCACAAGCAAAAATGAAAATAAGACAAACCCTCAATTCACCTACTCAACTCGGTAGAGATCGTAAAGAGCGGTCTTTTTATCTTGTCTGTTTTTAGAGTTAGGTGAGAAGTCAAAGAGTTGCACACACACTTAGGAGCTGAAATGGGATTTGGGCAATAATCCTTAGGGTGTGTGCGAGCAAGCAAAAACGAAGACCATGAGGTGATTACTCGTCCCAAAAGAATTTTTCTTTTTGGTCGATTTTAGGGTCGAATAATGTTAGCAGTCCCAATTTTATTGGTTGTCACTTTTTTTGGATTTTTAGTGAGAAATGTATGATCCTAACGAGGAGTCAATTTTACGTAGCACCTAGGTGATCAAAATCAGAGGGAGAGGCGGAAAAGCAATGCAAACGGCAAAACGATGATGTATGCTAAAGCGTAAATGCTCACCTTGCCTCCATCACTCTACATGCAAAGATGCTCAACAGAATTGAAACCTAATCTATATGCAGATGCAAGCCGATGAAATCGCCCTAAGTTGAGCAGCTGCTATTAACGTGAAGCACCACAAGTTGGTCACCGATCTTCAATCCAGGAGTCTGGTCTAGGCTCACCCCTCCTCCTCTCGACACATCGAATTCAGGAGCAGCGCTTGGCAGGGTAGGCTCACGGCACGAAGGCTTGAAGACGATGAGGCGACTGTTTAAAGTTTTAACTAAGTCCAAAGCGCACTATAGGTACATGCAAGATATTAAGGTGTTTGGACCTAATTCTATCGCAAGCAAATCCTACAACTAGGGGCTCAATCACACAAAAGAAATAAAATCGAAAGTCGGAAAACAAAAGTAAAAAATGTGATGAAAACCGATAAAAGCCGTGGTGAGCCCCAAAGTGTACAAGCACTTGGAAATTAGGCTCAAGAGTCCAAAGTTCGGGGGTACCTGTATTATTACAATAATAGTGGTCTCTCTCTCTCACACAAAAATTACACCAATAAATTCACAAAGAATAAAGTGCTCAAAATTTGTCTTCAAAGTTCTCCAAGTCCTTCTTTGGGCTAGGCTAAAGCCGCCTCACGTGGGTGCGAAGGTGCTCCAAGAGGGGCTCCTCCCTCGATCTGCGTACCTCGCACGAAATCCAAACAAGGAGAGTGGTCAGATAATTCAACAATGTATATCACAAATAAGGAAATAAAATAAACGAAACTAAAAGCCGCAAGAATAGACAAGCAATCACAAGCACGAGCAAAAACCGAACTACGCGCTGTTGCTCCCCGGCAACAGCGCCATTTGATTTAGCAGGAGATTGGTGGTCTTGAATTCCACAAAAGGCGGGAACTCAGTCGATGTGTCGACCACTCAGAAATCCGAACTAAAGTCAACAATGAACCCACAAGATAAATCAAGCAATGAAAAATGAATGTGGAGTCAAATTTATTTTTAACTCTACAAAAATGTGTATAGTGCAAGTATGTAGAGTGTCGAACTCAGGGAGCAAACAGGATAAATCAAGCAAAGTGCAAAGTGATAAGTGACTGTGATCAATTTCTACAAGTATGCAACTTTTTGTGGGTTTTTAATTTTTACTTTTTTATTTAATTTTTAATTTTGTATTTTTTATTTTGATTTTTAATTTTCTGATTTTATATTTTCTTTTTATATTTTATATTTTGTTTTTTTCTTTTTCAATAATAGAATATATATAATATAAGAAAAGAGGGGATAAGGTATTTATAAAAATAAGGAAAAATGCTCAAAAATCAGAAAATAAAATGTTTTTGATCTTTTTATAATTTTTTACTGTTTTTGTGATTTTTCTATATTTTTCTAAATTTTTTTTTGGTATTTTTAAAGGTCAAAATACTTGGAAAATAGTGAATAAAGGTGCTGGACAAAATTAAAATGAGGATTAAAAATATTTAGCAGAACCCAAAATTCCTCAAATTAGTTTTAAACTAAAGGAAATAAAATAGGGAAATTTCTGAAACAGAGTTTATATTTTTAGGATTTTTCTAGGATTTTTTTAGATTTTTATGAAGTTTTTAGGGGTTTTCTAATTTTTAAGGTTTTTGTTTTGAAATTTTTAATGATTTTTGGATAGTAATTAAAAGACACTAAAATAGACCTAAAGTAATTTTTTGGAATTTTTCAAGGAGTTTTGATATTGTTTTGGTGTTTTCTAATGTAGACAGTGACAAAAATGCATGTTTTTATTTTTAATAAATATTAAAATGCAAGAAATATGCAAAACAAAAATATAGCGTGAATAAGCAAGAAAACAGGAGCCTATGGTATTTCTTTGGTAATTTTTAGAGTTAAAATGATGCACGAAATAAATACAAACAACCAATAAAAATCACACAACTAGAAAGGGCATATATGTAAATAGCAGAACATCCAAGGGCCACAGTGCAATTTTCACACAAAATATTCAACTTAATATTGCATTTAATGGACTAAATACAAATATCAAAACCCATGGGGGCACGCCTGCAAATAACCCAACCAAGCGCGTGACTTGCACGTGCTTGGAAAGGGTATAAATGTAAAATATAAAACTCCCAGGGGCTACTATGCAATTTACCCAGAAATATTACACGTGATACAATAGTTCATGGACTAAAGCTAGATAACTAAACCTGCGAGGGGGTCCTTGCAAAATCACCACCACCCCACATGCACAGATCACGTGAGGTGACGTGGACTGGATTGAAATGTAAATACCCAAAGTTCAGGGGCCTAGATGTAATTATTACAAAAATATATAAACTGCAGATAAAAGTTTAAGGGCTAAATAAAAATTACAAAAATGGCGGGGGAAAATGTGCAAAATACCCACGCCTAAAGGGCTCGTGCGCGATCCAACGGTCGGGGACGATTCACTTGAACACGTGGCACAGATCTGACGGCCAATGACGCTTCGCGTTGGATGGTGATGATTAGATCTTTGGCTGAAGATCTGACGGTGGGGGCTTGGTGCGATCCAACGGCTACTGGACGTTCTCGAGCTCCGCCCCGATTCGACGGTGGGGAGACGCGGAGGAATGGAGAAGAACGCCGGTGAGGCGAACTTCCCCGAGCTCGATCTCCGTACTCCGGCAATCTGAAAGGCTCAAAATGGGGCGGGTGAATCCTGTGGTCTTCCTCTATCTCCCGAGGGGTCCAAAACACCTCGGCGATGGCCGAGGCTCGCTGGAGACGACGACGGAGCTGGGAGGCTTCGTGTGTCTCCGGCGAGGGTTAAAATGACCCCCAGGCACCCGTTACAACCCGTTGACCTGCAAGAAAGAGTGAGAGAGTCCAGGGAAAAATGCATGGACTCCGCGGAGGCTAAATGGCAGCGAGGGGTGACACGAAGGTGATCGGCCGGAGGTGCACTCTAGTGAGGTGTACGAAGAGGGCGATTCAATCAATGGAATGCGAAATTTCGAGAGGGGAAATGATCCTACGACTAAGGCAAAGAAAATGCGAAAGAAATAAAAGGAAAATGAGAAGGGAATAGGGCTGCCTCGATGGCCGGAGCCAGAGGGTGGTGTACCTCAACGGCGAGCTTTACCGGAAGTGGTGGAGACGCCTCTGACCTCCTTCGCCTTGGCTGACGACACTAGGGTGGAGCTGTCACCTCCAGGACCCGGTGGAGCTCGAAAGGGACGAAGAGAGGTGGACCAAAGGGACTCAAAATTCAAATCGAAGTCGAGGGTGCACTATATGGGGTTTGACCATGTGGTTCGGTTGCTCCAAAGGTCGAGGTATATCGGGCGATGCAATGATCCAATCCTCGAGATAAATGTTGGGCGAGTAAGCCTGATGATCGAGGAGAAAAAGTCATGAAGAGTGCGACCTGAAATGATGCAATAAGCGGCCTTGAAAAATCATCAAACATGGGCGAAAACCAAGGTCTGACAGGCGCCCAGGAGGAAGGTCAGACTGTTGACCTTGGTCAACGAGCCAGACCACCTGGTTGGTCCACGTGGACCAACCAGGAAAAACCTCCTAAAAGTGACAAAAATGAATTTAAAATAGTAAACAATTTATTTCATTTTTGGTTATTTAATAAGAAGTGTTTATAATTTTATAAGGTATTTAAATATGATTTTAAATTATTTTTATGAGGTATAATTTTATAAGTTACCTTTTGGAGCTATATAGGTATATATATCTATGTATTTTATTAATTTTATTTTTATTTTGTGTTTTTAATTTATTTATTTTTATTTATTATTTTATAAATTTTTAGAATACTTTTATACACTTAAAAATATTTTTATTTTATTTTTCTGAAGTATTTTATACACTTAATAAAATATAAATATTAATTGTACTGGTATAAGTATAGGTATTATACCTATGTATATTATGTACATGTATTTTATTTTATATTTCTTTTATGTTTTTATTCTGATTTTAATGTATATATATATATATATATATTATAAGTAATATTTACATAATTATAAAAATATAAAATAATGAAAATAATGCATAATAAATAAAATGAATATTTTAATCTGTACAAGTATACAATAGGGGTCCAAAACTCAACTTTCAAACCGTAGCTCCGCCAAATGCGAAACCATCGCCATTAAATAGCTTATTTTAAATTATCTACAATTAAAGGTGAGTTCGATGATTTTGGAGTTTTCATTTGTGAGATACAGGTCTGGGAAGTTGGGATTATGGATTCTTATTCAGACCATAACTTTTTATTTGTATAAGATTTTTGAGTGAAATCAATTTTTTGTTTTTATTTATTAAATTATCTACAACTTTCATGTTAAAAGTTTCTTTATTTGAGGTATAAAAAGTGGAACCAAAAATAAGTCCCAAAATGAATAAAGAATAAAGGAATTTTTATTGTATTTTGGCCCTTATCTCCCCCTACTTTATTCCTTGTCGACCTAGTCATCAAAATGCCTAGGTCTAGGGGTTTCGGGTCATAAAATATTTACAATATTTTATTCTTTTTCTTTTCTTTTCTTTATTCTATAATTTTGGCATTAAAAACAGTATTTTATACAATATTTACACAATGATGCATGAATTCTAAAATGCCTAAATTAAGCCTATTTACACGCATTTACTAGGGGTTTTAAGGCCAAAATGATAGAATAAAGATGATGAAACGTAGATTCATCACCGGACGAGAAACTTAATGATAAATTCATGAAGAAGATGATCTAAGTATGTTCAAAAACTTCGGGTTTATTTTAGGTCTTCCAATATGCAGGATGTATGGGTATTAAGAATACTCAAGGGTGATGTTATCATAAACGGTTGTATAAGTATGACACTTCCATTCTGAGAGAGTGACGAAATAGGCTCGGATTTTATTGACTCCTCTCAGTAGATTAGTAATCCAATCTTAGTCCAAATCTTGGACATTGATCTGAATGCGATTCGGATGGAATGAGAATATTAGATTCATAATTTGATTTAATCAAACATCCTTGAGAGGTCCTCAAGATCTGGGTTTGAGATATGATCTCATTCCAAGTCATTGTACATGGAATGCACAATCATCATGTCCTTATTTCTAAGTATCCAAGGAGAAAGTATATTATTCTTGAAAGAGTTTAAGAATAATTCTGTTGTTGATAATGTATCTAATCATTGGAAAAATTATGATTAAATATGATTTAATTATCATGAATAATATGAATATGATTCGTATTATTTGGACACATGAGAATAGTCATCTAAATAATTAAATATAATTTAATTATCAAGGATATGATTAATGTGGATATTATTATCAATCATAAGCATAAATCTTATAAATATAATTTAATATATAATGGAGAGATTTAACTGTATATAATGTTTACAAACTAAATGCCAATGTGAATTGGATTCATATTGAACAATTAATTATAAATGTAATTATATTTTATATTGGATGTACGAATATGATTCATAATTGTTGATGACATGATTAAAAGTATCACAAAATAATTTGGAATTATTTTGGTGAATAATTGTGTAACAAAAGTTGTTGCACATGTGAAATATTTGGAGAGATATGAGATCTCCTTATTAATGAAGATGAAAGCCACCTTCTCCTTTAAGAGGGTAGATGGCCATGGAGTCCTACTCCATGTATGATCGTCCACTATGCTTGTTATCTTTCCTTTATTTCCACATGAGATTTATTTGATTTAAATTAAATATATTTGAAATATATTTACTTCATTTTGAATTAATTGCCTATTGTTGCAAATTTATGCAACAACATCATGGTCATTGATTGAAAGCACAAAACAATCCAGACCCTTGATTATGAGTGCACATGGATTGAAATCCCTGGACATCTAATTTAGCATAAAAGGAGGTGCTAGACCTAGATTTTTCTACTTACATCAATTGAAGAGAAAAAACTCTCTCTCTCTCTCTCCATATTCTCACACGTGTCCTCCCTCTCTCTCAACATTGTGGTCGTCCACATTGTTGACCCAGAGAGACTCGCAGTCATCGCGACACCGTTAGACCGCCAGATCGACTTCTTGTGCATCTCATCCATCTTTGGTGCTTCTTGCTCGTAAAGAAGGCATCGGATTTCATAAGACGAAATCAGGAGACTCTTCACTTAGATCATCAACTTGGATTGTAAGAAGCATGCGTCTCATTTATATGCCCACAAGTGCGACCTTCGTCGGATCAGACTTGAAACAGGAGGTCTCTTACTTTAGAGACTAGGGATCACAAACAATGTTCAAGAGGTATTCCTATTACTCGTTTGTGGTCTTGATGAAATGATATGAGAAGTGTTCTCGAATCATGTGGTTTTATCTATTTAAATTTTTAAATTTCGGCTGCCCGATGCAACTAGTATGACTAGTTGCCCTAGGTCATATGCGATGTGACCTACATGCTTCCATGATGTGCTAAGGCCCAAAACCTAGCCTTTAAAAAGGAAAGATGGCATCGATGGGAGCTCAAGTATGGTTTGATGTAGATGAAAAGGGTATTGTTATTGATGTGACTTAGTATAAAGTGATTGGCTCATTGTTATATCTTACTACTAGTAGACCCGACGTACTTTTTAGTACTTGCCTATGTGCTAGGTTCCAATTGACCCCTAAAGAAAGTCACTTAAAATTGTAAAATAGATCTTAAAATATTTAAAAGATACTTATAATTATGGCTTGTTTTTCTCTAGATCACCAATCCTTGAATTAAAATCCTATAGTGTATGCTAGAAGTAGAAATGATAGGAAGATTACTCGTGGGCCATGTCATTTCCTTGGAAAGGCACTGGTCTCTTGGTTCTCTAAGAAGAAAAATCATCTAGAGGTATCAATGATAGAAGCTGAATACATATCTGCTTCTCTTGCATGTTCGCAAGTGTTGTGGATGAAGCATGCCTTAAATGATTTTGGTTTAAAGTTTGATAAGGTTAAAATCGTATGTGATAATACAAGTGCGATGGATCTTTCTACGAATCATGTATTAAACTATAGGTCTAAATACATTGACATTAGACATCATTTTCTAAGAGATTGCGTTCTAAAAGGAAGAATTTCCTTAGACTTTGTAAATACATAAGACTAACTTGTTGATATATTTATCAAACCCGTAAACTTTGATAGATTTTCCTATTTCAGAATACATATTTGCCTCTCTTGCATGTTCGCAAGTTTTGTGGATCAAGCAGACCTTAAATGACTTTAGATTAAAGTTTAAAAAGGTTAAAATTCTTTGTGATAATACAAGTGCTATAAATCTTTCTAAGAATCTTATATTACACTCTAGGACTAAACACATTGACAATAGATATCATTTCCTAAGAGATTGTGTTCTAAAAGAAAGAATTGCATCGGACTTTGTAAACCCAGAAGATCAACTTTATGATATATTTACCAAACCATTAAACTTTGATAGATTTGAAATCTTAGAAGACGTTTAGTTTTATTCCAACCTAATGAATTTTCCATAACTACTCTCTAAAACAAAGTTTTGCAAAAAGGGTGATCTAAGTAATACTTCGGTTTCAAGCAAAAGGGTAAAGAAAAAGGAACAAAGGCTCTTTAAGATGGGGGAGATAAAAAAACTTTTTGATAATGACAAATAGGGGGAGAAGTATATTATGAGAGAAGAAAAAGAGATTAAAAGAAAAAATAAGTAAAGAAAGAGAATAAAAATAAATATAGACGAAAGCTTTTAAACAATATAAGTTTTGTCACTAACAATAAAGGGGAGATTTTTAATGATTTGGATTTTGTTAATACCCATGTTGTATTTTTGTTTTGTAGCATGATTAGCTTTTCAGGTAGAATCTTCCAGAATCTCTTTGATGAAAAGGGTAGAGAAAGCTAGAAGACGACTCAAAGTAGAAGTGATCCTAAAAGACTCTGCTTGAAAGTTCAAAGCTCGGAATCAGATTACAAAAAGAATCAAAGAAACACTCAATTCCAAAAGCTCAAGATTTGAAGAATTCAGATGCTGATGTGACATTACACAGTTTTTATTTTATATTGAAAAATAATCTTATAGTTCTTTCATATTTTTAATCAGCAAGCAAACTCAAGATAGATTCGTCACTTCACAGAATCGATTTTTGGGCATATGATCAATCACCTTAACAACCCTGGTCGATCTCCCTTGATCGATCATATTTTTCATCATGATCAATTAACCCTGTACGACCATCCTTTTGACCATGATCGATCACTTTTTGAATTGATATATTTACGCCATAATCCTAAGTAGTTTCATAATTACACCCAAAACTCTCAATAATCACTAGTTACACGAGAAACCCCGGATAATGCTTAACTCTTACTTGACATGATCATGTGCTATGTTCAATTTGTTATGCCTGTTATCTTTGACGATTTCTATTAAAAAAGATAAAATTATCCTAATGCTCAATCTTAAATGGGAATCATTACCTCTCATTCTCTTCCTCATTCACACTCCACCTAAGTGATGTTTCCAATCAAGTACCACTACAATATGCATCTCCCAACCAAGTGCTGCTTCGGGGCAGAGTTGTCGTCGTTGTTGCCGCGAGATGAAAGAAGGGTAGGGAGAGAGCCACAAAGGAGGGGGTATAGGAGTCATTGTCATTGTTGTTGCGTAAAGAGGATATAGAGGAAGGAAGAGGAGAGGGGGAGGTGAAGGAGGGGGCGGGGAGGGGGCTGAAGGTGGTGGTGGATGGGGTGGAGGAGGAAGCTGGAGGGCGGCACCAGAGGGGGGTGGAGGAGGGAGCGGAAGGGGCTAAAGGAGGGGATGGAGGAAGGGGTTGATGGATGGGGGAGGTGGTCGGTGGGGGAGGAGGTGTCGGTGGACGGGGATGGGGTATGGGCGGAGGGGGAGGGGTGTGGGTGGAGGAAAGAGGAGGGGCTGGAGGAGGAAGGAGGTGTGGGGTTGTTTTTCATTTTTTTTTGAGTTTATATCATAGCCATTGGATTGAAGACGTGTTAGATTAATATGATGATGTGGTTAAGCATTAAACTAATAGAGGGTTATATGTCTGAGACGGAGTAACTATTTGTGATTTCTCATGTAATTCGTGATTATTGAGGGATCCGGTGTAATTACAAAACTACTCAAGGTTATGAGTGTAAATATCCCTTCTAAATTTCAAACTAATGGTCAAATTTAATCGATCATTTTTGCGACATGATCGATCACCTTATTTCTATGATCGATCATTTCATGGATTTTGAAAATCAGAACGTTCGACTTTCAATTTTTGGATACAAACGGCTCTTTTGAGGCCAATCATATTGCTCATTATTTGAAACACAACCAAGAGAAACATCCTCTACTCTTAAAAGAAAAGAAAGAGTGATCTTTTTTGCGATATTGGAGTTCCTACAACGTTTATGTTCTCTCAAGCTCTCTTCAATCCAAAGCTTCTTGCTACTGAATTGTTTGTGCTCTCTGTGCTCTACTGTGATTTATCATCATTATCATCGTTGAGCATATTCTACGTTGAAAGTCTGTAGGCTTGTGAATTCAAGTTTATTGCTAAACTATAATTTTTGTTCAGCATTTCTGTATAGGTATCTAAGTTATGGATTCATTTCTCTATGAGAGAGAGAGAGAGATAAAATCTTCCTTTGAGAGATGGGGTACATGTTGTACGAAAGGTTATGCTACCCGCCGGTTAAAGTAGCACTGGAATAGTGGAAATAGGCTTCGCCGAAAGAGAGAAGGGAAAATCCTAAATTAAGATTATGTGTCAGGGTTTTCACCCACTTGGATTTCCATATAAAAATCATTATATCTTTGCGGTTTGTTATTCTTCTATCTATGTAGTTTGTGAATTATTTTTTATTAGATATTGTTATTGGATAATTGTTTATTGCATGATCCCCACCCTCCTCTTTTGCTAGACTTATAATTTTCTGATGTATCTGTCATATTCATATACTATTATGTGGTACATCCCATTGGATATTATTATGTGTATATCTGATTTATTGGTGTATACAAATGATGGGTTATTAGTTACAAATTATGATATGCTATTTACTAGTATGTACTAAGAATTTATAAAGATGGATGAGTGGTTTGTAAAAGAATGTAACTTGATTGACAGATCATTAAAGTGAAATTACATATTAGCTAAAACGTTACTGTTGTTTGCTTAATAATTACAAATGAGATAATCGTGATTTAATGAATAAATTGAGGCAATTACAGATGATATGTATTTAATTTTATATATAGAGAGAGGATGGAGAGCTTGCACCAAGATGCATTTAACTGTATATGCAACGGTGCTAAAAACGCCCATTATATATTTTTTTAAATGAATTCAAGTGGGATTTAAACTATCATATATCACAATGATGTCATCAAAAATTCAACTTAATTTGAGGCTTCTAACCCCTTCATCAAGACTGTCAAGTTTTAAATTAGATCACCATATATCACATGAATTCATTTCAAAAAAATAATATATAATGGGCGTTTTTGGTACCGGTGCATATATAGTTACAAGCACCTTGGTGCAAGCTCCTCATCCTCATATATATATACATACAAACATATATAGATAGAGAGAGAGAGAGAGGACTTATCCAATGAGACATGTGCCCATTAGAGATGGGATGAGCCCCTAATCCCAGTCGTTTGATCTTAATCAGGCGATCAGCAATTCCGGTAACTTTTGTATTGCCATCAGTAACTGAACTCAGTAATACTAAATGCACCAGTAACTTTTGTATTGTCATCAGTAACTTTCAATCAAATGTAAGCAACGCAAGTAATTTAATCAGTAACTTTGGTTCGTACTTACTTGTAACTTTATATAAGTTACTAGAGCTATGATACCACTTACTAAAGCTTCGATATATATTACTGAAGCATGGCTATATGTTAGTTACTGGAGCTTGTATTTCTATTACTGGAGATGGAGTAGGCTATTACTGGAGCTTGTATTTTTATTACTAGAATTGTTGGAGATGAAGCGGGCTCATTTCATCTCTAATGAGCACAGAGTCCATTGGATAAAAATCCTATATATACATACATATATATATATATATGTGTGTGTGTGTCTGTGTGTGTGTGTATGTATGTATGTATGACATGAAATTACATATATCTCAATTTATGTTAATGATGATGAAAAAAATAAAGCGGTAATAACTATGTGCATCGAAAATGACAAGTTACACATCATAATGGTGTTATAGTTAATGTTTAATAATACGAAATTACTGATGTTGGATACAATTTTAAAGATTATTGCTGACAGTTACTATTGGGTTTGGTATATACACATGATTAGCTTTCAGCTACTATAATATATCGCAAAATTACAAATAAAGTTTACATCGTTACAATATATGATTTGATAATTACTATTATTAGTAGGGTTAAATGAGGCTGCCCCCTGGGAGAAGCCAACTTGGCTACTCCCACTCCTATTTTTCCCTCATTTTTTTATTTCTTTGGATAATAAAAATTTGTAAATTCATCATTATATCCCTCTAACATTCTATTAAAATTTCGTCAGAAACAGAGAATCCTACGGCCTCCATCCAAACAGGGTCGATTTAAAAAATCCTACGACCGTTAAAAAAATGACGTCTGGATGGAGGGCCTAAGAGTCTCCGTTTCTGACGAAATTTTAATAGAATGTTAGAGGAATATAGTGATGAATATACAAATTTTTATTTTTCAAAGAAATAATAAGGGGAAAATAGGGGTGGGAGTAGCCAAGTTCTACTCCAGGGGCAGCCCTATTTAACCCTTAATAGTATGTATAACGGAAATGATGACTTGTAAATAAAAAAATAAAGAGTTACAGGACACGTCTTGCATATGGATACATCCAAACAGGTCCATATTAAATGGAAAATGAAAAGCATGATGATTATGCGAAAAATGAAATTAATATAACAAGTATTGACTATTTTAGTAACGTATGAAGACAATATAGATGAAGTGGTAATTAAATTAAAAATGATAAAGAGTTTAATCTTTAATTGAGAACAATACTAAAATAATCATTTTGATTGGTTCGTGTCGTCTGTGTATTTTAGAAGAAGAAATCTATCTCGACGAGAAGCATCAAAATCAAACTTGACTCCTTGACACAACTGCTCCATATAATTCACAACAAAAACTCGAGAGTCAAAGATTGATCGCCTTATTGGGGAATGTCCTTGACGACTTCAGCATGCTAATTTTCCAACTCTTCACTAGGGTAATGTTGGAAGTAGTCCAACAGGTCGGGGGCATGGGCGGACCCACATATTGGGTATGGGGCCACGTGCCCTCCCTAAATTTTCACATCCTTTTATTTTGTATTATTAGAAATTTTAAAAATGTGACAATATATAGTTGTGCCCCCCCACATCCGAGAATTACGAATATGAAATCCACACGAGCCCTCTGTGTCCCACATCATCCGAGAATTTAGAATTGGAATCGTGCCCTCCATCTAGGGATGCAAATGGTTACGGATATACCTGTATATGATTCGTCGCCGTATCCATTTTATACAGATATTGATGTCCATATCCGTAAAATGGATACAGATATGGATATTATTTTGATATCTGCAAACATTCGTATCTGTATATCAATTTTCGTAAATAAATATAGTCACAAATTTATTTTTAACCCTACATAACATAATTTCATACCTTCTTTTATCATGTTTGTATACTTTTCATGATACAAACACATTTAGTAAATTTATATCATGTGTTTTCTATCTAATTCGTATATATTTTAAATCAATCTATAGCATTACTCGTATACGATCCATATCCGTTTTACATCCGTATCATTTTTTTAAGGATATGGTAAGATAGTTTTAATATACGTCAATATCTGTATCCGCATATGTATTCGTATTCAAAAACGGATAAGGATATGGTAATACATATATCCATATCTGTATCTGTCCATTTGCATCCCTACCTCCATCCCTCCCCATGCCTCGTGCACTCCACCCCCGGATCCCATTTTGGCTCCACACATTCTCTCTAGGTCGATGCTCTTCCCCGAGTCTCCTCCCATGCAGTGATACCGCATCCCAATACTTCGCCTCTCCTCTCGAGTCCCTGATAAGAACACGTCTCAAGGAGTAGAAGCACATGCAATCTCAACTCCCTTGTAACCTCGTAGTTGTCATACACTACAAGTCTCCAACTCCAATGCATGTAGCAATAATACAATGTCTTCGTTCTTCGTAGGCATATATGTGTATGTTTGAGCAAAACATATATCATTTTACCAATTGGATAATGCAATCGGAATCAATTTTTTTAGCAATACGCACGTTAATGTTGTAGATGTTACTTGGGTGCTTTGAAATTGTTTAATTGACCATTATTTATGTCACTATTTTATGTTGGATATTTTTCATGAGTTGAAATCATGACTTTCAATTCATGATTTAAAAAAGAGAGGATTACATCTTATCTCCTGTCACTTCCATAAAATTTTATATGCAAAACAATTCTTTATATGTCTCTATGCACATGTATAATTATATTGATTTATTTTTTCTTGCAATATCATTTATTTATTTTCTATTTATGTGTGCCCCACCTAGGCTATAATCCTAGGTCCGCCACTGGTCGGGGGCCCGCCCGCCCAGCCTGATCCAAACTAAGGGTGTGGTTATAAAGAGGAATAAGGATGATGGATAAGGTGAATAAGGCATTTTTCTTGTTCGGTTGGAAGGATTGGAATAAGGGAGAATAAGGGTAGTTAAGTGTTATTCTCCGTTCGGTTGGCACATGAGGTATAAGGAATAAGGTCTGTAAGTTAGTTAAATCTGTTAATTGCAATTAGTATTAGTTAGACAGATGCATCAATAACAGAGTAGTTAAAAAGAATCCGTTACTTATAAACGTACAATGCACACATGCAACTGAATAATTTGTGCTCTTTTATTTAAATTTAGCATTCCATAAGATCATGCATATTAGCAAGGTGATCGTAAAAGGTAAAGTATAAATTATACATCATGACATATCTATCACACACAGGTGTGTCACAATGTCAGGTGCAATGTTGATCTGCAGATCAAGTGTACAATAACACTACAACAAAATTGGACTATAGTGACCTTTTTTCAATATCTGCCACTAAATCAGTCGTTGTTAAATATATAACAATGATATTATTCGTTACGAAATTATTTTCTATACTAGAAATTAACAATGAATATCATATACATCATTATATCAGTTATGACGATCTATATAGCGACGTTTATATGTTGCTATCTTTCAAAATTTCAATTAATCGTCCCTAAAGTTCAAACTAAAAAATTAACGACGATTAGTTGAAATTTTGGAAAATAACAGCAGATAAGCGTTGTTATATGGACCACCGCTAATAATATAGCGACAGATTTAATATTCGTTGCTAAATTCACAAAGTAGGCACTCAGTTCTGCAAGCTTCTCCATACGGTATTCCTCGAAAAACTCCAGTACATTGATTTTATCTCTCAAGAATGTATTCCAAGGTGGATTCGAACACATGGGAAGAAAAAAATACCAAAAATCATGCAGGAAAAAAGGCCTCGAGAAGATGGGGAGTAGCTCGCTCAGTCCATCCTCTTTTTACGATGTAACATAGTATATCCCCGTCGTGATAGCACGAGAGAAGTTGGGGAGATAGCGGGAGGACAAGAGTTGTTGGAGGTGGGAGAAGGATAAGGTCTCGCCCTCTATTTTGCAGGAGAGGGTGAGGCATGGTCTCCAAGGTCCCCAAGAGCTCATGCAGGGAGAATAATTGTACGTCCAAGGGGAGGAAATGTTGATATATTCAAACATCTCCCACTTGATCGAAGCGATCAAATATTCTATTCGTGTAGTGTACATATGGAGATGTCTTTTGATTGACTCCTGCATTCCTGAGTCCCATCAAACCAGCGTGTTTGATGTAGGTGCTAGCTACTATTCCCTTGGTTAGAATCAACTAGCATATCACTTGTTGGTATATATGTTACCGTGATTTCTTGTTTTACTGCTATATCTTGTATATAGTGATGTTGGATTTCAATGTGTTTTTCTTTAGGGCTATTAGTCCCACTATTGATCAAGCTTATCGCAGCTTGATTGTCACAATACATTTCAATTGGTCCTTTGACCAATTCGATGCTTATATTCTCTAGAAAATGCCTGATCCACATAGCATGAGTGGTGGCCATGCTACATGCAATATACTCAGCCTCCTATGTATGTCGAGATACACATCCTTGTTTCTTGTTATCTCAAGAAATGGTTGCAACCCAATGTGGATTTTCTATCATCCATATCCCCTCCGAAATCAGCATCAGAGTATCCTACCACTTCAAGCGATTATGCTTGATACACAAGTTTTAGATGTATTGTCCCTCTCAAATATCGAAGAATCCTCTTTACAGCTTTCCAATGTGTTGGAACGGGATTACTTTGATATCTACAGACTAAGCTTACCGGATAAGCTAAATCATGTCGAGTACACATCATTGAATATATTAGACTTCCAACCTCTTGTGCATATGGTACATCTAAAGGTTTCTACCCTTTTCCGAGACACTGACTCTTGCTGATTCTTTTTCCTATCACAAGTGGTTTCGGAGTTGGAATACTATTCTGCACTTCAAATCTCCTTAATATAGTTTGCAAATATTTTTCCTGACTAAGGGTCAATGTCCTTGAGTCCCTATCTCTTGTTATTTGTGTCTTAAAATATAGGATGCTTCGCCATGTCTTTCATCGCAAATTCATTGCTCAAATTTTATTTAATTTCATCGAGCATTTGTGCGTCATTACCCGCAAGCAGAATGCCATCCACATATAATGACATGATTGCAAACATGCTCCCACTCTTCATGGCATACACAAAGTTATCCAATTTATTTGTAACAAACTCAAATTGGATAACTTTCTCATGGAATTTGAGATACCATTGCCATGAAGATTGCTTCAAGCCATATAATGACTTTCTTAACTTATAAACCATTTTCTTTCGACCTTCGATCTGAGAGCCATTAGGTTGTCGCATATAAATCTCCTCCTTTAATTCTCCATTAAGAAAGGTCGTCTTCACATCCAATTGGAACAATTCAAATCTATATATGCAATTATGTCTAAGATCATCCGAATGGATGCAAACTTAGCCATTGCAGAATAGGTTTCCTGAAAATCTATTTCAGCTTGCTGAGTATAACCCTTGGCAACTAATTTGGCTTTGTATTTGTCAATAGAACCATCGACTTGGTACTTCTTCTTGAATATCCACTTACATCCTATGGATTGCCTACCTTCTGGCAAATCACATAGCTCCCATACATCGTTTCGCCCGATTGAGTCCAACTCATCCCTCATGGAGGTCGTCATGATTCTGACTCAGTTGAAGCCATAGCTTCATCAAAGGATATGGGATCTGTACAATCCACGGCATCCTCATCCACGATGTAACACGTCTCGCATCCATAGAAATGATAATCTTCCATCCATGTGGATCGTGTTCTTGGTCCCTTGTTACTGATTATACTCGTGGGTTGTGTGAGTCCACCCACTTCTTCTAAAGGATCATCATGTTCCATAGGTTCATTCTCTATATTTTGATGATCAATATCATCCTCAAGTTCTTATCTAATGCTCAAGTATAATCTTCATTGTACTGTAGGACAATCAGAAGATCTGATTCCTCTACTTCATGCTCCTTTTCTTGATGAATTTCAAGAAAAGTTGCATCACGACTATCGATCAGACCTTTAGTTTCGTGGAAGAACCTATATCCTTTAGAATGTTCACTATAGCCAATAAACTTACACTTTAATGTCCTGAAGTCTAGCTTATCCTAAGCTGACTCGGAATCAGAAAATGTACAACACATCCTCATTTCTGGAGATGGCCCAATTCGAGCTTTCTACCATTCCATATTTCATATGACGTTGATTCTATGGACTTGGTGGGAATACTGTTCTGTACGTAGTTCGCAGTCAACATTGCCTCTCCCCAGAATTTCTTGAAGAGTCCTGAGTGTGAAAGCATACACCTTACTGCATTCATCAAGATTTGATTCTTTCTTTCTGCTACTCCATTCTGTTGTGGTGTATAGGGTATTGTAGTCTGTATATGAAAGTTTATCTGAATGTAGTAATCTTCAAACACCTTTGAGGTATATTCACCACCTCTATCTGTCCTTAGGGTCTTGATTGATTTTTCCAACCTTGTCTCCACTTTTGCCTTATATCTCTTAAATATTTCAAGTGCTTCCGACTTTCTTCCTAAGAGATAGACATGGGAGAACTTTAACTAATCATCAATGAATAATATAAAGTATTTCTTATTTCTATGTGTGCCGACACTCAGTGGTCCACATATGTCCGAATGGATCAAACCTAGTAACTTTGTTGATCGAATTCCGGTTGAGAATGGTCTTCTTGTCATTTTACCAATCATACAGTGTTCGCAGGACAATGTCCTTGCACCCGTGATCTTAGACAACGTATTTGCCTTCATCATTTGACCCATCTTAGAATTTTCTGAATGACCTAATCTCATGTGCCACAAGTCATAGTCAGACAAACAACACAAGGAATAATCAAAAGAGACATTCATTGATTGACTAGGGCTTATTACAGGAAGGCGGAATAGGTCATGCTCGGGTACAAACTTTCTCATAGCATAAACCTTCTTATTCTTACCTATATATACATGCTTATTATAAATCAGATTTCGAAATCCTTCTTGAGAAGTATTGGGACAGAGATCAGGTTCCGATGTATCCCTGGAGCATATAGTACAACATTCAGTACCATAACGCCATCTCCTAGGTCAAATATGTATGTCCCAACACCTTCCACGTCCAGATAGGTGTTGTTCCCCATGAAGATCATATGTTCTCCTTTGTTCAGTTCCTTGAAGTCCAGCGGGTCCTCCTTCGTCTTCGCGATGTGTCTGCTTGCTCCAAAGTCAATCCACCATCCATCACTGTCCGTGATGACGGAGTTGCATTCCACAACAGCCGTAAATTCCATTTTCTTCTTGTCTTTGTTTTCAGAATTTTTAGAATTTCCTACCTTCTTCTCGTTGGGGCTTGACCTTGAAATGGACATATTTTCCACACCGTAGCAAGAGCCACGTGGGTATTTTCCACTCTTCCTTGAAATTCACCTTGGAGGGGCCAGTCTTTTCATCGCGTGCACAGTATTTGCTTCTTCTTCCTTGGCCTCAAAGATCTCAACTTTTAATCTTTACTTAGAGGAGTCATGCTCAATTGCTAGCTATGCAGGTAGGTCCTTCATAGACTTAATGTTACCATTCATCCTCAGAGATGTAGCAACCATATCAAATGACGGTGGGAGACTTCCTAAATATGATCGTGATCTGCATCATCTCCGGAATCGCGCAATCAGCAACCACTAGATCCTTGATCATCACGATCATCTTGTTCGCGTGCTCGATGGTGCTTTCAGATTCCTTCATTCTACACGAGTTATACTCATGTAGAAGAAGTTGGACGCTCACTTCTGACTTGGAGTGATATTTCTCCTTAACCGTAGTCCAGAGCTCGTAAGCTGATTTGCATGTTTCAAAGACCCGAATCAGGTTCAAATTCATGTGGGTCAGAATGAAGCTTCTAGCCCTATTATATATTTTCTCCCACTATTCATGGGACTTAGTTTCCTCCATAGTTGGATTTTCAGATAAGATTGAGCTGCGTTTGTCTATGATGGAGTGTATGTTATCGTGCAACAGGCCATAATAGATCTTTCTACTCCATAACTCATAATTAGTATCGTTAAGGTACTCTATTTTCCCCACATCAATGGTAATTGTCTTGCTTGTCAATTTAGATTTGATGAAATAAATGTAATTATGTATGAGATTAAGAGTAAGCAAAGTTAATTCTAAAACAATTAAGATAGATTAAGAAACACAATTAATTTTAATTAAAAATACTTTACTTAAAAAACTTAACAACAAATTTTTTTTGAACAAAACTAACAGTTCAAAGATAAGAAATAAAAGATGTTATTTTATCTTGATGTTAACTTATTTTGTTGGGTCCGTAAACTAAGAGATGTGTACTCCAAAAAAGATTAAGTAATTAAAAAATTCTAACAAAAAAATGTTGGTTTAAACAATGAGTTAAAAAAAAGATGTCCTTAATCTCTACCGTTTTCTTAAAAAACATGATACATTTAATAAAATAAAATAATATTCACTAAGTGTTAGGTTCCATTTAAAAAAACTTGTGCCTTTTTTTAATTAAACGGTAATGAGCCCCTTTAAAAACAAACACACGTGGGTTATGTACCCACTACAAAAGAACTTTCACTCAACAAAAAGGAATTAAAAAAGTGTAAAGAGAGCCCAATGCAAAAAAATAACAAACAAAAAAGGGTCTGAAATAAAGGAAAGATCAAAAAAATAAAGCAAGTGGAGTTGCTCAAAAGATTAAAAAAATAGGTACACAAACAAAAAATATAACATATTTTAAACAAAATAAATAAAAAAAAGGCAGTTATTGAAAATAAACGAATATTTTGAGTTTAATGCAACCACAATGAGTGGGACCTCCAATAAAGTTATATAAAAAAAGAACCTCTTGTCTTCGTCCCGTTAGGGTTTCGGGGAAAAAGGTTGCAGCGACAATGGCTTTGTTCTTGTGGTGCCAAGCAGTGATTATCAATCCCAGGAGCTGCAGCGATGGGGGGTTACGTGATGCGATGAGTTGCGACACGAGCTCTGATACCAGTCAAATGTCAAGGTACATTGCCGTCGATCTTGTTTGCTTGAGAGATAGAGAGAGATAGTAAGGAGATGTAGGTTTGGGAGAGGGCTCCCTATGCAAGGTAAGTATCGTATTTTTCCTTGTATTCTTCCCCTCCAGCAGGAGGTGTAGTGCAAGGGGAGGGGAATAATGCCTTTATTACGGAGCCTATTCACTGACCGAACATGCCATAAAAGTATATGTGTGAGTCTGATTGTGTGGGTATGTGGATGCGTGTGTAGGCATTCATGTGTATGTGTGTATACATGGGTGTCTGGATGAGAGAGCGCGGTTGCACAGGTGTGTGGGGGTGCACAAGGGCATGCATGCGCATGCGTAAGGAGTTATGTGTGGGTGTGTCTATAATTAAAAAAACTACTATCCACATCTATATCCACATCCGTTTACTTTTAACAATAACACGCACATTTGTAAACTTACATCCATATATATCCACTAGACCAAAATATGAATATTATCTTCTTTAAAGCAAATACAAACATGAGCATACGAACATATTGATGTTTGTCAGTCTCCCACCGAAATAGATAAGGGGCAGCTATGCTTTGTATGATGTAAGCAAGAAAAATGTGGGAACACCTAGATTTTTCTCACCCTCATCCGGATTTGTGCAAATTCTTACTCGTTAGAATCATCTAAACAAGTCGGGCACTACAAGGTTTTAAAAATCGAACCGAACCTGTTGGTTCAATAGGTTAAACCAAGGATCGGAAGAAAAACGGTCTAACCACCTGATTTTTACTCAAAAAATAAAAATCAGTCAAAATCCGATTGGATTGCTTAACCTCGTTGAATCAATTGAACCAAACCACATGTTCAACCATCTATTTTTGAAAAAAATAAATTTTAATCATTTAATAAAAATGTAATTTTTAAACACTAATCATATTCTAGTTTACAATCGATGGAGATAGTAGATACGATGCAAAGAATGAATATTTAGATACTATGTCTTCAAGAGACAAAATGAATTGGAGAGAAAGAAAAGAAGATCGAGACGACATGCTTTAAACTTTGATATTCATGTAAAAATAAGGGCAGAATTTGTGTTGGAATGGTTGTTCATAAGGATTTGAAAGATTACGTGGTTGAGGTGCAAAGATTCGAGGATCGGATTATTTTGCTAAAGTTAGTGCTCGAAGAAGAAAAATTGAATATCATCTAAGTTTATGGACCGCAAGTTGGTTGAGATGAAAGGATTAAACAAGATTTTGGAGGATTTGGATAAGATTATGCAAGGAATCCCACAAAGAGAGATGATTTGCCTAGGTGGAGATCTTAGACATGTGGGAAAATATGATTCAGGGAATGCAAATGTTCACAGAGGTCATGGCTTCTGGTATAGAAATGAAGGGAGAAAAGTCATTCTGGATTTTGTAACGGCTTATGATTTTTTCATAGCAAACACTCTCTTCAAGAAGAGGGGGAGCATTTAATTACTTATAAGAGTGGCCCGACTAGAAAACAAATAGATCACTTTGCATTGAGGAGAAGAGATTGATTGTGTTGCAAAGATTGTAAAGTAATCTCAGGAGAGAGGTTGACAACCCAACATCGCTTGTTAGACATGGATGTGCAAATAAAGGGGTTGGCAAAGAAAAGGAGGGTTTTCAAGATCACTAGAATTATATGGTGGAATCTTCACTTGAAACAATCACGATTCAAGGAGAATGTTTTAGAAGACTTATCCTGGGATTGTAACGAAAGTGCAAACGAGATATGGGAAGATAGTAGCATCTTGTATCTAAAGGGTAGCCAAAGAGATGCTAGGCTAGTCTAAGGGAGGATCTTCATGCCAAAAGGATGAGTGGTGGTGGAATGGAGGGGTGCAAGAAAAGCACAAAATTAAAAGAGCGTGCTTTAAAGCTATGTCTAAGGATAGATCAGAAGAAACTGTCACAAACAATAAAATAGCAAAAAAGGAAGAAAAGAATGTTGTAATCAAAGCTAAGTCAAAAGATTATAAATTTTTGTACAAAAATCTCGACTCTAATGAGGGCCAGAAGGATATATTCAGGTTGGCAAAGCAAGAGAAAGAAAGATCAAAGACCTTTTTTCAAGTGAGACGCATTAAGGATGAGGAAGGTCACATGTTTGTTACTCAGAAGGATATAGGGACTAGATAGAAGCAGTATTTTCATAAGATTTTTTATTGGGGAAGGAAATAAAGAGATTACTTTGGGAGATCTAGTTAGTAGTAAAAGTTACTTGAATCGTGCAAGCTATAGACGAATACAAATGAAGGAAGTAGATGAGGCTTTGAAGGTTAAGAGAACTGGGAAAGGTGTGGGACCTGATGACATTCATATGGAAGTTTGGAGAGTTTTAAGTGATTGTGGTTTGACTTGGCTTATAAATTTATTCAATGTTATTTGATGAAGCAAGAAATCTCCTGTAGATTGGAGGAGTTGCATCTTGATGCCTCTTTATAAGAACAAAGGAGACATTCAAAATTGTTCAAACTACAGAGGTATCGAGCTGATGAGTCACATTATGAAAATTTGAGAACATGTGATTGAAAGAAAGTTGAGGCAAGTTTCCAAAGTAAAAGAAAACCAATTTGGATTCATGTCAGATCGCTCAAATATTGAAGCCATCCACTTGCCGAGAGAACAATGGAGATTGATAGAGCTAAAATGAAGAACCTCCACATGATTTCTATTGATTTGGAGAAGGCTTATGATTCAGTCTCAAGGGAGATATTGTGGAGAATTCTGAAGAAGAGACAAGTATGTGTCCTATACATTAACCTCATAAAAGATATGTATGATAAGGCTTCAACTTATGTAAGGATACAGTCTGGGGAGACTGACTATTTTGACATCAACATTGGTCAGCATCAAGGTTCAACTTTGAGTCCATTCCTTTTTACTTTGATTATGAACAAGTTGACAAGTCACATTCAGGATGAGACACTTTGGTGTATGTTACTCATTGATGTGTGTTGACTGATGAGACGAGAGATAGAGTAAATGATAAGCATGAGGTCAGGAGACATGCTTGGAGACTAAACATTTTCATAAAAGTAGGGTTAAGACTGGATATATGGAGCGCACTTTTGATAGAGTAAATGGTGAAGGAATCGAGGTGAAGATCAGTGATGATAACATTCAGAAGAGAGATTCTTTTAGATACTTGGGATCTATTTTGCAACATGATGGGTAAATTGATGGAGATGTTACTAATAGAATAAATCAAGTTAGCTAAAGTAGAGAAGGGCCTCTACTATTCTCTGTGACAAAAAATCCTTTGAAAATCAAAAGAAAGTTTTACAAAGTAGCTACGAGACCTGCTATGCTCTGTGGATCTGAATGTTGGCATGTAAACCATAGACATGTGCAGAGAATGGCAATATCAAAAATGAAAATGCTAAGGTAGATGTACAGACACACACACACACACACACGTAAAGCATGGATTCGGAATAGCGCAAGCATAAGGAAAGTTGATGTAGCTCCGATCGATGATAAAATGCGAGAAAACCGCTTTATATGATTTGATCATTTGCAAAGGAGGTCAACTAATGCACCAGCTAGGAAATGCGAGTTTTGGGATGTTGAGCCGGCTAAGAGAGGGCGAGGAAGGCTCAAGAAGTGTTGGAATAAAACTATACGAATGAATATTAATTTTTTAGATCTAAGCTCGAGAATGGCCCAAGATAAATCTGAATGGAGGCAAAGAATTCATGTAGCCGACCCTACTTAATGTGGGAAAAGGCTTTGTTGTTGTGTTCATATTCTAATTTCATTCTAACTCATAGTATAACTCCTTTATTTTTCTCATTTCATGTGTACCAATGATCCAATATCGTTTCTCCCTTCCTGCTTTATGAGCATTGCATCTCTTCCCATATTGCGCATGAGCTTATCCCATTCCAACTACATCAAACGTTGCTTAAATGAAAAGAATAAATTATCATTCTACGATAAGCAGTAAATCACATATATGTATCTATTATGAATATAACAAAATATATTTGTTATGCAATTTCAAATTTTTCTAAAGACATTTATTCCCCTATCTTTTTTACAATTACACGTGTACCCCTATATTCTAAAAAAATTACAATATTATCCTTATGTGGTGTAATATAAGAGCACAAGTATACTAAAAAGGCCTTTATTACAAGTTTTATACAAATATATGATCATACTATAATTGTACAGAAAATACAGGTATAAATGATTAAAAACTTGAATGTACGGTGTAGAAATCCGTCAAATATATGTTGTACTATAATTAATATTTATTTGTATACTGACTCAATTTGACATATACAAACTAAACCATCAATACAACGATTCAATTTTTTCAGGTTCTAACATCACCAATCTGACCACTTGACGGCATTGGTTTGACCATAAAAACTCAAAACTAATGCCTACCCAATTTGATGTCCGATTCAATTTTTAAAACCTTAGGTTGTTGAAGCTCCACATTGAATTGAGGTCCACAGAACATACACGCGTATAGGCATGATTAGTTCCACGAATCTCACTGCACTGACCATAGCAAACTTCTCGTTGTACCGAAATGGAGGTCTGATTTGAACGACCTCAATAGTGACCATAGTAAACTCCTCATTGTACCGAAATGGAGGTCTGATTTGAACAACCTCCGCAGCGCTTGGAATGATTTTAGACGCACCGTATTCCCTTTGGCTATATAATCGTGTGACTTCTGGAAATTGCAAACCCAATTTCCTCCATAAATTCTAAACTGTAAATTGTAATAAAAGAGCCTTTCGTGGGTATTTTGTTTCTGTGCATATATTTTGCCCTTTTTTTATTATTTTCTCTTGCTATTCTTTCCTTCTCTTATCCACCTACATTCCCTTCCAATATAGAAGACCAACACACCTTTCTTCCCATGCCTATGCCTCTCTTCTTTCTTCCTTGCTTCCAAATCTTCCGTTCAGCTAGCAAATGATAGTCTTCTAATTACACGATAAGCTTCAAATACACAAATCTCAAAGGAGATTCACTGAGGGTTGATATCCAATCCCAAGTCACTAGCATTCGACGACTCTATAATTCAAGCAATCGAACCCAGGAGTTCTCTTCCTCTTTGTACAGAAGCAAGACGGTCAAACACAGCCAATTTTTAACCAGGTCTCAAGAATCTCATTTAATATTCTCGAATCGGCACATTCAGCAGTCAGAAATACAACATAATACAAGAATCAACTAAACAAGATCTCACAATTCCAGTACGAAATTAGTTGGACCTTTGGATATTATTATACCTGAAATCACAAATTTTTATTCATCAGATCATTTGAGAACTCATTATCAGATATTGGTAAATAGATATTTACTACATGACAATCTTAAAAAAACTTTCCAAGTGCTTAAATAGTGTCTAATAAACGAAAATAAGCTTTCTAATCCCAATCCACGCAACTGATATCAGAAACCTCATTTAATATTAGATCTGAGACTCCTAGTTTTTTTTTCTGGAAAAGATGCATGATACAAGTGAAACGAATACGCCCACTGGCTAATAACTCCAAACATCTGTAATAAACACTCACATTCTGGTCAGTATGGATAGCAAGAAGAGCATTAAACTATAGCATCAACAATATATCAACGATGTGCATGTTATAAGAGTTCTAGATACTAGAGGTCACAAACACACAATCAACAAGCACAAAATTTCAGTACCTCAGACATAAGTATCAAATTTTACAGCTATTAAGACTACAACTTTCTGTATGAAAAACTTCCTAGTTGCCCCCATTGCCTTTGGGTTGTTCCTCCCTGCATTTCTCTACTCTTTCGATGTAATTACCAGCAAAGCCAAGGCACCAATCAATATATACTGCAAGCAAACATGTCAGATATGAGAATTGGGTACCTATCAAAGATTAAGTCCGAAGCTTTCAATTCCACAAAGCGGCAAATATCGCTTAACCAATTAACAAATTGATGCCACAACATTAACGGCTCGAGTACCCGTCTCAGTGTTAGAACAGGAACACTTTTAACATACAAATTCTACGAGACGAACATGGGCGGTATATGTTTGCAATTATATATGCATGCAATGAAAAAACATATTCTATATTATAAACTGGACTATTAAGTTTAACATGGGCATAACATTAACATTCACTTAAATCTTAGCATATACCATGATCATTGTATAAATATATAGCTACTATACATGCGTATCCATCTCAACTAGAACCTAATGTGTTCACGTTGATTTTAGTTGAGATGGATATATATGCTATAACATTACTAAGATTACCTTGACGATAGGCATTTCAGTCATGATGATGGTCACCCAGCCAACATATGGCAAAAACCTGGATTGCACAAAAGGATGTCACTTATCAAGTAACTCATATTTAGATAAGAGGCGCAAATGAAATAAAATATTTATCATTAAAAGAAAACAAGGTTGATTGTCTGCTGGGTGCAGTGCCAAATCTAAAATAAAGCCTTAAACCAATTGAAAATTGAAGATCTATCAGGATGCATAATCTTCAAAAATAATCAAAATCCGATGATTATATACCCAATTGCCCTTCCCATGATATGGTGCTGTTGAAGCCAGAGTTGCCCGTGAGCATACAACAACCTATCATCTCCATAATTGTTGTCACCTAGGAGAGGACAGAATAAGTTAGCAACCTTGCCTCGGCTATATCTTGAAACTACAGAATGGCTTCAGACAATGCATATAAAGATTAACACATGCACAGGATCTAATGCACACTAAGTGGTAGTGATAACGCAACGCATGGAGTACTATACCACTGAGCAGTAGAAAGGAAAAGCAATACATGGAAAACCAAAAATGAACAGCTTAAATTATATTTGAAGAAACAAGGTGAATAGGGTCTCCAGCATTACCTAAAGTGCCCTTCAGAAATCAGATGATGCAAGCTGAGTTAGGTGTTAGGAGAAACCAGTAATTCAATCCTCGAAAAATTATTAAAACAAAGTATCTCAAGTTAGATCTTACCTTTAATTTTATGTTCAAAATATGAGAATGCAATTTGAGAAATCATATGCAAGGAAAACAGATAATGATTACATTTAGCGTAAAGACACTAGTTGTTTTATGCCTCCTTCAGATTGTTATCGATTGCAGTCTATCTAGATGTTAAAACCAAACAGGCTAGCAAATGTGTGGAAATCAGCCAACTCGAGTACCTTTGGTGAGAACATCAACCTCTCCCGAATCTTGACGTTCATGGACCTAAGGTAAAAACACAAACATACAATCAGCAAGCCCAATTAATATGAGAAACCATCAACTAACAACATATTCCACCATGAGGTCATAAACTAAGGTATATGCATCCTCATACAAGTCAAAAGCTGTCAGAGTTTAACAGATGTATATAACATGATAGAGACTTGCTTATTTATTGAATCAAATTTGAACCACCAAAAGTGAAGATAGATAATTATTTCCTCTAAAAACCAAAGTATGACCAGTAATCCTTAATTAGTGGCGATTAAAAAACAGAAATTACAAATTAATCTCCTTAACTTCAATGGTAGAACATCATCTTGCAGCATATTTTCAATGCAAGGCCTAGCCAATTTAAACACTACCTCATTTCTTTGTAACAAAATGGTCCCAATCATCGCATATGGAGTATATACATTTGTTATCATGTGCATGGCTATAACATCTTTGATGTAATCATACCGTAAAACTCGAGTACTAACTGTCGAATCTCAATGACACGTCTCTACTTGATTGAATCACATCCCATCCTAGATACAAGTTAATAGACTCGAATAAAAGAAATCAAGGGTGTACAAAAAAATTTTGGGCATTTTACAAATGAAACCCATTCTTAAGTGTGTTAAGAAGCATAAATTGACCTAGACACAATAATTGAATTCAATGAAATAACGGAATCTAGGTGGATTTATTGTGCTCAAAAAGGAAACAAAGACTTGAGGAAAGGGAGGACCAGTTAGGAGGTTTTCCTTTGAGTAGGGATTCAATTAAACCTAACAGTGCATTTCCCCCCTTCCTCTTGGTTATAAAAGAAACCCCATAGAGGCTTCGCAGCCATTTGCCTTGGATTGTGAGTTACCACCCATCTTAAAGAGAACCGCTTGCTCCTTCTATATTATGAATGTCCCTTTGAGCTCATCCAAGACAAGAAAAGGTGCTTCACCCATCGAATCCATGTTTATGTGCTAGATGATGTTTGGTAGTACCAACTGATGCTAATCCAAGTGATTTTCTATTCTCCATCAACCTAGAGAAGATGGTAGCTTGCGGAAAGCTCAAGAATGTCCCTCCTTGAGCATGACCATACGGTTCTTGTTAATCTTTTTTGGACTCGTGAAGAAGTGTTTCCCCTATGCAAGATACACTAATCAAATTTATCACTAATTCGGATGTGATTTGTATGTTTTGCATCAATTTATTTTCGAATTTTCTGTTCTTTGATTTAATTCAACCATATAGATGAAAAGTATATAAGATGTATATTAAATCTGGAAAGGTTCATAAAAACCAGGGTGTTTGGGTAGATAGATTTGGAGAGACTCGCATTTTTTATTTCCTGTTGTTTAGCTAATACAATTAATGTACATGTACAGTAGTATATCCAGTTATAAACCATAATTAGATGCAAATGCGAAGAACAAGCACCACGCCACCGTACACCTATATAGCTCCATACATACAGGTGCATGCCATAGCATATATTTGTGTTGAATTTCATTCACGATCCCACACACATATATGCCACTTAGTAAACTATCACGAAGTGCAAATACAATATATGAATTCATTTACAGCGTAGATGGTTCCAACACTGTTTTTATGCACGTTATCGAGAGTTCAATTAGACTAGTCCTAAACCATAATTCTGAACCTCTCTTAAAACCCTGAAACTAAACCTAACCAGCCCCCTCCTGACTCCTGTCACCACAAGGCTGCACCAGTTGACCTTGCGCAGGTGCCCAACAATGTTGCCCTGCCATGTGTGATACCCAGTTGCACTGCCTGGCAAGGTTCAGAAAGCCAGTATAAGGTATTCGTTCGGTCAAGCGGTCTGGAGCGAGTAAGCAAATAGGCGGAAGCATATGCGGAAGTATATGTGGATTATGTAGTTTATATTATTTTGATTAAAATAATTAATTCAGATATTAGATATTTATGTTAAAAAACTAACATAGAAAAATATAAAGCATATACATTCAAGTACAATATGATTTCAACCTAAGTATTTTAAAAAGGCATCCATTTATATAAAAGAATTCCTCATAACAAGAATCTGAGAGGTGGAATTAGTTGGCATATTTACTGTTAGAAAGAAAAAATAAGAACAAAAACTTTCTTATGAAATATATCAAAACAAATCAATTCCAAAATAATGATGAACTAATTTCATAATAAGAAATTGACATCAGAACAAAAATAATAACATTAGTGTCACTTGAAGCTTGAAAGCTTGAAGACAGCAACATAAGAAACAAAATTAAATAAACGAACGCACATATTACTATAAAATCAAGCGCAAGAAAAAAATAACTAATTTAACATTTAATGTTACATTTATGATAAATTACAATAGCAGCATTTGAAGCTTGAAAGCTTTAAGGGCGGCAACAAGAGAAACTAAATTAAATAAATGGTCTAAATAAATATCAGACTACTATAAAATCAATTGAAAGCAAATAACAAATTTTAATATTTACTGCAAACAACAATAGCAGCATCTGAAGATTGAAGAGCAATAATAGTAGCTGAAGTTGAATCCTTAAGGGCATCAACAACAGTCGATGCCTAAAGGGAGGAGAGTTTATCCTATAGGCGACCGCATATGCGGTTTAGTCGACCGTTTAGTCGACCGCATATGCGGTTTAGTCGACCGCATACTCGTCAAAACTGCATATACACCGGTATATGTGGTTCGGAAGTGTCACCGCCTATGCATATGTGATCGCATATGCGGCCGCCTGGGCTACCTTTCTGAACACTGCTGCCCGGCCAACACCGTTGGCCATGATCGCAGTCCGACAACTCGTTACTCACCTCCACTAAAAGGCGCTCCTCCGCCGCAACAATTGCTCCCAGGTTTCATTGCCACTATTGCGATTCTTATTCCTCGTTGCAATCTCAGGAGGCCCTTTTGATCATCTAAAATCTCCTATATGTACCAAGATCGCTTCCGGGTGATGTATGGTTCTAAAAATCGAAAGGCAAAACGAGGCAGTTCCATCGATCAAGGCGAGACAAAACCTCAAGGCAACTGAGGTGTAGCCTCGGTTTTCTTCCCAAAAAACACAATTTACCTAAAAAATATTGTACAATAGTAATAAGAATACATTGTACACAAATTTCCGTACATTTAAAGTAGTTAAATGATTTTTAGTGTAATTGTTCAATGTAGAAGAGGAATAAAGGATAAGATACATTGTTCTTGGGAGTTTTTTATATGACCTATAAACTTTATCCTGTAAAATGTTCTTGACTTCTTTAAAATATACTCGTACGGTCAACAGTGTGGCTAAGTGGAATCCCTAAATTCTGTTGTTCAGCAATTAGCTCTTCCATTATCATCTTTTATATCATATTTAGTACTTACAAAAAACCCAGTAACTTGATATTCATATCTTTTTCTACAATGGCATTCATTTATTAGCTAAATTCAAAATTCTTGCAATATTTTTGCACAAAAAGCCACATCCTGCAACATAAATGAAGTTGAATGTTTGTTAAAAATAAATTTCGTTATCCCCTCTATTTCCCATCAAAATATTATCCAAGATATCTCATATCCCACTATCATCGAGCTAAATTGTGCTAACATAATGCAATTAACGTATCTATTATTACTCATTTATTAAATGCTAGAAATAAAAAAATAAATGCATTTATATCTTCGATATGAGTACATCAAGTAACCTTTCATTGAATTCAGCAATATCGCCAATTCTTTAGAATAAAAAAACTAAAAAGAGAAAAAGGTAATTGTAATTTTTTAGTGGAAAAGGGAAAAGTGAAAAAATTCCTGCATTCGAGGTGCACGCCTCGCCTCACCATCTCGTGACCGCCTCGACTTTCTAAGGCAGATGCAACATCAAAACCATCTGAGGCGACTGCCTCGAGGCTAAAAAGCCCCACATCCAGACGTACGCCTCGACCGCATCGAGGCTAGCCTTATCACACCACACTTGTGGTACTCAGTCTATACCTACAATCATTTTTTAATGTCTATCTACACCTCTATTTCATACATGAATTCATGTTTTTTTTTGCTACCAACCTTTAACTATAGGAGATACCAAAGACACCTAAGGTCCTCACCAATGAGAGATGAGAGGTCTTGGCCTAATCTTTAAAATGAATGGGATCAACTATGAAGTAGTGGTCCATACAATTTGAGTTTAATGAAGGCTCATGAAAAGGACTACCCAAAGGAACCATGGCCCAAAGAAAAGACCCAAACAAAAGCATCGCAAAAAAAGGACAACTCTTTGGTGAAGAAGTGGGCTACATGGACACTCACAACTGAAATAGTCCTAGTAGGTCATGCTTGAGTCCACAACCAAAGAGATGTGGCAATCTCCAACCAGTTCTTGTTCTCGAGTAAAAGATGAGACGATGATTCTCAACTTACATCATGATAATCATTAGAATTTAGAACAAGGCAAGATGGTATACCGCTTCATTTACTGTACTGGACTAAAAAATATGTTTGATAAACTCCAGTTATTATTATCCACCAAGCAAATTTGACTCCCAGTAAGCATATGTAGATATGCTCCAAGGTTGGAATTTGACTTGATCATGTTTATGATTATGCGAGAAATTTACTACTCAGCAGAGCCATGATTCCTCAGATCAAAGAGCCTATAATCAATCTCAGTTGGCTCATGGTACCCATTGCCAATTTTGCAAAAATCAGTGGGATGTGACAGACTAGTTGGTTTGATTAGTCAGCTCGGTGGGGTGACCAACTGAATGGAGGCTACTCCTTCGACCTACTAATTGGTCTAACTAGTCGGCTGACTTTTTACCGGAATAAAAATATAGGACGCTCAAGATTTACATGGAACCCTACTTCGTGAGGAGCGAGATGAAATGGCGGGAGGACTCTAGGGCTGGCTAGTGTATTGTAATCTCTCAAAGGTTATGGTTACAGGGGTGATGGGCTTCTTCTATAACCCCATAGACAGACCAGAGTCCCACTTATAGATGATGTTGGACCAAAAAGGAGAGTAGAGTAATTGGATGATGGATCTTAGATCTATTACGTGCTCTAACACAAACATTAAGCATATTAGATTTAGTTTACTTTAAAAAAATTAAAAAAAAAACTTCTCGTTGCGACATTCTCTGGAGATAAAGATCGTCGCTACGACCCATTGCATGTCAATATTGTTGCCAACAAGTTTGGGATCATCCTGAACCCTAAATCCGAAGAAAAGAAGAAGCCACACCACCTATTTATAGCATATAAGTTCCAGTGGCAATGTGGCTCCATCCGAGTAACCCTCTTTTACCTTCAGTTTCAAATTCTTAAGGGTTTTTCACGAGTCAACTGCACCAGTTCAACATCAACAAAATATGAAGAGCAATACCACAACAGCAAAGCACTTCATCAACATCATCTTCACCACTCCATGTGGCGCGCCCACACAATGTCTCCATCTATGCGCAAACTTCAGAACTTCAGAACTTCTACCTGCCTAGACGAGTAGGGCAGTGCAAGGAGGGCCCTCTTCCTCCTGGAGATACAGCCAGGAGAGGCGGCCCTTGCCGCTATGGCTGGAGTAGAATCTGCACCACCCCCTGATGGGACTCGGAAGGGCTGCTAGGAGCCCGGAGGTGAGGTTGCGGAACAAGGGTTTCAAGAAGAAAGCCCAACAGAATCTGGAGAGACGATCAAAATGGTGTCGATGGTGAAAAATCCTGATGTTGATGACGATCCGTGCAAAACTAGGGTTTCAGAAAACCCTAGATGCTTGGAACTTAGCGACAGCAGACCTTGCGCATTTGCGCAGAACAAACACTGAGCAATTTTTTACTCGGACATATCTCTCAGATCAAAAAACATGGACATATAATTGTTAGAAGAAAGGAGTCTTCGATATGATTCATAGAAAAACCCTAGGCTCTCTTATATAGGGAGAGGCCTTAAGGGTAAATTACAAAGACGTCTACATAAAAGAGGAAAATAGCAAAAAGATACATAAACCATTATTAATTCTAGAAACTAATCTCTACACTCCCCCTCAAGGTGGAGCATAGATGTCGATCATGCTCAGCTTGGATGAACATCTCTGAAAGGGTCCTCTGAGCAGTGGCTTGGTGAAAACATCGGCAGTTTGATCTCCTGAGCTAACATGTGCAGTGGATATCAATCCTCTCTGGATCAGGTCCCTGGTACAATGGCAGCCAACCTCAATATGCTTGGTCCTCTCATGAAAAGCTGGATTGTTGGCAATGAACAATGCAGCCTGATTGTCACACTGAAGCTTCATAGGTAGAGGTACAGCCACATGTAGATCTTCTAATACGGAGCGAACCCACATCATTTCCGTGCTGGCTTGAGCCATTGCCCTGTATTCGGATTCCGCACTGGACCTTGCCACCACAGTTTGTTTCTTGCTTTTCCAAGAAACCAGAGAGCCTCCAACAAAAAATGCAAACCCTGAGGTTGATTTTCTATCCTTAGGGCATCCTGCATAATCTGCATCTGCACACGCTGAGATGGATAAGTCTGTGCCCTTTCTGAATAGCAGCCCTAACCCTGGAGAAGACTTCAGATATCTCAGTATCATGTGTATAGCATCCATGTGGATCTGTCTTGGCTGCTCCATAAACTGACTCACCCGGCTTACTGCAAATGCAATGTCTGGACGGGTTATGGTAATGTAGAGGAGTTTTCCCACCATCTCTCTATATCTCCTCTTATCTACTTCATCAGTATCACCATCATACAACTTCATGCTGGGGTCCATGGGGATGCTTGATGGTTTGCACCCATCCATACCAGTCTCAACCAGGAAGTCTGTAATGTACTTCCGTTGTGTCATCACCAAACCATGTGCATTCCTTGTAAATTCTAACCCCAGAAAATATCTTAGGGTTCCAAGGTCCTTTGTAACAAACTGACGCCCTAGGAATGCCTTCGCCCTCGCTATGCCCTGAACGTCGTCTCCTGTAACAAGAATGTCATCCACATAGACCATTATGACAACCGTACCTGCCGAGGACTTCTGGACAAACAAACGAATGATCAGCATTGGACCTCTTAAATCCCTGGTGCTCAAATAGATTGGACAGCATCTGGAACCATGCTCGTGGACTCTGTTTGAGGCCATATATCGCCTTGTGAAGTCTACAGACCATATGCTTCTCCCCCTCAGCAGTAAACCCGGGTGGCTGCTGCATGTAGACTTCCTCCTGTAAATCCCCGTACAGAAAGGCATTCTTGACGTCGAGCTGAGAAATGCTCCAATCACGAGCCACTGCAACAGATAGTAGAATACGGAGAGTCGAGTGTCTCGCCACTGGAGAGAATGTATCCATGTAATCCACGCCATATGTTTGTGTAAATCCACGGGCGACCAAACGTGCTTTGTACCTGTCCAACGTGCCATCTGCATGATATTTGACTGTGTAGACCCATTTGCAGCTCACAACGGATGCATCAGGAGGTGCAGGGACCAAAGACCATGTACCACGGGACTGCAAGGCCCTCATTTCTTCTTCCATAGCTAATCTCTAGCACTCACTCTTCAAGGCTTCCTGGTATGTCCGTGGTATGACCACGGAAGACAATGCTGTGGCAAACTTCTGAAAATCACCTGTGAATCGGTGGAAGGAAACCTGTGAAGCAAATGGATAGGATGCACACTGTCGTCTCTGTTTCCGAATAGCAATCGGAACATCAAGATCATCATCTGGGTCCACCTGTAATGAGTCATCCTGCATATGTACCGAACCTGACCTGTCAGTAGTAACATCATCTGAACATATCTGAGGCGTAGTGACTGGCTGATCTGTTGTCTGAGCAGGACCTGACCGACGCGTATAGTGGTTAGGAAACGGTGATATGATTCGCTGTGGAATGGGTGGAGGTGGAGGTGGTGGTGGCGGTGGTGCTGGCATAGGAACTGACACAGGAGACGACTCAGGTGAAATACAATCAGGTGGTGGTGGAACATAAATATCATCAGTGTTGGTGGATGGTACCATTCTGTCCCCAGCTGGCGAGAAATACATAACCGACTCGAAGAAAGTGACATCCGCACTAACAAAGTACCTGTTGGTTGTAGGATCATAACACCGGTATCCCTTCTGGGTTCTGGAATAACCAACAAAGACGCACTTGACTGCTCTTGGAGAGAGCTTGTCAAGTCCAGGAGATAGACGATGGACAAACGCCACAGCGCCAAAGACACGTGGTGGTAGTGAGAATAGCTCCTTGTCTGGAAAAATAAGAGAGATGGGTATCTTCTCTCCAAGGACAGAGGACGGCATTCTATTGACCAGATAGCATGCAGTAAGGACAGCATCCCCCCAGAAAGAGATAGGAGCACAACTTTGAATCAACAGGGTACGAGTAATATCCAAGAGATGGCGATGCTTTCTTTCCGCCACACCATTTTGTTGGGATGTATATGCGCAGGTGGTTTGATGAATAATACCCTTCAATGACAGAAATTGAGAAAGAGAGCGTGTACAAAATTCCATGGCATTATCAGTCCGAACATATTTGACTGACGAAGAGAAAACATTCTGCATTTCATTAATCAAATTTTTGATAACATCTCCTTCTTCAGATTTATTCTTCAAAGAAATACCCAAGAGACACGAGAAAAATCATCTACTACCACAAGATAAAATATGTGTCCCTGGTGATCGGGAACACAACTCGGACCCCATATATCTATATGTAACAACTCAAAAGGGGAGCTACTGCTCCGACTCTGACGACCTGGAAAGCTCGACCTATGATGCTTTCCCAACTGACATGTTTCACAGCGAAACGACGAACTTGGAGAGATCTGGGGCAGAAGATGGCGCATTTTCTGGAGTGGAAGGTGACCAAAACGAAGATGTCAAATGTAAGGTGAGACTAGTCCAGTGGAGTGAGAGGAGACGCCAGCATAGGATTCCCGAACCAGCCGATATAAACCGTTCTGCTCGAGCCACAGCCATCACCTTGCCCGTGAGTATGTCCTGAAAAATGAGAGAAGACGGGTCAAATATAGCACGACAATTCAAATCCTTTGTAATCTGACTAATAGACAGCAAATTCAGTGAGAACTCAGGGGCATGTAAAACATTCTGCAGCTGCATAGTGGAGGATAAGAAAACCTCCCCTGGCCAACAAGGGGTGAGTGAGATCCATCTGCTATCTGTACTGAGCGATCGGGAGGAATATCCCCGTAGGCATGTAATCTTCCTCTATCTCGACAAAGATGATGTGTGGCTCCGGAATCGATAACCCAGTCAGATATATCATGAGAAGGTATGAGTGTTGATGATCTACCTGAGGAACTGGCTGCGGCGGATGAACTGGCAGAGGCTGTGGCTGCAATATCTGAAGAGCCACCTGATGAATCACCAGAGAATGTGGCATAATATCGCGGAGACGGGCCACAAGTTCGTCAAATCTATGATCTGCAGTAGACGGTAATGGAGACTGTGAATGCTCTGCAACCCGTGTCGATGCTGGGAACCCATGCTTTGAGTAGCATGTCTCCTCCGAGTGTCCAGTTCTGTGACAATACGAGCACATCTGACTGAAGCGACCTCCTCTACCTTGAGGTCCACGACCACGCCCTGAAGGCGGTCCACCTCTCCCACGCGAAGCTGCCATCGCAGATGGGGGTGGAGTAGAAGAGCCTGGAGGAAACTGGAATGCGACTGAGCCTTCTGTAGACATCCTCCACTGGAGGAATTACTGCATCTGCTAGAATCTATGACCGCACAGCATCATACTCAGGATCGAGAGCCGCAAGTAGAACGCCCACCATGGTGGCGTTCCGAAACGTCTTCTGCTGCTCCGGAGTAGCAGTCAGAGGAATGGTACTGTATAGCTTCTCGAACATCCCTCTCAGGGAGGTGTATAGAGAATGGAGAGGTCTGCCGTCCTGCTTCATCGTAAAGATGTCATGTTGAAGATGCAACATCTTGTCTCATTTCGCACCTGCGAGTACGTAGCAGCAAGAATGTCCCACATTGCCTTAGCAGTGGGCTGATGGAGGACATCGTTAGCTATCTCCATCGTCAACGTACCAGACAACCAGACTTTTGCGTAAGCGTCATCGGCCTCCCATGAGGCATAGATCCCTGTCTTCTCCGCAGGCTCATCCTCGGTAAGAATGTGTTTCTTACCATTTGATTTCATGAGGCTCATGAACTGCATAGCCCATAGCTCATAGTTAGACCCGTCCTCTTCACTATGGCGCAGGACCCTTGAATGCGTCGGTGGAGGGCAAATCGACTTTCGATTCTGACATACTGCTGCTCGGAGAAGACGAGGGGTAAATAGACACGGTGATAAACGTCCTACACCAACTGCATCGGATTTGAGTACGTGTGTAGACTTTTACGCACTCAAATCCATAAGTCGGAGGAAGAGAGGTCTAGGGCACGCCTCCAAGGAAGCTTACAGCCCTTGAATCGCCTCGAGAACGATGTCTATGGACTGCTGGAGGCCACTGGAAGGCCTACGACGGCAGATGGGGGTGCTGCTGGGGCTGGCGGGGGCCGCTGGGGCGGCTGGAGGCGGATGCCGCTAGGGGCTGGTGGTGGCCGCTAGAGCAGGTGGGTGCCGCTGAGAGGGGCTGCGGGACCACTGGGGAGGGCGGCTGGGCGTCGCTGGCGGCTGGCTGCCGCTGGGGAGGGTCTGGGAAGGGCGTTGGGCGGCTGGGGGCCACTGGGCTGGGTGCTGGGGGCCGATGGAACCCGCTGGCAGCGGCTGGAAGGGAGGAGAAGGGAGGGGCGGCAGGTGGGGAAGGGGAGAGAGCCCTAAGGCGGCTCTGATACCATGTTAGAAGAAAGGAGTCTTCGATATGATTCATAGAAAAA
Source organism: Ottelia alismoides (assembly GCA_037367405.1). Lineage (NCBI taxonomy): Eukaryota > Viridiplantae > Streptophyta > Magnoliopsida > Alismatales > Hydrocharitaceae > Ottelia > Ottelia alismoides. The sequence goes on from JAZKJV010002677.1 coordinate 757,934, forward strand.
CCCTAGGCTCTCTTATATAGGAGAGGCCTTAAGGATAAATTACAAAGACGTCTACATAAAAGAGGAAAATAGCAAAAGATACATAAACCATTATTAATTCTAGAAACTAATCTCTACAATAATAAAAAATAAACTTCTTAAGAACAAATCCAAACTCGAATCTTCAAGAACGAAATAAAATCCAAGAACGGAACCCACTTTGATATCATGTTAGAAAACGAAGAATGTGGAAGCTGTAATATCAGAGATAAAGAATAAACAATAAGGAACACCAGGATTTTACGAGGAACCCTACTCCGTGCGGAGCAGAATGAAACCACGGGAGACACCTCAAAGGGTTGATGTGTTCATTGCACTTTCTCATATGATACAATGGGTCTGGGGCTTCTTATATAACCTCCACTTGACCCTCCAATTCCCTCGGATAGTAGATGTGGGACTAAACTATTGGATGTGGTAATTGGACCCTGGAGGGATCCAATTACCCATCTATACATGAGTGACGCATATACTCCAACAATTCCAATAGACTGATTACAGAGGAGTTGCCAACCGAATCTCATAAGTATTAACTGTTGAGCTATTGTGCAAGGTTGAGACCTACACTTATGTGCACCTAGTTTATTTTCAGCAATTTAGATTCATGTAAATGGCATATGTTTGTTCTTCAATTATGATATATACAGAATAGTTTTCTTTGAAAATTTTATATAGACTTCACGGATTTTCTTCTATGTTTTATCAATGTGAAATGTCGGAAGTTTTCTATGTGCAAATGTGTGATTGCCTCGAACTCTCGTGTATATTACACCTTCATTGGACAATGTCGATCTTGGTTAAGGCGAGTATAACACCCCCAAGTCGGCTCGGGTGGGATGTTACAATAGCGCCAGTGTGCTCTCATATGCCTTTTCTCTCTTGTGGAGTTGCCTCCTTAAAGGAGAGTCTATCCTTTTTTATAGGTTGACACTTTGATTAAAGGATGTCCAATCACGTGACGGTTAAGGGAATGGTTACATTATATTTAACCCATATCCATTAATCCCTTTATTTCATCATTATCTGTCTTTTTCTTCAAAAAAATCTCGTTCTTTTTCTTCAAAAAAACTCATTTATTTTCTATACAATATGCATCACATCAATACTTTTATTTATCCATCAAATGTCACGTAACTAAGTATTACTATCATTCTACACCATATGATATAACTTGTAAGATTTCCCTGGCCTCCACTATTTATCGTATTCCAATCCCTTACTACATGTTAGCTACAACATCAACACTTCTTTTAATATTATTCCTTTCAAACACCCACACAACAAGTTGTTACAATCTAACCCATTGATTAGGCAGCATGATAAAAGTTGTCCTTAGTTCTCACCCTCAAAGCAAGTGGAGGCCACAATGAGTCCAACAAGGTCATATTAAGCTAAGAAGAATGGCAATTCCTCACCAACCCTCCTTCAAAAGAGATACTAAAGAAACTAATGCGTAATGCCCTCCACCCAATGTATCAAAGTGGGCAACTTACATCTACTGAGTTGAATGTTGTTTGTATACCGTAAAGACAATCCCTTTGTAAGAAAATTGACTTCGATTGAAGATTTAACTTTCAAAATGCATTTGTAATCCAATAGAGAAGGTCGAGATTGAGCCTCTTACATATAACAAAAACAAAAATACAATTTTATCCTACTTCACGCAATTATGAGCAATAGTTTGTTGTCTCAAACCCTCAAGCACAGAGAGACATTGCAAATTCTTGTAATACCTAGAATTTGAAAAGCTAGAACCAAAGAAAGGAACTCAAGCACTACGAACTCTTTCAGAGAGCGACCAATAGATACCCACAAAAGCTTGAAAGTTAACTGCCAGTTCTATTAATATACGAAAGAGCTGCCAAACATGCTTGAGTAAGGAGGAATATACACCATCCCTGACTCCCGCTTGAGAAAGTCAGCTATACGTGAAATCACCTTCACAAAAACCCTAAAAACAAGAACACATGGTGGAAGTCTACATCATTCCTTCAGGTTCAATGTCAAATCGTAGCAAGAAAGCATAGCATTCTCAAAAATCATTCTTGTATAAAAGTCATCCCATAACCCACTTCGGTGATTAGAGCAATGTGATACATTCTCAGGTCTATCACACCGAGGTCCCCTTCCTCAAGAAGTCTAAAAGCATCATTCGACTTCACCAAAGGCATTCCACCTCCATTCCTCCACAAGTACCTCGCTGAAGAATGGCATGTGCAAAACATTCATTCTTTTTTTAAAAGATGGGATGAACCTCCAGTAAAGGCCCATCCAAGACCCACCCCTGGGATTCGAACCATGGCCTCACGTGTGGTAGACAACACCCGCTACCAACAGACTAGTCACCCGATTCAAAAAAATGTCCATTCTTTTAGTAATGTCCACAAATAAAGAAACAAATAGAAAGAAAATAGATTGGCAATAATGATAGAATGGATCTTTAAAGCATCAAATCAGTTGTTTCAAAAGAGTTTTTTTAAGGGGATGAAGTTTTGTTTGCCTTTTTGTTCTCCCCACTTGGTTAATTATCATCAAGTTTAAGATAAGTATTGGAAAAAGGGGGAGTGAAGAGTAGGATACAGTTTATTCTTCCACTTGAGATCATCCTACAAAAATTTACTTCATGCCCATCATCTTCAACGTGTGGTCTCCATATCGAGATCTCTTCAAGTACCCTAAGAGAGAAGCCCACTCTTTGAGGTCTCCATATGAGAGAAACAATGATGTCTTTCGTGTGGGAGAGGCCCCTTCTCAAAGTTTTCGTACATAGGAGGCATGCTTTCGAGATCTTTATATGGGAAAGGACTACTCTTCTTTCGATGATTGGCATCAACTAGTTCATATAGACTCTTACTGTTACATCTTGGGATTATCTTAGACTTACATTTCTCATCAATTGACTTAATGAAGATCAACAGTCCAGCCCATCTACCTCCAACCAACCGTCTTGACCAAACTACTCATCCCTTTTGTGTTGTTATCATTCCAGCATCGACTACTTTGTTTGGATCTCCTCCCAACACCTTAGAACACGTATCGAATGAAGACGAGTTGAGTGTTTTCTTTTTGTAACAACTGCAGCTTGAGGGAGAGTATTAGAGAATATATTAGATGGATAATTAGATTGCTCCAAGATCCAATAACACTACTCCTTTTAGTCTCATATTGCTTAATGGTGGGACAACAATGTTGGTGGGCTATATATAAAGCTCCAAACCCTTTGTAATAATCGAGAAACATAATAGATCCAACCTTGAGTAGTCTTCTCTCCTAGTTCCTTTGCCCTTTTAAGGGGTAGGTTTTCACGTAAATCCAAGTTTCAAATTGTTGTTTGATTATGCATTATTTATCCCATATTTCACAATCTATAAGTTTAATTACCAATTGATGTATGGAAAAAAACTTAATTAAGAATGCACGTGTTGCTCCAAGATCCAATAACACTACTCTTTTTAGTCTCGTATTACTTAATGGTGGGACAACAATGTTGATGGCCAAATATAAAGCTACAAACCCTTTGTTAGTCTTCTCTCATGGTTCCTTTGCCCTTATAAAGAGTAAGTTTCCACGTAAATCCAAGTTTCATATTATTGTTTGATTATGCATTATTTATCTCATATTTCGCAATCTATAAGTTGAATTACCAATTTATGTATGGAAAAAATGTAATTAAGAATGTGTGTGATTATGATTGAAATTTTATATTCAATTGCAATGTTAAGTCTATTGTACGTTGAAGTGAGCAACTATGTGATGTTTCATGAGATAATCCCTAACGACATTGAAAAGTATAATGAATAAATGACTCAAAGGGTTTATAAAGGTTCAAAAGTTTGTACGCTGTATTCATTCGGTCAGGCCGTCTGAAGCGAGTAAGCGGATATGCGGAAGTATATGTGGATTATGTGGTTTTTATTATTTTAATTAAAAACAATAAAAATAAATAAAATAAATTCAAATATTTGAGATTTATGTTTCAAAAAAAATAACAATAGACGAAATATAATGCATGAAAATATAATGCATGGACCTTTTAGCATGACATAATTTCAAGAAAGCATTATAAAGAAACGTCCATTTAGATAAAAGAGTTCATAATAAAAATTTGGAAGGAGGAATTAGTTGGCATTTTTATTAGTAAAATGAAAAATATAAGAGCAAAAAATTATTATAAGATATAACAATAATAATATGATTCCCACAAGAAACGTAAGTTATATTTATACATGAATTAGCTAAATGAAATTGGATTGTAAATCAATATATTTCAATCGAGTAAATAATAGGATTCCTTTTTATCAGTCATTCAATGAGATGGCAACTAGCTAGTGGATTTAACACAAATTACTGTTGCAGAATATATGGAAAAAATGAGAAGGTATTGAATGAAGAAAGAAAATAACTCGCAGATATATTTTTCACGAAAGAAGATGTATTGGATTCTAAAACTGAAGTATATTGAAGACAAATTAAATAAATGCAGAGAACAGGATGCATCATTTGAAGCAATTAAATAAAAACATTTTCTGTAGCAATTAAATATATATTAGCATTTATTTTTATCACTGTTGCAAAAGTCAGCCGACTATGCGACTCGGGGGGGGGGGGGGGGGGGGGGGGGGGGGTCGATTCGAATATAGATAACGGGTTGTAGTCGGTTGGCCCCGATTAGTCGGGTTAGTCGGCCGATTTCTACATGGAAGATCCGACCAGGGATCCGAGCTTTGAAATATAGGGTTACTGTCTAACAGTAACCCTTCACGCGAAGGGTTCTTTTGTCGACCCCCCACCCGCAGTGCCTCCTGTGCGCGCGATTCCCAGAATCCCCTGCCTCGCCGCCTCGCCGGTGCACCCCCCTCGTCGGCGCCACCCGCAGTGCCTCGCCGCTCCCAGCCTCGCCATCTCGCCGCCTCCGGCCCTCCGGTGCTGCCCCCTCGTTCTCGCCGTTAACGGTTAGGGTTTTATTTTGCCTTTTTCCCTCTTTTATTTAGGTTGATAACTTGATGTTATTGTTAGCTTTGATTTGCTTAGGTTAATGATTTTGAACTTAGAGGGCTTATAGGCTTTGATTTAATTAGCTTTGATTTAGCAAACAACTGTTAGATGTTATAGGCTTATAGCTTTGATTTGCTTAGGGTTAATGATGTTGTACTTAGAGGTTATATGTTAATGCTATTGTTAGCAAATAAAATGTTAGGTTGATGTTAGATGTTAAATAACATTCAAATTTTAATGTTAGCAAATAATAATATGTTAATGTTATTGTTAGCAAGTAATAATATGTTAATGTTATTGTTAGCAAATAACATTCAAATTTTTTGTTTTTGCTTAGGTTAATGTTATTGTTGCAACAAATAACATTCAATGTTGTACTTAGATGTTTTTATGTCACATTGTCAAATGTTATTGTTAGCAAATAAGATCAATGTTATTGTTGTACTTAGATGTTTTTATGTCAATGTTTTCTTCAAAAAAAAAATTTCTTAGGTTGATCTTAGATGTTAATAACATGTTATTGCTTAGATTTGCTTAAGATGATCTTAGAATTTATTGTTAGGAATTAGGATATATTTTCTCTTCTAAGTTTGGTTAGCTTTGTGTTTGATGATTAGTAATTTGTGAGTTTGTGACTATATAGATGGATACACCTCCCGCGAACGTCGCTTCTGGTAGCGACTCGTCTTTTTACGTGCCACCGGGATCAACTGATCCTGCATGGCAATATGGCTATCTTTCGAACCGTACAGATCCGAATACAGTTACTTGCAGATTGTGCAAGAAGGTTGTCAAGGGAGGTGTGTACAGGTTCAAGCAACATCTAGCACACCGTAGAGGCAACGTGGCTGCATGTCTAAAGGTGGACGAAGATACGAAGAAGAAGATGATCGCATATCTTGATGACGTTGCAAGGAAGAAGAGCCAGAAAGCCGTTGATGTTCAAGAACTGAGAGAGGATGTTGATATCACTGGAGATGCGGGTTCGGCGAAGAGATCACGAGCATCCGACTCGTTGGAGCAGAATGTCGCATTGGAAGGTGCATCGCGTCAGATGACCATAAAAGATGCATTCTCCAAAGAGCATCGTGATAGGGTCACCCCGTATATAGCCAACTGGGCATATACATCGGCGATTCCTTTTAATGCACGAAGCCCTTCGTGCAGATGGTGGAGGCGATTGGGAAGTATGGGCCTGGACTAAAGACTCCCACGAGGTATGAGCTTAGTGGTCCCCTTCTGAAGGATGCGGTGAAGAAAATGCACGATGACTTGCAATGTCATCGTGATATGTGGAAGTCGACAGGATGCTCTTTGATGACCGATGCGTGGACGGACATGCGCGGAAGAAGCATCATCAATTTTTGTGTTAATTGCACCTTGGGGACTTCATTTATGAAGTCCATAGATGCCTCAAATGAGGCACACACTGCGGATTACTTCTTCAAGCTGGTGGATGAGTGTCTTAATGAAGTGGGCATAGATAATGTGGTTCAGATTGTGGCTGATAATGCATCTGCCAATGTAGCAGCGGGAAGATTGCTGCTCACCAAATATCCACGGATTTGGTGGACTCCATGCGCCGCACACTCCCTTGATCTTGCTTTGGAGGAGATAAGCAAAGAGACGAAGGTGAGGTGTGCAATCACAAAGGCAAAGAAGCTTACGGTGTTTATATACTCTCACACCAAAACTCTAAGCTTGATGCGTAAGTTCACCAACAAGAGAGACATTGCAAGGCCTGGTCAAACAAGATTTGCAACTACTTTTCTTACTCTTGAGAGCCTGAATGAGAAGAAAGACAAGCTTAGATTGATGTTTTCCTCAGAAGAGTGGAGAAATTGCAAATGGTACAAGGCCAAGAGGGGAGAAGCAGCGAGTTCTATTGTTTTCAGCCTTACATTTTGGAATCACATTGCACACGCCGTCCGTGTTTTCACTCCATTGGTTCGTTTATTGCGTGTTGTTGACGCAGATCAACGTCCATCTATGGGTTTTGTGTACGGAGGGCCTGAAGAGGCCAAACGAGAGATAGTTGCATCATTCAATGGTGTGGAGTCATCTTACAAATTTTTTGTGGATGTTGTTACCTCCAAGACCAAAGGGAGGCTTGATACTCCATTGCATCTAGCGGCTTATTACTTGAACCCATTTTTCTTCTACACCGAGTCTCGTGGTGATCCAGATGTTGTGGTGAGGAGAGGGTTTAAGGAGTGCATGGAAAGATTTTATCCAGATTTGGATGTACAAGATGCAATTACCAGGGACGAGCTTCCAGCATACAGACTTGGTCGCGGTGATTTTGGCAAGCCTTTAACTGTGAGACAGAGGATGACAAATGACAACAATTATGACCCAGGTATTTCATGCTGGACAATTCTCTCTTTGACAATATTATATTATATTTATATTGATGAATTCTCTATTTAAATAGCTAACTGGTGGCATAATCATGGAGATGACACGCCTCATTTGAAAGCCATGGCCATCAAGATCTTGAGCTTGACGTCTTCATCCTCCGGATGTGAGCGTAACTTGAGTACCTTTGACTCGGTAATAACTCCATTCCATCGACCAAATTTGGTTACTAATAGTAAAGTATAACATGGTAATTGATATAAATTTAAAATTTGAATTTTGATGTTCAGATCCATACCAAGAAGAGGAACAGATTGGAGACGAAGAAGCTGAATGATCTTGTGTATGTTCGTTTCAATTCGAACTTGCGGGAACGTCGAGTTGAAAAAGAAAAAGATCCTCTCTCATCTCGTTATCGTGCATACATGGCTGAATGGACTGGAGGTGTCGATGCTCATGATGAGGAGGTTTTTCCAGGTTCCGGATTGACATGGAGTGCTGTAGCACATGCTAGTGGTGCTGAAGAGAATTTGGAACCGAGAAGGAGCCAGCGAGTTGACCGTAGCAAGGGAGCTTCATCTTCGAGCTCCAATGCTACACCGATGAATGAGAACGAGGAGTTATATCTTGATGATATAGAAGAAGTAGAAGAAGAAGAAGATGATGATGACGACGACGAAGAAGAAGAAGAAGAGATGGACTTGGATAATGACATTGAGGATTGATTCGATTGACATGTTGTAGTATTTTTTTGGACATGTTGTATGTGCTTTTGAACATTTCCTACTTGTAGTATTTTTTTGGACATGTTATATGTGCTTTTGAACATTTCCTACTTGTAGTATTTTTTTGGACATGTTGTATGTGCTTTTGAACATTTGCTAGTGTTATGCACCAAATATTTTGAATGTTTGATCTTAACTTCCTTCATTTTTCCTTCTCTTGATGTAATTTCTTAAGCTCTTGAAAATATTAAATTTGTTAAAATTATGAAGATAAATGAGAGTATATATATTAAAATTTGATTTATATATTAAAAATAATTAAAAAATTCAAAACCGACTAATGCCCGACTAAATCCGATTACTCTCCCGACTGTCGATTAATCCTTAGTCAGTGACCCTGCCGACCGAGTACCGACTGCTGACTTCTGCAACCTTGATTTTTATAGCAGCATCATGAAAATATTTTGTTTATAGTAGCAATTAAATAACTATTAACATTCATTTTTTACAGCAGCATCATGAAGGGCAGCAGCTGAAGATTGAAGGGTGGCAGCAGCAGCTGAAGATGAAGCCTGAAGGGAGGGGGTCTTTCAAATAAGCGGCTGAGTATGTGGCCACATACGTGGTTTAGTCGGCCACATACTCGCCAAAACCGCATATACATCGAATAATGTATATGTGGTTCGGTCCAGTCACCGACTACGCATATGCGGCCGCCTGGCCTGCCTTTCTTTGGTTTGATTAAAAGGTTGGATAAGAAATCTCAACAAGACTTATGATCTCTTTAGTCCTTCGAAAAGCAAAATTACGAGTGGCTAACTGAGGTTCCTGCACTACTCTCGTAATTAAGAGAGGTGCATTACAATACTCCCAAAAATGGAGGCGCATAGCAAAACTCCCAAAAACAAGATGGGAGGTACATAAATGATAAGGTCATGTGGTATTTCATGACTATAAAGGAAGAGCAAATTTTGATATTGAAGTTAGATAAAGGTGTTTCCATACCTTAAACATCAGTTCTCTTAGCTAAAGAAGTAGGTCGTACATAGTCATGGTATTAGAAAAACGTGCCTCGAGGCGAGACAGTCTCATCTAGCCTCGAGGCATGCACCTCAGTCCAAAACTATGAGGTATGTGTCTCACGCCTTCAGACGAGGCAAGGCATTCTGTCTAGGCGTTTTAGTTTTTTTGGAGCATTTCATCATTGATATTAATTGCTCACTTGATCAAGGTTGCAAAAATCGGTAGTCGGTACTCAGTCGGTTGGGTCACTGACTAAGGATTAATCGGTAGTCGGACGACTAATCGGATTTAGTCAGATTTTAACCGGCTTTGATTTTTTTAAAATTATTTTAAAATATAAATCATTTTTATACATATATTCTTATATATTTGTACATTTTTTATATAATCATAATGAAAGAAAAGAAATAATTGAATTTCAATAAAACATTAAGCGTATCAGAATAAGCTTACTTTAAAATAAAAAAATATGGTATCTCCAAGCAAAAATCGATTGACTAGTCAGCCTAGTCGGAGTTAATCAATACTCGATCGGTCACCCCACTGACTAGACTAGTCAGACCTACTAATCGGGTCAGTCGGGGGACTTTTACAACCATGCACTTGATAATTTGAGAAGATTATAAATGTACGCTTGTTAAGGATATATTTATACAAGATGAATGCCTAATTTTGATGTTTTTTTCATGTTCATAACTTACCACTTATCGTTGTTACGATTTGCGAGAAGCAGAAGCAACATCCAAATCAAACTTTGTTTCGAGACGGAAGTGCTGCTCCGCAAGGGGGGAGCGAAGGGGGGACACCTACTCCCGCCTAGCCAACCCCCCCTCGTTCGCAACCCTCACAAGCGAGACCCCCCGAGCTGATATGGTATGGTTGCAGGATTTGCCCACCCTTCTTGTGAAGAGAAACAATTTTTCAACAATTTTAGAGACAAATATCAAATATTTACTGAGTAATTCTTTTGTGATATTTATAGACAAAGAATGCATCTTTGATTGGATAAAAATTTTCTAGAAAGAAATGTGGAGTTGTAATATCTTCTCTTTAAGTGATTATATCTCTATTATTTCATCACACGTTATAGTGCTATGTATTATATGGTGGTCAAAACATATTACATCGAAATATATAATTATAGTTTTATATGTGTTCTCTATAAACTAAGGTGTATGTCTCGGCATACTCGAGGATATGTCTCTCCTCGATTCCAAGGAAAATACCTCATTCTGCCTTTCATTTTTTTTCAAACCTTGTATATAGTTCAATGGGTCAATAAATGCCAAGGAAGAACATAATTGAACTATGTTGATCCACCAACCTGAATACATATATATATAAGGATGACACTATTGTGAACACTGAAAATACATTGATTACATGATTAAACTATGAAATGCCTTGATATGCATACAATGTTTGTGTTCAAAAAGGTGTATGCTTGTGAAGACTCGTATTTTGAAGATATCTATCTTACTGCTTAAATGGAATTGTATCAAGGGGTCAACATTTAACGATGAAACATGTACTATTGTATGATTCCCCATAGAGGATTCATTTAGTTACTCTGTTCTGAACACATTTCATGTGTGTATCATCACCATGTTATACAATGGTTTTTCTAAGAAAATTTTGCTCATACTTTACAATTTATGTCCCAAGCAAGCAGATTCCGTAGAAATCATATAGGTTGTATACTTGGACAGTTAAGCTGTCAACAAGGTAGCCAAGTTATGGTTATGTATCTTCTGCTTATGAAGGCAATGTAAATGATATTTACCAATGTGGCCTTCGAATGTATATCAATATTGTGAACAGTGTATCATTGCTCTTACACACACAAACACACTTCATGCAATGTTTAGAAGATCAATAGTGTAAAGCGCAAAAAGTGGCAGTAAAGTCGGTATCCTATTGTGCTCATTCTTGAATGGTTATGTAGATATTAGTTGGATATTGGTGACCCTAATTTGAGGCCGGATGAGTTATGACACATGTGCTACCTATTTTAAAGAAAGAGAGAAGACAGCATGTTTGTTTTATTTGGAAGTTGCCGTAACAACAATCGCCAAGCCTTTTTCCACTTTGAGTTCAGTTGCATGGATTCGTTGCTTCCAAACTACCTTTTTAACTTGAAAAAACATCAAAAAAATCAAGTGCATCTTGTTTGAGCAGATGAATCAAATAAATAAAGCTCATAAACAGTTTTAATCACCCGTTTTTCATTAACTGAACAGAAGGTACAGCAGAAGCAAAAGATTAGAGAGTTCACATAGGAAACATGGTCTCGGGTAACATGTGATGAAAGCTGATAGGAAGCCCAATAGTAACTTGAACATAAAATAGACATCCAGTCATTGACAGATGTCAACTTTAGACCAAAAAGTGAAGCTAACAAATAGGAACTAGTATAAGTTGGGTAGTAAAATGAGAGGGTCGAACCTAGAACAAAAGTTATCTTACCTTAATGACACGATGCACAATAGGAATTTCACGTCCCTGCAAATATAATGGTCTTCATAAGATAAACATCTCGGAGAAACTAAAATATTCTCAACTAAAACAAAACTTCAGCAAATTTTCGGTAGACCAGGAATATAATACCATACACGTCCAACATGAATGGCAATAAAAAGAAAAAGCAAATTAGCTTATCCATAAAAAAGTCACCAAAGAGCAATTCCATAAACTTTCAAATGCATACTGTCAGTGTTTCAACTATTACAGAGTTAATCGTCTCAAACTTATACAAGCAGTCTATATTGGGCAACTTTAGCAGTTAAAACTCCCACAGAAGAATGAGCTAGAGTTCCCAATTTCACATAAGGTAGCTTAAGGTTCGGAAGAGATAATGAATATCCAAGTCATCAATGGCACACTTCAGCTTGCATCGTTTGATTCAAGGCAAGGGTTAGTAACTTAATAAACTTTGCGAAGTCTTACGAAAAGTTATCTTTACATCTTTCAATTAAAATTAAAATATGAAGTTAAGAACATCAAGTTGTAAATTAGCCGAAGGTAACAGAGTTCTTCAAATTTATGCAAGATCTGTTAGAGTAATCGATACTCTGATGTGTTATTCCATAGAGCCCTCGGGTCTCTTATATAGAGAGAAAACCCTTGGGTAAATTACAGAGACGTACAATATATAAATAGAAAATATGAAACAGTACATCCCAACATATATAAGCCTCTACACTCCCCCTCAAGATGGAGCATAGATATCTATCATGCTCAGCTTGGAAGAACATCTCTGGAAAGGTCCTCTGAGCAATGGCTTGGTGAATATGTCAGCAGTCTGGTCCTCTGAACTGACATGAGAAGTGGAAATGAAGCCCTTCTGAATCATGTCCCTAGTATAATGACAATCCACCTCGATGTGCTTTGTTCTCTCATGAAAAGCTGGATTGTTGGCAATAAACAATGCTGCCTGATTGTCACATTGAAGATTCATAGGCAAGGGGACATCTATATTCAAATCTTCTAAGACTGCTTTAACCCACACCATTTCTGTGCTTGCTTGTGCCATGGCTCTGTACTCGGATTCAGCACTGGATCTCGCCACAATAGTCTGTTTCTTGCTTTTCCAAGAGACTAAAGAGCTTCCTATGAAGATAGCAAATCCAGAAGTAGACTTACGATCCCTTGGACATCCTGCATAATCTGCATCTGCACAAGCTGAAATAGACAGATCTATATCTTTCTTGAATAGCAACCCTGTGCCTAGAGAAGACTTCAGATATCTCAATATCATATACAAGGCATCCATATGAACTTGCCTCGGCTGCTCCATAAATTGACTCACCCGGTTTACTGCAAAGGCAATATCCGGTCGAGTTATAGTAATGTATAAGAGCTTACCCACTATCTCTCTGTACCTTCTTTTGTCCACCTCCTCGGTATTATCATCGTACAGCTTCATGCTTGGGTCCATAGGCGTACTTGAAGGTCTGCATCCAGTCATTCCTGTTTCAACTAGCAAGTCTGTGACATATTTTCTTTGAGTCATCACCATTCCTTGTGCATTTCTTGCAAACTCTATCCCCAGAAAATATCGTATCGTGCCCATATCCTTCGTAATGAACTGGCTTCCCAACAGGGACTTGGTTATCTCAATCCCCTGAGCGTCATCTCCTGTAACCAAGATGTCATCAACATATATCATAACAACAACTGTACCTCTAGGGGTCTTCTGGACGAGCAGTGAATGGTCCGCATTTGATCTCCTGAACCCCTGTCGTTCAATTAGCTGGGAAAGCTTCTGGAACCATGCTCGGGGACTCTGTTTGAGGCCATAGATAGCCTTATGAAGTCTGCACACCATCTGAGTCTCCCCCTCAGCAGCAAACCCTGGTGGCTGCTGCATGTAGACTTCCTCCTGTAGGTCACCATACAAGAAAGCATTCTTGACATCAAGCTGGAAAATGGTCCAGTTACGTACCACAGCAACAGATAGGAGGATGCGAAGAGTGGAGTGTCTCGCCACTGGTGAAAAAGTATCCAAATAATCTACCCCATACGTCTGGGTAAATCCCCGTGCTACAAGTCTGGCCTTGTATCTGTCTAGACGTCCATCCGCATGATATTTCACCGTAAACACCCACTTGCAACTCACCACGGAGGCACCTGGAGGAATGAGGACAAGAGACCAAGTCCCTCTAGATTGCAAGGCATGCATCTCCTCTTCCATGGCTAGACGCCAGCAATCAATCTTCATGGCATCCTGATATGTCCGTGGAATCTCAACCGACGAGACAGCAGCTGCAAACTTCTGGAAATCCCCACTGAGACGATGAAATGAGACTTGAGAGGCAAGAGGATATGAAGCACACTGTCTTCGCTGCTTCCTGTGAGCAATGGGCCGATCCAAATCATCCATGACTGTGTTGACCGGTTGATCCTCCTCTTGTAGTAAAAGCTCCTGCACAGGTGCATTGTCTAACCCATCATTAGTGTTAACATCAGAACATACCTGAGGCATGTTGGATGGTTGACATGTAGCTTGAGCAGGGATGACCGCCTTGTATAGAACTTAGTAAAAGGTACAACTGGAGGTGGTAGCGGGGGTGGTGGTGGTGGTGGTGGTGGTGGATGTGTTGGTGGAGTAGAGGATTGACCCAGGCTTGGAAGTGGAGGCACATAGACATTGGAATCTGTGGATGTGGAGGAGACCAATCTGTCACCTGCAGGGGAGAAGTACATGACAGGTTCAAAAAATGTAACATCTGCACTCACATAGTACTTGTCATGAACAGGGTCATAGCAACGGTATCCTTTCTGTGTCCTGGAGTAGCCCACAAAAACACACTTGATAGCCCTAGGAGATAGCTTATCAAGCCCTGGAGATAAGCGGTGGACAAACGCAACAGTGCTAAAGACCCGAGGTGTAAGTGTAAACAAATCTTTGTCGGGAAAAAGAACAGAGATTGGAGACTTTTCCCCAAGAACAGATGTAGGCATTCGGTTGACCAGATAACATGCTGTAAGTATAGCATCCCCCCAAAAGGATAATGGAGCACAACTCTGAATAAGTAATGTGCGAGCAATATCAAGGAAATGTCGATGCTTCCGTTCTGCAACCCCATTTTGTTGAGATGTGTAAGCACATGTGGTTTGGTGGATAATGCCTTTAGAAGAAAGGAAGCGAGCAAGTGAACGAGTGCAGAACTCCAATGCATTGTCAGTACGCACAAACTTAACAGTAGATGAAAAAACATTTTGAACTTCATTGATAAGATTTTGAATAACACTTCCTGCTTCAGATTTATTTTTAAGAAGAAAAGTCCAGGACACTCTAGAAAAATCATCAACCACAACTAAATAGAACCTGTGCCCCTGATGATCTGGGACACGACTTGGACCCCAAATATCTATGTGAAATAACTCAAATGGGGAGCGACTGCTCCGACTCTGACGACTGGGGAAGCTAGACCGATGGTGCTTCCCTAACTGACATGCTTCACAACGAAAAGAAGAACTCGGAGAGATCTGAGACAGGAGGTGACGCATTTTCTGTAGCGGCAGGTGACCAAACCGAAGATGCCAGGTATACGGAGATACGGAGCCCTGGGAATGCAGTGAGACGCCAGCGTAAGAGTTTCGGACGAGACGATAGAGGCCATTGTGCTCAGAGCCACAGCCAATCACCCTGTCCGTTAGTATGTCCTGAAAAATAACAGACGATTGGTCAAAAATAGCACGACAGTGCAAATCACGTGTAATCTGACTAATGGATAAGAGGTTCATAGAGAATTCTGGAGCATGTAGAACATTCTGTAAGTGCATAGATGGTAGCAAAACCGTCTCCCCCTAACCGATGATAGGGGAATGAGTGCCACCAGCAATGAGTACAGAGCGACCAGGCTGAACAGCTCTGTAGGACTGCAGAATATCTTTCTCACGGCAGAGATGATGGGTAGCTACAGAGTCGACAATCCATCCTGTGAGATCATGACTACGAAATGAGACTGAAGGACTACCTGAGGCACTGGCTGAAGCAGATGTACTAGCTGATGCTGAGGCCGCAACATCAGGAGCTTCAGCATCCTCTGACGGTGACTGTGGCATGATATCACGAAGCCGTGCCACTAGCTCCTCGAACCTGTGATCTGGAGTAGATGTTGGTGGACCCTGAACATGATCAGCGACACGTGCAGAAGGAGGGAAGCCATGCTTGGAATAGCATGTATCCTCTGAATGACCAGTACGACGACAGAATGAGCACGTAGAGCGTATGCGACCTCTGCGGCCACGTCCACCACTTCCTCTGCCACGAAATGAGGACGAACCACCACGTCCCCTGGAAACTGCCATTGCCGATGGAGGTGCAGTCGCTGTATTCGATGGAACAGGTACACGACTCAGCCTCCTGTATACTTCTTCCATCGGTGGGATGGTGGCATCTGCAAGGATCTGAGAGCGTGCTGCCTCGTACTCAGGGTCAAGGGCAGCAAGTAATACGCCAACCATAGTGGCGTTGCGGAACGTCTTCTGCTGTTCCGGCGTGGCTGTGAGCGGAATGGTACTATAGAGCTTCTCGAACATTCCACGAAGCGACGTGTACAGGGAATGAAGAGGCCTCCCATTCTGCTTCGTGGTAAAGATATCATGCTGCAACTGGAGCATCTTCGTCTCGTTGCGTACCTGAGAGTACGTCGTGGCCAAAATATCCCACATCGCCTTGGCGGTGGGCTGATGGAGGACATCATTCGCTATCTCCGTCGTGAGCGTTCCTGAGAGCCAAACTTTGGCATACGCATCATCGGCCTCCCATGAGGCATATATTCATGTCTTCTCCGGCGGTTCATCCTCGGTAAGAATATGCTTCTTACCACACGACTTCATAAGACTGAGGAACTGCATAGCCCACAGTTCGTAGTTTGTCCCGTCCATTTTGACGATTGATGCCGAACCTTTGAAGGCACCTATGGCGGGCATATCGACCTTTTGTTCTGACATACTGCCGGAGAAGAACAACTAGTGATAGACCAAGAAAATGTTGTCTACCAAGACCTATGAGGATTCAAGTGCATATGTAGACGTTATGCACTTGAACCCAACATCTATCCGAGACCGACCGAAGTAGAGGCGTTCCGGTGGCGAGTAGAGGCTGTGGAAGCCTCTACCGAAGAGAGACGGTGACTGGGGGGGTCCCGGCGGCGAGGCTGGGCGGCGGGGGTGGGGTCCCGGCGGCGGCTGGAGGCCGGGGACGGGGAGAGGGAGCCGGCGGGAGGGCTAGGAGCCCCGCAGGAGGGCTGGAGGGGCCGGCTGGAGGGCGGCGGCGGCGGGCTGGGGGTTCGGCGGCGGCGGGCTGGGGGGGGGGGGGGGGGGTGGAGAAAACCCTAGGGTTAGGGTTTTGGCTCTGATACCATGTTAGAGTAATCGATACTCTGATGTGTTATTCCATAGAGCCCTCGGGTCTCTTATATAGAGAGAAAACCCTTGGGTAAATTACAGAGACGTACAATATATAAATAGAAAATATGAAACAGTACATCCCAACATATATAAGCCTCTACAAGATCCACATCATAGCCACAAAGACGACATGATTGGGCATATAATGCAGATAAAATGCATCATCATGTTTATTTACCCACTTACTGTTGCAAGGAAACGACCACATATAGCTGAAGTAATGAGAACACATGCAACACCCACCCCCCACCCCAAATCCCATGCATGGATAAATTACGAGAATCCCATCAACCAAACACCAAGACACAAATTTTGCACTCATTTTTAACTCATAAACATTGTTTTGTAGGGAGTCCAGGGACAATCTACGAGCCTGTTTGCCACATGGCCTTAAACATCAATTTCTCTGGATTGCGCCAGCCTTGATAACGAAATATCCCCGACATCTCGACCAAGGCAGTCCAAAATGGTGGAATGCATATAAAATTTGATTTTTTTAGATTAAAGTTTCCAATGTGTTTTTATTCCTAAATAAGATAGAACTACACACGTATTTGCTCAATAAGAAGTCTAAATACAAATTCTATTGTAGAATTGTCATTTCCACAAACTGATATGCAGTGCTAAGTAAGGCATGCATTGTCATTTCCACGAACGGATATGCAGTGCTAAGGCATGCAGCAAGAAGTGTAGAAAGCATGAATAAGTCAAAATAACATATAACATACTCTCACAACACAAAATTCATAATAGGTTGAACACATGCAAACTATATATGGTGTTACCTACATGTCATGAAATTGTTGTTGAGGATCTCGGAATACTTCAAGAACATGAGCAGGTGGGGGACGAGGGCTCTCAGTGGCTGGGACTGGGGGTGCAAAGCAACATTGAGGAGGATGTAGAGGCTCTGACAAGATCGTTCAGGACCACAGAGGTAAGAGAAGCTCTATTCGCGTTGAACCCGGACGGGTGCCCTGGTCCAGACGGGTTCCCGATCTCCTTCTATAGAGAGTTCTGGGACCTGCTTGAGAAGGAGGTCGTGGAGGTGGTAAAGGAAATTAGGGAAGGGAATAGGTGTTTTAACAGATTCAGCAAATCCTTCATTTCTTGCTTCCCAAGAAGGTGTCCTCGAGGGTGGAGAACTACAGTCCCATCGGCCTCTCAAATGTGATTTACTTAATCGTTACAAAGGCTTTGGCGAACCGTCTGAGGGGGGTTTTAAGCAAGGTTATCTCATCATTTCAGAGCACCTTCCTTCCGGGCAGGTAACTCATGGGCAACGCAGTCCTTGCCTACTAAATTGCGGTTGGTTTGCGTAGAAACAAAACAAAGGGCGTTATGTGGAAGGTAGACTTCTCCAAGGCGTATGACTGTGTTGACTGGCGATTCATTTGGGCTTCTTTGCACGGACATGGTTTTCCTGACATGTGGATTGCATGGATGAAGAGGTGCGTTACGACTGCCTCGTGTGCCATGCTGGTGAACGGGCAGCCTAGGGGTGGCTACTTTCAGCTGCATTGTGGGGTTCGCCAGGGCCCTCTGGTGCCATTCCTCTTTGTCCTCGTTGCTGATGCCCTGTCTGTGATGGTTGACCGTGCAGTAACGGGAGGACTATTCGGAGGACACTCGAAGGACGACATGACGATTCCTATCTTCCATTCTGGCAGAGGGCAACCCTTCCAGCTACCACGACTTATCCACGGTGATGGACCTCTTTGGGTCGGTTTCAGGGTTGATAATCAACCGGGAGACGTCGGAGTTCGTAACTATTGGTATGACTGAGGAGGCGTCGAGAGCTTGCCAGTAGTGGTTGCGGCCTCCCCGTGGGTGGCTGCCGGTGCAGTACCTTGGTGTGCCCCTGATTACAGCAGGATGAAGGCGATGGGCTGGTTACCAATAATTGAGAAAATGGAACAGAGATTAGCTGGTTGGAAATCAGTCTGCCTCTCCAGAGGTGGTAAACTGGTGCTTCTAAAAACCATCCTCTCAGTGGTACCCATCTTCTTCATCTCTGCCAAATTGCTCCCATCCGGGGTGTAAAAGGAATGGAGGATATCATTTGAAGATTCTTTTGGACCCTGGGGGGTAGATCAACTGGGATCCCTTTGGTTGATTAGAAGATGGTAACCAGATCAGTGGGCAGAGGGTGTCTTGGGGTCCGTAGCTTGGAGGAGATGAACAAGGCCCTCCTCAGTAGATGGGTAACTCGTATTTGGGCCGATTGTGACAGCCTAGTGTGCAATGGTATTCGGAGGTTTTATATGACAGGCGCCTCGCTATCACGTGTTACGGAGCTTGGGCACTCACCTTCGTACTGCTGGTGTGACCAGTTCTTGAGACCGGTGGTTGGCAACGACATGGGGTTCAAGTTTTGGTATGACGAATGGAGTTAGGGAGGTGTTCTTGGAGTGAGATACCCGCGTTTGTTGGCGCTGGCGACTGATCCCAAGGCATCGATCGTTGAGTGTTGGGATGGGCATGTTTTTTTTCCTAGGTTCGGGTCTGAGCTCTCGAAACATCATGCAGAAGAGCTGGTGTTGATGATGGAGGAGCTGGCAATTGCGGCGAGACCGTCGGAGGGTAGAGATTGCTGGTGTTGGAGGGAACTCTGAAGGGTTCTGAGGCCTACGACCCGGGCAGATGTGAGGCTGACTACAAAAAGATCTGGAAATGGGAAGTTTCGTCTCGGGTAAAGATATTCCTCTGGATCCTCAGAAGGGGCAGGATCTTAATGGGTGAAGAATGGCGCGCTTATTTCTGGGCTTCGTCCCAACCTGCTCCAGATGCCATGACAAAATGAAAGACTTGGAATACATATTCTTATTATACATGTCATCTGCAGAAGTGTGGCCCCTACTTGGCGATTTGGCAATCCGATGTGACGGGTGGGAGGAACTTGGGGAAGGCTGGAGAGACACCAAGAAGGAACGATCTCAACACATGGCATTTATCTGGGTTATTTGGACGGCTAGAAATGGCGTGGGGTTAATGAGTTCTGGGAGGAACTTGGGGAAGGCTGGAGAGACACCAAGAAGGATCGATCTCGACACATAGCACTTATCTAGGTTATCTGGACGGCTAGAAATGGCGCGTTGTTTCGTGGGGACAGATAGCATGGGGAAAATGTTCTTGCTTGTGCGAGGATGTGGGCCGATGAGTGGAATATGTAATTTTTTTGTGTTTTTTGAATGGTGGTTTGTACAAATTGTAGAATTCTTTTTTGGCGATAAATGGTGAAGTTTTTGGGCACACACCTATAAGGTGTAGGCCCTTTTTCCTTCAAAAAAATAAATCATAATTCATCTGTTCAAACTTCAAACACATTGTAGAACTTATTGTGCAACCTCGAATACTAGTGGGTGAAGCCCACCGTCTAGACAAGGGTCTTACTGCATGTATTATATATATTATGACTAACATATATGTTTAATCGGAAGGAAACTCGGGCAATGTTGATGAAATGGGGGCCCATATTAACTACATTTCCTTCATAATTAAAGGAAATTGGTGATATATCATAGACATGTCCGTGATATATCACCAATTCTAATGATATGAGGAGTAGTTGATCAACACGATCAACCGAAAATCCTAAGTCAGGAAACTTAGGTAGTGATTTTTGCGTTGAGAATGTTTCCATATTAACATACATGTGCTTATGTTGTAGTTTATTCCATATATATTCTACTATGTTTATTTCTATAAATTATGCTTGTCTTGCCATATTTGTTCAAGTCGCTATTCAATCCTCCTAGTAGAATTGTGATCCTACAGCTTACACGGCATTCTCAAGTAGGAGGCGTGATGTCTCAAGTCTATGAAAGAAAGAATGGGGCCGTACTAATATCTAGTGGATCTAAAGGCGAAAGGCGTCTAAAGCCTTCGAACCTAAGGACTCTGGAGGCAAACAATGAAGCCCTAGTGATCTATTGGCAAATTTCAACAAATTACCGAGACTCGTGGTGATAGACAAAAGATGGGAGGGAGGCCTTCGAAACTGAAACGTGATGCCTGGTACTCAATGACAATTACAGGGTAGACTTGATGGAGATTAAAAGGCGATCTTGATAAATAATACAAAACCCTAGGAGTCTCTTTCACACAGTGGCATCTACAATAGCAGTCGGATAAAATATCTTTATCAACTGATGTAAATTCAGTTATAAAAACAAACTTAGACCATATTCATGAACTTTTACATTTAGACACGAACAAACTTTAACTATATTACTCCATTTGTTTTTACATTGAGACACGGTTATTTCACTTCATGGTTACAAGTTGAATTTTAGTGGTGAAAGTGAGTAAGCTTCACTAGTTGTTCAAAAAACGATGCCTTAGATATCGATTTCGACCACCATATTGATGATGGGCGGAAACGAAATTTGAGTTGAAATTCGATTGAAATTTCGATCATTCAGTCACAAGCCCGTCTACCGGTAACCCTAAAAGCTCAAATGTCGACAATTTCAGTCGAATTTCATTCAATCGTCAAAATTGAAATTCAACCAAATGCCAAGCAGAAAAATATGAGCATACTAAAAGCTGTATCCAAATGCTTGCACCAAATTATTTATTGTGGTCAAGCTTAAAACATACACTACGATAATCCCATAACTTAAAATTTTAGATGTGTCTTTACATGAAAAATGAGTGTGACCATAAACATAATGGTTTTATTATGTGTTCCCCTCCGAGTTTTTGCAATTACAATTATGGCCCTACCTTTTTGCAATATCACTTGTGCCCATACCTTCTTAAGCCATTAAAAGTTATGTCTCTCGAATTAGTTGTCATCCATTTCCATCCCAAACGGATGTTAACTTATGGGCACAAGCGTAATTGGAAAGAAAGAGAGGGGTACAAATATAACTATCTATCTCTTTCTTCTTCCTCACCACTATCTTCTTCCTTCATACCTCTCTCTCTCCCGTCCTCCAACCCATCAACCCCACAGCTATGCCCCCCCCCCCCCCCGTGATGACCTCTCCTCCTCAAATCGTGAGCCATGCCCGATCTCTTCTACTCCCTTCCCACTCCTCCGCTCCAAACCTCCTCTGTCCCCTCCTCCAACCACAGGATGCCACCCCAACCTCCTCTGCCCCCTCCCCACCACCTCTCCCTCTCATCATCCATTCCAGACCTCCTCCATCCCATCCTCCAACCGCGAGATGACGTCCTAACCTCATCTGCCCCCTCCCAATGCCTCTCCCTCTCCTCTATTCTAGACCTCCACCCCCGTCCTCATCTAGCTGCAAGATGTTGCACCAACCTCCACCCCACCACCACCTCCTCTACCCTCCTCTTGTGCTTTAGACCTCCTCTCCCCCCCCACAGCATCCCCCTCCTCTACCCATTCCCTTGACCTAGCATCCTTCACCCCCTCCCCATCTAAGATGTCCTCTCTCCCCATCCAACGTCCCTTTCTTGGAGCCATTGGAACTATCATAATCACCTCTGCATAAAGCCCACTCCTGGAGTCCCAAACTTCAAGCCCTCGAGCTTAAGCATGCTACCAATCTCATCACCAGATTGTCATGACAGGACTTCGGGGCCCCAGATGAACTGCCCACCTCGTAGTGTCCTGCACACCCCCCCCCCCCACCTCCAGGCATCACCACCCGGAAAGCAATTGGGGAGTCCAAGAAGAAAGAAGATAGGCTAGGTTGGGTGAGAACTCTCATATACTTTCCAGGTTCTTTTCCCTAACAACTCACTAATATTCAGTCGACAAGCTTAGCAAAGATGAAATGATGACTGGATAAACAAGTCCTCTATTCTCTGACAAGTTCGAGAGTTAAATATATCAATGTGGGAAAGAGTCGGAGATTACGCAATCTTCAATAGATATTCAGTTTCAGAGTTGATGACAGAGCCTAAAAGGCAAAAAAATGTTAGATCTCTAATTACAATATGATGCACACTTAAGTCTACAATGACCTAACAGTTCAAAGCTTCACGCTGCATTATCATGCAGTCGTAGTTCCGACCGGATCCGAGCAAACCAACATTGATTAATTTTTGTTTTGAAAGGTCATCGTTGATTAGTTTCTCAGCTGATGTTCAATTTTTTACCGTTTCTTTGATCTGGATCATTAAAGATCTGAATGTGAGAAATTCGTGAACCTGGTAAAACTTTGTATAGTTGGTCATTCCAGAAACATTCACTGTATAAACCTATTAAATTATAAGTGCAGTATACTATAAATACTATCTCTATAGTAATTTCATAAAAAATAAAAAAGTGCACACTGACCAACAAAACTAATTATAGAACGAAAAATTAATGAGTTTTTTTAGGATAGGAAAAAAAGTCAAAATTTACTGTTTCAAAATATAAATAACTGCCTATGTCATAACAAAACAATAGCAGATAGAGCAATGCAAGCCCACTTACATCAACATTAAATACAACAATTTCTCCGGCACGGATAGGATCTTTATTCATATGCAAGAACAATATGTCCCCCTAAAATGAAAAAACTGTCAGATGCACGCTTATATGGGTGGACTAGAAATAACACGTATATCCTGTAAATGCATTGATAATCTTGTAAATTCACTTTCTGTTGTGTTCAGACCTAGATATTTGCACATTCAAAAGTTCCAAAATTGATTTTTTTGAAAATGAAAAATATTCAGCACGCTTTATAAAACATTAGTGCTGCAAATTAATGACAGTTGCGAAGAAAAAAAGTCTGCTTTTAAAGGTCTAAGAATGATTACCAGATAGTAGTAATCATCCAGATTTAGTTCCAAACAATTCAAAAAAGAAAGATAACATGGTGTCATATCACACCCACACGGTGGCCACATGGCATACAAGTTTTTGTTTATAGCAATTATGTTTTACAATTACCAAACCCCACCCAAATAACCCAAATAGTTCAAACTTTCGAGCTCCCACGAAGAATGATCAACTCATGGCAGTCACACAGTCACACCACCCCTACACCACAAGCATCAAAAGAAAATGTGATCCCTATCCTCACGCACATAGTTGCATAGCAAGCTGGATATGCTCATATCTATATCTTAAATGGGGCACTGAGCTTCCAGATTGTCCCGTAATCGTGAATCAGGAATCGGTCGTCAAAACGAGGCTGACTGGGGCAGAGACACCTCCCCAGAAGGGACGTCTCCACGAGTTCCTCAAACCTTTAGTCTGATAATGGGACACAAAGTTTGGCATCCGGTCCCCGTTTTCCTCAGTGTGGACACCCAACACATGGCCATTGTCACCTTCGATCTGCCACAAGAAAGTGTAGCGTCAAGAAAATCGTGTACTAAATCCTACACTTGCCCAATCATCATCTCTATAGTGTGGGGGCACCAAGCAAGTGGCCATTGCCATCCTTGGATCCATTGCGAGACGATGTCGCCTCAAGAATCTCATCCCACAAATCCCATGCATGTCAGGTCCTCTTTTGAGAAGGAAAAGGGTATGGACCGAAGAGGTTAACACCCAAAAAAACTTTTTGCATCAACAAATTTTTTTTTGATAAAATAGAGTAAGACGTAGAGGAGACGCACAACCTTAAGCTTCCATATATTCACAGTAAAAAAATGACAAAGCTCAAAATATCTTCAGACTTTTCACATGCTCGATTACATTAACCATATACATATACTCACCCCCAAATATAGTCATTCCGTGCAAACCATACATACCATAGGATAGCTGCCACCCAAACCTTGGTGTGGCTGCTTCCATGTGCTAAAGCGTCCGGGTAGACCCAAAAAACCAACACATTCGAAGGTAGAGACCTGGCCCACTTAGGCACTACATCCTCGGGAGCAATAGACACGATAGAGGCACTGCCAATGGATCTGAACACAAAAGAGGGAACGGAGTGCCCCGAGCCAAACCCATGTCCTGGACCAAACCCATCAGTCGAAAGACTCGAAAAATGCACCATCTGACAGTCATTAATAACAATGTTCCCCAAGATGTAAGGGATTTTTGACTGCTCAACTGTAAAAAAACACCTACCGTGTATTCCGGCACTTTGAATCCGTAGCAAACAATGTCGCCACCTGTACAAAATCCAACAATGAAAATCCCCGACTATCGGAATGACATGAATCCAGAACGGAACACAACTTGACCCACCTTGAAAACCAGAGCCAAAGATCAACTTTTGTGTGAGCTTTCCCCTCCGCACATACTCCCTCATACTCGATCGTTCTATGTCATTGTCGTCCTCTAATCGAGCCTTTCCCTCTGCCCTATCTTGGATGGGGGTGAGGCTTGCCTGCTGCTGGTGGGGGTATGCCGTCGAGAGGATTAAGTGTTGGAGGAGGCTATGGCAGATGTTGGGGCGGTGATCAAGGTGGGGTTCACGGATGATGTTGTGCTGCTCGAGGGTTGAAGGTATGTGTGCATGGTTTGATGGCGGAGGAGGCATGGAGGTTAGTTCAGTTTTCTCGGACGTCGGTCGGTCGGATGCACTGGCGGGCTCCGTTGCACCGTGATGGGGGTACGGTGTCGGTGGTGAAGGGATCTTAACCGTTCGAGGTGTGTCGCTGGTGGCTCGGGAGTTGGGGGCGATGTGGTTAGCGTTGGCTTCGATTCTGCATGTGGTGAAGATTATCTCTTCAGGTCTCCTGTGGGGCCAACCCAGTGGCTGGTGGTGCGAGGAACTGGGGTTGCGCCGCAATTCCAATGCGTGCTCATAGCTCAACTCGGCAGCATGCCGTTTTGCGTTGAGGTTGACGTCGCGGGGCAGTCAGCAACAGGTGGCGAGGAGGATGCTCGGTCGCGCCCCTCCCGCCCAAGGGCAGCTTGCGTGGAAGGGGAAGGGGCTCTATTGGTGGAATTCAAAATCATTTTCTTCTTTCGACGGCGAGGTTATCGTGTGATGCCAGTCAACCTGGGGCCTCGGGGGGTGCGCCCTTGGGTGCGGCGCCCTCGGGTCGTGTGTTGGAAGGAGTTGGTTGCATCGGCGCACCCCCGCTCTTTTTGGATGTCGTTCGTGGCAGAGCGGGCTTTGGATCTGGATCCAATTGTTGGTGGAGAACCGGATCCGATTGCTAGTGGACGGACGGATCTGCTTCCGGGGTTCGAGCCCGTCATTCGAGGCGGGTGGAGCTGGGGTTCTCGGCATGCAGGGTTTGGTCGATCAAAGGAAGGCTCTCGGATGTTCCGTGATGGACCCTACAGGGGCGACCGGCTCGGGTGTTGCAGACTCGATGGCTTCTGTGGTTGGGCATGATGCCTCGCAGGGGACTGAGTCCCACGCGGGAGTGCGGCATCCTGGGCCGGTCGATGGTGTTGCTTCATTTCGGGTGGGGGCGATGACTCCTTTCAGTTGCTGGGCAGCGTTGGCTCGACGAGATCGGTCAGCATGGCTTCTGCTCCTGCTCGTCTATTCAGTGTTGCACGAAAGGTTGGGGTGGTTGGTGGTTCTGACTCTGCTGGTGCTCCAAGGTGAGGCGATGACTCCTGGGCCCTGCGGGTGGGGGTCGCTTTGGCATCATGTACTCAAGGTCGGCGGTTACAGGATGGAGGCGGTAGAGAAGGGCGGAGCCGTACATGCGAGAGGTGGGGTGTCTGTGGGGGGGGGGGGGCTGAAAGTAGTTCTCGACAGGAGGAGGGGGTGGAGCGAGGGGCGCACATGGGGAGGTTTGTGACGGCAGTGGAGGTCTCACGATAGGAGGAGGCACGGGCGGTGGTTGAGGCGGGGATGCTAGGTGATGCAAGTGGGGAGGGTGGGTCTCCAGGCGGTATTGTTGTGGAGGGCAAGGCCTTAAATGTCGGTTTCGGTCACCATTTCGGTGTCGACCAAAACAGAATTTCGATGGAATTTCGGTGGAATTTCGACCGAAATTTCGGTCATTTCGGTCATTTTTTGTACTAGGACCCCCATATTTCGGTCATTTCGGTCGAATTTCGATTTCGACTGGATATCGATATTCGACAGAAATTCGACCGAATTTCGCTGAAATTTGAGGCCATGGTGGAGGGAGGGCCTCCAGGCACTGCTGGTGGGGAGAGACACGAGCCGCAGGGGGCGGGTGCGGCCGGGGCTGGGAAGGAGGGGCATCATTCTGGAAGGGGGGGCTTTTGAGAGGAATGGAGCAAGGGTTACTCTCGTGCATTGGGGTGGTGCCACCAAAGGGATTATTGTTGGTTCCCAAATAAAGATTTTATCATGGAATATTAAGGGCATGGGTCAAGAGGAAAAGAGGAGCGCAATGGAAGAATGATAAGGGAGAGTGGAGTGGATGTGGCTTTGATTCAGGAAACTAAGGTTTCAGGTGGGATGGAAGAGGTTTGGAGGGTAACCGGGGGCGAACGACTTGAAGAGTTCAGGGCGATCGGGGTTGTGGGTACAACGGGTGCTTGTTAATGGGATGGAACCGTGATGTATTCGGGCTGGAGGGGGAGGAGATACATGAGAGGCATTCGCTTTCGGTTGTATTGATGTGGCCGACGAACAGGATTCGCTTGCTGATATCCAATTTTATGGCCCATGCGGATAGGCGGCTTTGAGGCAGTCGTGGAGGACCTTTGTGCAGCAAGGACCAAATACCAGGAGTTCATGTGGATCATTGGCGGTGACTTCAACGTTACCTTGTTCTCGGAGGACCATCCTGGGGTAGGGGTGGCAGAGACGCTGGCTCTGGACCGTTGCAGGATGCGTTGGACTTGTGGGGGATGATGGTTCTGGATGCGTCGGAATGCTGGTACACTTCGCGTAATTCGAGATCGAGATCGTGCATCGATCGGTTAGGGGACGGCTATGTTTCTGATGGCAGAGTCCTGGACGCTTCCACGGGCTCACTCGGATCACACACCTCTGCTTTGGTCTTATGGGGAGGAGAGTTGGCACAAGTTCTATTTTCGCTTCAAGAAGGCGTGGTTTCTGGAGGAGGGGTTTCGCAAATTGGTGGTGGATTTCTGGACGAACTGCTCTGTGCAAGGGGCGGTGGCGACAAGGTTTGCTAGTAAGTTGAAGGCGTTGCAGGAATTACTGACAGTGTGTGGTAGGGAGATTCGAGAGCAGCAGCAAGAGAAGAGGCAACGGGCGCAGGAGGTGGTGTGCCGGTTGGACAGGTGGGAGGACGTGCGGGAGTTGCTGAGGAGGAGTTGGCTGAGAGGGGGGTTTGTATGGCAGAGATTTTGAGCGAAGATAAAAAGGAGGAGGTGGCATGGCGGCAGAGGGCCCGGCAGCATTGGGTGAAGGAAGGGGATGTGAATACGTGATTTTTTCATGTTGCGGCAAGTAGGCGAAGGAGGTGGAACCATACTCGGTCGATTGAGGTAGATGGAGTGATTCTAAAGGGGGACAAGGAGGTGGGGGCGGCACTGAGGGTGCAATTTTGGGCTTTCAACCGTCGATGCGGTAGGCAGAGTTGGGGGTGGCAGGGGAAAGGCATGACCACACTCTTTGAGGATTCGGCGGTTAGGCTGGTTGTGGAGGATGATGTAAAAAGGGTGTTGCGGGCGCTTAATGCAAATGGGGGCCCCGGGCCGGATGGCTTCTCGGTTGGTTTCTACAGGGAGTTCCGAGAGGTCCTAAAGTGAGATATGATGGAGGTGGTGGTGGAGTTCTGCGAAGGTAATTGTGGCTTTGAGAGGTTGAATGGGGCTGGCTTTGAGAGGTTGAATAGGGCGCTTATCTGTTTGTTGCCAAGGAAGAATGTAACGGACAGGGTGGAGGATTTCCGACCCATTGCGCTATCAAATGCGATCTACCTCATCATTACGAAGGTCATGGCCAGTAGGTTGAGGGGAAATCTGGACCAGATTGTGTCGCCGGAGCAGTCGGCCTTTGTTCCGAGGCAGGTTATGGCGGATGGTTTGGTCATGGCTTCGGAGGTGGTGACAAATGGAAGAGATCAAATTCGAAAGGGGTACTTTGAAAGGTTGATTTCTCAAAAGTGTATGACTGTGTGGACTGGAGGTTCCTATGGAGTTCGTTGCAGCGGAGAGGTTTTCCGATTCGGTGGGTGGTCTGGATTAAGAGGTGCATTACGACGACCTCCCTTGCGGTGCTTGTCAATGGCCGGGGGTTTCTTCCAACTACAGAGGGACATCAAGCAGGGCTGCCCGTTGGTGCCGTTACTATTTGTAGTAGTGGTGGATGCATTGGCGGTTATGATGAGGTTGGCGACGTCTGAGGGGTGGTGGTCAGGCTACAGGAAAGAGGACATCTCTATTCCGTTGTTACAGTGCGCCAATGATACCTTTATTTTCTTAGGGGCAGAGGAGGAGGGGATTTGAAGAGCGGGAGCGGTAATGGAGATTTTGGAGATATTTCGGGTCTTAAGGTAACCGAGACAAGCCTATGGTGGTCTCGTTCGGAGTTTCGAGGACGGAGACGTGAGCGGTTGCGGGGGCTCTTCGATGCCAGGCAGCAGCTCTGCCGATTCCGTACTTTTTTTTGAAAGCAGAACGATTCGGGGGAGACACGTGGTGGTGTTCGCCCCAATTTTATTAAAAACGAGAGGAGGGAGATGGGAAGAGAGGTACAAAAAGATACAAGCACCCGGGATCAAGAGGATCCCTGTCAAAAACACAGTCCACAACCCCAACAACCCCAACAAAACACACGCGACTACAGCATCACCGGAGCATCCACTCATTCAGAAGTAACTCCACATGCGCTAAAACGTTTTCCCTGTACCACCTTTGGCCCCTGAAAATCTTGGCGTTCCTAGCGAGCCAAAGAGCCCAGATGCAAGCAAGGGGGCGGAGCAACTCCCGTCTTTCCCGATCCGCACGAGAGCGCAAAGTGATCCAGAACGATTCGGCCGAAGAAGCATCCACCCAAGATACATTGAGGCCCTCCCAAATGGAGGTAGAACACGGACAGCAGAAGAACAGGTGTTGCAAGGTCTCCATCTCGCCGGTACATAGCACACAATCCATGGAGCCATCCCCCGATAGGAACATAGCACATCTATCTCGGGTCAGTACCCTACCGCGGCGCAGTAGCCACAAGAAAAAAGCCACCTTCTCCGGCAGGTTTAAGGTCCACAGCCATCCCAGATCATTGCAAAGTGGGGTACGATCGGAGATTGGTTGATGGGAGATGACCTTGAATGCCCGCCTCGCGGTGAAAGTGCCGTCACGCCAGATCCAGTGATCCCTTCCAGTGGATGGAGTTGGCGCATCCCTAAGCTGCTGTAGGATACGTAAGAGGTCATCAAAGCGTTCGTCGGAGAGGTTGGCCGCAAAGCAAGGGAACCAGCTGCCCCCAGCCCAAGTGGAAGCCACCGTAGCACCAGAATTAGCCGCCAAGGCGCAGAGGCGAGGGAAGGAGCTACCGAGTGTGGCATCTCCCGCCCAAGCGTCGTGCCAAAAAAGGAAGGAGTTTCCATCACCCAGCACCCGCTTGAACAGATGAGAAAATCGTGTAGCCGCCGAGGCGACTCCCCTCCAAAAAGGCGTCCCAGAACGCGAAGCGTCTGCATCTCGCAACATGTCCACCCCGATGGAGAGAATATCACGAAGCATAGAGGGAAAGAAGCCAGAGGCGGTACCCCAAAGCTTGTTGACCCATTTCAGCATGAGGGCATCGTTTACCAGATTCAGGCTACGAATCCCGAGCCCACCATCGCACTTCCTTTTCGCCACATCCTCCCATGCCACCAGATGGATGCCCCGTGACGCGGAGCCCCTTCTCCCCCATAGAAATGTCCGCATAAGGCCCTCGAGCCTCCTCCTGATCCCCAGCGGAATGGCCCAATTCGACAAAAAGTAGATCGGAATGGCGGCCAGAACCGACCTGATGAGCACAAGACGCCCACCCCTGGAGAGCATCGCCGCACCCCAACCAGTAAGCCTTCTCTCCGCCTTATCCATGACCCTGTTCCAATGGAACAGTCTCGCCCTTCTCGCGCCCAGAGGTAGGCCCAGGTAATCGATTGGAAGAGTAGAGAGGCAGCACCCCAGAATCATGCCACAAGCCGCCGCATATCGATCATCCCAAGCGAAGGGGATCAACTTTGATTTGGAAGGGGATCAACTTTGATTTGGAGTGGTTGATGCGTAACCCCGAGAGCTCGCTAAAGATGGTAAAGGTGACAGCCATTCCCTTAACCGCCTCCAGACCCCCCTCAATGAAGGCGATTGTGTCGTCCGCATACTGGAGTGTAGGACAGTTGCTGAAGTTACACGAGAACCCGGATGAGAAGCCCCTCGCAATCACCCGATCCGCCATTCTCGGGAGAACGTCAGCGGCAATGACGAAGAGCATTGGTGCGAGAGGGCATCCCTGCCGTACACCCCTCCTTGGTTGAAACCGGCTACCAACGAAACGTCCATTCAACATGATCGAAAAGGATGCCGTAGAAACGCATCGGCGCATCCAGGAGATCCAAATATTAGGGAATCCGCGAGCACGCAGCACAGACCAAAGGAAGCTCCACTCCAAAGAGTCATATGCCTTTGCGAAGTCGACCTTCCAAAGAAAGCCGCGTTTCTCCCGTCTTACCCAGCTTTCAACCATCTCCGACGCAAGGGCCGACACATCGGAGATCGATCGGCCGGGGATGAATGCTACTTGTGATGGATGTATCAGAAAGTCTAAAAGTACCGCCAGTCTCCTCGCAAGCACTTTCGCAACAATCAAGTATAGAGCATTCGAGATTGCAATAGGGCGATAGTCATCAATAGCAGTTGGAGATTGAGATTTCGGGATTAGAACAATAAGGGCCCTATTAATCCCATCGAAGCCAAAATTCCCCGAAGAGAATTCCACGACAACCTCCCAAACATCATGTCCCACCACATCCCAAAAATCCTTGTAGAAGGCTATAGAGAAGCCATCGGGGCCCGGCGAGGCATCGACATTGAGATCCCATACAGCAGCCTTTAATTCGTCGATGGAGAAGCCGCGTGTCAGCTCCGCACATTGCGCGGAGGAAAGGATAGGAACATCCTCCCCCAGCCAGCGCCAGCGCCTAGGCAACCGAACCGAAGAGAAGTCCCTGAAGTATTCCGCCACCGCATTCCCAATCGCGTCCTCACCCACCACCTCGCGCCCCCCAACTGACATGGACCGAACCAGATTTGCCCGCTTCCTGTTTGAAGCCGTTCTGTGAAAGAAGGAGGAGTTTGCATCGCCTTCTTTGATCCACCTCAACTTCGCACGCTGTCGCCATTCCGTGACCCTCTTCCTCTCCTCCTTCTCAACCGCAGCCATCGCCGCCGACCTGGAAGCCAACTCGTCATCACGGAGATCCCTCAGCCCCTCCAAGGAGTCCAGCTCGTTGACGATAGCCTCCGCCTCCTTCCTTGCCGCGAGCCTAGCCTCCCGTGATCTTTTCTTGAAGTGGGACAGGACGCCCCTCAGCCGCTCAAGCTTCTTGCGGAGCCTGACCACCGCCGATCGACCATCGCAAGGTTCCGCCCAAGAGGAAGCCACCAGCACGCGGAAATCCTCCTCAAGCAACCAACATCTTTCGTACCTGAAGAGCCCTGCCCGTGGGGAAGACACTTGTGACTCCCAGACGATCGGAGAATGGTCAGAAAACGCGCGAGGACGCGAGAGGACCGACGCCAAAGGGAATAGATCCATGAAGGCCGTGGACGCGAGAAATCTATCAATGCATGATTTCGACGAAGAGTTCCTCCATGTGAACCTGACGTCCGTCGCCGTTAAGTCCTGTAGAGCCAAGTCATTGACGAAAGCCTTGAACTCCGCCGAGCCCGGGTCCGAACCCCCCCTGAATCGGGGTCTATCCGCCGATCGGAGCGTGACATTAAAATCTCCTCCGATAAGCCAAGGCAGCCCCGCGTGGCTCACTGAAGCGTTGTGAAGCTCCTCCAGAGCTCCTTCCTTCTCGCCGCGTCGCAAGGGCCGTAGGCGCAAGTGAGAAGGAAGGAGAGATAGTCGTCCTTCCTGGAGAGCAGGACCGAGATGGAGTGGTTTCCCTTGACAGCAGATACAAGGGAGAACCGAGAAGACTTCCAGGCGATAAGCACCCCACCCGCACTCCCCGCCGCAGGGAGAGCAGAGAACTGATCAAGATCCCCTGCCCTGAGGGAGCGCCAAACATCATCGTCCAGAGAGGCCAGCTTGGTTTCTTGAAGGAGGACAGCGTCGCACCCCCATTCCTTGAATCTGGAGCCCAGGGTATTTCTCTTAGCCGCATCCCCCATCCCCCGAACGTTCCAGGAGAGGACCTTCATTTAGCAACCTCGTTGAGACCCCCTGAAGGTACCACCCCCGCCGCTTCCGCCACCGCCTCTTCGAAGGACAGGCAAGTGTGGTGCTCCCTAGACCGCGATCTCGCGGTCCGTCTTCTTCTGTAGCGTTTGCACGATCTCTTCGACGAATCGATTGGTGGAGCCATGTCAAGGAGGGACTCCGGGTCCCCCACCGTAGTCGAAGCCCCATGAGAGCCCCCCACCACTGCCGAAGCCCCAGCCTGAGGCGTTGAAGACTCCGACCCAGCCTGATGCGCAGAAGACTCCAGGTGGTGGTCGATAGAGAAAGAGCCTGAGTGCGGTGTAAGGGGCAAAGAAGATGAAAGGAGCAGGGCGCCTTGGTCCGACTGCTGGAGAAGGTCCATAGGGAGGCCCGAACCCGAAGGCGCACCCGCCCGACCCGGGCCAGAGGATGGATCCGACTGCAGAAGAAGGTACAGAGGGTGGACCGAATCCGAAAGTGCACTCGCCCGACCCGGGGCGAAGGATGGATCCGCGTTGGCGAAATGGATCAGGGCTGTGTCAGCAACCCAAGGTACAGATTGACGCATGGCTCCGAATGATGATGAAGCGGCACGCCCAAGAGTGGAAGCGCCAGGAGAGAAGATCCGAAAGGCACAGGCGTGCGACCCCACCGAGAATGTCAAATCCGCACCGAAAGTCGTGCACCTACCCTCCACATCGTCCCAACCGCCTGCCACGTCCCCCCGCGTACTCCCGAGGGCGGCTACCATGCAACGATGCCATGCGGTGGGATGGCCTTCACGTACATCAGGGGGAGAGGGCCTTACGTAAACATCATAGCAAGGCGCACCCTCGAGAGGCGCCCCCAGCTGCGGCGAGAATAACGATGCCATCCCCCACCGTGGCAGCGACTCCTCGGAAAACGAAACGATGCTGTTGCCGGTCTCCCCCACCGTAGCCCGCCGCTCCGGCAGGGAGGGAGGCGGCGGGGGTTGCACCACAGAGAACTCAATTCTACAGAAGAATCTTCCCAAATTTAACACTTCAAAGAACACCTGCCCTACCGCCCTGTCCAGGAAAGCCTTGTTGCATTCCATAAGGATCTTCGTTGCCTCAGGATCATCTCCAGGTGCTAGGCCGTCGCTGGTAACGGCCAGCACCTCACCCCACCTTCTTAGAGGACGCCGAAGGCAATGAACGGATCTCGATAAGAAAGGGACCCCCCTGACCTCAGCAACGCAAACCTCCAGGTTGGAGCAGGCACCGTCTGCGAAGCGCAGATCCCTCCAAACGATCCCTCCATGCGGTCCTGCTCGGATCAGTCGGGAACGCTGGTCCCCAATAAGACCTCTAACGCCGCATCTTTTCGAACCCAGCAGGAACAGGTCTCCCGAGAAGCTCGTCCCCAGAAGCTCAAGAAGACTGTTTCCCACCTCCTCTAAGGAGAGGCACCGGTCGAGGAAGACCCCTACCAGCACCCGACCTTGGCGCGCCACACCAGCCCCCCCCTCCGAATGAGGTGCACCCCCCGCTCCCCCCGTCCCCTCCATGGAGGCGCTCCCTTCGAACTGCACCCTCCGCCCCCCCTTCCGAATGAACTGCACCCCCCGCTCCCCCCGCTCCCGGAAGCACCCATCACCCTCCCAACTTCGAACTTCACCCTTGACGTGGGAGCAGCAAGCGCGGGAAAGCCATCTCTCCCTGAGCACCCGACACCTCCCGCCGAAGAACGCGGTCCTCTCCCCGCGACCACCTGCGCGAAAGACCTGGATGTAGAGCTCGAGGCAAAACCTTCTGCATGCAGCCCCCCCGAGCCAGCAGCATTCCCTCGAAGTGAATGGCCACCGAGAGAGAAACCGACAGCCCCCCGAGGTTGTGCACCACACCCCGCTTGCTTGTGCCCAAGGCCACCGCAAGAAAAGCATCGAGGCCTTGCCACACAGACCGAAGCCAAGTGTCCCTTCACCCCGCACCGCCAGCATGTGCGACCAAGCTTCTTGTGAGAGACCACCACCCAAGCTGGATCCTTTAGAAGCTTCTCCTCCCCTTCGGAAGCCACGAACTGGGGACTGACATCCTGCGAGGACGAAGCGCAGCCCTTCCCCTTGTCCCTCTCGGTAGGAAGGAAGTGCACGATCGCCTTCCCCGTCGCCCTTGGAGTCGCCCTCTGAGTCGCCCTCTGAGTCGCCATCCCGATTCCGTACTTGGGATTGCCTCTGGTGGCGGGCAGGCTGAAGGCGGCAGATTGGAGGCCAGTTGTTGATCGGATAAAGGGGAGATTGTTCGGGTGGAAGGCTAAGTTGCTATCCACGGGGGAAGCTGGTCCTGCTGAAGCATGTTCTTTCAGCAATTTCGTTGTTTTTCTGTTCTACGTGGGTCATGCCAAACGAGGTTCGTTGCAAGATTGAGGTAATCTTGAGGAGGTTCTTCTGGTCGGACAGGAGGCAGGCATGTGGTGGATGTCACTTGATCGGGTGAGACAGGATTACGACGTCAAAGAAGGAGGGCTTGGGAATCATAAGGCTGGGGGAGATGAACAAGGCACTCGTGGCTAAGTGGGTCGTGCGGATTTGGGGGAGGTCTGAGGATTTGGTGTGTAGGTTGTTGAGGAAAATCTATGGGGTGCCGGTATCGATGGAGTTAGAGCTGGAGTGCATACCTTCCTCGTTGTGGAAGGGAGTGGTGATGATTGTGGTGGAGTTGGCGTGTAAATTGAAGGTTTGCATGGGAAACGAGGATGGTTTCTGCTTCTAGCTGGATGATTGGACTGGTGAGGAGTTGATGCAGCGCGAAACCCACGGATAGGGCCAATTAGTTATCTAATTTTATTGGTTAATTTTATTTATGTTTATTTAATTAAATAAATGAGATCGCCTGTGATCTCCAACAATTAGTCATAGATTTGATTTTTAAATTTGGTCGGTTAATTAGTTAGAGTCTAATTAGGATAATTAGTTGTCAATTTAAATTAGTTTACTATTTTTGTAATCTCATCCCTCCTATATAAAGGGATGAGGGTCCAATGGTTTTAGTCAGTCAAGTATGTTATGAAATTGAGATTTTATCTCTCTCCTCTCCCCCCTCTCTCTCTCTCCCCACGCGTGTTCTTCACGTTCTTCTTCTCTAAATCCCGCGCATCCGGCGTGTTTTCTTCTTCTCAACCCCTCTAATTTCTCCACCGAAAGTCCACCGATCAAATATTCAAATTTTGTCGTTGACACCAATTTCGATCTGCATCACTCTTGTGTTGTAGATTTCCTCTAGCTTCGAGCTCGTGGGTAAAGATTTCCTCCAAACTTGATCTACATGGCTTTTCTTAATTCACCAACAGTTAGAGTGTGTTAAATTA
This sequence comes from Ottelia alismoides, assembly GCA_037367405.1. Classification (NCBI taxonomy): domain Eukaryota; kingdom Viridiplantae; phylum Streptophyta; class Magnoliopsida; order Alismatales; family Hydrocharitaceae; genus Ottelia; species Ottelia alismoides. The sequence goes on from JAZKJV010002677.1 coordinate 794,472, forward strand.
ATGAGTCCTAACCTGTAGGTTCTAAGATTTATTACGAACTCCAGAACTAAGTAGCTCCTCTATTAATATGCTTAATAAATGGGTTGTTTGCCTACATAAGTGAGCACTGCATGTCTCAGAATATTGAATCAAATGATGAGAATTTTATGTGCACGTAGATAGCCTGATTATTAACGTTCATACAAATTTTGGGATTTTCCTAGTGAACAGTTTTTGAATGTAAAATCTGAAAGAAATACTTATTTAGTATTTTACCAGTACATATATCCTTGTACGAGTATATTCTGCTCGGCATTCTAGAATTGGTATCAATATTGTACTAGTACCCATGAATTATATTGATGCAAAATAAGTTACAATGTGCATCTTATTTACTAATACTGGCTATTCCAGAACTTAATATTATGCAAATTGTACATGTACACAAACATACAGATACATGACTATCATAGAACATGAACTGAGCTGATTTTTCATAAACTGAAGTGCGTGCTTGAACCGAGTCAACCAATAGTCGACCGCCTAGTCAGCCATTCACCCCATCGCCTCATAATCAGACCGCCTATTCGGTCAAGTCGACTGACTACTGCAACCGTATAGCAAAGTCAAGAAGCACTAGGTCATTGTGCTATATGCCTTGTTAAAGTCCACTTTCCACGAGAATATACATCTCCTCTCCCAAGCTATCATAAACACCAACAAGGTTTGAAAAAAAAACTAAAAACGGAATGAGGCAGTTTCCCTGGAGGCTGGAATCGAGGCGAGGCGTAGCCTCGAGGCGGTCGAGGCGTAAGCCTCAGTTTACAAGGATAAATACCTATAAAAACTACAATAAATATATACTAATGAAATTATATATTACCTGACTAACATATGATATATATCACTATAATATATGATGAAATTATAAAGGACATCAAAAGAAAAGATATACAACTATATATGCCTTTTTACTAAATTTCCTTCCAATCAGAGAATGAATCTGTTGATATCCCCTTGAATTCTAACCATCTAACCCAACTTGGAGAATCGTCGTATGCACCCCCTCCTACCATACCATACCCAAAAAGAGAGGAGTCCCTGCCCGATCAGTGATCCTGGGAGGGTCTAGGGGGGAGCAGGTGCGCTCCCCCCACGGGAGTGTGGGGGCAGCGCCCCCAGCGAAATTTTTAATTGAGGGTTCAAATTCTACTCGAGTATATGAATCTATTGGTATGAGAGTAGTACATAAACTCCCATTGAATTCTATCTTGTTTGTACTTCTCGGTATATTACATAGTTCATTATGTGACCACTCCTTAAAAATAAACGGGTAATTTTTCAATGTTATTTGTGGATTCGTATGTTTAAGGTATAATTTAAGAGTTTTTTGACATAATTGGACAAGTTTAATGGTAAATATGAATATGAAAGCGGTTAAATTTAAGCATTCATCTGGTATAATTATATCCTAAACAAATAAACCTTTAAAACATTTGAAATTACAATATGATAAATGCTTTATATAAAAAAATAATCTGAAAATAAAAAATGCCTCGAGGACCGCCTCACCTCGAGGCGTATGCCTCATGCGCCTCAAGGCGCATTTTTTCAAACCATGAACATCACAAAACCATCCAAAACCGATCTACCCTCAATGAAAGTTGTTTACACTATTTTAATCACCGCATCACTTGCAATCTTCAATCTATTAACATGCATGTTTGCCACAATCAAGTAAACAATGCAGGCAAATGCAATTGGCATGAAATCCTCTAAACACAAGGTGAGGCTTGGGAGGGAGGAAAATAAAAATGATTTATTCAGCCAATCAAATCCTGAGTTGTATTGGAAAACTCATGCTCAACCTCCACTAGATCAATCCCGGCAAGTCCCCAAAACTCCTTAAAGGAAACTACAAATCTGTCTCAACCCGAGTATTCTTCTTATTTAAGCCCAATTTTTACCCACATCTCATTTGTCGATATTGCCCTTAGAGTGCTTCCCTTACTTGAACGCATGGCCTCAAATTTCAGCGAAATTCGGTCGAATTTATGTCGAATATCGATATCCAGTTGAAATCGAAATTCGACCGAAATGGCCAAAATGACTGAAATATGGGAGCCCTAGTATAAAAAATGATCGAAATTTCGGTCGAAATTCGACCGAAATTCCGTTTCGGTCAGTCACTAAAATGGTGACCGAAACCGACATTTAGGGCCTTGCTTGAACGGGAAGTCAATGCACCCACTACTCTACCACCTCCACCCTCATAACCCACTAGAATGATCTGCCAAGGTTGTCAACACAGCATCATTGCCCTACAACTCCTCCCCCATTGCAACTATATTGATTCAACCTATGTTGGTTACTAGTTGTTATATGGAAGAAGCTAGTATTGGCATCCCTCTCCTCAAGCCAAACTTGTCACGAATCTTCCTTTAATTGATCTCCACATTTACATCCTCTCCTTTGACTACTCCTCTTCTTTGACTACTCTTGCTTGCCTCCTCCTTGAGGATACCTCTTCCACAGATGGAGCACTCGCATCCTCCACTATGCCAAGACTACCATATACTTCTTTGAGTTCTTCATCCTAATCAAGACCTATATGTCACCAACTTCAAAGTTGGACATTAGGTAAAGCTAAAGATATTGTTTTTCATAAACCCATAATAGAAATTAAAAACTAAGGCTCAGCTAATAGCATAATCAAGATCCTAACCAATCCTATTAATCCATGTATCCTCTAGAAGTTGCCGATAAATACTTGGAAAGCAGAAACCTAAAGATGACCTAGAGAAATAAAACTTGGGGATCAGAGGAAGGTCTTCTACTTCTAAGATGCTAGGAAGTTAAAGATGACCTAGAGAAATAAAACTTGGGGATCAGAGGAAGGTCTTCTACTTCTAAGATGCTAGGAAGTTCAACCAGAAGATTTTCTAAAGGTTACAATTATAAGCATAGTTTTTTTTCCAGCCATGTGATGTATTACAGATGTCAGGCATAAGAAGAAGCAACAGGCTAAACTCTCTTGCAATTGACGGGGACATCTTTTCTTTCTGGGGGCAATGAGATTGTTCATTTTTTACAATTCGCAGTGTTGAACACTATATAGAATCAAGGGAAGCTTTAAAAAATGTACTAAACCTTCTCCCATTATAAGTAGGGCCGGCTACATGGATTCTTGCTCAAATCCATGTTGAAAGATTCGGCTATTTTTACGCTAGTCGTCGACTACCTAACGCAACCTCTGCAAGAGTGTGATTTGAACCCTGGTCTTTTGTGTGGTAGACATACTGTACTACTACTAGACCATTAAGTGGGATCAACGGAAGCTTAAGATTCAAGACAAAAAAATAGTAAAAGGTATAGAAGAGAATGACAATTTAGAAAGTTTTCAATCACTAAGAAGATAATTGAGGAGGATGAATGTCCATGTACAACAACAAAGCCTTTTCTCACATTAAGTAGGGTCGGCTACATGGATTCTTTGCCTCCATTCATATTTATCTTGGGTCAATCTCGGACTTAGATCCAAAAAACTAAGATCCTTTCGATTGCATAGATCCGAAAACTAGGATGAATGTCAATGTATGGGGGGAAATTTATATATGAGGTATTCGAGTGAGTAGGGTTCCGTCCATATGATCTTTATTGATTTGGAGAAGGGTTATAATTATGTCCCAAGAGAGATATAGTGGAGAGTTTTGAAGAAGAGACACATGTCCTATGCATTAACCTCATAAAGGACACGTATGATAGGGCTTTATCTTGTGTAAGGACCTCGTCTGGGAAGACTGACTATTTTGACATCAACATTGGTTTACATAAAGGTTCAGCTTTGAGTCCATTTCTTTTTACTTTGATTATGGACGAGTTGACAAGTCACATTCAGGATGAGTTACCTTGGTGTATGTTATTTGCTGATGATATTGTGTTGACTGACGAGACTAGAGATGGAGTAAATGAGAAGCTTGAGGTCTGGAGACATGCATTGAAGACTAAAGGATTTCGTATAAGTAGGGTTAAGACGGAATATATGGAGTGCACCTTTGATGGAAGCAATGGTGAAGGAATTGAAGTGAAGACTGGTGACAATAACATTCGGAAGAGAGATTCTTTTAGATATCTAGGATCTATTTTGCAACTGGATGGGAAAATTGATGGAGATGTTACTAATAGAATAAATGCAGGCTGGTTAAAGTGGAGAGGAGCATCTGTTGTTCTCTGTGATAAGAAAATTCCTTTAAAAATAAAGGAAAGTTTTACAAAGCAGTCGTGAGACCTGCTATGCTCTATGGATCTGAATGTTGGCCTGTGAACCATAGACATGTGCAAAGAATGGTTGTAGCAGAAATGAAAATGCTAAGGTGGATGTGTGGATACACACGTAAAGATCGAATTCGGAATGATGCAATCAGAAAGAAAGTTGGTGTAGCTCCGATCGAGGATAAGATGCGAGAAAATCGCTTAAGATGGTTTGTTCATCTGCAAAGAAGATCAACGGATGCACCAGTTAGGAGATGCGACTGTTGGGATGTTGAGGCTAGTTGAGCGGGCTAAGAGAGGGAGAGGACGGCTCACAAAGTGTTGGAAAGAGACTATACGAAGGGATCTTAGTTTTTTTGCTATAAACCCGAGATTGTCCCAAGATAAATCTAAATGGAGGCGAAGAATCCATGTAACCGACCCTACTTAATTGTGGGAAAAGGCTTTGCTGTTGTTGTTGTTGTATTCGAGTGAGTAGTTTCTTTGTTGTTCATTGCATGGATAAGAAGAAAAATTGGTAAATATCTGGCATACGAGGATGAGAAGATTTTCAGATTTGTAGATAACAGATTAAGATCTCTTTTGTTGTAATTTTTATCTGTCATATTTTACATGTATATTCCCAAGAAAGGCACAGTTTGAAATCTTTCGAAGTTCTTGAAATAAAATGGTTACCTGAACCCTAATGCCGGGCTTACAAGTAAAAAATGAATCAATGCTAAGGAATTTGGCAGCCCTCAAAAACTTGCAAAAGTAGCTTTTCATAAGAGTATTTATTTTCTGAGAAGAATACACATGTTCCAAGGCAGTTGCAACATGCAATGTGTTGAAGACACCCTTTTCCTGGGTTTAGCGAAGATTATGTGATGAGATGGAAAAGACACGTACTTTCCAGTTTTGAAAGGACATATTTCATGCCGGTCTCCCTAGATGGAGCAGTGGAAATTCTAAGGGATTTAGGAAATATTTAAATAGGTAGAGGTTGTTTGTAAATAGATCTTCCGCTACCTTACAAAGGACCTTAATACTTAATGGCATACAAGGGTCAAGGATAGAAACCAGTTGACTAAAGCTTTCACTCTAAACTCAAGTAACCATTTCAACTATATTCGACATTTATTTAACGATCAGGTTTTTCCATTGTTGGAAACTTGCAATTGGTTCAATCTACAATGATTTTTAGTTGGTTCATAATTAATGTCCTCTTTCCGGTAAGTTCTAAAATACAATGTTTTCTGCAAAATTGACAATAATTCCTAAAATTCAAGCTCCAGACAAATTTCAAATTCGGATTTAGGTGATCTTCTGAACTCAGTTGACTTTCTTATTAAGATCTTAAATTTGTGCATTTCAAGGTTACAGGCAGGGACCTACCTTCGGTAAATTATAAAAGATAATGCATTTATAAAAACTGATGACCTGGGTGAGAAACAAAAGACTGGTTAAAAATGAAGCAGAACTTTAAATGATCTCGATTGTTCTTATAAAGAACTAGATCGCTAGCCTCATAGTTCGAGGGGCACAAAATTTGTTAATTTAAAAAAATTTTGACAGGCTTCAACAGAACAATCCCCACCACTAGCTAAAGACTGGAAATGGGGAGAGGGAGAGAGATCAATTACATTGAGATCAAGGATTAAAAAAACGTAAGGCAATCGGAGGCGTTTTCCCTGAAATCGAGGTGAGGCGTAAGCCTCAATTTTTTGAAAAAAAAATAAATTAAAGCAAAATACCTTAAAAATATATAATAATATTAAGTTTTGACAAAAACACCATTTCAGACTAGTAAAAGACAACACATAAGCGATAAAAGCATTGAAGTTCAAAAAAACTAATATTGAGCCACTAATATCAAGTTCCAACTTCAACGATTCTACATGAGTACTGAACTAAAGTATATACTTAATACTAAAAGTACAATAGAAAACATATTTTTTAATGTTCAAAGTAAAAAGATATTGATATGCCTTGAATCCCAACCACATGTCTTGCTGGACATAGTTGGAGAACCATCATATGAGCTCCTGCAATATCATATCCCAACAAGACGAGGGTCTCATAACTCGTACAACCAAATAACAAAATTAAGTTGCAAACTTGAACTAAAAAAATGTACTAAACCTTCTCCCGCTATAAGTAGGGTCGACTACATGGATTCTTGCTCAAATCCATGTTGAAAGATTTCACTATTTTGTACGCCGGTCGTCGAATACCTAACGCAACCCCTGCAAGAATGGGATTTGAACCCTGGTCTTTTGTGTGGTAGACCCACTGTACTATCACTACACCATTAAGTGGGTTAAGTTGCAAACTTGAACTAATATAAATAATTTATTACAATTTAAACTCAAATCTATGTGCAATAGAACTAATATGTGTAGTTGTATGATAAATTGAACATGATGTATGCAGGATCATAGAGCTTCGATTGTTTCAAGTGATCTTTTCTTTTTTTGCATGGAGCTAAATATAGAATATGCCAGTGTTGTAAAAGTCGCCCGACTGGCCCGACTAGTAGGTCCGACTAGTCTAGTCAGTGGGGTGGCCGACCGAGTACCGACTAATTCCGAGTATGCACACTAGGCGACCAATTTTTGCTTAGAAATACCATATTTTTTATGTTTTGCTTTTTTTTATAAGTAAGCTTATTATAATATGCTTAGTGTTTTATTTAAATTCAATTACTTCTTTTATTTTACTATGATAGTATAAAAATGTACAAAATGTATACAAATATATGTATAAAAATGAGTTATGCATTTAAAATAATTATAAAATTCAAAGCCGATTAAAGTCCGACTAAATCCGATTAGTCGCCCGACTACCGATTAATCCTTAGTCAGTGACCCGACCGACCGAGTACCGACTATCGACTTCTACAACCTTATGCAACTATGCAAGGTTAAACATGAAAACATAAACATAAAATTAAAAAAAAACATAATTCTTAGGTAAAAATAGAGTCGGGTGCAAAGCAAATAACCAAAAAGTTAAAAAAAAAACCTCCAGCTCGAGGCTTACACTTACGCCTCGTGCCTCAAACGCCTCAAGCCAAGTCACGGCGTACGCCTCACCCAGAGGACCTGAGGCATGCACCTCGAGGTGATTTTGACGCGCCTCGCCTCGAGACATACGTCTTTGCGCCTCGAGACGCCGCTTTTTAAAACTGTGATTGAGATAGCAAATCACAAGGTTTAATCCCTTGAGAACTGCTCCATGAAGTGAGCTCCCACTCACCCCCACTTTCAAGCTCAAAAGCTAGTATCAAGCTATAGGAAAGAATTTGATGAAATACAAAGTTCAGCTTTTTCATCACAATATTCGTAGATGCTAGAAGATATGGAGCAGATTGTGTCATGCAAAGGGGAGGATGTACAGGTGCCCATTTGCAGATAATAAGAAACAAAATTGTAATGTACGTTAAGTTGTCTCCCAAATTCATGGGGCATAATTAGTTATCATACCGAACTGGAAAACAAGACCTATGGTAGGTTGAGAAACCTTGAAGTAACCAAAATCAATGTCCCTAACCTACCCTTGAATGTGTTCCTCAGCCCAAGTTTCTGTGAGGACTGGGCGAGGACTTCAATACCTCGAATGTTTGCCATAATTCGGCCTTAGAGTAGTAAATATTCATGCCTTAGCTCAAGAGTTTGTCTTGTGGCCAAGGTCTCGAAGCATGGTATTATCACCATGAAACACAAATAATGGTGCAGCAACACGGGATCCATCCTGAATTAAGTGTGAAATGAAACTATCCTAGTTAACAATCTTGTTCTACACCATCTGAAATGCAGAAGCAAGCGAAGACAATAGCAGATCACGGGAAAAAGAAAACTAGACTTTACTGAAGTTAGCCAATTAGTCACCAAAATGCAAAACATGCCAAAACTCACCCTCTTAAATCCAGGCTCCATGCTTCCAGACAGAACCACCACCACCGGGGACTCGCTGCCCGTGAAACACATCAATCCCTTCCATATGATCAGCGCGGATGTCACTATCATCCCTGCATGCAAACCCCCACAAGATCCGTGATTTATCAAATCCAACTTTACCTATCAACACAATACCTCAAAGTTCCCCATCCGACCCCACAAGATCAACCACCCACAACTTAACGACGCACAAATCCAAATCTAAACGATATTAGAATCAAGAAAACTACAAATCCCGTATACGACAAACAAATTAAAGATTACGCACCAATAGAAACCAACTAAACCCATATTTGTGAAGAAAGGAGCGATCTTGGACGGCTAGGGTTTAGTAAATCGACATAAAGAATATAATTTTGAGGCGAATTACCGAGGCTGACTATCTGAGTGAGGACCTGGCGGACCTGGAGGGATCGGATCGAGTCGAGGTTCTCCTTGATCCAACCCATTGCCGACGCTGGTGGTGATCCCTGTGCCTCCGATATTCGGCACTCGGTAATCGAAAGGGTTATGACTCTCTCTCTCTCTCTCTCCCTCCGAACAGCGCACGCGTGTACCTGTATCAAATTTGATATCGAACGTTAGTTTATGATCGAACGGTTGATCGTAAAGGCAGCGTCTTTGGGACCCAGTAGTAAGAAAGGACGCAAGGGTCTTTCTAATTTGGTTACAAGGGTAGACCTGTGTATCCTGCATACTCCCCCGCTCCAACACTGTGTTCCTCGGTTGGGATTAGTGTGTACTCTACGATTTCTTTGTTATCATATTTTTTAGATCATGTTTAAATAAAAAAGATAGCATAAAAATTACATTATAATCATTAAAAAGTCAATATAACACAATCAATGTGATATCACATTTATCATTTCAACTCTCTAACCATCCAAACACCTACTATTCACAGGAGGTTATCCCAACTCAACCTAGTTACCAAACAGGCCTCAAGTAGACATACACCTTTTTCTCGAATTTTCAAATTAAAAATGTATTAATGTAATGAGAAATGAGAAAATGATTCATATTTGATATTATTCTTGCAATAACATTGGTCAAAATTTTACTATCATAACTATCCGTTTGTAGTTTTTTTATGAAATATAGACAATCATGAAAGCAAGAAAGTTGAATTGAACAATGAAAAGAAAGTGCACAATTGATTGCCAAAGAGTGTTCGGTTTAACTCTCTAGTGAACTTTATCAAAAGATTGTAAAATCAAAATTTTATTACCACATTTTAGTCATGGAATAGGCCAATGCAAATAATTCAACTATTTGCCTAGCATCGGAGTTTGGGTTGTAGTTTCCTTGATAAATATTAGTTGAGATGTGTTTGTAATGTTTCAAAATACGGTCATAAAAATCTCACAGTTTGAAATGATGTCACTTTGTTATGATCTTCATTATCTAAAAATAAACATGTATGCTAATCAAATCACACATAAAATATACAAATTCTGAAATATAAAAGCAAACTGATTATTGCAATGAGCACTTATTTCTAACTCAAACTGATTAAAGGATGCCAAAAGATTACAACATTGGTGCAAGTGTAACATCCGGATCTGGATCCAATTCATTGCCAGAGAAAACTGGACCCAACAACTTGTTGAGTTAGCGTCCAATTGAACATGTTAACAACTACGAAAAATGCTTAAGCATGATTTATCAAGTGGTAGCCCCCCGCTCTTATAGTATACTCTCGTATTTTGTGAGTATTAGAAGTGGGACTATATTTGGGATGTTACAACCTCTCCAACTTATATTTTCAATGTCATCTGTGTGATATGGTTCATCACTTGTTCCCAATAAAAGTGGTAGATGCTCGCTTGAATGGTCTTTTTCTCATATCGCTTTGTATGGATGGCTCCATCTCTCGGGTAGGCTTTTCTAGGTTGACTCCAGTTCAATAGACATCCACCTTCATGAGATATACAGAAGTACTATTATTGAATGCAAACATGATCAAGGAATTCAATTTCCTAAAGCCAAAAGTTACAACATAAAGTTGGTGATGTTGTAATGTCTCAAGGACTATTCTAAAATGTAGTCAATGTTTTTATATGTCTTGCAAATAAACTAAAATATCATCAACAATGCAATCACAAACTTGTCAAGGTATTCTCAAAGTACAGTATTCGTCAATTATATGTATATGGCTTGCACATTTATGAGTCCAAAAGTCATCACTAGAAATTCATAGCGCGTACATATTAGTCTAAAAATTATCTTTGAAATGTAATCATTCCTGATACAGAGTAGGTGGTACCCCGTATTTAGGTCAATCTTGGAGAAAACTACTACTTTATTGCTATTGATTAAACAAATCAGTTGCGCATGCTAGCAGATATTAATTCTTGATGATACCTTTATTCAAAAAAAGCTTACTCAATGTTGAATCTAAGTGATTGTCTTCCATTTTAATGTATAAGGAGAGAGCCTCTAGTGGAAACACTGGACCTTAAGAACCTCTTATCAATATGTTCTTGTAAATGCTTTTCAGCTCATCTAACTCAGTAGATGCCATTCTTTTGGGTGCATAAGAAGTTGGTGTATTTTCTGGTAGATAATCAATAGTGAAGTCAACCTCTCTTCGAGGCATAAAAACCCAAAGTGAAGGGAGATTCTTCATATGAATATAGATAGTCGTAGAATTTTAAATTTTCTAAAGAAAATACATGAATCGGAAACCTTTCCCAATTTGTTTCGTCAAGTTCTCACGAGTATAGAATTACATCTTTGAAGCATATTTGTGATCATCTAGCTTCTAAAGCAAGTGACCTCTTGTCTGAAGTCTGATACTACAAAGACGTCACTTGTGGATATGAGGATGAATCGCGTTGCTCCAACAATCCAAAGAAATGATCCTCTTTCCTTCCTCGTTAGCCTTGAGGTAGGGGACGAGCTCAAGCAAGTGAAGAAAGGGGGATGACCTAGAGATATTTTTTTCTGTGTTTCCAACTGTTGTACAGAAAGAAGGGGTAACCCTCCTTTTTATACAAAACAAACCATTATGGTTGCAATCCTAATCAGTTAATCAAGGTCCAGAAATAGAGGAGTCAACCAACCCCTAACATGATTAGATAATTATCAATTTACTTAATCATATTATCCAAAGTAAATAAATTAACAAATAGATAATTGATAAAATAAAAAAGATAGGTAATTCACACTCATGTTAGGAGTGGAATTATCCCTTCTTTTTTATTTATCTTAACGTAGGTTAATTAGCTCCAACAAATTATCCATTTAGTTATTTATTTAAATAATTTGCAAAATTAGGCCATTGATTAATATGAATCTTATTCATTGGTCTGTAATATAATGCGGATCTTATTTACATTTTATATTGAAATGTGAATCTATTTCACATAAACAATATAATTTGTGAATCATATTCACAAATAACTCTCCAACTATAAATGTGGATCATATCCACACTATTCCAAAAATTATCATAGATATCACTATCCACATTCATTTTATCATGGATAATTAAATTCAAATTAATTGTCCTGATTTTCTCTCTTTTCCTAATACTTGGATTTGTTTCTTTCGGAACAATCCACAAACTCTTTCATGGATAGTGTGCATTCTCTACAGATACTTGGAGATAAGGTCAAAGTAACTGTATCATCCACTTATAGTAACTTAGATACTAACATTCAATCTCATATCCATATCTAGAAAACCTCTTGGTGTTGTTTGATCATATCAGAAAAAGTAGCATATCTTCGCATTGTACTTGAATATAATTCAGAACAATGACCATTATTTGAACTAGGATTGGACAACTAGTTCACTGAGCGGAGTCACTAAGATCCAAACTTGTTTCATTACTCCCTCAGAATGTAAGTGTCATGGTATACAATTAATTTAACATTCATATCACCCTCTATTATTTCTAATACATGTACCATTATGCATATTGGAAGATAGTGATTAAACATGAAGTTCTGATCTCAATTGAATTGTCTTCTTCAAAGTTTTATCAAGTTTCTCATTTGATCATCAGAAGTTGTAATGAATCTCCACTTCATCACCTTTATTCTTTTATTTTGACATTAAATCCTCGGCTAAATGCATGTATATGGCATTAATTTATGCAAAATAGTGCTCAATAAATAGATAATAAATATTGTATACAATACTGTATTTAATTCTAAATAAAATAATAAAGGAAAGAAAATAAAAAGAATGAAGTGTCAAAGACATTGAGTGACCCTAGACCCCAAGACTTGGTCATCATGATGATTTAGTCGACAAGGAATAAGTAGGGGTGACATGGCACGGAAATTGTACAAAATATAGCTCAAAAATCAAATTCTTTATTCATCAATAATTGCATTTTGGCACCTATTTTATTTTTCATATTTTTATACCTCAAAATAATAAATACTCAACATGAACATTGTACATAAAAATATAAAGAAAACTTCAATTTTTTTCCATTCAAAAATAATATGGTGTGCTCTGGACACTTAGAATAAAAAGTTATAAAGAAAACTTTACAGATATGTATCTTATCCACACTAACTCAAAATCAACCAAACACATCTTTATTATTCATAAAATTTAATTATCTATTTAATGAAGGTAGTTTCATTTAATTTGAAGTTAAGATGCAAAAGTTGGCTTTTTGGGCCCTCATCGTGCAGTATACATATATATAAATAAAAGGGTAAATTCACTATTTATTATTTTATGTCTTTTATATTTTTATATCCTTTTAAATAATATGTATAGGACATTAAAAATATAAATATAAAATTAAATCATTAAAAATACATTGAAATAAATAATGTGCTTAAATATATAGGTAAACTATACATATAAAATATATGCACATATTTATTTAAAAGAATAAATAAATTTAAAAAAAAATAAAAATAAAAAAATGCAAATATTTATTTACATAAATTATAAATATATAAAATATGTAAATATAATTATAAAAAAATAAATAAAAATGAAATACCTTATACATAGATAAATATACCTATAAATGTACTTGTAAAAAATAATACCTAATAAATTAACTTGTAAAAATAACTGAAAATCATAATAAAATACTACATAATATAACAAATATTCTTCCATATTTTAATTAAAATAATAAATCATCTAATATTTAAGGCCATTTAATAAGGGAATTATTTCCTGATTTGTCTTCATCCAGATGACGTGGACCAATGGGAGCTCGAGGACTGTTGACCTCGGGTCAACTGTCCTCCCTCCGTAGGTCTGCATCAGTCAGACACGGACCAGTCCAGTTCCCCGATTTTTCATGCAAGATGCACTGCCCAAGGAGCTTCGACTCCTTCATGAAACTTCACCATCACATTGCTCACCATCTCACCCACCTACCATGCTATGTAATCTCCTTGTCATTTTTGCACGATCCCATCTCTATAAAAAAACCAACTCTGCCCCCATTTTTGTATTTTGATCCCCTTCTTCCTACCATATCCCCAATATGAGTCACATGGTCGAATTCCTTAGTGACAGAGATGTTGGACTTGTAAGCCCTCGACAACCCATTAAATGCAATAAAACTTATTGTTTTATCATGTCTATCTGAAATAAAATGAATAACCGAATGAATGTGTTTTACTGTTAAGATCCTTTGTACAACTAGAGTTATGCATCGTGGCCATTTTGAATACCATGTAGCTGAGAGGACACGACTAACTTCAAACATGTGATACTCAATAAAGATCTCTAATCTAAAAAGAGATGGCAACCTTTATCTAAAGACCGATTTCCAGTTGACTTCTTGATGCAGATCCTCTGCATAGGAATGGAGATTGGGAAGTGTTAGAATAATTAAGTCAAAGAGTTGACTTGATGAGGTCGAGATAAACTAAGACATGAATTGTAACTACCACGATCATGCACACATCCTTCGACCTGAAACAGATATGCATCTATATGCATGAATATGCGCATTTGACAGACCAAATTGGTGACCTAGTCAAGGTCTGTATACCGACGCGTTGGTGTGCATATGAAGTCGTATGAGATGTATGATCTCTCGAAGGAATCATACATGTTCATACTTGATGAATTGGGAGACAAAGCTCACTTATGATATATTTTACGATCAAAATGAATTCCAAGCATGGTCATCTTGTTTATGAAATAAGACACAAATTCGAGATATTAATATATGCTTTTGGAAATCATGTGATTAATATTGTCGCCAAATTATCAAACAAGAAATCTATTGATATATTCTGAAGAAGATAGTCAAACCAGGATTTGAACTTTGGATTTATCGCATTCTTCTACTGTGAAGGATGGATGAGTATTGAGAATGCTCAAGATTACTCTTGTTATTGTAATGGATCATCTACCGTGACACTTCCATACTGAATAAGTGATGAGACATGATGGATTTTAGTGGATCCATTAGCTAGATGATTTGTGATTTAATTGGATTAAATCAAGTTTATTTAAATCGAATTTCCAATTCCAAATTCAATTTCAATGTCCAAATATTGGAAATGGAAATATACAAGCTCCTTGAGCTCATTTCTTAGATCCAAATGGTTAGACTATGGTTAGAAATGGTCAAGGAAGCTGGATTCAACTCACCGATATTTGTCCAGCTCATGGAGAGTGTGATGTGTTTTGTTGAGCTCACTTATAGTGTAAAGTGTTACAGCTCGAGCTCAACATTTGTAGATAATAGATATTTTGCAAAAATTGTATAAATCTTGAAATTGGATATATATCCTCATTTCAAGTCATTATACATGGATAGTATGATCTTCCCGACATTATCTGTAAGTATTTGCATATTTATCTCATGAGTCCTAATTGAATTAGGACCCATACATGTTGATGGTGATATTGTAATAATTATGATTATCACACATTATTGATATGGGCAATTTTGTGAAGTATAACTCATTAGCTAATGTGAATAGTGATTCATAATAATTAATATTTATATGGATGTGATTCATATAAGTATTCATGTAAATATGATTTGCATAATTTTCCAAGGTATGAGATTTCGTGAATTTGATTCATATTAATTTTATAGAAGTGAATTAGATTTACATCTATTTTTGGTCTCGTGAATATGATTCATAAGCTTTAAGAATTGACTCCATAATTTCTCTAATATTGATAATATGATTATCAATTGAATTTTTTAATTAATAAATTTGTAACGACCACTTCCATATATAGAATATGATGTGGCGTGTACATTTGATGTACACATGGCAGCATATGGTTGAGTTCTAATTTATTTAGGACTCTAAAGGTGTTGATTATTTTATTTTAATTAATTAATATCGATTGAAGATAACAAGGATATAATCTTGTTTGAATTAGGAGTTAGTCTTAGTCCTTGATTTAAAATCCAAGGGCTACCAAAGTACATGTTGGATGTGTGCTTTAAGTATAAAAGGAGGGCAAGGCCTTCTCTTTTTCACAAAAAATCTAAGAACGAGTCCTCTTCTAAATTTTGTACCCCCTTAGAGAGAGAGTATTGAGAGTCTACAACTCTCACAATCTCTTCTTATTGCCCTAGTCGACGTCCAGGTTCGTGGAGAGCAACACGACTCATCTCTGTGCCCACGAGAGAGATGTCTGTGGATTGGACTTGATTGAGGAGGTTTCTTATTTTAGAAACTCACGCTTTAAAGGCAAACTATGATCTATCTCTATTATTCATTGTGAATATCATAGATTATTTTGGAAATTATTTTCCTTAGAATTTATAACTTTTGAATGAACAAGTTGTTGTGCTACATTTTCTAGTTCATACGATGAACTAACATTGTTTTGGCAAAATGTTTTCTAAATATTATGTATTTTGGTGATGCACGGTAAATAATTTTTTTGTTTACTTACTTCAATTGGTATCAGAGCCAAAAGTTTAGAGGTTTTGGATTGTATCTAAGTCCGATGAACAATAGGCTAGATCATCCCAATTTTTAGGTACATTGTCTTGCGACAGTTTAACGATTCGAATGATTCGGTAGTTTTAAAAGTTGCTATTGTTCTCTACTATTTTAAATGTATTTTTAATATATATATATATGTATAAGGTCTAGAAGGTCTGGACTCATACTTAAAAGATGCACCCACTATTGGTATCATTCGAGAGAAGATTCCGATGTTAAAAGCGATCGCAAACTCCGATTTCGATCAAAGATCATAGTATTATAGTTGTGATTTTTTAGATACTACTTTTGGGTCATATAATATAATAAAATACTGATTAATAAGTCATGAATCAAGTCCCCAATTAGTGCAAAAAAGGTTCGTGCAATTCCGACCGTGCGACCTCGAGAAATTGGATTTCTCCATGGGCGGAGTTGGACGAGGACTGATCGTCTTATTGACTTGTTTCTCATATTTTATGCCTAAAAATTGATAGAAATATATTTCATATGATTAAATCAGGAGTTGGATATTTTAGAAATATTAAAGGTCGCAACGAAATTTAAGTCCAAGTTATACAATACTTCCTAATTTGAAGTACGATGATCGCAACTTGCAAATTCAAAACTGAAATCATTGTTTATTTATTTTGAAAATATGCAATACAATAGAATGTATTTTTATTTCACATTTTCCTTCTTAATTACAAACTTGAATGTTTACAATGCAATTAGAAATTGTGGGATTAATTTGATTAATTTCACGAACTGTCCAGATTATTGCACCAGACATCTTTCTCAATTGATTTTTTATTCAAAGAATTGTTTTGATTGTTACATTAGACCTTTTAAAAATAAAAAGGGAGTTTTTTTCAATTAAAGAAGTGTCTAGATTGTTGCACTAGACCTTTTGGGAAATTAAAAAGTTTTTTAAATTCCTAAAATATCCGAGAGTTACTATATAGTATCATACTTGATCGAAAGATCATAAAACCTCCTCAGTACAATATCTATTGATTGTGTTGTCTCAAATTGATTTGGAGAAAGAGTATATACTATGAAAATGCTAATGTGTTACTTAATTGGCACCCTACGCCACATTTGCAGTGGAAGCACTCTCTGTTAGCATTGTCTGCCTGACATGGCTGGATCCGTTTCGATGAAAGGTGGCATGAGGAGTTATGGTGTACTTTAGCAACTACAATTAGAACACTAAATTGTACTAAGTGAGGGTATAATACTATATGGCAATATCAAATACATAAAAGGATCAAACCCTATTTGGGACCGCTTAATTGTCATTGTTTTAATTGAATTAAAACCAAGGCAATAAGAATATGTCCTAACTCTATCCCTAATCACGAGAGTATGATTCGAAATGATTAATCAGTAATCTAATCATGATATGGACTAAGTCATGTGATGATTTGCATGGTCTCCCGTCGTTGCGGAGAACTCCATCACCATGGATTGTATTTTTGTAGATGCTCATGCATAGTCAATGTTGTTCCCCATATTATTGAGGCGGCATTGGATTGCGTATAGCGTAAATTGATATTCACTTATTGACGGTTGGTTTAATCGACAAGATACTAACTCCATATATGTGGGGGTGTGGGTGCTGAAGATCAAAATGAGAATACAAGTTGGACTTGTAAGGTGGAAAGAGATCTCTCTTCTTTCATCGTAGTTGTATTTTCTCATGTTATTGGGACGTAATGAAAATGGAAAGGAGTCTCAAAACACGTAGCAAGGTCTTTGGTTAGCATGCCTCATGCTTTGAAATCGTATAAGAGAAAGCATTTCAATGTACAAAAAACTACGAGAACTCTTGATTTAAAAATATTAAATTATTTGATATCCCTAATCAATATAATAAATTGTATCCTATTTTTTCTTTTATTTCAGATGAAATCTCTCAATCCACTTAACTATCTGCTTGAAGTCAATCAATTGACTAACCCGAATTATTCAAATCGGATCCATAATTTGGAACACGTACTTGAGACAGAACATATAGCGCATGTGCTCTCGTCTGTAAAGTACGAGAACCCTCAGACAAATGATGCATGCGAGTTCAACAAGAAGCGAGATGAGGATCATTCGATCGCTCATTGCTTCATTCTTGTATCATTGTCTAACGTGCTTTAGAAGCAACTTATAAACACTGAATCCGCTCATGACATCCTCCCGAGTCTCAAGAAGATGTATGGAGATGTGAATCGTACTCTTTCTACATTAAGATCCATTGGGATATTATGAAGAAAGAATTTCGCTCTAACAGTGCAATGGTTGCTCATGTTAAAGGGAAGCGCGAGAGGAAGCATGGATCTCAAAAGGATTCAAATCAAGACAAGAATAAAGGTCAAACTATTGATCATTCTTTTAATGTTTCAACACATCTGACACTTATAGAGATGGATGTTTACCATCACTACTATAAGCCAGAGTTCTGGAAGAGTAACCATGCAAAATACGTAAAGTCCTTAGAGAAGGACCATCGTACAACTCTAGTAAATAATAAATCTACATTCAACATTAAAATCAACTTAGTCATAGGATGACAAGGAAGTTGGACTTTTGACTCTGGTGCTTCTGTACATGTATGCAATCATTTGCATATGTTTTAAGACACCAGAAATCTTGATGAAGGGGAGATAATTATCTAGATGGGATCCGATGCAATTGTTGTAGAGATCGCCATTGGAACCTGTAGACTATCATTATCTAGTGGGAGAGTCATAGACATTAGAAATTGTCTCTATGCACTGAATGTTAGAAGGAACTTACTATTAATATCTAAGCTTGCTGTTTATGGATATATTTTCCCTTTCCATAATAAACTTATCATAAATCGTTATGATAATTTTATAGCAGATAGTTTTCTAACAACATGCAGACTCTATGAATTGAACATGCATGAATGTATCATGAATCTCAATACTACTTAAAACATTAGTATTAATAGTAATATTAAAACCCCTAAACGATCAAGGGAGGATGGAGATCGTTCAACTATGATCTATCATCAAAGATCAAGGGAGGATTTTCTGGAAGTCCTTAATTTACCAACTTGCGATTTTTTATTCGTGGGAAAATGTCCATGGCACCCATCTCTAAGAAAGGTGAACGACGCAAAGGTATATTAGATCTAATACATACCGATATATGCGGTCCCTTTCGTACTGCGACTCGAAATGGACATCAATATTATGTGACATTTATTGATGATCATTTACGGTATAGTTTTATCTTTTTGTTACGTCACAAACATGAAACCTTTGAAAAGTTCAAAGAGTTCATGACTTTGGTTGAGAACCAAACAGGAAAGAAGATAAAATGAATTCGATCTGACCAAGGTGGCGAATACCTCTCAAATGAATTCAAAGAATACCTTAAGGAGAGAGGAATTATTTTCACTCTCACTCCTCCAGGTACTCCTCAACTCAATGGAGTTGCAGAGAGATGCAACAGAACCATGTTGGACATGGTAAGATCAATGATGAGTAAAGCAAACTTACCTCTTCCAGAGACTTGCAGTAGAGACTGCAACTTATGTCCTTAACAAGATTCCATCGTCAGACATACGAGCCCACGACGAGACATTATACAATAAGTTTTATTGCAAATACCATTCCTTGATTTGAAATGAAGAATAGCTAATTTTCATAATATGTCCCTAAGTACAATTAGGGTTATGTACCATGGCCATCTTAATGATCATACAGCCGTTGATTCAAATGTTGAATCATAGAGGCTGGTGATGGGATGATATCTAAAGAGTTAGATTGAGGACTCATCAAGCATCGTCAAATGATTCCTAAGAGAGGATCTCTAGCCAGAGAGGAAGATGATAATTCTTCTCTAAAAGGCTAATATCTAACCGACCTCTTGATGTAGGTCCTCTACATAGGAATAGATACTGTCACGATACATGCATGCATCCTCTGATCAGAGACAAATGTGTTGCTATATGTTTGAGTATGCATATTTGCCAAACCTATAGGTTGATGATCTAATCAAGGTCTATATACCGGTGAGCTGGCGTGTCTATAAGGGTATACGAGTAATACAATCTCTCAAAGGGACCATGCATGTTCATTTACTGAATAGGAAGACATGAGCTCACTCATGAGATGATGGATAGAATTCCGTGCACGGTCGTCTCACTTTGGAAGCTTGACTAAATTTGTAGGTTTGATATATGCTTTTGGAAAGTATATGATCAATAACTAGGTATGATATATGCTTTGGAAAGTATATGATCGATACCAACTCCCAATGACCAAATGAGAAACTTAATGATAATACTTTGAAGAAGACAGTCAAAATTGATCTAAATCTTCAGGTTTATTATAGGTCTTTGATGAATATGTGATTCATCACTCTAAAAATTGAAAATAGAGCTCTGTTCATGAGTAATTAGCTGCATTTCATCATTTATATTGTATAATTAGCATTCATGCATGCATAAATAATATTTGCATATTAGTATTCATATTTGCACTAAATAAGAAGCCAAATTCACTTGTAAATATTCACCTATATATTAGATAAAATACCATATTTGTATCTATTTTATACTAACTCTAAATTCAATAAAATCAACTCTATAGTGTATACATTACTAACACTAATAAAGGGAAAATATCAAAATAATACTAAAATCCAAATCCAAGTTTGAGACCATGAACCTTAAAATGTGCATATCTCTCTCATACAGTGTCTGATTTAGGTCTACTCATTTTTAAAGTTATATAATTCAAAGACCTTCAAAATAAGACCAATTTCAATAAAATTGGAGATTGTATGTGAAACTTGGGTTTTGGGCCCCTAATGTATATTGTACATATTAACAAAAATACCCTTTATTTTATTCTTTTATTTTCTTAATTATTAAAAATCCAAAAAAATAGATTAAATTGTATTCCTTTCATATTTTCTCTATTTTTATTTTAATTTTTCTCTTATTTAAAAATAACAAAAAATTGCAAAAGATTAAAATGTGGTATTTTATACCTTTAAGATACCATGCAAAAATACACTTTGTACATATGACTTCTTTTGATTTTCAACCCTTTACAAAAGTTATAGATCTCATCGAGATGAGCAACTTTTGTGTTGACCACTTTTTGATTTGACCCGTTATGTTATTTCTTTTCTATTTTTCTTTACATTTAATTTTTTATTTTTCTAGGTGCGACACGTGGCCGCTCTTGGAGCCGCCACGTGTCACCCTATTTTTAATTAATTTATTAATTTCGTATTTTATTTATTTATTAATTTAATTAATTATTTTATTTATTTTCTTTTATTATTTTTCCTTTATTATTTTTAGCCTACTTATTTTACTTATTTTATTTTATTTTATTTTTCCTTTTACTTCTTCCTTATTTGTCCTCCACCCCAAGTAACCACTTTCTCCACCGTCTATTTTCTCTACTTCTTCTCCAACTTCCCTCTCCTCCTCTTTTTATTCCCCTCATCCCCTTCACTTTTCTTCATCCGTCGTTTCGAGAGAAGAGAGGTCGAGCCCTTTTAACTTCCAGGTGGCAGCTGAAGGAGACAAGTTGAGTGACGACAACCTTTCAGGCGAGATCCACGGTACCACGTTGTCGTGTGGCAAGCTTCTAATCAGGCTTGCTCAGCTTCGCGGCGCATCCGCCACACCGCTTGAGGTGACGACCGGAGTTGAGTTCTACCTCTCTGATATCCGGTAAACCACAAGTAATCTTTCTATCCTCATCTACTCATTTTATTTTATCTAATGAGTTTTTCTTTCTTGTTCTTCATCACCAAAACATCCGCATAAATACCATGACCATCACAATTATCATCATCACACCACCACCACATCATCACTAAATCACTATTCTTTTCATTTAGACTTTGATTTCCTGTTTGATAAAAAATAAAAAAAATACAAAAAAACAAAGCAAAAAACGTGCAGGTGTTGCACGTGCGTCCTCCTGCGGCTCCTCCAGCCACCCCACTGTCATGTCCTGTGGCCACCACCGCTCCAGCCTGCCCAGCAGCTCCAAGCCCCACGCGCGGCTACGCGCGATCGTCTGCGGAGCCATGCATTCTCCGCCCTACCGCTTCCGCTGTCGCAGTCGCCCGTACCCTGCCCCAATCACGCCCTTTGCCAGGTGTACGTCACCGCGTGCTCACCACGCCTTCGCACCTGACGCCATCCCCGTGCGACCGCCGCACCGCCTGCTGCCCCCCTCGCCACCGGTGCCACCCCTCCAGGCCCTTCCCCCTCCGCCAGGCCACCGATGTTCTCCCCCTGCCGCTCTCCTATGCCACACCGTCAACTGCCCTCCTCCGTGCAATGCCCCAACACCATGTGGCTCTCCTTCGACTTCCTGCAGCACCACGGCCAGCACGCTCGAACCCCGCGGGCAAATCTGCCACTTCCGTCGCGCGTCCTTGTGCCTCAGCCGCTCCAGCCACGTCCGTACGTACCCGTCGTCTCGCTGCACCTCAGTTGGTTGCACTGCCCCGTGGAGCCGCTGCCACTAGAACACGCCCGCTCCAGCTGCTGCGCGCACCCCTGGCCGCGCGCCGCCCGCTACCCTCTCTACGTGCCCTAGCGAGTGCCCACGATCTGCACGAATTGTTATTTTATTTATTTTAGAAAAATTGCATTTGAGTTCTTTCATATTTTTAAACTTTAAAAGTGCTCTCAAGCACATTTTGCTTTGTTGCATTTTTTATTTCTATATTACAAAGGCACCCCTGCATTTGTCATTAATTTGGACATTCATTTTGCATCATATTTTTCATACAAAAATAACATCTTGTTTAGAACTTCATTCTGTACATTTTGGCTATTTATTTACATTTTTGTGAGCATGGGATAATTTATTAAAAATCAGAGTTTGAAATTCAGTGATATTTTACCCATTTATGCTCTGAAATTTGCTCATGCTGAAATATTACTCCAAAAATTGTGCAAAAATTGTGGAAGATGACTTTAAGTGCTATTTAATTACTGTCCAAAATTCATCCAAATAGGAGTTTTTTGCCTAAAATAAATTATTGAATATTTTCTATAATTGATTTTAGTTAAATTCACGAATAATATTTTTGTGAAATTTTTAGTCTCCTGAATTGTTCATTTAAATATCTATTTGAGATAAATCGCTCTCTAAAAAATTTGATTTCGTTGGTTAGTTAGGAATTAAATACTTACAATCACTTTGTTTCCATTAAAAAATTCATAAAAAATCATAAAGTGTTAGAAAATTCCAAAAAATAGTGGTAGCTTCCTTTCATCATATTTCACTTCCAGTAATTTTTTTATAATTTTTGCATTTTGTTTCCACAAAAAATTGCATAAAAACTCCAAAAAATTTTGCATTTTTCATTGTTGCATATTAAGTCCAAAAATTCCAAAAAAATATATTTTGATTCGTCGTTGGATTAGGTTAATAGGAAAAATAAATTTTGGCTGAATTTGGATTAATTTCATATTAAAATTAATTTGGCTAAGTTGCATATTTTCTTAATAACCTAGTTCATCCGTATTTATGCATTTACATTTTATTGCATAAAAAATTAAAAAAATCTACTTGGAAAACCGTGACCGAATTCACCTAATCTGATCCAAAGTTGTTCCTTTGCCTCATTGAGTCGACCCTAGGGATTGCCCACGTAAAAAAATCAAATCGCACATGAATTAATTAATCGATTATTCTATTCATGCGATAAATTTTTGATCGATCTTGATTGCCCGACTACAACAAACACGCCATTTTTAATCAAATTAAAAGGGTAATTTTCAGACACGTCAAATGGTGCCGTTGCTGGGGAGGCAAACTGCTTAGGATCATTTTAGAAAATTAGGTTTTGATTTTCCATCCCCGGGTAGTCTCATTCCCAATTTTTCTTATGAATATTTCTCTGTTTATTTATTTATTTATTTTGTGTCGTTCTCTCTAACCATTGTTTATTTTTGTGCGAGGAACACGAGACACCGAAGGCGATTCACGAGGCGAGTCGAAGAACGAGCATTATGGTTTTGAGAGAATTTGTAAAAAAAGTGTCTGCATTTACAACGGTTCCCGTTTGGGTTCTCGCGCATGTAATTGAATAATAAAAAGAGTCTCTGTGTTGTGTGGTTGATTGACGTAGGATAGGACATGCACTCACGGCTCTTAGAGCTTTCTTAAGACTGTTTGTGCTCGTAGTATCTAAGACCACACTTCACCATTAAAAGACACACTTAGACCCCATAACTTAGCCAAATTTAACTTGTTCTTCTCTCGCTAATAGAACTGCTTGTCTAGGAGCGGCTTTTCATCAATTGCATTTAGCACAAAATTTTAATTCTATTTTGCATCTAGCATGTTGAGCGTGGGGATCACTGTAAGTCTTCTGAACTTGACATACATCATCGACTTATCGTGCACCAGCTTTTCTCAACTCCTTCCCCCTTGGTTTTTTAACTTAGGATTAAAGGAAATTGGTACTGGACGATAGGCGTGCCTTGTATGTTGGACTAATCAAGTGGTCATCTAACTTAAATTCAGGACTACTAAACAAATTGACCAAAAAATTGACTAAAATTAACCCTTGTTTGAAGGAGAGTAACCCTGACCTTGATTTCAGGTTGAGTGAGGGTACATAGTATGTTTGCACACCCTAAGATAGAGCCAAAATCCCCGCCTTCCATATCACTTACCCCGATCCTAGCAAATATCACAGAATGAATTTCTTGAGTTTCAACTGACCAGTACCAAGTAGCCTCCGCCTTATTCGACAGGTAAGTAGGGGTGAAGCAGTGGTACACCGCGACAAGTTGCTAGTAATCCTCTAGGGTGAAGTTATAAGCCTTGTCAGCCTCCGCCAACTTCGGTAGGTAGATAGGGGTAGGTCCTTGAACTTCTCAGCTGGTGATAGGAGCGAAGAGAGGAAGGTCGTTGGTATCTTAGGCGACAGGTTAAACATGGGAGACGCATCCAGCTTTGAGCCGACTTCCCTTCAGGCCATTTAATCCTTGCTATTTGCTTGAAAATCACACAAAAAATCAACCAGATTAATCGGACCCGGCTTTGAGTCCTTCACCTTGTTGAGTGTGAACTCAGGGTTTGCTCGTGTTTGTCTTTGTGTCTGTCCGTGTGCGTTATCCTGTGTAATTGCACGTTTTCTACCTCAAGCTTCTTACATTCATCATTTCCTCTTCAAGATGTCGGGATATTGGTCCCCATACCCTGATACCTCTGGTCATTACTCCTCGACTATATACCGTTCATCTTCGCCTTCTCCTTCTTCCATGTATCCTCTACCATCCACGGGAGACCCTTACCCGTGGTCGGTTCCACCTCGACCCGATTACGAAGTTAGAACTGACTTCTCCACTTCTTCGCATTTCTCACCTACTCCATATCCTAACACCCCGAATCCACTTTCATCTTGGGCTGACTGTCTTTCGAGAGCTTGCTGGAATCGATGAACCCTGAAGAGCAAGCCACTGCTGAGACAAATGACTGGCAGAATAACATGATCGATCGAACATACCAAATAGAGAGGCATGCACCCTATGATCTTCCTGACTTGATTGACCCTAATAATCAAGGCTACATTAACCAACCTTCACATCACACATTCGAAGAGCCTACACATTCACAGGATTGGACTCATAGATTCAATTTATGAACCCTCTCTATATTGACTCCATCATATGAGGATCCGACCAATATCTGTCATTCAGATAGTCCATACTCACCCATCATTACATACTAGAGTCTAGGTATGTTGAGTATGAGACCCCAATATCTCAGCAGTATCCTCCAATTGAGCATAATTCTCCCATGATTCGTCATGAGAATTTTATGGAGGATGATATCTCTAGACTTATTGAGAAAAAATGAATTATTTGGTAACAAGTTGAGGGATGTCATGGAAATATGCACTCAATTTCTACCAGCCTGGTTATGAAAGTGGAAAAGGAAGTAAGTAGATTTGATGTTGAAAATCGAGCGAGCATTAGGGAACCCACTTATTCTGTACAACTGGAGTCTGTTCTACCTTCCTCTTCTACTAGCTACTTGCCCTCCAATCTCAAGTTTGCATTTTGTCCCTCCCCTCCTTCACATATCGAAAACACCAAAAAAATTGAAAATCTTAAAAAGACCAAATTGAAAAACCAGAAAGTATCATAAAAATAGAAATGAAAAAGATTTAAAAAAATTGGATCCTGCCCTAAGGGAAGCACTCGATGAGGAACATAATTTTAAGTTTCCCTTAATAAAGGCCATAGATCATTTCCCTGACCTCAAATGATTTGTGAGAAGTAAATCGATGCCTAAGAGGTCGGGCAATAAGAGGATAAGAACTGAGAGACACATAATGTCTATGGCCACCTCCTTGGTGATGGGGAGAAATATCAAGAGCCGCAGAGTGAAGCGGTTGCCCCGAGTTGAGTGTGAAATCAAAGACACCATTTTTACCCATGCGAGAATCGATGATGACTCACTGATAAATATCCTCCCGACGAATCTCCATTTCATCACCTTTATTCTATCATTTTGGCCTTAAAAACCCCAGCAAATGCATGTAAATAGCATCAAGTTGCACATAATAGCATTCATTATTCATTATATTAATTATACATTAAATAAGGTTTTTAATGCCAAAATTATAGAATAAAGAGAAGAAAAGAAAAATGAATAAAATATTGCAGATATTTTATGACCCGAACCTCGAGACCAAGGTCAGCATGGAATTGGTTGACAAGGAACAAAGTAGGGGGAGATAAGGGCCAATAGTACAATAAATACCTCATTTATTTATTCATTTATTTATGCATTTTTGACACCTATTTTGTATATAATTATTCATTCATCAAATAAAGAAACTTTGTACATGAAAGTTGTAGATAATAATGTAAATAAAAATACAAAATTGAGTTTGTGTAAAAATAATACTCAGTGTACATTTTATACACAGAATAAAAAGCCAAAATCTCAACTTCACAGACTCATATCTTGCAAATAAAAACTCCAAATCACCCAAACTCACCTTTAATGTATATAGCTTTCTAAGAACTATTTAATAAAATTAGTTTCATAATATTTGAAGTCCATCTGTGAAAGTTAGGTTTTTGGCCTTCATTGTACATAATACCCGATTAAAATATTAAATTTATTCAGTATTCATTATTTTTACAAAATTATATTTTTATAATTTTGTAAATAATGTATACAATACATGTACATATAAAAAATAAAAGAAAACAAAAAAGAATTTGTAAAATAAAATAAGCTTATGTAATACATAGGCAAAATACCTATGTTGAGTATGTACATAAATAAAAGGGGATTTAATTATTTTATTCTTTATTCATCTATATTTTTATAATAATGTAAATATTACATCTAACTTATTAAAAATACAAATCCACAATAAAAACAAATAAAATACATTAAATAAATAAAGTATATATAATATATAGGTAAAATACCTATAAGTACACCTACATATACATATACCTATGTATTTAAAAATGCAAATAAACTTATAAAAATTGAATCAAAATATATTTTATACTCAAAAAAATAAGCCATAATTTTATAAAATAAAAAAATAAAATAATTAAATAAAAATGAACAAAATAAAAATAAATACATATAAATATACTTATAAATACATTATTAAAATAAACTCATAATAAAATACATTAAAAAAATAAATAAAAATCGTAAATAAATACTACATTAATTAATAAACATTTTTTATTTTATAAGAAAAATTTAATTAATTCATTTATTATGTATAATAAATAAGTCAAATTTGGGCTGATGTGGACCAATCAGAGGCCAGGGATTGTTGACCTCCGGTCAACTCCCCCCTGCGCCTCTGACACCCGTCAGACCTGTCCAGTCCCTCCTTTTCCTCCATTTTTCCCGCTCGATCGGTTGCTCCTTCGACAACCATCACTTCACGAGATTTATGCCCCGTTCATTGTACATTCACGCCGTTCACTTAGATTGCGTGTGCATAGCCTAGATTCTTCGAGATTCGCCGGTCAATAAGGGCGCCCCCTCATGTTTATAAATAACTCCATCTCCCTCCTCCGAGCTTTTTGGCCATTTCCCGAGCCCTAGAGCCCACGCCTTCGGCCAAGCGTGCATCCAGGTGACAGCTGGAGGTCCCCTGATGGTTGTGGAGGCTCGCGGAGGAAGGAGATGCGCCCACGGCGGCGCTCCGGCAGTCGTCCTGCTCCCTGGAGTTTTCCAGGTATAAGAGCTGCGCATTTATGTTTCTTAGATAGATTTTTATTCCTGCATTTCATTCTCATCTTTTATTTTGCATTTAGATCGTTAGTGTAGCGTAATTTAGCCAAATCGAAGTTCGCCAGAGCTCCGCTCCGACGACTTCTCCATCGTACCCCCGACTGTTTTCCGACCGCTACGACCACCCCATTCCACTCCCTTCCAGTTCTTCATCTCCCAGACACCTCTGTCCAACCGGATCCCTTCTGGATTCGCGAACCGAAGCTTCAACTCCGCCGCTTGCCGGAAGCTTCGCCACCTCATCCATTTTTTATGCTAACAACTTCAAATCCAGGTCGAGGGTGAAGCCCTCGAGCCGTGTGATCTTTCTGTGCAGGAGACGAAATCGAGAGTCGTCGGAGGTACCTGGAGCAGCGTTTCTTCATCGAGCTCTTAGTGACGCTCCAACGTACCTCGGCTCGATCCGACACCTCCAGACGACAGAGGAACCTGCCAGGAAGCTTTTGGGATACCTTGGAGCAGCAAAGACCGCAGGGGCGCGAGATCTCGTCGGAATAAGCTCGCCCCGTCGAGCCTTCTTCCCTGTTCTTCCACGCTAGCCCCCTGCCGTTGGATGAAGATCAAGGTCCCAGGTTTAATCATGGACGTCCGATCTCCCAGAGCCTTAGCCGTTGGATCACGTGAGTGATCTAATCTCAGACGTCAGATGGCGAAGCGTCATCGGCTCACGTGGAGGCGCCACGTGTTCAAGTCACGCATAGCATCCGTTGGATCCAAAGCCTTTGGGGGTAATTTTCACTTATACCCCCACTTTTGTTATATTTAATTTTTAATATTGTAAATTAAATGTCAAGTTGTAAATAAATTGTAAACTTTGCAGTAAGCTCCCTGTAGTTTTTATAATTGCAATTAGGTCCCTCCGCGCCTCACGTGCAGTCCCACGTGAGGCGCGTGATTTTTGTACTTTAGCCCTGGCGCGTTTTGTAAATTGTAAATTAGTTCTGAAACATTAAATAAATGTTTATTACTGTTGGTATTTTTTCACAGAGCCCCCTGTAGTTAATTTTATTTGCAAAAATGCCGCTGCCTGGCTTTATTATTTTTGTGCCTTTTATGTATTTATTAAAAATACCTATGTAGCTCCTAAAAATCCACAAAAATTAGGTCAAATGCTTCATGTAGTGTACCTTCACGCCACATGTCCATTCTGCATTTTTTGCATTTAACCTAATTATTAAAAATGAAAAAGGATCCCTTTTTGTACTGTTTAAATTAAAAAATACAAAAAAATTATAAAATGTTTTTGAAAAATTACAAAAAATTATATATGGTATATTTATATATATATTGAGTACAGAAATTAAAAAAACCTAAAAACAAGAAAAAGAAAAATAAAAAAATCAGAAAGCTCCAAAATCCAACAAAAAATATCAAAACCCTTAAAAATCCCAAAAATATATTTTTCTTTTTTATAATTATCTATATATTATTATTAATGTATTAAAATTAATTTGGGTAATTTTGGGAATTATTTTATATTTTTAAAACCAAAATTAATTACGGCTTATTTACTTAGTCCATATTGAGGACATTTTTGGAATTAAAAATACAAAAAAATAGAAAAATTCCATAAAAAATATAGCTAAAAAATATATAAAATAATAATAATAATAAATGTAATATATAGTTAGTATTTATATATATATTTAACCTTATACTACTCCTCTCTCTTCTTATATATATATCTCTTTGTATATATATATGTATGTATACAAATCTATATTATATAATTTAAAATATAAAAAGAAAATAAAAAATATCAAATATAAAACAAAATAAAAATTAAAAAAATATATAAAATAAAAAACCCACAAAAACAATAAGAATTGGACATGATCATTGAATTGAATAATTGTACAACCAAGTTCACCACATCACCATTCGCCTCCCAGTGTTCGACCTCTACTTGTGCTTACACCTATACACATTTGCATGTAGAGTTATAATAAATTTTAACTCCACATTTTTGGGTATTCATTGCATACATTTATCGTGGGTTAATTGTTGATTGATTTGAGGATTATTGAGCGATCACCGTATCGACTATTGATCCGCCTTGCGGATTAATACGACCCTTAATTTTCCCCTTTCATCAGACCTCTGTGTTTGACAAGCTCAAACTCAGGCCACTTAGGAAGTCCAGAGTGATCGTTCAGCTGGCTGATCGATCCATAAAAAGGGCGATAGAATCACTTAAGTCATCACGACTTTCCAAGGTGCTCTACTCCAGGTGGACTTCACGATCATTGACATTGACCACCAAGGAGAGTTTACCTAGTCTCCTATTATTCTTGGGAAGCCGTTCTTAGCCTTGGATAAGGCAACTATAGATTGTGAGACTCGGGAAATCGATTTCACAGCATTGGGAGCACTTCGACCTCACCCATTCTTTGACACACTCTACTCTAAGGTGACCCGCATATCTGCAGACAGTCGTTACCACCGAGAGATAGATGAGTCACATCTCTCTACTACACTTGAGTTACCGATTATCTGGATGACCGTTGGTTCAACGACTCCCCACACCTCCATTTCACCAACTGCTTGCACCACCACCGTGACAGCTTCTAGGGAGGACTCATGACCTGAAACTCTCATTGAGTTGGATACGACTTTTGATGATTTCCTTGACCATTTTGATGATCCGACACAAGAGCCCAATAATGCTAAGCCAACTGAGATCACTAGCACCTTCCCGAGATGTGCACTGACCCTTCAGGAATATTACAATCTATATGGTGACTCGCCTGATGAGGAACCCATGGTCAGCACCACACCACATCCCGAATCTTCCAAGAAGACAACCAGAACTGAATTAACCCCACCCAAAACCATGGTTGCTCCTTCCTCTAGTCGGTTATCCAATGAGAGGAAGTCGAGAATTGATTCCTCGAGGTGTTCCCCCGAACCCATCAAGGCATATCACTCTTCTCTCCCTATCTATGATTCAAGTTCTAGAAATCCGACTAAGAAAGTTTCCTTCAACATTTCGGAGAAGGAATTTTCGGAGGAATCCTCATCGGGTCCGGGTAAGGTGGTTAATATGAGTGAACTCAGATCGGCTATTCTTAAACCATATCTGAGCAAGCAGCCGTGTGTCGACCCTCGTTGGACGATCCCTACACCTCATTATTATTCATTTGAGGATGATTCAGACAGCGACACATATGTATATTATCCACCTCATAGCTCCCGCAAGAAGGTTCGTCACAACCCTTCTTGATCCTTGTATATTCTCACTCCTTCTTGTATATATTTTCTTTCCCTCCCTCCCTAGTGATTCGAATCACTCGCCCTAGCTCCATATCATTTCATTTTATGGCTATACTTAGGATGATCAAATCCTAAGTATAGGGGGAAGAGTGACCTGAGCCTCTTCATCATTCTCTGTATATTCTCTAGATCTCATCGGTTCTCACACTCACTCCTGTCCTATACTTAGGCTGACCAGGGCCTAAGTATAGAGGGAACTGATGCCCATCATGTATATATACTCTTACATATTCCCCTCTTAAACTCACCCATCCCATTTTTTATCTTCTTCTACAATTAGGATGCTAGAGCCTAAGTATAGGGGGCAGAGCGACTTCTATTTTTTGTTATTTTAGCACTCCTAAGCTTAGCACGAGCTATATCATTTTCCTCACTTCTTGTGCTCTGACGATAAAGCACACGCTAAGTATAGGGGTGTGTGTATATCTTACATATATACTTTACCCATAGCTCGTACTTTCACCTATTTTTGTATATATTATGCAATAATTATTGGGTAGGTAAAAAATGAAAAAAAATCTTGTAAAATACCTGTATATTGTATAATATGTATGATACTTGTATAAAAAGTTGTAAAATTCTTGTAAATAATACTCTTGTAAAAATTGTTGTAAAATATAAGGTATAAAAAACAAACAAAAAACAAAAAATAGGCTTTTTATTTACTCTTGCATATCAACCTTGCATTCAAAAAAAATATGTCTTGCACTTCATTCATCTACATAGCATGTCATCTGCATCTCATCTGCATATTTAGCATATGTAAAGTGAAAAGGTAGTGGGTTCTGAACGAAGTTATTAATAGATGTTGAGGATGGATTTGATTTGACATTAATCTACCTAATTTCAGAGGAACCATATAGGAACTAGAGTTAAGATTTTTCAGGTTGAGTGACTTAATCTTTGAGTCTGCATGTCTATGTTCATATGTCATCTTGATTGGTCTGAGTAGAATATTTCGTACACACGCACGATTCTTTTAGACAGTGACCTAACTTGGACAAGCACCATGGACGTAGCTCTTAATTGATGAGTTTAGCTTGGAGTAGCACACGGTCTGTCCTCCTATAGGGAGGGTAGTGCATCTCAACCTAGTCTGGTAGTGTTGACGTCTAAGGACATGATGCTGTAGGCTGCAATAAAGCTTCAAAAGAGGGATAGTCTACTGGCTCAAGAAGAAAACCTCCTTATGAACATGCTGCACCTTGTATATATGTCAAAAAAAAGAAAAAAAAAGAGAGCTCCAAAAAAAGTGGACAGATCAGATTGAAAATAAAATGCCTGCCGGAGTATGTATATTTACAAGGCATATGCTTCAAAGCCTTATACCATGGAATCCTGTAGCTGGATGACTTGGCTACACTGGTCAAGTATCCTAGGATAGGTAGCTACATTGGCTACCGTCCATTCTTCTCTCCACCCATTCTTCTTGAGCTGGTTGCACTTGAACTTAGAAGGGAATACCCCGCTTCTCGAGGAAAGAGTTACTGGATCGGGAAATTAGAGTTACCTTGCTAGAGGAGGTTGGTTCTTTGCCATTTCTGATGTGGAGAGCTATATTTCACTTACACAGTACAAGTAAGATTCATAGTCATTGGAAATTTGCGTATGAGGATTTGTTCTGACCTGACTGTTGAATAGAAGACTTGTGGAATTTAAAGTCTGTTAGGTCTTAAATTCAGATCCCAATAAGATTCCTCCACACTATTAATCCAGAGGTTGAGTCAAGCTCCATTTTCACCTTTTGTTAATGACCTTGGTATGGAACCCAATTTCATTTCACTTTCACATTCCATTTTAGTTGCTTGGGGACGAGCAAGGTTTAAGTATAGGGGGTTGATGAATATGTGATTCATCACTCTAAAAGTTGAAAATAGAGCTTTGTTCCCAAGTAATTAGCTGCATTTCATCATTTATATTGTATAATTAGCATTCATGCATGCATAAATAATATCTGCATATTAGCATTCATATTTGCTTTAAATAAGAAGCCAAATTCACTTGTAAATATTCACCTGTATATTAGATAAAATACCATATTTGTATCTATTTATACTAACTCAAAATCCAATAAAATAAACTCTATAGTGTATATATTACTAACACTAATAAAGGAAAACTATCAAAATAATATTAACTTGTAAAATTGTCCAATAAAACCCAAATCCAAGTTTAAGACCATGAACCTTAAAATGTGCATATCTCTCTCATACATCGTCCGATTTAGGTATACTCACTTTTAAAGTAATATAATTCAAAGACCTTCAAAACATGACCAATTTCATTAAAATCAGAGATTGTATGTGAAACTTGGGTTTTGGGCCCCTATTGTATATTGTATATATTGACAAAAATACCCTTTATTTTATCCTTTTATTTTCATAATTATTAAAAATCCAAAAAAATAGATTAAATTGTAAATATTCCTTTCATATTTTCTCTATTTTTATTTGATTTCTCTTATTTAAAAATAACAAAAAAAATTGCAAAAGACTAAAATGTGATATGTTATACCTATAAGATACCACCCAAAAATACACTTATACATATGACTTCTTTTGATTTTCAACCCTTCATTAAAGTTGTAGATATCGTCGAGACGAGCAACTTTTTTGTTGACTACTTTTTGATTTGACTCCTTTTGATATTTATTTTCTATTTTTCTTACATTTAATTTTCGATTTTACTAGGTGTGACACGTGGCAGCTCTTGGAGCCGTCACTTGTCTCCCTATTTTTTAATTAATTTATACATTTTGTATTTTATTTTAATTAATTATTTTATTTATTTTCTTTTATTATTTTCCATTTATTATTTTTAGACTACTTATTTTACTTATTTTATTTTATTTTATTTCTCCTTTTACTTCTTCCTTACTTGTCCTCCACCCTAAGTCACCACTTTCTCCACCACTCCATTTTCTCCACATTATCTCCAACTTCCTTCTCCTCCTCTTTTTATTCCCCTCACCCCCTTCATTTTTCTTCATATGTTGTTTCGAGAGAAGAGAGGTCGAGCCCCTTTAACCTCCAGGTGACAACTGAAGGAGACAAGTTGAGCGACGACAACCTTTTAGGCGAGATCCACGGTACCACGTTGCCGTGTCGCAAGCTTCCAATCAGGCTTGCTCAACTTCGCGGCGCATCCGCCACACCGCTTGAGGCGACGACCGGAGTTGAGTTCTACCTCCTCCTATATCTGGCAAACCACAGGTAATCTTCTATCCTCATGTACTAATTTTATTTTATCTAATGATTTTTTTCTTTCTTGTTGTTCATCACCAAAACATCCTTGTAAATACCACGGCCATCACAATTATCATCATCACACCACCACAACATCATCACTAAATCACTATTTGTTTCATTTAGACTTTGATTTCCTATTTGATAAAAACTAAAAAAAATACAAAAAAACAAAGCAAAAAAAAACGTGCATGTGTTGCACGCACCTCCTCCGCATGGCTCCTCCAACCGCCCCACTGCCGTTTCCCGCGGCCACCATCACTCCAGTCTGCCCAGCATCTCCAGGCCCCACACGCGGCTACGCACGGTCATCTGCGCAGCCGCACATTCTCCGCCCGACCGCTTCTGCTATCACAGTTGCCCGTACCCTGCCCCAATCGCGCCCTTCGACTGGCGTATGTCACCACGCACTTACCGCGCCTTCGCACCTGACGCCATCCTCGAGCGGCCACCGCACCGCCTGCCGCCCCCCTCGCTGGTGGTGCCATCCCTCCAGGTCCTCCTCCCTCCGCCAGGCCACCAACGTTCTCCCCCTGCCGCTATCCTGCGCCACACCACCAACTGCCCTCCTCCGCGCAACGCCCCCAACGCCGTGTGGCTCTCCTTCGACTTCTTGCAACACCATCGACCAACGTGCTCGAACCCCGCGGGCAAATTTGCCCTTCTGCCACACATCCTTGCACCTCAGTCGCTCCAACCATGTCCGTACGCGCACGTCCCGCTGCACCTCCGTTGGCCACACCGACCCGTCAAGCCGCTGCCGCTAGAAAAAGCTCGCTCCAGCTGCCGCACGCGCCCCTGGCCGTGCGCCGCTTGCCGCCCTCTCTACATGCCTTAGCGGGTGCCCACGATCTAAACGAAGGCCCAACTCTTTTTTTTTATTTTATTTATTTTAGAAAAAATGCACTCGAGTTATTTCATATTTTTATAACTTCAAAAGTGCCCTCGAACACATTTTACTTTGTTGCCTTTTTTATTTCTGTATTGCAAAGACACCCCTGCATTTGTGCATTAATTTGGACATTCATTTTGCATCATATTTTTCATACAAAACCAGCATCTTGTTTAGAACTTCATTATGTACATTATGGCTATTTATTTACATTTTTGTGAGCATTGGATAATTTATTAAAAATCAGAGTTTGAAATTCAGTGATATTTTACCCATTTTTATTCTAAAATTCGCTCATGCTCAAATATTACTCCAAAAAATTGTGCAAAAATTATAGATGATGACTTTAAGGCTATTTAATTGCTGTCCAAATTTCTTCCAAATAGGAGTTGTCTTTTGCCTAAAATAAATTTTTGAGATTACTGTAATTGATTTTTAATTAAATCCACGAATAATATGTTTGTGAAATTTAAATACTTACAGTCACTTTGTTTTCAATAAAAAGTTCATAAAAAATCATAAAGTGTCAGAAAATTCCAAAAAAAAAATAGTTTGTTGCTTCGTTTCGTCATATTTCCCTTCCAGTAAATTTTTTATATTTTTTGCATTTGGTTTCCATGAAAAATTACATAAAAACTCCAAAAAGATTGCATTTTTTATTGTTATGTCTTAAGTCCAAAAATTTCAAAAAAACATCTTGCATTCGTCGTTGTATTTGGTTTATAGGAAAAATAAAATTTGGCTAAATTTGGATTAATTTCATATTAAAATTAAATTGGCTAAGTTGCATATTTTCTTAATAACCTAGTTTATCCATATTTGTGCATTTGCATTTTATTACATAAAAAATTAAAAAAATCCTGCTTGAAAAACCATGATCGAATTCACCTAATCTGATCCGAAGTTGTTCCTTTGCCTCCTTGAGTCGACCCTAGGGCTTGCCCATGTTAAAAAAACATCAAACCACACATGAGTTAATTAATCTGTTATTCTATTCGTGCGATCAATTTTTGATCGATCCTAATTGCCCAACTACAACAAACGTGGTATTTTTAATCCAATTAAAAAAAGGTAATTTTCAGACACGTCAAATGGCGTCGTTGTCGGGGAGGCAAACAACTTAGGATTTTTGGTTTTCCATTCCCAGATAGTCTGATTCCCGATTTTTCTTGTGAATATTTCTCTATTTATTTATTTGTTTATTTTATGTCGTTCTCTCTGACCAATGTTTATTTTTGTGCGAGGAACACGAGGCACCAAAGGTGATTCACTAAGAAAGTCGAAGAACAAACATCGATTTAAACTGAGTGGTTTTGAGAGAATTTGTAAAAAAGTGTCTGCATTTACAACGGTTCCCATTTGGGTTCTCACGCGTGTAATTGAATAATTAAAAGAGTCTGTGTTGTGTGGTTGATTAACGTAGGATACGACATGGACTCACAGCTCTTAGAGCTTTCTTAGGACCGTTTGTGCTCGTAGTATCTAGGACCATACTTCACCATTAAAAGACACACTTAGACCCCAGAACTTAGCCAAATTTAACTTGTTCTTCACTCTCTAATAGAACCGCTTGTCTAGGAGCGGTGTTTCATCGATTGCATTTAGCACAAAATTTAAATTCTATTTTGCATCCCGCATGTAGAGCGTGGGGATCACTATAAGTCTTCTGAACTTGACATACATCATCGACTTATCGTGCATGGGCTTTTCTCGACTCCTTCCCCCTTGGTTTTTAACTTAGGATTAAAGGAAATTGGGACTAGAATATAGGCGTGCCTTGTGTATTGGACTAATCAAGTGGTCATCTAACTTAAAATCTGGACTACTAAACAAATTGACCAAAAAATGACAAAAATTAACCCTTATTTGCGGGAGAGTAACCCTGACCTTGATTTCAGGCAGAGTGAGGGTACAGAGTGTGTGTGCACACCCTAAGATAGAGCCAAAATCCCCGCCTTCCATATCACGTACCTCGATCCTGACAAATATCACGGGCTGAATTTCTTGAGGTTCAACTGACCAGTACCAAGTAGCCTCCGTCTGCTTCGACAGGTAGATAGGGGTGAAGCAGCGGTAGACCACGACAAGTTGCTAGTAATCTTCTAGGGTGAAGTTATAAGCCTTGTCAGCCTCCGCCTACTTCGGTTGGTAGACAGGGGTAGGTCCTTGAACTTCTCAGCTGGTGATATGAGCGAAGAGAGGAAGGACGTTGGTATCTTAGGCGACAGGTTAAACATGGGACACACATCCAGCTTTGAGCCGACTTCCCTTTAGGCTATGTAATCCTTGCTATTTGCTTGAAAATCGTAAAATCAACCAGATTAATCGGACCCGACTTTGGGTCCTTCGCCTTGTTGAGTGTGAACTTAGGGTTTGCTCGTGTTTGTCTTTGTGTCTGTCCGTGTGTGTTATTCTGTGTAATTGCACGTTTTATACCTCAATCTGCTTACATTCATCATTTCCTCTTCAAGATGTCGGGAGTGGTCCCCATACCCTGAGACCTTTGGTCATTCCTCCTCGACCATATACCGTTCATCTTCGCCTTCTCCTTCTTTCATGTATCCTCTTCCATCCACGGGAGACCCTTACCCGTGGTCGGTTCCACCTCGATCCGATTATGAAGTCAGAACTTCGTCTGACTTCTCCACTTCTTCGCATTTCTCACCTACTCCATATTCTAACACTCCGGATCCAGTTCTATCTTGAGCTGTCTATCCTTATTCTCGAGAGCTAGAATCAATGAACCATATGAAGAGCAAGCCACTACCGAGACAAATGACTGACAGAATAACATGGTCGATCGAACATACTGAATAGAGAGGCATGCAGCTTATGATATTTCTGACTTGACTGACCCTAATAATCGAGCCTACATTAACCAACCTTCACATCACACATTTGGAGAGCCTGCACATTCACAGGATTGGACTCATAGATTCAATTTAGGAACCCCCTCTTTATTGACTCCATCATATGAGGCTCCGACCAATATCTGCCATTCAGATGGTCCATACTCGACCCATCATTACATGCAGAGTCTAGGTATGTTGAGTATGAGACCCCAATATCTCAGCAGTATCCTCCAATTGAGCAGAACTCTCCCATGATTCGTCGTGAGAATTTTGTGGAGGATGCCATCTCTAGACTTATTGAGAAAAATGAATTATTTGGTAACAAGTTGAGAGATGTCATGGAAATATTGCACTCAATTTCTGCCAGATTGGGTATGAAAGTGGAAAAGGAAGTAAAGATATTTGATGTTGAAAATTGAGCGAGCATTAGGGAACCCACACATTTTGTACAACTGGAGTCTATTCTACCTTCCTCTTTTACTAACCACTTTCCCTCCAATCTCGAGTCTGCATTTTCTCCCTCCCCTCCTTCACATATCAAAACACCAAAAAAATTGAAAATCTTAAAAAGACAAAAAATGAAAAATCAGAAAATCTCATAAAAATAGAAAATGAAAAAGATCTAAAAAAATTAGATCCTGCCCTAAGGGAAGCACTCGATGAGAAACTGATTTTTAAGCTTCCCTTAATAAAGGCCATAGATCACTTCCCCGACCTCAAATGATTTGTGAGAAGTAAATTGATGCCTAAGAGGTCGGGCAATAAGAGGACAAGGACTGAGAGATGATGAGCGACCCGAGTGACTAAGGAAAGAAAGATGTCAATGGTAATTGCGACCTCAACCTCTTGGGCCGGAAGCTCAATCAAGAAAAATCAAGAACCACCAAAATCAAAGATAAATCGATAAAACACGAGAGCGGTCCTCGCTATTTTATTTTACCTGGTATAGCTACCAAGGTTGAACACAAGGAGCACGAGATGGCCGAGACAGCCTACGAAGTAGTCAAAACTAAAAATAAAAAAAACAAAGGTATTTTTGGTGGATTTTTAAGTATTTTTATTTTTTTTTGTATTTTTAATAATAAGGAAAATTTAAAGACAAGTGAAAAAGCCAACAAATAATATTTATAAAACACTACAAATAAAGTCAAAAAATCAAATCAAAATGTTTTTATGGTTTTTATATTTTTAAGTGTTTTTGGTGAATTTTTCAAAATTTTTCAATTTCAGTTGATTTTATAAAAATCAAGAAAGGGGAAAACAGTGGATCAATGTGCAGCCAGACTTGAA
Organism: Ottelia alismoides; assembly: GCA_037367405.1. Taxonomy (NCBI): domain Eukaryota; kingdom Viridiplantae; phylum Streptophyta; class Magnoliopsida; order Alismatales; family Hydrocharitaceae; genus Ottelia; species Ottelia alismoides. Next base: position 834,413 of record JAZKJV010002677.1, read on the forward strand.
AGGCCAATTAAAAATAAATAATTGGCCTATATAAATCTGGATACAATTTTTTTAAAAGTAAATAAAAAAACTAAATTACAGAAAAAAGTTTGCATTTTTTTGAATTTTATAGAATTTTAAGAATTTTTGTAATGTTTTTAATGTTTTTTTTAATTTTTTTGGGTTTTCTAAGTCTATATGAGATAAAATTCTGACAAAAGCTTAAAAATAACACAACAATCAAATACATTTTTTTTAGAATTTTTAGAAAAGTTTTTATATTTTTCTTTGATTTTCTATGTTAGACAGTAGTAAAAATCAAGGTTTTTGATTTTTTAAAAATAACAAAAAGCCACGAAAATGTACGAAAATATTAGTGAAATTTTTACACAGTGGCAGGAGCCACGTATCCAAATTTCACTTAATTTGGAGTTTAATTGATATTTTATTCAACACAAACAAGGCACACAACAAGCAAGGACCTAAGTGCAAGAAAACATACTTCCAGGGCCAAACGGTAATAAATATAAAAAGCCCAGGGGAGCTTATGCAAAAATCCCACTATAACACGCGCACAACACGTGGTTCATGCACAGAAGGGCATAAGTGCAATTCTTATTTAAAACGATGCACACAGTAACAACCAACAAGTTCAAGGATAAAAGTGCAATTAACCCACACCCTCACGTGTCGATGCACGTGTCTCACATAAACATGAACTATTTTGCAAATTCTATAAACCTAAGGTCCTAGATGCAAATGTTCTAAAATGAAAAGAAGTATTAAAACTATTTACAGGACTAAACGACAAATACAAAAAGGACAGGGGCCTAAGTGAAATTACCCCTTTATTAATTATCGACGGCTGAAGGGGTGCCACGTGGAGATCTGACGGTGGGGCGATGGTGCCTCTTCAGCGATGGACGTCCCTGATTAGATACCAGATGGATCGGACGTCTATGAGCCTCCCTCGAAAGGATGGTGGAGATCAGTATTGGCAGAGGGGCGAGGGTCTTGGATCAATCGGTGATAATCGGGGCCCGGGGTTTAAGTGAGCGTTGATCAGATCGATCCGAGAAAATTGGGAGAAATCGGGTAGGAATCGGATCCGGGCACAAAAATGGTCCAGGGGGGGAGTTGACCGGGGGTCAACGATCCCCTGTGGACCAATAGAAAAATTCCATTGGAAATTATTTTAAAAGATCAAAATAATATAGATAATGACCTTATTTCAAAATATTTACAAAATGAAAAATATTTATTTATTTTCAAAGATTTTTTAGTGATTTTTATTTATTTATTTTTTTGAAAAGAAATTAGGTATTTACATTATATTATTATTATATACATGTATATTTACCTATGTGTTTTTTATTTTTATTTTTAATATTTTATCTATGTACATTTATTCCCATTTTATAATTTATTTATTTACATAATAAAATATGGAATATAAAATGATATTTATTGGATTTTTATTATTTATTTATAAGGGTAAAATAAATACTTCTTTTATTTATATGGTATATTTACACTAAAGAGAGAGAGAAAGTATTTATTTTTATTTTTATTTTATTTTCCCCATTTTTATTTTATTTTTATAAATATATACACATTAATAAAAACTTTTTATTTTTGTTTTATTTTAATAAAATAAAATAAAATATGTACATGAAGGAGCATTTTATTGGGAATGGCCCTATCTCTCTCTACTTTGGTTCTTTTGCGGTCAGGCCAATGCTTGGCCCTCCCTTGGGTTCGAGTCACTCGATATTTATTCTAAATATCTCCTTCTTTTTCTTTGTCTCTTTATTCTTTTATTTTTGCACAAAAACATGCTAATTATTAATATTTACATAATGCATGTAATTTGCTAAATTATTCTATTTACACATATATACATGGTGTTTTGCAAAGGTTTTGTAGCTAAAATAGAAGAATAAAGAGTGATGAATGGGGATTCACCACCCCTATACTTAACTTTTCTAGTCCCTTAGCAAACACTTATTTGAAAAAGAAGTGAAAATGAAAAGAAAAAGAAAAAAAGGGGAAAATGCATGGATCAATGTTGATTATTAAACTTGCCTTCATTAGATTGAAGTATGGAGCTCGGTCAGATCTTAGGATTATTAATGTGTCAGAACCTTATTTGGATTTAGGTTTAAAACTTAACAACCTCTAAGATCCACTAGTCTATAGTCAAGACTCATCAATAATCCAGATCAGAACAAGTCTACATACACAAACCCTGAAGACCATGAATCTTTCCTTGCACAGTGTAAGTGAGGTATAGCTCTCCACCTCAGAAGTAGCAAAATGACAACCCTCCCCAACAAGGTAACTCTATGACCCTAGTCTGGCCACTCTTTCCTCGAGGAGCGGGGTATTCCCTTCTAAGTTCAAGTTCAACCAGCTCAAGAAGAGGGGGAAGAAGAGAATGGACCATGGCCAGTGTAGCCATGTATCCCTGGGAGCTCAACCAGTGTAGCTAAGTCTCCCTGCTGCAAGCTTCATAAGATGGAACATGAGTCTCAAGCTTTGCTTATTGCACTATATACACTCCGGTGGGATTATCATTTTCTATCAGACCCACCACTTTTTTTGGAGTTATTCTTTTCTTTTTGCATTTTTTGATGTGCATCTATACACCATATCTACAAAGTGCAGCATATATACATAAGGAGTTTTTCCTCTTGAGCCAGTAGACTATCCCTCTTTTGAAGCATTATTGCAACCCACAACTCCTGTCGTTAGACCTCATGGCAACCAGACCAAGTTGAGATGCACTTCCTTCACTATAAGAAGAAGAGAGGTTCCGCCTAGAAGTACCACCCTCATATGCTACCCCAAGTCAAGGAAGACTGCCTCCTCACCACTTCATCCGTAGGGAGCTCGGTGTAAAGTGCGGGTCCAAGTCAAGCCATTGTCTATATGAGTCATGTGTGTGTTGTTAAGTGCTCTACTTAGGCTCACGAGATGACATATGATCATAGCCTAGTGGACTCAAAGAATTAAGTCACCATGGACCTAAAAAGTCTCAACCATAAGCCCTATAAGGTTCCTCTTATAATTAGGTGGATTAAGATCTTAACCAAGCTCCATTTTTCAATTTAATTCCAGGATAGTTTAAATGTCAACTATGAACCAGGAAAAACTATACAAATATTTACAAAGATGCTATTTACAAAATATTTACATGTGCAAAATTTTTGAAAAATGTTCTGAAAACATGGATGTATGCATGAATGCAAGTTTTGCAAAAAAAATGTACACACATTTACACAAGGTTTTTGAAAACTCTTGATTTTCAAAATAATTTATAAAAAATTTGTACTATATAAATAATTTTTGATATCAAAAATATTTACAAGCTTTTTACACAAAAGATTTTTACAAACATTTTTACAAAAATAATTGGTACAACTAGCTATGTATGTGCAATAAAAGAGTTTTTATTTATAAGTAAAAAAATTTAATTTTTATGGATTTTTGGGTTTTAGCCATTTTTATTTATTAACACACTCACACAAAGTACGAGTTATGGCTAAAGTATATATGGAATATATACACACCCCCCTATACTTAGCTCGAACGATGTCCTCAGAGTCAAGAGCAATGAAGAAGACATAACTCATGCTTAGTATAGGGAAGTGAAAAGGAAGGCTATATACAAAGATGAATAGAAATACAAGAGGATCTCAGGGTTTCCCCCTATACTTAGGATCAAATAATCCTAAGTATAGCAGGCTGTACACAAAGGGAAATCTGAGTGGGAATGTACAGGGTCTACCTCCCCTATACTTAAGGTAAATATCCCTAAGTATAGGCAACACGGCAGAGGCAGAAAAACACGAAGAAAACAAGTATATACAAGATGGAAGGGCTTCACTCCCCCTATACTTAAGGTGAAGAATCCTTAAGTATAGGCAACAATAGAAGTGATGAAACGAAACGAAAGAAACAACTCGGTGTTTCCACCCCCCTATACTTAGGATGAGGTATATCCTAAGTATAACAAAGATATTCCTATACAAGACCTGGGGTGAAAACAAAAATGAAAGAAAGAAAGATCACGACAAAACACGTATATGAAGGGTACAATGTTGAGGTGCCTCTCAACAAGTGCTAGGTTTTACGCCCCTAGCTGGGCACAAAGGCTAGGATAACACTGTGTCAAGGTTCAGGACGGCATTTGTAAGGCGAATGCCGTACTATCGTCGCAGTCTCGGTATGAGAACAACGACGAAATCAAAAGTGTAGATAATGACACCCAGGTAGGCAATCAGGCGGGTGTCTGCTACCGGCCATGGGAAGATGTGATCGGGATCCGGTAGCAGAAAAGAAATCATCGGCTCAGGATCAGACTGGAGTGGAAGTGTAGAGCCGAAGAAATCAAATGTGGAGAAGGATGGATCAGTCATAGAATCCTCCACGTCGATCCGTGTCTCAAAGAGGTATAGAAAGTAAAGCTCAGGAGACTCTATAAGAAAACTGATATCTGATGCATATAATAGAGATAAATCGGGCAGATCATCGGATATCTCCAGGATTGGCTCATCCTCGCGAGGGTCATCGAGGTGAGAAGATTCAGAATCAGAAGTATCAGAAGACTCGATTGCGTGATCCGTCAGATCGGATACACTCTCAGAAGGTGAAACCGAGTACACATCGTGTATGGCATTCTCCCGCAGATAACCCTCGTGGAGGAATGCAAGATCATCGGTGAGAAATAGAGGATTATGATCTATCAAGGCATCTGCGCTGCTGTTAAGCACCCACTCTGTGCACCAGGATGCATCATCATCTGAAGTCCGGCTCTCGGCAATCTGGAAGCAGGAGAAGGTACTAGTCAACACCGCGAAGGCTGGCACTGTGTCTGCGGCTGATCCTCGCTCTGCGCCAATGATGGCTGCTATCTGGTCCTCAGCAAGTGTATCTGTCTCATCAAGTTGGAGGACAAAAGGCTCGAATACGAGACTATCTATGTCTGATCTCTCAGAGTGGTGCCCTATATCGAGCTGTGGCTGCTGGGCTGAGTTATGGTATCTATCTGACCTCGAGAACTGTCTCTGCAGAAGAGAAGCTGAATCGTCCTAGCCTAGAAACTGTAATGGCTGGATCGATGGCTGTAGTAGCGGGGGCTCCTCCGTCTCTTGGAGTATCAGAAGATCTGATATCCAAGAATCGTCGACTGAGAACTCTAGGGCTGACTCGAACTCTAGCTGGAAAACCAACGGGAACTCGAGTAGATTCTGGGTCAGAATCTCCACTATAGCAATTATCTCCTCTGTACTTTGTGGTGCTGCGAAATCCAAGTCCTCGGGCTGGTGTGTAGAAACTGTATCCTTATGTAGTACGACACACCCCACTGGTGCTGCAACATCCTCATGTGTTGTCCCGACCACGACATCTCGTGAAGATGGTCTATGTAAAAGTAACCTCGAGATGGTATCTAGTAAGTCAATGTCGGAACTACGGTGTGAACCGCCACATGAGGTAATCACTAGTGCTAACTGCTCCGCGGTCATCCCCCGCATGGAGATCTCAATAAGGTCAGTCAGTGAAAGTCCGTGCTTGGGAAATCTCCTCAAGAGGTCAAGGAACTTCGGCCATGCCTCGTGCAGTGGCTCCTGGGGGTCTACTGAAAACTCTATGATAATAGACCGCATCATATCTGCTCTACGCTGGGGAAAGTATCTCTGTAGAAACTCTTGGCGTAGCTTTCCCTAAGTAGCGAATCTCCTCCCCAATCGTCTGTGCCATCTCATGGCTCTATCCTGAAGCGTAAACGGGAAGGTCTTCAACATCATCTCCTCTACAGTGATATCTGAATAACGTTGTGTCCTGCAAAACTCCTCGAAGTAGGACAGGTGAAGATAGGGCTCCTCATGCACCTCCCCTGAAAATATCGGCAGTCTGTGAATAAGCTCCAAATCTAGGATGAATGAACCTAATGTAGAAGCTGACTGAGCTCCCTGTCCTATAGCTCATCCACCATACTGGCATGTGAGACATCTGATACTCGCATCTGCTCAATCTGATCGCATACGAGGTGCACTCTCAACTCAGCAATGGCATCGTCCGGGCCTCGCATCTGCTCCATCTGATCTCCGCGGACGTCTAGCGCAGCATGCCTAGAGTAATGAAAGGGATGTGTGGGAGGGAACGGGAGGTTGGTCGGAGATCCGACCTCCCTCAAAGGTGGACTGAACTGATGGTCAGAAGATGGATAAGCCGCAAGAGTCGGCAAGAAGTGAGGGGGGGTCCATCATCCAGGGATAGAGGAGAGGAAGAAATAGAAGACTGAAGGGAGGATGGGTGGGAGAAAGATAGATGAATAGATAGAAGAGAAGATAGATGGGGAGAAGACAGAAGGGATCTGGACACACACAAGATGAGAAAGCAAACTCCCGATTCACCTACTCAACACTGAGCTGAAGACCATAAGGGATCGGTCAATTATCTTGTCAATTTTATTTAGGTGATCAAGTCAGTTCTTCAGAGCGATTACCTAAGCTGATAGGAATCCAATCTGCCTACCAGACTGTCCCGTATAAAAGGCCGGTAGTCTGATTGGGGTTTGGATATGGCTCTAACCTAAGATGCGGGTCACTCTCTCGCTCATCCAAACCAAACAAGGAGGGGGTTACTCTCCCCAAGACAGATTTTTTAAATGATGTGTCTTTTATGTCAAGTGTGATTAGCAGTCCCTATTTTATTGTTTTTCTTTTTATGTATTTTTCAAAAATCGTCTAACGAATTTTCCGATTTCCTTTTATTCCTAAGTCCAGAAAAACGGGGGGGGGGGGGGAGAGGAAAAACAGGAAAGCCGATGCGCGACAAAATCAATGATGCATGCACAAGATAGAAGGCGTACCTGACTCCAATAGTCTACATGCAATTATGATCCGCGCATAAATATAAACTAACTATATGGATGCAATGCGAGAACTGTCCTACACAGAAGCTCCTATTATCGTGAAGCACTGATTTTATTTGCCTAAGTCCAAATGTAATCTATAGGAACCAATATTCTTATTATGGCTGCGGACCTAAGGCTACCTGGCTCAACGAAATAAAAACCTAAGTCTAGGAGCTCAAGCACAGAAATCCACGTGAAATCAAAGAAAAGAAAAGCGGCAAACCCAAAACAGTGGTGGGGTCCACCGAGCACACCGGTGCTTGGCGAAACAGACCCCGCAATCACAAATCTTTGAGAGTCTGGGTACCTGTATTATCATAATTAAATGTTCTGCAAAAAGTAAACTAATCTAAACTAAAGCTATCTACGCGGCTATTCCGCGGCTCCCGCACTCTTGCTCGGTTCCTCACGTCCTCCTACGGCTCTATGCAGAAAAGAGCCGCCTCCGACTCCCACGGTTGCTTCAGCTTCCAAAAAAGCCGCCTCGGTCCTCGGGCCCTCACAAGAAATCAAACAGAAATGTATGCCAGACACATATTATTATAAAAATAGATAAAATAAAATGAAATAAACTATGTGCAAAAATGGAAATATACACACAAAATAAAAATAAATAAAAACAAAACAAAACAAAACAAAACAAAATAAAATAAAATAAAATAAAATAAAATAAAAGAAGATAAAATAAAAAGAAAACAAAGAAAATCAAAAAGCCGCAAAAAGCCGTGGACGAAAGAAAAGCCGCGGACAAAGCCACGAAAAACAAAACAGATCAAAAATGAAAAACAAAGACTACTAAGCCGTGCTCCCCGACAACGGCGCCATTCTGATGAGCGGCTCGAGCGACTAAGGCAAGAAAGGTGTCAATGGTCGTTGCGACCTCAACCTCTTGGGCCGGAAGCTCAATCAAGAAAAATCAAGAACCACCAAAATCAAAGATAAATCGATAAAACACGAGAGTGGTCCTCGCTATTTTATTTTACATGGTATAGCTACCAGGGTCGAACACAAGGAGCACGAGATGACCAAGACAGCCTACGAAGTAGTCAAAAATAAAAATAAAAATAAACAAAGATATTTTTGATGGATTTTTAAGTATTTTTTATTTTTTTGGTATTTTTAATAGTAAGGGAAATATAAAGACAAGTGAAAAAGCCAACAAACAAATATTTATAAAACACTCCAAATAAAGTCAAAAAATCAAATAAAAAATGTTTTTATGTTTTTTTATATTTTTAAGTGTTTTTGATGAATTTTTCAGAATTTTTCAATTTTTAGTTGATTTTATAAAAATCAAGAAAGGGGAAAACGGTGGATCAATGTGCAGCCAGACTTGAAAGGCCAATTAAAAATATATAATTGGCCTATAAAAATCTGGAGATAATTTTTATGAAAATTAAATACAAAAATTAAATTACCAAAAAAGAGTTTGCATTTTTTTTAATTTTATAGAATTTTTAAGAATTTTTGTAAGGTTTTTAATGTTTTTTATTTTTTTTGAGTTTTCTAAGTCCAAATGATATAAAATTGTGACAGAAGCTTAAAAACAACACAACAATCACATACAATTTTTTTAGAATTTAAGAAAAGTTTTCATATTTTTCTTTGATTTTCTATGTTAGACAATAACAAAAATCAAGGTTTTTGATTTTTTTAAAAATAACAAAAAACCACGAAAATGTACCAACAATTTAGTGAAATGTTTACACAGTGGAAGGAGCCACATGTCCAAATTTCACTTAATTTGGAGTTTAATTGATATTTTATTCATCATAAACAAGGCACACAACAAGCAAGGACCTAAGTGCAAGAAAACATACTTCCAGGGCCAAATAATAACAAATATAAAAAGCCCAGGGGCCCTTATGCAAAATCCCACTATAACACGCACACAACACGTGGTTCAGGCACAGAAGGGCATAAGTGTAATTCTTATTTAAAAAGATACACACAGTAACAATCAACAAGTTCAAGGATAAAAGTGCAATTAACCCACACCCTCACGTGTCGATGCACGTATCTCACATAAACAAGGACTATTTTGCAAATTCTATAAACCTAAGGTCCTAGATGCAAATGTTCCAAAATAAAAAGAACTATTAAAACTATTTACAAGACTAAATGACAAATACAAAAAGGACAAGGGCCTAAGTGAAATTACCCCTTTATTAATGATCGACGACTGAAGGGGTGACACGTGGAGATCTGACGGTGGTGATGCGCTGGTGCCTCTTCAGCGATGGACGTCCCTGATTAGATCCCAGATGGATCGGACGTCTATGAGCCTCCCTCGAACGGATGGTGGAGATCAGAAATGGTAGAGGGGCTCGATCGGACGGTGGTGGAGGGTCCTATAAGAACACGACGCTGGCGAACTTCGTCGGCCTAGTACACACGATGGAGGGCTCCTCCGGAGCTGCTGAGAAGGGGAAAAGAACGCCTACGCTGGTCCGTTGCTGGTGGCGGTCTCCGATGAGGCCAGCAGTGTCCAGGGTGCTCCGACGACTTCGAGGACCTGGGGGTTCTGCGCCTGAGTGGTTCGACCTCCAGATGAGGTCGCTTTGACCTACAAGATGCACAGAACGAACCCTGGGTCGAGGGCAAAATGCCTCGACCCGGTCACGAGCGGAGGAGGTGGTCTGGTGAGGCGGAGCAAAAGTCTTCGGTGAGGCGACGACGGAGGAGACCTATTCCTTGGTTTCAGGGTGAACCAAGGTGAATGAATGGGTGGAGAAGGTGGAGGGAAGTCTGACGGAGGTGGTAGGATGGTCGGAAGGCTGAATGGGTGACCGAAATGGCGTGAAATCGATGGTGGATGTCGGAGCTCAGAATCAGAAAAATCGCAAATAAAGAGAAGCTAAAGGAAATCTAACCTAACGGATGGCTGTGTTCGTCTAGGCTGGAGGTCGGGGACCTCCTGGGCCATCGCCTCGATGGCTCAATGGGGCTAGAGGCTCTAGCTCACCTCGCGGCGGAGCACGGCGATGGTCCTCGCCAGATTAGTGGTTCCCGGCTTCCCGTGCCTCGCTACGACCCTCTCTCACACGGTTGTCACTCAGGTGAGGGAGAGGAGCTCACTGGCGACGAGGGGGAAGGCCAAAGATGGCGTGAAAGTGCGGCGGAGGTGATGTCTTATACTAGTAGGGGTCCGACAAGGAGGGAGGTTGGGTGAGTGAATCGGAGCTCGTATCCCTAGGCAGATCCCCGGGCGAGGGTCTTGGATCAATCGGTGATAATCGTGGCCCGGGGTTTAAGTGAGAGGTGATCGGATCGATCCGAGAAAATTGGGAGAAATCGGGTAGGAATCGGACCCGGGCACAAAAATGGTCCAAGGGGAGGAGTTGACCGGGGGGTCAATGATCCCCCGTGGACCAATAGAAAAATTCCATTGGAAGTTATTTTAAAAAATCAAAATAAAATAAATAATGACCTTATTTCAAAATAATTACAAAATAAAAAATATTTATTTACTTTCAAAGAATTTTTTAGTGATTTTTATTTATTTTTTTGAAAAATAAATTAGGTATTTACATTATATTATTATATACAGGTATATTTACCTATGTGTTTTTTATTTTTATTTTTAGTATTTTATTTATGTACATTTATTCCCATTTTATAATTTATTTATTTACACCATAAAATATGGAATATAAAATGATATTATTGGATTTTTTTATTTATTTACAAGGGTAAAATAAATACTTCTTTTATTTATATGGTATATTTACACTGAAGAGAGAGAAAGTATTTATTTTTATTTTATTTTTCCCATTTTTATTTTATTTTTATAAATATATACACATTAATAAAAACCTATTTTTATTTTTGTTTTATTTTAATAAAATAAAATAAAATATGTACACAAAGGAGCATTTTATTGGGAATGTCCCTATCTCTCTCTACTTTGGTTCTTTTGCGGTCAGGCCAATGCTTGGCCCTCCCTTGGGTTCGGGTCACTCGATCTTTATTCTAAATATCTCCTTCTTTTTCTTTGTCTCTTTATTCTTTTATTTTTGCACAAAAATATGCTAATTATTAATATTTACACAATGCATATAATTTGCTAAATTATTCTATTTACACATATATACATTGTGTTTTGCAAAGGTTTTGTAGCTAAAATAAAAGAATAAAGAGTGATGAATGGGGATTCATCAAGAGACACATAGTGTCTATGGCCACCTCCTTGGTGATGGGGAGAAAGATCAAGAGCCGCAGAGTGAAGTGGTTGCTCCGAGTTGATTGTGAAATCAAAGACGCCATTTTTACCCATGCGAGAATCAATGATGACTCACCGATAAATATCCTCCCGACCTATGTGTTTGACAATCTCAAACTCAGGCCACTTAGGAAGTCCAGAGTGATCGTTCAGCTGGCCGATCGATCCATAAAACGAGCGAGAGGAATCACTTCAGTCATCACGACTTTCCAAGGTGCTCTACTCCAGGTGGACTTCACGATCATTGACATTGACCACCAAGGAGAGTTTACCCAGTCTCCTATAATTCTCGGAAAGCCATTCTTAGCCTTGGCTAAGGCAACTATATACTGCGAGACTCAGGAAATCGATTTCATAGCATTGGGAGCACTTAGACCTCACCCATTCTTTGACACACTCTACTCTAAGGTGACCCTCATATCCGCAGACAATCGCTACCACCGAGAGATAGATGAGTCCCGTCTCTCTACTGCACCTGAGTAACCGATTGTCTGGATGACCGTTGGTTCAACGACTCCCCACACCTCCATTTCACCAACTACTTGCACCACCACCGTGACAACTTCTAAGGAGGACTCACGACCCGAAGCTATCACTGAGTTGGACACGACTTTTGCTGACCACATCCCAGACCACATCCCAGACCTTCCAAGCAGACAACCAGAACTGAATTAAGCCCACTTAAAACCACGGTTTCTCCTTCCTCTAGTCGGTTATCCAGTGATAGGAAGTCGAGAATTGATTCCTCGAGGTGTTCCCTCGAACCCCTCAAGGTGCATCACTCTCCTCTCTCTCTCAATTATTCAAGTTCTAGAAATCCGACTAAGAAAGTTTCCTTCATCATTTTGGAGAAGGAATTTTCAGAGGAATCCTCATCAGGTCCGGATAAGGTGGTTTATTTGGGTGAACTCTGATCGGCTGTTCTTAAACCATATCTTAGCAACTGGCCGTGTGTCGACCCTCGTTGGAAGATCCATACACCTCAATATTATTCATCTGAGGACGATTCCGATAGCGACACATATGTATATTATCCACCTCCTCGCTCCCGCAAGAAGCTTCATCACAAACCTTCTTGATCCTTGTATATTCTCACTCCTCCTTCTATATATTTTCTTTCCCTCCCTCCCTATTGATTCGAATCATTCACCCCAACTCCATATCATTTCATTTTATGGCTATACTTAGGATGACCAAATCCTAAGTATAGGCGGAAGAGTGACCCGAGTCTCTTCATCATTCTCTGTATATTTTCTAGATCTCATCGGTTCTCACACTCACTCATGTCCTATACTTAGGCTGACTAGAGCCTAAGTATAGGGGAAACCGATGCCCATCATGTATATATAGTCTTCCATATTCCCCTCTTAAACTCGCTCGCCCCATTTTTTATTTTCTTCTACACTTAGGCTGCCAGAGCCTAAGTATAGGGGGCGGAGCGTCTTCTATATTTTTTGTTATTTTAGATCTCCTACGCTTAACACGAGCTATGTCTTTTTCCTCGCTTCTCGTACTCTGAGGACATAGCACACTCTAAGTATAGGGGGTGTATATATTACATATATACTTTACCCATAGTTCGTACTTTCGCCTATTTTTGTATATATTATGCAATAATTATGGGGTGGGTAAAAAATGAAAAAAATATTGTAAAATACATGTATATTGTATAATATGTATAATACTTGTATAAAAAGTTGTAAAATTCTTGTAAATAATACTCTTGTAAAAATTGTTGTAAAATATGAGGTATAAAAAACAAAAAAAAACAAAAATAGGTTTCTTATTTACTCTTGCATATCATCCTTGCATTAAAAAAATATGGCTTGCACTACATTCATCTACACATCATGTCATCTGCATCTCATCAGCATATTTAGCATATGCAAAGTGAAAAGGTAGTGGGTTCTGAACCAAGTTATGAATAGATGTCGAGGATGTATTTGATTTGACCTTAATCTACCTAATTTCAGAGGAACCTTATAGGAACTGAAGTTAAGATTTTTCAGGTCGAGTGACTTAATTCTTTGAGTCTGCAAGTCTATGTTCACGTGTCATCTTGATTGGTCTGAGTAGAATATTTCGTACACATGCACGATTCTTTTAGAAAGTGACCTAACTTGTACAAGCACCATGCATGTATCTCTTCATTGATGAGGTGGTGAGGAGGTAGAATCCTTTAGCTTGGAGTAGCACATGGGTGGAAACATCCGCCCTCCTCTAGGGAGGGTAGTGCATCTCAACCTAGTCTAGTAGTGTTGAGGTCTAAGGACGGGATGCTGTGGGTTGCAGTAAAGCTTCAAAAGAGGGAGAGTCTACTGGCTCAAGAAGAAAACCTTCTTATGAACATGCTGCACCTTGTATATATGTAAAAAAAGAAAAAAAAAGAAAAAAAAGAGAACAAAAAAGTGATCAGACCGGATTGAAAATAAAATGCATGCGGAGTATGTATATTTGCAAGGCATATGCTTCAAAGCCTCATACCATTGAAGCCTGCAGATGGATGACTTGGCTACACTAGTCAAGCATCCTAGGATATGTAGCTACACTGGCTACCGTCCATTCTTCTCTCCATCCCCTCTTCTTCTGGTTGCACTTGAACTTAGAAGGGTATACCCCGCTCCTCGAGGAAAGAGTTACTGGACTGGGAAATTAGAGTTACCTTGTTAGAGGAGGTTGATTCTTTGCCATTTCTGATGTGGAGAGATATATTTCACTTACACAGTACAAGTAAGATTCATAGTCATCAGAAATTTGTGTATGAGGATTTGTTCTGACCTGACTATTGAGGCATCTTGAATAGAAGACTTTGTGGAACTTAAAGTCTGTTAGGTCTTAAATTCAGATCCCAATAAGGTTCCTCCATACTATTAGTCCAGAGGTTGAGTCAAGCTCCATTTTCACCTTTTGTTCATGACCTTGGTATAGAACCCAATTTCATTTCACTATTGCATTTCATTTTAGTTGCTCGTGAACGAGCAAGGTTTAAGTATAGGGGGTTGATGAATCTGTGATTCATCACTCTAAAAGTTGAAAATAGAGCTTTGTTCCCGAGTAATTAGCTGCATTTCATCATTTATATTGTATAATTAGCATTCATGCATGCATAAATAATATCTGCATATTATCATTCATATTTGCATTAAATAAGAAGCCAAATTCACTTGTAAATATTCACATGTATATTAGATAAAATACCATATTTGTATCTATTTTGTACTAACTCCAAATCCAATAAAATCAACTCTATAATTTATATATTACTAACACTAATAAAGTAAAAATATCAAAATAATATTAACTTGTAAAATTGTCCAATAAAACCCCAAATCCAAGTTTGAGACCATGAACCTTAAAATGTACATATCTCTCTCATACAGTGTCTGATTTATGTATACTCACTTTTAATGTAATAAACATTCAAAGATCTTCAAAACAAGACCAATTTCAATTAAAATCGGAGACCGTATGTGAAACTTAGGTTTTGTGCCCCTATTGTATATTGTACATATTGACAAAAATATCCTTTATTTTATCCTTTAATTTTCTTAATTATGAAAAATCCAAAAAAATCGATTAAATTGTAAATATGCCTTTAATATTTCATCTATTTTTATTTTGATTTTCTCTTATTTCAAAATTACAAAAAATTGCAAAAGACTAAAATTTGTTTTTTTACCTATTAGATACCACCCAAAAATAAAATATGCATATGACTTCTTTTGATTTTCCTCCCTTCACAAAGTTTATAGATCTCATCGAGACGAGCAGCTTTTATGTTGACCACTTTTTGATTTGCCCCATTTTGTTATTTCTTTTCTATTTTTCTTTACATTTAATTTTTGTTTTTTTCTAGATGCAACACATGTCACCCTATTTTTTTAATTAATTTATTAATTCGTATTTTATTTTATTTTTTATTTTATTTTAATTAATTATTTTATTTATTATTTTCCCTTTATTAATTTTAATCTACTTATTTTATTTTATTTTTCTTTTTACTTCTTCATTACTTGTCCTCCACTCCAAGTCACCACTTTCTCCACCACTCCATTTTCTCCATTTCTTCTCCAACTTCCTTCTCCTCATCTTTTTATTCCTCTCATCCCCTTCATTTTTCTTCATCCGCCGTTTCGAGAGAAGAGAGGTCACGCCCCTTTAACCTCCAGATGATAGCTGAAGGAGACAAGTTGAGCGACAACAACCTTTCAGGTGAGATCCACAGTACCACGTTGCCGTGTAGCAAGCTTCCAATCAGGCTTGCTCAGCTTCACGGTGCATCCACCACACCGCTTGAGGCGACGACCGAAGTTGAGTTCTACCTCCTCCGATATCCGACAAACCACAGATAATCTTCTATCCTCATCTACTCATTTTATTTTATCTAACGATGTTTTTCTTTCTTGTTGTTCATAACCAAAACATCCTCATAAATACCACTGTGACGCCCCCAGGGATCCAGATACTCAGCAAATACACAACCACAACATATGATTCCACATTCGAAATACCAATCTTTGACAAACTTGCAGGAGAAAAGTAGAGAAGGAAGAACTCTATTTTTTTTATTTCCATTCCATTCAAACATCATGTCCACCAAAATATGTTTACAATATCTTAGAGATATAGCAACACATATACATCACCATGCACTTATAGTCACGTGCATACATCACCATCATATCTCTCAAAAAGAAGTACATGTGCAAAAACTCAACAGAACATGAATTCACTATACCATAAAAGAAGGGCTGCAACCAAATTAACCTTTTGCCGCTTACCATTGCGACTGTTGCTCCTGCAACCCTGCCGAATTCACGCAAATAGATTTATGAGAAAAGCGCCCAATACGGATATAGAACAACTAGAAAGGTAAACAGAAAGTGTACAAGAAGCAGTTGTGAAACTCACAAGGTATAAACAACTTCCCTGTTTCCAACATCTACTAAGAAACAACACTCCACAAAGAACAACCATCCCGTGGAAAGCGACTTCTAATCAACTCGATTTATAGTTCCAACCCAAAAATGAATATCTAGTGTACACAAATTGTAACTTATAAGAGAGTAGGATGATGCTAGAAAAATATTCTAAATCCACATTTCATCAATCGGGTTCACGACAGAAGGGCACGATTCGATTCAACAAATTTGATCCTGGACAATCGTTACTAATTAAATAGTTTTACATCTTTTTATTTAATAGGTCTCGGTGTCTTTCCTCACAAAGGTGCATCCGGGTACTTATACGTGGGGCCAACACCTATAAGTACTTAGAAGTCACGTCGGTAAGGAAAGATGAGCTTGGACTGTAGTTTAATGCTGCTTAGGGTCACAACTCACACTCCATGTTAGTAACACACATTCTCAAGAGGAGTTACATAGAGCCCGTAGGCCTCATCACCAGACGGAGATCACACAGAACACAGCGCAGCACAAAGCACAAGGTGCAAACCACTCGACGCCATGGCGGAAAAATCACTAAGACGCCAAAAGGAGCGCTTAAGCAGCACACACAACACACAATGAGCTAAAGCAGCATTAATCTCTCAACCAGGTTCTTACAGTTGTCCAAGTCTCTATCCGAGTTTCCAAAGAGGCATGCTTCTCCTTGAAGGTTTATTTTTCTTTATCGTAAACAAAATTTAATCCTCGAATAGATTCATGTAAGCTGATTTAGGCACCGAGCTGACTGGGGTCAAAAGCCTTAACCTCATTGCAATTCTCTATTTTCCCTATCCTATATATAGTAACTGAATCGTTAAGTAAAAGATACCCAAATAGGTTACCTTAGCCATTAAAGTAATATAAACCATCAAGTCAATGTAGGATATTATGCCCCACGTATACTTTTAATCTACTAAGAAAATTTGAAATGCCAACCTATTTAAGCCCCTTTTAGAAGTTATTGCGGTCCAATTCCTCATCGACAAGATTATAAATAGCAACTAAAATGACAAAATGTTGCATAAACTATTTAAAAAGATTCATTTTGCATTTCAGTCATTTAAAAATTTACCAATACCAGTCCAGCCTCTTTCTCGTGCTGAAAGTATTACATCAAGATGACTCAAGGTTTTTCTCAGCAAAGCAAAATTGTATAGCCATCTACAACAATTGGCAAAGAAACCCCCGGCACAAAATCTGGATAATACTACATGGACCACAAGTAATACATGTTATTTGTAAGAAGTCTCATGTTAACCCAATAGTGAAAGAAGCAATATAAATATTTACCAAATGTGCAGAATATTTCACCATTTTTTAGTAAAAGAAGCAATATAAATATTTACCAAATGACAAGATAGACCGTAGAAAAACAAACCCCTGGAGTATCAACATTTCAACAAAAAAATGAAATGGAGGGAAAATTTCCTTGCATAACAAAAAGAAGTTGATAAATAATGACGGTTACTGGACAAGAATATACACATACAAAATCCTTGGAATACTTATTAATATGGTTTGTGGGCACCTTTCAGCCTCCACACACAACCTAAGACATGTACTTGGCATATGGTGATGGCAATGGTCCCCAACCATCATGTCAACACCTCGGACAGCAAAGTACAACATCCAGAAGATAACATTCAACCGAATTTTTCCATTCTAAGTGCATCAAATATCATAAGGGTGTTTATGTTTAAACCCACTTCATGTTCCAGCATTTGCATCATAATCACCATTATTGTCATATAAGAGATAGAAACTAAATCAGAAAGTTTGAACGACCAACTGTGAAAATCACCTACGAAGAAATTTTACATTAGCAAAACCCTCGTGGTGTTCCCCAGTTTGCCTCAACCTCCATTCTCAATGGCATAACCACGCATATTAAGATTTGCATACAAAAGACATGGAAATCCAAATGGTTATTTACCTCGCAATCAGAATATTTGGTGTGCAATCAATTATCTCATATTCCATTGTGAAGGAAGGTGGAAATCACAGCCACAAATTCAACAGAGGGCTGCAGATACAAGACTCACCGTAGTTGTCTCTTATACCCAACATTCCCATGGGCATACATGCATCTTCCTTCTTCCAGAAGAAAAAAAATCAGATGCCCTGAAATGCACTACCGCAGTAGGTTCAAATGCAAGGTGAAAAGGGCCGAGCATAGAGCTCCCAGACCTTCAAAGGTTGGATGAAGGTATCCAGAACGGGCATCCAAAGTGCCTTGCGCTGCTTTCTTTATGTATTTAGGTTTTTGTTGTTTCCGTCTCCCACTCTCCTCATATCATAGGATATTATTCTCCAAGAACACAAAATTAGAGAACATAAATTCAACAGGAGCCCAAAACCCTCCAAAACTATGAGTGATCCCTCCCCCCCGGTGATGAAACCTCACGCGCATGCACGCCCCTGGACCTGCATGGCATCAACACCACTCCCGACGACGCCCATGCAGAAAAATGACACGAAACTCATGCAACCCAATGATGCAAACAGAAAATCTGAAATGTAAGGATCAAATTATGGAAAACGGCAACAAGGAGAGAGATCATACTTTACGGAGGTGAGGAATGAGTCCCCCAAGGTGAGATCTTCGCTTCAGTGCCTTCGGTTTTGCAATCGGATGATTTCGGCGAACTCCGACGACCTTGGCGACGCTCCAGCGTGCTCTGGGGTGGAGCGTTGGTGGCTTGGGTAAGGGGAAAAGAGTTCTGGACGACTAAACCAATGGCAAGCACCCTTTTATGGCCGAGTTGGTTAATCGGATCCGGCTTCGGATCTGTATCCGGTTACTAACCCATGGTCGTAAAATGACCATATCTCCCTCATTCGATGTCGGATTTGGATGTTCTTAGTACCGTTGGAAAGATCTTAACGAGCACTACGCGATGGACTCCTCACTTGAATTTTTTGAGCACTGTATAAGTACAGATTTTGCAATTAAACCCTGATTCAGTCAATTTTACAATTTAGCCCTGATCGGGTTTCGGGGTTTTACAACCACGACCATCACAATTATCATCATCACACCACCACTACATCACCACTAAATCACTATTCTTTTCATTTAGACTTTGATTTCCTATTTGATAAAAAATTAAAAAAAAACAAAAAATCAAAGCAAAAAAAAAAAAACGTGCAGGTGCTGCACACGCCTCCTCTGCGCGACTCCTCCAGCCGCCCCACTGCCGTGTCCTGCGGCCATCGCTCCAGCCTGCCCAGCTGCTCTAGGCCCCATGCACGACTACACACGGTCGTTTGCGCAATCGCGCGTTCTCTTCCCGTCCGCTTCCGCTGTCGCAGTTGCCCGTACCTTGCCCCAGTCGCGCCCTTCGCCTGGGGCACGTCACCGCGAACTCACCACACCCTCGCACCTGACGCCATCCCCGCACAGCCACCGCACCTCCTGTCGCCCCCCTCACCGCTGGTGTCGTCCCTCCAAGCACTGCCCCCTCTGCCAGGCCACCGACGTTCTCCCCCTGCCACCCTCCTGCGCCACACCGCCAACTGCCCTCCTCCGCACAATGCCCCCAACGCCGCGCGGCTCTCCTTCGACTTCCTGTAGTGCCACCGACCAGCGCGCCTGAACCTCGCGGGCAAATCCACCCCTTCCGCTGCGTGTCCTTGTGCCTCAGCCGCTCCAGCCACGTCCGCACGTGCCCGTCCCACTGCACCTCTGTTGGACGCAGCGCTCCGTGGAGCCGTTGCCGCCAGAACACACCCTCTCCAGCCGCCCGCGCGTCCCTGGCCGTATGCTGCCCGCCGCCCTCTCTACGAGCCCTAGCGAGTGCCCACCATCTGCACGAAGGTCCAACTCTTTTTTTGTTGTTTTATTTAATTTAGGAAAATTGCATTTGAGTTCTTTCATATTTTTAAAATTTCAATGGTGCCCTCGAGCACATTTTACTTTGTTGCATTTTAAATTTCTATATTGCAAAGACACCCCTGCAATTGTTCATTAATCTGGACATTCATTTTGCATCAATTTTTTCATACAAAAATAGTATCTTGTTTAGAACTTCATTCTATACATTTCAGTCAGTTATTTTCATTTTTGTGAGCATTAGATAATTTATTAAAAATTAGAGTTTGAAATTCAATGATATTTTATCCATTTATGCTCTGAATTCGCTCATGTTTAAATATTACTCCAAAAATTGTGCAAAAATTGTGGATGATGACTTTAAGTGCTATTTAATTGCTGTCCAAATTTCATCCAAATAGGAGTTCTTTTTCTTACAATAAATTGTTGAGATTTTGTAATTGATTTTTAGTTAAATCCATGAATAATATTTTTGTGAAATTTCAAGTCTCCTGGATTGTTCATTTAAATATCTATTTGAGATAATTCACTCTCTGAAAAATTTGATTTCGTGGATTAATTAGGAATTAAATACTTACAGTCACTCTGTTTTCAGTAAAAAAATCATAAAAAATCATAAAGTGTTAGAAAATTCCAAAAAAATTAGTTATCTTCTTTCATCATATTTCACTTCCAGTATTTTTTTATAATTGTTGCATTTCATTTCCATAAAAAAATGCATAAAAAGTCCAAAAAAAGTTTGCATTTTTCATCGTTGCATCTTAAGTCCAAAAATTCCAAAAAAATACATATTGCATTCGTCGTTGGATTAGTTTTATTGGAAAAATAAATTTTGGCTGAATTTGGATTAATTTCGTATTAAAATTAATTTGACTAAGTTGCATATTTTCTTAATAACCTAGTTCATCCGTATTTATGCATTTGCATTTTATCGCATAAAAAATTAAAAAAATCCCGCTTGGAAAACTATGACCGGATTCACCTAATCTGATCTGAAGTTGTTCCTTTGCCTCCTTGAGTCGACCATGGAGCTTGCCCAGGTTAAATAAACATCAAACCACGCATGAGTTAATTAGTCGATTATTCTATTCGTGCGATAAATTTTTGATCGATTCTGATTGCCCGACTACAACAAACACGACATTTTTAATCAAATTAAAAGGGTAATTTTCGGAGACATCAATCTTCCAGTATGCAGGACGTACAAATATTAGGAATACCCGAGGGTGATGTGATCATAAACGATTGTATAGCCATGAGACTTCCTTATGAGGGAGTGATGAAACATGTCTGGATTTTACTGACTCCTCTCAGTAGAGAAGTAATCTAATCGTGGTTCAAATCTTGGACAGTGATATGAATGTGACTCATATACAATGAGAAGATTAGATCTACGGTTTTGATTTAATTAAACATCTATGGGAGGTCCCCGAGATATAGATTTGAGATATGATCTCAATATCCAAAACACCCTATACGTGGAATGTACAATCATTGTATCCTTATCTCCAAGTATCTGCGGAGAAAGCGCATTATCTTTTAAAGAGTTCAAGGATAATTTCATTGTTGATAATGTATCTGATCATTGAGAAAAATTCATAGTTAAATGTGATTTAATTACCAGAGTTATCTAAGATAATTAAATGAGATTTAATTATCAAGGACGTGAATAATGTGAAAGTGATGCATATTATTTGGACAAATGAGAACAGAGATCCAAGATAATTACATATGATTTAATTATCATGAATATGAATAATGTGGATAGCACTAAATGTGAATATATGAATAGTATATTATAAATGTGATTTATAATATATTAGAGAGATCTTTCCATAAATAACCTTTACAATTTAAATGTGGATGTGAATAAAATTCACATTGGACAATTAATTGAAAATATAATTTACATTTTATTTTGGGTTGCAAATTGGTTCACAAAATTTCCAATGACATGATTGATATCTCACAAATTAATTTGTATTTATTTTTGTAAAATAATGTACAACAGAAGTTTTTGTAAGTAATTAAAGGATATTGTGAAATTCTCAATCACATAAAATAGGAAAAGTAGCTATCCTTCCATGTAGGGAGGGTGGATGACCACCCTTGAATCCTAATTCAAGGTGGCCGTCTCCCCTTACATTAGGAAGGGTTGAGCCTCATTTCCTAATCCTTTAATGTCTCTTGATTTGATTGAATTAATTATATATGATTATTGAATATATTTTATTTAATTAAATTAATTGTTATTGTATTTTTTTCAACAAAATCACGGTCATTGAAAGAGACATAAATCAAACCCAACCTCTGAATTTGTGTTATCCCTGGTCTGTGATCCATGGACTCACAAAATATTATAAAAGAAGAGGCAACCCTAGTTCTTCTTTTTAGACAATATAATAACAAGTTATCTCTCTCTCTCTCTCTCTCTCATTCTCTGCACACGCCCCCTCTCTCTCTCCTTAAAGTGGTCGTCCACCCTAACCCCATAGAGGATCAACATCGTCGCCACACTGTTGTGCTGCTACGTTGACCACTCGTGGATCTCCGTCTTCTTCGGTGCACCTCACTCGTGAAGAAGGCGTTGGATCTCGTGAGACGAGATGAGGAGATTCGCCGCTTGGATTGTGGTTTCGTCAACTTGGATTGTAAGGAGCACATATTTCATAAACGTGCTCGCAAGCGTCTCCTCTGTTGGATAAGACTTGAGACAGGATGTCTTTTACTTTAGAGACACGATCGCAACCATGCTTCAAGAGGTATTCCTATATCTTATTTGGTTTAGATGAACTGATTTGAGAAGTGTTCTCGGATCATGTGGTTTCACCTGCTTTAATTTTTTTAAATTCCACTGACCCGAGCAACTAGTATGACTTGTCTCTCCCGATTACATATGATGTGATCTTCATGCTTCTGTGATGCGCTTATGGTTTTTTCATAACCTTGATCCGTCTAAATTTGTACCCAAAATCCCTCATGAGATTTGGTATTGCAGCAAACAAGTGTACGCCACTTGAAGATTTGGGATTGTTTGGTCCATGCTAAAAAAGTGGACGCAATCAAGTTGGAATCCTGCACTAGAGAATGGTACTTCTTTAGATACGTAAAGAATGGTACTGGATACTAACTTCCTGAAACTCAAAAGGTATTTGTTTCTAGAGATGTCAAATTTCTGGTAAATGAATTCCTTCGAAGTCAAGAAAATAATGAAGTCAACGAACTAATCGATTCTAGCAAGATTGATGAAATTCCTATATCAGAAACTGAAGAGATAGTTGAAAATGAATGATCGTACCTCCTAGAAGGAGTTCTAGGGTTGTAAGACAACCTAAAAGGTACGGATTCCATGTATTAGAAGAGTATGATGATGATTCAACTTCATTTGATGACGATTTCAATGATCGCGACATGGATAGTTAGATGCAAGTAATGAAGTCTAAGATAGATTCCATGCACAAGAATGGTGTATGAAACCTCGAAGATCCACCTAAAGGGTCAAACCCATTGAGTGCAAATGGATCTTCAAAAGAAAAGGGGGCCTGATAGGAAGGTAGAGACCTTCAAAGCATGTCTCGTAGCTAAGGGTTACACACAAAGAGAATGCATCGATTACAATGAGATGTTCTCATGCGGCCATGCTCAAATACATACCTGGACTATGACATCTGACATATACATGTCAAGACTGCTTTTCTCAATGGATACCTCAAAGAGGATTTATATATGTATGTATGCATGTATATGGAGCAGCCCCAAACCTTCATAGCTGAAGAAGAAAAAGTATGCAAGCTGAAGAAACCTATCTATGGGCTCAAACAAGATTCTCGTAGTTGGAACATTCGATTCGATGAAACCATAAAGAGTCATGATTTCGTGCAAAATCAGGATGAGCCATGCGTGTACAAGAAGCTTAGTGGGAGTGCCATCGTGTTCATTGTGGTTTATGTAGATGGCATCCTTATCACTGGGAATGATACTAGGATAATGACTAGTGTTAAGGTCTGGTTGTCCAATACCTTCGAGATGAAAGATCTCGAAGATGCATCTTATATCTTGGGATTGAAATTTTTCAGAAACAGAAAAAAGTGGATAAGGATACATGAAGAAAATCTTAGAAAGATTTAATATGGATAATTCCAAGAAAGGTTTCCTTCCTTAAGATAAAATATTCACATATCTAAAGGGATGGTTCCTCAAACTATCAAGGAAAAGAAAGACATGGCCAGATGCCCTTATGCATCGACTGTAGGAAGCTCGATGTATGCTATGGTGTGTACTAGACCAAATATTTGCCATGCAGTAGGAGTGGTAAGACGTTAACAATCCTATTGTGGAAAGAAACGCTGGACTGCAGTAAAAAGCATCTTCAATTACCTAATAAGAACTCAAGACTACATCTTGATTTATAGAGATAATGATCTCCAAGACTTAGGGTACACTGATTCAGACTTCCAATCAGATATTGATGATAGGAAGTCAACCTCGAGGTTCCTAATTTTGTTAGACGGCAGTGATTTATGAGCTAAGTGTAGCAAGAAGCAGGACATTTTGGATGTTTCGACAAAGTAAATCATTGGTTGCATAAGTTGTGGCAGCTACATTGGATGTGGTTAATATTCACTTGGGGTATGCAAGTTTGCAACATAACTTAGCATAGTCACCTGTGACAGAGTGACTAATTAGCTTACCTAGCTATTTGAGAAATAGTCGACGATTAGCACAACTAATATGAGATTGAGATTTGATATGAATGGTTCTGAGGGCCAGTGGGAGACTGTTGGACTTGTAAGCCCTCGACGACCCGCTAAATGCAATAAAAGTTATTCTTTTATAATGTCCATCTGAAATGAATAATTGAATGAATGCACTTTACTATTAATGACCCTTTGTACAATTAAGGTTATGTATCCCATATTGAATACCATGCAGCTAGGAGGACACATCTAACTTCAAACATGTGATATTCAATAAAGATCTCCAGATTAAGAAAGAGATGGCAATCTTTTTCTAAAGATTGATTTTCAACTGTCTTCTTGATGCAGATCCTCTGCATAAAAATGGAGATTTAGAAGTGTTGGAATAATCAAGTCAAAGAGTTGACTTGATGACGTCGATATAAACTAAGACCTGAATCGCAACTGTCACTATCAGGCACACATCTTTTGACCTGAGACATATATGCACCTGAGTATGCACATTTGATAGACCAATATGTTGATGACCTAGCCAAGGCCCATATACCGGTATGTTGGTGTGCATGTGAAGTTATATGAGATGTATGATCTCTCGAAGGAATCATACATGTTCATACTTGATGAACCGGGAGATAGATCTCACTCATGTGATATTTTGGGGTAAAAAAGAATTCTATGCATGGTCACCTTGTTTATGAAATAAGACACGATTTCGAGATATTAATACATGCTTTTGGAGAGCATATTAATAATATTGTCGCCCAATTATCAAATGAGAAATTTATTGATATATTCTGAAGAAGACAATCAAATCGGGGTTTGAACTTCGAATTTATTAAAGTCTTCTACTGTGAAGGATGGATGAGTATTGAGAATACTCAGGGTTACTTTTGTTGTTGTAATGGATCATCTACCATGCCACTTCCATATCAAAGAAGTGATAAAACATGATGGATTTTAATGGCTCCATTTAACTAGACGATTTGTGATTTAATTGGATTAAATCACAATTCATTTAATCCTTTTTTCAATTCCAATTCCAATTTAATTATCCAAATGTTGGAAACAGAAATGGTCATGGAATGGAAATATACAAGCTCTTTGAGCCCATTTCTTAGCTCCAAATGATTTGGACTATGATTAGAAATGGTCAAGGAAGCTGGATTCATCTCACTGACACTTTGTCCAATTCATGGAGAGTGTGATGAGAATGTAAAGTGTTACAACTCAAGCTTAACATTCGTAGGTGATGATTTTTTTTGCAAGAGTGGTATAAACCCTAAGATTGAATAACTATCCACATGTCAAGTCACTGCACATGGATACTATGATCCCCCTGACATTATCTCCAAGTATCTGCATATTTATCTCACGATCCCTAATTGGATTAGGGCTCATACCTATTGATGCTGATATTGCAATAATTATGATTACTACACATTATTGATAAGGCAATTTCATGAATGTGATTCACAAATATAACTCATTAATTACTATGAATAATGATTCACAATAATTAATATTTATATGGATGTGGTTCATATAAATATTTATGTAAATATGTTTTATATAATTTTTTCAAGAATGAGATTTTGTGAATTTGATTCACATTAATTTTGTAGATGTAAATTGGATTTACATTTATTTTTGATCTCATGAATATGATTCATAAGCTTTAAGGTTTGACTCCATAATTTCTCCAATATTGACAATATGATTATCAATTGAATTAATTAATAAATAAAATTTACAACAATCCCTTTTATATTTGGAAGATGATGTGGCGTGTATATATGATGTACACATGAATCCATATGATTGAGTTCTAACTTAATTAGGACTCTAAAGTTGTTGATTATTTTATTTTAGTTAATTAATATTAAATGGAGATAATAAGGAGATAAACCTTATTGAATTATGACTTGGTCTTAGACCTTAATTTAAAATCCAAGGGCTACCAAGGTACATGTTGGACGTGCACTTTAAGTATAAAAAGAGGACAAGGCCTTCTCTTTTTTCACAACAATTCTAAGAGCAAGTCCTCCTCTAAATTTCGTGCCTCCTTACAGAGAGAATCTTGAAAGTCTATAACTCTCACCACTCTCTTCTTGTTGTCCTAGTTGATGTTCAAGTTCATGGGAAGCAACACAACTCAACTCTGTGCCCACGAGAGAGACGTATGTATATTGGACTAGATCCGGGAGGTTTTTTATTCTAGAAACTCACGCTTCAAAGGTAAACCATGATCTACCTCCATTATTCATTGCGAATATCAGAAATTATTTTGGAGATTATTTCCTTAGTAAACCCTGATCTATCTCCATTATTCATTGTGAATATCAAAAATTATTTTGGAAATTATTTCCTTAGAATTTATAATTTCTGAATGCACAAATTGTTATGCTACATTTTCTAGTTCATACGATGAACTAATATTGTTTTGGCAAAAAAATTGATAAATATCCCACGTTTTTGTGATGCGCAACAAATAAATTATTTATTTACTTCCTTCAAGTGAGTCGTTCCCCAACCTTGTCAGCGAAGAGAAGGAAGGAGAAGGCGAGATCCAACTCCATCGACCATCGCTGATGAGCTTCTCAGCTTCCTACTTCCAAAGCAAGTACAAGCTGTTAAATTAGGTTTTTTTATTGATTTTCATTCCAGTAGCATAATTTAGTATTTAGTTTTGTTAATTAAGTTGTCATTTAGTTTAATTTTATGTTTTAAATTTGTTGGAGCACTAGGCTCTAACCCTAAATCCGTCGCCATTGATGAACCGCTGGAATGCCCTAATTAAATGTGTCTATTTATTGTGGTCAGGAAATCAAGATCGATAAAAAATTAACCACAAGAATCGAATAATCAATGAATTAATGAATGCATGGTTTGATGTATTTTTAATCTAGGCAATCCCCAAGGTCAACTCAAGGAGGCAAAGGAACAACTTCGGTTCAACTTAGATGAATTAGCTCACAGTTTTCCAAGAGATTTTTTTATAGTTTTTTATGCAATAAAAATGCAAATGCACAAATGCGGACGAATCCAGTTATTAAGAAATCAAGCAATTTAGCCAATTAATTTTAATGTGATATTAATCCAAATTAGGAAAATTGTATTTTTCTGAAAACCTAATCCAACAATGAATGCAAAATATATTTTTTTGGAATTTTTGGATTTAATATGTAATAATGAAAAATGCAAACTTTTTTTGAGGTTTTTATGCAATTTTTCATGCAAAATGAGTGAAAAAATTATGAAATTTTTACTGGAAGTGAAACACGATGAGATGAAGTTAAAGTGATATTTTTGGATTTTTTTGATAATTTATCATTTTTATGATTTTTTTACTGAAAACAAAGTGTCCATGAGTATTTAATTCCTAATAAATACACAAAATTAATTTATCCAAAAGTAAAATTATCTAAAATAGATATTTTAATGAGAAATCTAGAAGACTTGAAGTTTCACAAAAATGATATTCGTAGATTTAATTAAAAATCAATTACAGAAACCACTCAACAATTTATTTTAGGCAAAAGACACATCCATTTTTGAGGAAATTTGGGCAGTAATTAAACTCGCATGATATTTAATTTATCATAATTTTTGGAGTATGTTTTAATTAAATATGAAGTTCAGATCTTGAAATGGGTAAAATATATACATTTTCACAAAAATAATTTTAATTGATTACCAAATGCTCACAAAAATTCAAATAAATATCCTAAAGATAGAGAATTCTACACTCTACAATATGTAATTTTCGTATAAAAAATGATGCAAAATAGATGTCCAAATTAGAGCATAAATGCAGGGGTGCTCTTGCAATACATGAATTAAAGAAACTAACTTAAATGTAAACATGGGTACTTTAGCAATTAATGATAAATGAAGGGAAGAAAAGTGTAATTTTCACTTAAAAAGAATAAAATAAAGTGACCTTGAACGTGACCCACCCTTCCCACTTCCCAGCTAGGGCAAGAGCGGTCCTTCGCTGGCGATGACGGACGACTCGAGTGAGGCTGGCGTCTACGAGGCAGCGGGGCTGAGCGCGGAGGGTAGGCGGGCTGTGGATGGAGGACACACGGTGGTGTGCAGCCGCTGGCGTTGACGTGGAGGGGCAGACCATCGAGGGGGGCTGGCGGGATGGAGGGAAGTGGGGCTGCAGTAGGTGGGAGGGCAACGCATCGGTGCTGGAGGGGCGGTCGGCGCTGGCCGGGGCAGGGGACAGAGGGTGCTATGGCAACCTGCACGGGTGGAGTCAGCCCACTTGCGGGATGGGGTCTAGCAGAGAGCTCGCAGGGGAGGCGGTGCGTGACCGCCTACGATGAGGGGTGCGCAAGCAGGAGCGGAGAAGTGGACCGGCGACCTATCTCTTTTTTTAATTTTATTTTTGTAATTTTTTAAACAGGGAAAAAATGTAGAGTTGAATTGATGGTGATGATGATGATGATGATGTGATGGTGGTGGTGTTTATGAAAATGTTTTGGCGGTGAACAATAAGGAAAAAATTGTTAGATAAAAAAATTGAGAAAGTGAAGATAAAGAAGTTACCAGTGGTTCTCCGGATATTGGAGGAGGTGGACCTCAACTCCTATCATCGCTTCAAGGAGATGTCGGGTGCTCCGAAGCTTCAACGAGCATTGTGAATCTTGTGATGGTAGTGCATATCACCGGATCTCGCCTTGAGGTTGTCGTCGCTCAAGTCGTCTCCTATAGCTGTCACATGAAGGTTAAAGGGGCTTGACCTCTCTTATCTCGAAACAATGGATGATAAGAAATAAAGAGGAGAAGGGAATACAAAGAAGGAGAGGGAAGTTAAAAAAGATGTGGAGAAAGTGGGGAGAATGGGGAGTTGGTGACTTGGAGTGGGGAACAAGTAAAAGGAAAAAAATATAAAATATAAAATAAAATAAGTAGGCTACTAAAAATAATGAAAAAATGGAAAATATATAAAAATATATTAAAAATAAATTAAAATAATTTAATTAACTATAAAATAAAAAATAATAAATTAATAAATTACGAAAATAATAAGATAATAAAAAACAGGGTGACACGTGGCGGCTTCAGGAGCGGCTACATGTCACTCTCAGAAAAATCAAATATTAAATATAAATAACAATAAAAAAGAAATAACAAAAGAGGTCAGATCAAAAAATAGTCAACATAAAAGTTGCTCGTCTCGACGAGATCTACAACATTCGTGAAGGACTAAAAATCAAAGGAAGTCATTTGTACAAAAAATATTTTAGGGGTACCTTATAGATATAAAATACCGCATTTTTATGTTTTGCATTTTTTTCATTTTAGATAAGAGAAAAATAAAAATAAAGTTAGAGAAAATATGAAAGAAATATTTACAACTTAATCTATTTTCTGGATTTTTTATAATTAAGAAAATAAAAAGATAAAATGAAGGGTATTTTAGTCAATATGTACAATAAACAATAGGGGCCCAAAGCCCAAGTTTCACATACAAACTTCGATTTTTATGAAATTGGTCTTGTTTGAACGTCTTTGAATGTATATTACTTCAAAATGAGTAAACCTAAATCGGTCACTATATGAGAGAGATATTCACATTTTAAGGTTCATAGTCTCAAACTTGGATTTGGGTTTTATTGGACAATTTTACAAGTTAGTATTTTTTGTATTTCCTTTATTAATGTTAATAATATATGCACTATATTGTTGATTTTATTGCATTTGGAATTAATGTAAAATAGATACAAATATGATATTTATAGGTGATTTTTACGAGTGAATTTGGCTTCTTAATTAATGCAGATATGCATGCTAAAATGCATATATTATTCCTAAATGCATGAATGCGAATAATGCACAATAAAATGAAATATGCAGTTAATTACTCGGGAATGAAGCTCTATTTTCAACTTTTAGAGTGATGAATCACAGATTCGTAAGTCATCCCTCTATTTTGACCCACCATTTTCATCCCATCCCCTTGGCCTTGCGCTTCTCCGTATGTTTCCCTTGTTTTCCACTCAATCTTGCACGAATTGATTTAGAACGGATCTCCCTCCTCCACCGTCATCGGAGCTCTGTCACCCCGTTGTTCCTTGGTGCTTTCAGCTTAAAGAGAGGGTCGATTGCGACCCTCTCGCTGTCCTCGAACTTTTTTTGCAGGAGCTATGCTTTGACAAGCCACCTGGGGCGAAGAACAAACCCAAGTCAGGAGCCCTAGGTCCTCCGAGCTCCAGGGTCCCTCCAATGGACCCCGAACTCCGTTGAGCTATCTTGCTGACATGGCTACGTTCCAAGAGCATAGCAGAACTAACAACAAAGCAATTGGTGGTCGGAGTAGGCTGGAATCTTTGATAGAAGCTCTCAACCCTCCTTGTTCTTCAATGTTCTTGGAAGCACCTTCAGAACCATCCGATCAAGTGGCGCCCCCAGTTTTTATCCCAACCATCGGATCCGCAGCGAAACATCATCCCCCAAAGCTGTAGATCGTGCCACGTGGAGTGCTGCAAGCATCCCAATCATAGGACTTAAGTGGATAAATATC
Source organism: Ottelia alismoides (assembly GCA_037367405.1). NCBI lineage: Eukaryota > Viridiplantae > Streptophyta > Magnoliopsida > Alismatales > Hydrocharitaceae > Ottelia > Ottelia alismoides. The sequence goes on from JAZKJV010002677.1 coordinate 865,543, forward strand.
TTAGCCCCCTTCGTACATTTTTGTATTTTGTGTTTAGTCCTCTAAATATCTTAGCCCCCTTCGTACGTGGAGTGCCAGCTCACCTCATGTGGCAACCCATGTGAGGCGACCAAATTGCAGCTATGTCCCATCGACTTTGTTTATTTAGTTTTAGCATATAAAATTTGTAATACATTGTTAAACTTTTGGTATTTTTGCATGCAAGTCCTCAAACTATATTTTAATTACAAACATACCCTTGCTAGGCCTTTATTTATTCTGTTGCATTTCTATTTTTCTTAAATAGATTCTGTGCTCTATAACTCCTGAACAAATTGTTGGATATGCTTTAAATGATTTTCATTCATGCCAATATTTTTTGTCATTTTAGTGCATTTGCTTATTATTAGAAATAGAATAGGAGCTAAGTATTCCCTGTTTAGATATAAAAATGCAAAATATAAAAAATCACTTCTAAAAATTCAAAAAATATATAATATAGGGAAAAGTAGGCTGCTCCATAGGGGATCTAACTTGGCTCCCCTGCCCCATTTTTCACATATTTTTTATATTTTTTTAAAATAAAACGGTAGTAATTCATCATTATATCCTTATATTGTGTCATTAAAGTTTTGTGAGAAACAAAGGGTTTAGGGTTATTGTGGATGGAGGCCGTAGGAGTCTCTGTTTCACATGAAATTTTAATGACATAATATAGAGATTTAATAATGAATTTCCATGATTTTATTTTTCAAAAAATGCGAAGAATGGGGTGGGGAACTAAGTTAGCTTCCCCAAGGGGGCAACCCCATTTTACCCTATTATATATTACTATATAATATAACTCCAGACTAAAAATCATAAAAATTATAAAAATAAAACCTTAAAAATTGAAAACCCCTCCTAACCCTATAAAATAAGCAAAAATTGTATAAAATCCAAAAAAATAGTTTTTATATTTTGTAATTTCATTTATATTGTATAAAATATATTAAAATTAGTTTCAAGGATTTTTGAACTTATTATCTGTTTTAAATCCTAAAACAATCTGACCTATTATCATAAATCACTATTTTTACATTTTTAATAAATTAAAATTACCTAAAAATTAGCAAAACTTACAAGAAAATTCACAAAAATAGAGGAAAATTATAAAAAACACAAAAAACATTTTATTTTTATATTTTTAATATATATATATTTATATTTCTAAATATGAAACCTATATCTACTATATATACTTATATACTTATTATTTATTATTATTAAATACCTAATATATATTAAAACCATTAAAAAATAAAAAGGATTGTACTTATTTGTATTTTCTGTAGTTTTATACATTTATTATATATATCATATATAATATTTATATTATACATATTTTCATATATATATATATACTTATTATAATTTTTTTTAAATAAATTAAATAAACCAAATTCCATCGATGGTCATCTTGTTTTAGAAACAAGATAGGACTTGTAGGTATGATATATGCTTTTGGAAAGTATATATTGATACCAACTTGTTTAACCGACTGCTCAGAGGGGCCTAACATCCGGTCTTGGAGGGTCTGCAGTTCCCGATAAGTTGGATCCAACAATAGCTATATCGACCGCTCTCGCAGCTCTCAGCCCATGACGAATCAACTGAGACAACAATCAATGCACAATTAACGATAAATCAATGAAAATTGTGCAAGGTGAAATTTACTATACCCTGCAATTAAATGTGTATATCAAGCAGGTACATGGGTCGAACCATTGAGAGCTATAGAGATAGGTATTTACTGTCAATTAATGAAAAATTAAACAATAAATATTTTTGTACTTGTTGGCTATTTTTGTTTTTTGTGGGCTTTTAATGACATTTATTTTTTTGTTTTTAAAATTTATAGTTTTCATTTTCTTTTTATTTTTTTCGGATATCTCAATATCTCACGAGTGAGCTCACATCTTCCGATTCAGTATTGAACATGTAGGATCCCTTTGAGAGATCGTATCACTCATACGCCTTCATATGCACACTAGCGCACTGGTGTATATATCATGATTAGGTCATCAATCTAATGGTATGCCAAATGTAAATACTCAGACATGATACATTTGTCTCTAGTCAGAGGATGTGTGTTTATATCATGACATCGTATGTCATAGATCTTTGTTATCTCGATATCACAAAGTCAACTCATTGACTTAACTCATCCAACACCTCCAAATATCGATTCCCATATAGAGGACCTGCATCAAGAGGTCAGTTGGATGTTTACCTTTGGAGTATGGATTGTCATCTCCTTCTCAGGCTAGAGATCTCTTCTTGATAATCAATTAATGATACTGTTGAGTCCTAAATCTGACACTTCAGATATTCAACCCAACACTAGCCTTTATGATCCAACAATTGGATCAACGGTTGTGGGATCTCAAGATGGCCAAGGTACATAAACCTATTTGTACAGAGGGGCCCTAATAAGTGCATGTATATTATAATCTCATAAAATAGTGGATAAATCGATAACTTTTACTGATAAGTTAATTTACATTATATTGATAGTTCACTAGGGGATCACATGTTTAACAATCTCCCATTAGCCCTCAGAATTAATCACGTACAATCTTTAAATTCGTACTCATTACATGATGGTCAAAATCTTTTGGGACAAAGGTTTGGTAAGGGGATCAATGATGTTTTCAGTAGAGGCGACCTTGGTGATTGTGATGTCACCATGTTTTTTTATCTCCTAAATAATGTAATATTTCCTCTCTATGTGCTTGCTCTTTTGATGCCATATGGGTTCCTTTGCCTGAGCAATGGATTCTGTGTTCTCGTAGAGTAATGGGATGGGAGTATTTGAGGAAACTACGTACAACTCCAAGATGAACTTGTGGAACCTCACGATCTCCTTTGTAGCATTCGATGCGGTAATGTACTTAGCTTATGTTGTTGAATCAGTCATAATGTCCTACTTCTGGCTTCTCCAACTCGCAACACCACCATTCAATAGGAATATGAATATAGAAGTTGACTTTCGATCATATATGTTAGATTGGAAGTTTGAATCTGTAAACCTAAGATATGGAGATCATTGTCTCCGTAGACCAAGATGTAATCTCGTGTCTTTCTTAGATACTTGAAAATGCTCTTCACTGCATTCCAGTGTTCTTCATAGCAAGATTGGTAATAGCTTACACTACCACTACATGGTAGATATTTAGTATGGTACATATCATGGCATACGTTAGACTTCCTACAATTGATGCGTAAGGGCATCTAGCCATGTATTTTCTTTCCTAAACAGTTTGAGGAGCCATCCCTTTAGACAGGTGTATACCGTGCCTTAAGGGAAGGTAGCCTTTCTTAGAGTATTTCATATGGAACCTTTCCAAGATATTCTTAATTTACCCTTGTGACAGTCCCAAAATCCACTTTTCTTGGTTTCTAAACAGCTTCAACCGTAAGATGCAAGTGCCTTCTCCAAAATCCTTCATCTCAAAGGTAAGGGACAACCAGATCTTAACACTAGTCATCATCCCTATCCCATTCCCAATGATAAGTATGCCATCTACGTAAACCACAATGAACACAAATGACACTCCCACTAAGATTCTTGTATGCACATGGCTCATCACGATTCTGAACGAAAATCATAACTCTTTATGGTTTCATCGAATATGATGTTCCATCTACGAGAAGCTTGTTTGAGTTCGTAGATGGATTTCTTTAGCTTGCATACTTTGCCTTCCTCAACTATGAAGTCCTAAGGCTGCTCCATATAGATATCCCATTCAAGGTGTCCATCAAGAGATGTTGTCATTACATTCACCTGCCAGATGTCATAATCAAGATGTGCAGCTATAGCTAGTGATGGATTTAAGCATGGCTGTGAGAGAATTCTTATCGTAATCGATGCCTTCTCTCTGTGTAGGCTTTGTCCATGAGTCGTGCTTTGAAGGTCTCTAACTTTCCATCAGATCCCCCTTTTTTCTTGAAGGTGCATTTACACCCAATGGGTTTTACCCCCTTAGGTGGATCCTCTAAGGTCCATACACCATTCTTGTGCATGGAGTCTATTTTAGACTTCATAACTAGCATCCATCTATCAATGTTATGATTAACGAGTGCTTCACCATATGAAATAGGATCATTGTTAAACCTTTTGACACATGGAATTCATATCTTTCAGGTGGTCCGATCATCCTAGAACTCTTTTGAAGAGGTATGATTGTTTCATCTTGAATTTACTCTTCAATTTATGGTTTATGAATCGCAATACCTCAAAGGATTCTACAAGTTCCAACCACTCCATTCTCATCTTCACTTTTAAGGAAGTTATCCTACAAGAACTTCATGTCCCTAGAGATAAATACCTTTTGAGTCTCTGGGTCATAAAGCAGGTATACAATACCATCCTTTACACACCAAATGATGTAATACTTTATAGTACGAGATTCCAGCTTACTTGCATCCACGTTTTGGCATGGACCAAGCAACCACAAATCCTCAAGTGTCTAACAATGGGCTAGGTTCCAAACCAAGGCTCATGGGGAGGTTTGTATATTGATTTGTTCGGATTTTGTTAAGGACATATATTGTAATATCTACTGCATACCCTCGAAAACTAAGAGGTAATTGTGCTTTATTCATCATTGATATGATGATATCCATTATGATCCTGTTGCGTCTTTCAACATCACCATTTAGTTAGGGAGTTCTCGAAGAAGTGAGATTGGACAAAATTCCTCTCTCTTTAAGGTATTACTTGAATTCATATGAGAGGCACTCACTACCTCAATCAAATAGAATTCGTTTAATTTCCTATTTGTTTGGCTCTCAACCATAGCCATGAGTTCTTTGAAATTTTCAAAGGTTTCAGACTTGTGCCGTAATATGAAGACAACCTTGTATCACAAATGGTCATCGATAAATGTTACATATTATCAACATCCATTACGTGTCATGGTACTGAAGGCACCACATACATCAGTATGTATGAAGTCCAGTATACCTTTACATCGTGTACCCTTATTTCGAAAGGGTACTCTGGTCATTTTATCTCGAAAACAATGTTCGCATGTAAGCACAATTTGGACTTTTAGAATCTAACCATCCATCATTTACCAATGTATTGATCCTATTAATAGATAAATGACCAAGCTTTTGATGCTAGACCACAATGAAAAATGCATTAACAAATACATGTAAGTGCACATTAATTCTCATCTTTTATAAAATTGTCATTCATAAATAGAAATGCACTTTTATGCATTAAAAAACATAAAAAATAAGCAAAGAAAAATAGAGAAAAGAAAGGTAGACTTTATATATATTGTACATATGACTAATTAAATACAAATATATATGTAAGATATATTTATATAGCCTAACCTCTGAAACTAAGTCGGCATGGATTGATCGACAAAGAATAAAATAGGGAGAGATAAGGAAGAAGATATTAAAAATAACTAACCTTGTTCATAGTACACTAATTCCATTTATTTATTTATATACAATCTTCAACTAATTTTAATTAATTTATATGTATATATTTTTCACCAAACTCTTTTCCATCGTGTTTATAAAAATATATAAAAAAAACTAACATGTGTATATGTCAAAATTCCAATTTACAAATTGTCAATTTCTCAACTTTCGAACCTCATCCATCTTCATACGAACTCCAATTTTACTGTACTCATCTTTAAACTTCCAAAAATAAAATTCTCTAATTGACGAAGGTGATTTCATTAAAATTAAAATCCATTTGCAAAAAAGTGAATTTTTGGACCTAATGACAAATGAGTTTCTGTGCTATTTAGTTTATTCTGCACATATTATTTATAGAACAACTGATTTAGCCATTTTTAATTATTTTCATGATATTATAGTTTTTTTATAAAATAATTTCCAAAAATAAAACCCTAATTCAGTATTTTAAATAAATAAAAAATACTAAAAAATAACCAATTGAATTACAGTATATATACATGTATTTATTAATATATGTAAATTAATTTATTAAAATCCATAAAAATTCACACAACTCTAATTTATTATTATATTAATTAATAAAATACAAAATAATAACTTATTAATTAGAATTTACTTAAAATTATATATGTTATTTATAAGGTATCTATATATATATTTATTAATATTTTATTTATAAATCCTAAGATATATATTATTTATAAATCCTAAAATATATCATAGTTTAGATAATTTAATTGTTTATTTTTTATTTTTATACTTATTTAAAATAATGTTATTTATTATTTATTATATAATTCATAAAGTATTTAATTTTTGGAATATTTCAGTGTTGGCACGTGTCAGCACAACAACCCTCCTTCAACCTTAAGAATCTGTTGGAGATATATTCCAATGACCCACCTATACCTAATTATTCCACCTTCGTTCCATGACCAAAACATGATCTAAACCGTTCACTCTCTAGATCCAACATTCCTCTCATACGTATGCCATTAGATCTTCACTACCCCCTCACCATTTCTCTTATTTAATCACTTGAAGCTCGTCACTCCAATTCAACTCTTCCAGCAACAGAATTACCTGAACGGACTTCCTCCTTCTCCGTTCCGCTCCGACCGCCTCGGGTGACAGACGAGGAGGCCAACCGCTCCACATGGAAGAGGGATCTCTGGTGGAGAGGTTCCAAGACTTCACCACCTTGAATCATGGCCATCGTTGCCACGTAGAGCTTCGGGAAAACGACCCGTCGAGCGACGATCGAGGACCTGGTACCTCCATCCCATGTAACTTCATCCGCCCATTCCCATGTTCATTTCTCAATTTTACCACTGAATTAACATGTTTAATCATTGTGATTAATTAGTTAATCACCTCTACTCTATTAGCCATTGAAATCCCATGTCAATTTGATCCAAATCACACTCTAATCTGATTTGAAAATCCTTCTCTGATATTCTTTTGTGTTGCACATGAAATATATAAATCTCGACCAATTTCATGCGAATCGAGTCCATTCAATAATTTTGTAGGTCGATTCAACAATCTGGAGCGATTCTAGTTCTCTGATTTGAATAGAAGCTACAACTAATTCCAAGAGCCAATGCTTCACCACTACTGTGGACCCTAGCCTGACGTCTAACCTTCATCTTCCTCTTCTTCGACCACCTCTCATCGTAGCGGAGCTCAAAGGGGAGGAGCCCCCTTCTGGCCCTGTCAGAGCTCCTTCAGCCATCACGCCACCGCCAATTATCACTGGAAGAGACTGAATCAAAGGACCACCACCGTCTGATCTTGGATTGGGGAAAGAACACCCTCACCTCTAGAATGTACATAATTATGACACGTATCACGATCAACGGTTGAGATTGCACCATCGACTTATAATCTCAACCGTCCGATGCGAAGAGGTGTATAATTTCCATAAGAAAACCATATATTCTCTAGAGTTTAGCAGCGCCCCAGATATTTCTGATACTACATTTATGTCCCCACGTGAGGACCTAATTGTAAAAAAACTTATCTTCTTCATGTTTTGGTCCCTTACCAGGGATCAATTTGCAGATGCTTTTTTATATTTCTTTTATAATTTCCCCCTATACCTATTGTGAACTCTGGACACTTCTTGGACATTATTTTTCATTGAATTTTCTAGGGTAGTTAGCTAACTACCCTAGCAAGGTTTTATTCTATTTTCTGTATATTTTCTTCGCTTGATTGGCTGAGTATTGATTTATCGATCTTCGTCTCCGTTTTGAGTTTCTTTTGTGTGTCCTCGAGCACATGGCTCGCTTTTCTTCATATCACCTACCTATATAATATCACCTATTCTATATTTCATCTATATACTATATTGTAGATCTTTTGAAAATTTGATTCCCTTTTTGAAAATAAAAAATCATTTTCTTTTGTACTATATTATAATAGTACATTACCCTATATTCCACATATTATATTGCATCACTAATTTTTCCAAAATTATTCACTTTTAAAATCAAATAAAATAACAAAAAACAAAAAAAATAAAAAATTTCAAATTGTAAAATCAATAAAAAATAATAAAAAGATAAAATCACAAAAACAATCTTTTCGAAGAAGGAATTAAAATCACAAAAATATTTTGATATCAAAAATCCAAGTATACTTTCTGTCTCCTTGTGTTCGACCTAGGGAAACTTACCTAGTTAATAATTAGTGAACAGATATATATATAGAGAGTCTTCTATTCCATCATTCATCTTCTCTCTCTAGTATTTGAATTTATGTTTCAAAAACATGTTTCTCTTCTACGGTTTCTACAACCGACACATCTTTACAGAGAATGGAAGGGCACTCTTTTCAAAATGGTGCCATTACCATGGACTTGTTAGGTTTTCTGACTTTTCTCCTGACAACCGCTCATTTGTCATAAAAATGATGCCATTGCCAGGGAGGCATGATCATACTTAGATTTTTGAGATATATATTATGATTTTTCTTTCTTCTTTCTTTTTCTCGGTTTTATCAGTTTTTCATATGTTTCAATTTTCTTTTTTTATTTCCTATTTTTCTCAAGTTTTGTTTTTATTGGTTGTCTTGCTGACGAGTGGTACAAGGTCTGCAGGATCAACCGGTTTCTTCAAAAGATGATTCAGTTTTAGAGAGTAGAGATCGAGCTCCTTCTCTAAGAGCTGGTTGCAGAGGAGCAACACGAGTCAACTTGACATTTTTTTTGTTTTCTTTGAGAGACACTCATTTTTTTGTTTTCTTTGAGAGAGAGAGAGAGGAACTTTGCCCATTTTTTTGTTTTTGTGAGAGATGAAGGGGTATTTGTCTATTTTTGTATTTTGTAGAAAGGGATCCACTAAGGACATCCCATATTGTACCCGGACTTCGACACTTCTTCTCCGGGTTTGTTTCGCCAAATGTTGCTGTACTTAGGGGACCTCACCATGGATTTTGGTTTTTTCTAATTTTTTATTCCTGTGATTTAGTGGAGCCTAGGGGTGCATTCCTTCTTGTTTAGACGACCAAAAGAGAACACAAACCCTAATCCACACTTAGGCATAAAAATCAAACAATTTTTAAAAACCAACTCATTCTTATACTAGAGCTATCTGTCTAGGGTTCGGTTTTATCAGCTTTTGCATACATTAGAATTAGGTTTACATTTCTATGTTGATCACCTGCATGTTGAGTGTTGGATCCAGATATGTCTTCTATCTTCGCATGCATCATGGTTTTTTGCAGCATTATGTGATTCTCCCTCAGTGCAACATATTTTACTGATAAAGGAAAAATGAGTTCTCGTTAGATTGTTGAAAATACCAAAAAAGTGAAAAACACAAAAATAAAAAGATTTTTTCTTTTGAAACTTTGACAAAAATAGGAAATTATATTGGACTTAATTATTTGGGAGAGCAATACCCTAATTGTTGCAGGTACTTACCTTTAGACAGAGTGAGTAAGGATGTAACCCTAAGGACTAGAGCAAAAAATCCTTGGACTTGCGCCCTAAGTACCCACGTATCACTTTTCAGTACACTATCACAATTGCAAACACTTGCCTCCCACATAGAAAGTCATTTTGGTGTATTCCGCTTCACATTCTCCTTTGGACCTGATATAACCCAGCAGCTCGGACAAATGGTTCCACTGTTTAGGGAGTGTGAAGACACATGCTAGACAATAGGGAGACACCACCTGTGAGTCTATTTAAATATTTATTTGAATCACCTAACTAAAATTGAAAAGATAAACAATTCAACTCTCATGATCATGACTGTGTGAAGTTGGTGAATTTGGAGTTTGTTATTGTGTTTGTTTGCGGTGTGCACATCTTACACGCCTTCCATTTATCTCTTGTTTTGACATGTACCAACTTATTTTATTGGCATCCAAGATGATGTGTCAGCGGTCTTTACATACGTATTTTGCGAGCCATCGATCTTCCACCATCTCACATACGTCTTCACAGGCTCGAGACGACCCTCTTCCCGAGTCAGTTCCACGTAGTTACGAGGTGAGTCAGACCCAGACTCCCTCTCCTCCCAACCCTTTAGTCCAGGATGGCACTCACCTCGACATTTCTTCTTCTTCTCATGCACATTTTTCATTGAGTCCTTATGAGACCGTTTCCTTTCTTGAACAGTTGACTGACCTCATGGTGAGAGGAAAAGCACCCATTGAGAAGAGACAAACCGAGGAGGGGTCAGTTGATGACAAACATGACACGATATCAGATGTGACTGCGGGGATTCTATATACACTTCAGCAAATAAGTGTACAACTTCAACAACAGTTTAGAGTCCAGGAAGAGCTAAGAGACGAGATTGCTACACTGAGAACAAGAAGAGGGAATCTGGATGCGATAGTTTCCATGACCACATTACGTGATGAGTATGACCCTAGAGCTAGCACATTACATCACTGGATTCGGTTGCCACCAAATCATGGTCCATACGATTTGAGTCCATCATTCATATCACTTCTTCCCAGATTTTATGGGAATATGACAAATGAGTCGTTTACCTTTCTTCAATAGTTTGAGATGATTAGTGGTACGACTTGCTGCCTGAACATTATGCAGGAGGTTATATGCCTCAATGCCTTACCCTTCACTTTAGTAGATAAGGTGCTCTATTGGGTGGATCATTTATGAGGGAGATTTCTTCTTGGGAGATCTGAAGTCCACATTCCTGTGTAAATAATTTCCTCTTGGGAGAATCAACTTGATGAGGAGTTAGATAAAGAACTTCGTGCAGCATCCCATGAGTCGTTCCAAGAGGTATGGGAGCGATTCAAAGATATGACTGAGAAGTGCCCCCACCATGAGATACCTTTAAAGGTTCTTTTATAGAACTTCTTTGGAGGACTTCACATTGGTATTTAGGGGTTGGTCAGCGCCACATGTGGCAATAGATATCTGAACAGGGATGGCGAGTTTGTTTGGGCCATCTATGAAGATGACCGAGAATTCTTGAGTTGTCGATTCCACTTGGCCGTACCTGAAGACCACCTAGAAATCACCACACCATAGAGATCATCAGAAGGTGGTCAACATAGATGAGTCTGATTCACGATCTTCTGACATGGGATACATTAGTGAGAAGCTTACAGTCATAGATGTGATTCAGAAGCAAGCTCATGATTTGCAGAAGATGTGAGAGAAGTTATCTTCATTACCTCAGCAGATGAGTGATTTGGTGAAGAAGGTGGAGGACTTGCAGAGGCAGAGCCAACAACCACCTAATTTTTAGCACACACGGAGATCTTTACCCGCTCCATCCACTTGTCAGGTACACTTTGTACTGGGTAAGGCAGGATGTTCTACAGACACTTCGCAGTTAACTTGGCTTATGGAGTCATCCACAACCAGTCAGAACCAGATTAGTTCACCAATAGCAGAAAATGTTGATGCACCTCCTACTGTTGAGATCAATGGTATATGGTACGCTCCAATTCTTTATCAGTCTATACACATGGCGTCCACCATACACCACAACAGATGCACTAGTAGTATGAACGTCCACATTACCACCAACACCGAGATCAATTTTGACATCAACACTTATTTCACCATCCTTCCTATCAGAGTCCAGTTTACCATTCTCGCGTTACATACCATCATCAACAACAACAATTACAGTTTGCACATCAGCAATCTCCACAGCCATATACTTCACAGTCTCTGCACACTTCGAGGCAGGAGAGATCAGAGATCCATGGACATGCTTCTATGCCTGAGTTTTCTTCACAGTCCATGGCCCTGAACCAGATTATGGACATGCTTAGTATGCTCTAGATTGCGCATAATACAAAGATGGAGCGGGTTAACCATCGCTGAGATAACTGCGCCCAAGACCACCCTTCCAACACAACCATTGATGAATCTGAATAACCAACGCCATCATCCAGATCAGGTAGAGAGGATAGACAGATCCACGATAAGGTCACTTTTCCTAAATTTTTAGCTAACTATATTCATCTTAGGAGCAGTAGACAACCACCAGTCCCTAATCCAGATGAGGAAGAGGGAGGCACACACGATGAGGAACGCCAATCCACACATGAGTCCATACATTCCGATGCTAAGGAGGAGCACCATGATGATACTATTTTTGATGGTGCCAGACATGATGATGCTAGAGATGGGAGCAATGCTGAGACAATAGAAATGGACACAGGCGAGTCTGATGATGATACCACGCCAGCCCATGCAGACACTTCCGAAGCATGTTCTTCTCATGTTTTTGAGAGTTTTGTACATACTTATGAGACTCTCGATGTACATGATGATTTTAATGATGTGAATAAAAATGAAAATTTTGTTCTTCACGAGTTTGTTCCTTTTCTTGATGCATCATTTGGTAAAGGAAACAAAAGCCAAGAAGAATGATGTGACTCCTGAGATCAAGAGGTTGTTAAAAGATCAGATATTTCTGAAGACTTCACTCCATGATGCCTTGTATCATTTTCCTACTCTCAAGCAACAATTGAAGAACATTTGTACTACACGTATGAAAAAGAAATCATGAACAGAGAAATACATTTTGACCAAGGCCACGTCTTGTGTGATACAAAACAAACTACCAAAGAAGAAGAGAGATCCATGTGCACTTTATATCAGATGCAAGATATCGAGTGCCACATTCGATCACACTCTCTTTTTTAACGGTTCTCCATTAATTTGATACCATCTTTCTTACGTGATAGACTCGAGTTAGGTCCTATTTACAAATCATGCACGATCCTTCAGTTTGCTGATAGATTTGTAAAGAGACCTAAGGGCGTGTTGAGGAACATTATCGTGACTGTGCAAGGTCCGCAATTCCCAGCGGACTTCACTATCCTAGACATGGATTGCCTTACTTAGTTACACCTTACCCCAATCATTCTTAGGAGGCCTTCTCTGCATATCGCGAAGGCTCTCTTTGATTATGATATTGGGAAGGTATCTTTTCGCACTGAGGATGAGAAGGTATATTGAGACGGTAAGAGAATCATCCAGTTCAGATGTCGTGTCTAATCACAGTTCAGATATCCTGAGTTCTCCATCTAGCTATGATTACATGGATGAGGTTCATTATGGTGACCTTGAGAGGTATCAGATTGAGATCCCTGATATTCTAGAATAGGATGGGGAACAACAGTTGGCAGTTCTTCTGAGGAAGGCTTGTACATAGAGACATATCAGATGGAGAAGCAGTACGATGGGCTTATTGCAGATATTTCAGACTTTGCTTGATGCTTTCAGTTTAAAGGATCCAGAGCCATATTATCAAGTGCCTGAGTTCTTCAGTTCTAGGCCACATGAGGAGGAGCACAATAGAGAGTTTGATGGTGTGATGGACACATTTATAGACACCTTCCGTAGTCCGACTCCAGATACGTTTACTACAATAGAGAGAACTATGCCATGTATAGCGTTCACTTACAGAGGCAGCTCTACACAGTCAACCATGGATTAGTTTACGCTTTCATAGTAGATGATTCCGTACGACCCAGGTTGAGATTATCTGCTCTGTACGAGACTTATGACTACTTTTCTACCCCATTTGTCCTATATAGAGACCTTGAGCCTTTCGTTTTGGAGTCCATACCACTTGTACATTTTTCTTAGATTTCAATCGTCCCCATTTTTGCTCGCCTTTATAATCATGATACTAGATCCTAAGTATTGGGGGACCAATTGCTTCCATTGATTATCATTCTCATGTTTTGTTCTTTTTACTTTTCTTTTGTGTACATTCTTTTACACCTGTCACTCATCCTTATATTTGGCCACATTCTTTTCTACACTCAAGATGCCCGATCCTAAGTATATGGGGAACTGAGTGATCCCGTTGATTTCATTTCTTCTTCTTCTTCTTTCTTTCTTTCATTTGTATTCTTTTCCTCAGTCACATCATTTTTATCTTCCACTATACTTAAGATGATCGAATCGTAAGTATAGGAGGGTGGCTAACTTCTATTCTTTCATTCTTTTCACCCACGTTTACTAAGCACGTTCACCTTTTTTCTCCTTTTGGTACTATGAGGACATAACACAGTCTGAGTATAGGGAGGCGTGTATATATTGTATATATACTTTTGTCTATACCCGTACTTTTATGTATTTTTATATCTATAAAATCCATAAAAAGTGGATGAGGTAAAATTTATTTAAAAGCTAGTTACTGATTATTTATAAAATCCTTGTAAATAAGTAAAATATATGTAAAATTCTTATTTAAAATCCTTATTTAAAATTGTTTTTTAAAAGTGTATAATACTTATTTAAATATTATTTATTAAAATATGTAAAAATAACTTAATATTTAAAATCTTTGTATTTAAAACTTGTAAAATACATTAGTTATTTAATCCAAAATAAAATATTGGAATTTTATTTTGTAAATTCCTGTAAAATAGTCTTGTCTATACAAATGAAAAATCCATAAAAATACAAAGTCCTAAAATATATAAAAATTGCAAAATCTTTAAAACACATAAAAATGAGTAAAATCCAGAAAAATTTATTTCACGAAAACATTGTTGCATTTGCATTCTCATTTTTCGGAACACATTTGATTTCTCGAACTAAAGATTGAGAATAGACTAAAGGGTGGAGCTTGATTATGGCCGTTGACTTTCATTATAAGGAGCCTAGTTAGGAACTGGAATTTAGACTCTTCAGGTCTTTGACTTAAATGTTTAGGTTCCATAAGTTCATGTTCAGAATTCAACTTAAACTTGCCTAAGTGAAACACTTAGTGTCACCCGTTTAACTCTTCAACTGTAGACCAATTTTGGATACATGCATTTTGTACTTAGCTCGACTTACACGGGATTGTGAAGGGCAGTTCATTTTAGTGGTGCATTTTCATCATTGTCTAGTGGCACGAACATCTAAATACAGGAGTTGTGGAGTTGAAATAAAGCTTCGGACGAGGGATGGTCTGTTGGCACAATTTTTTCCAAGACCCCAAAAAATGGACAGAAAAAAGATGCTATATTCGTCAGGACACAACGAGATTGATGCAACGCAAGCAACAACAATATAAATTCTACCAAAAAGAAGCCGAACCCAAATACAAATATGACCACAATGGTCTAAGCTTCCAAAAAACCTGCTCATCTTAATGGAGACTTAGCCACACTTGTTGAGCTTCATAAGGAGATGTGACTAGACTGGTCACACTCCAGTTCTCTTCTCATTCTTCGACTTTCTTTCCCTTATTATATCATAGACACAATACGATCTGAACTTAGAAGGAAATTCCCCCTCCTCGAGGAAAGAATAGCTGGATGAGGAACCAATGTGAGTGTATTACTTGCGTTGGTCGGTTTGTTCGCTTCTTTAAGCAGGAAGAGCTAACACAATTCACACACAATACCAATTGAATTCAAGGTTGAAAGATTTACGATATGGATAAGTGGATCTGAGCTGGTTGTTGAGGTGAACCTGAATAAGGATTTGTGGAACTTGAGGACTATTGAGACTAAAATCCTACTCCTAGTCAAAGCTCTGACAAGATGCATATTTTAAGGCCTGATCACGCTCTATCCTTTGTCTGTTCTCATGAATTAGTTTAGGAAAACAAATTCATTCTTACTTTCTTTCTTATTCCTTATTTTTCAAATAAGTGTTTGTTGAGGAACTAACAAAGTTTACGTATAGGGGGTTGATAAATCCATGATTCATTAACATTTTTGTCGTATTTTAAAACCCTTAACAAATACATATAAATATGCATTAATTCTCATATTTTATAAAAGTTCCATTTATAAATAAAAATGCATTTTATGCATTAAAAAGGAAAAAAAATAAGAAAAATAAAAATAAAAAAGAAAGGTAGACTATAAATATGTGTATATTGTGCATGATGACTAATTAAATATAAATATATCTATAAGATATATTTACATAGTCTAACCCCCGAGACCAAGTCGGCATGGATTGGTCGACATACAATAAAGTAGGGGGAGATAAGGAAGAAAATATCAAAAGCAACTAACCTTGTATATAGTACACTAATTCCATTTATTTATTTATATATAATCTTCAACTAATTTTAATTAATTCATATGTACATATTTTCACTGAACACTTTCCATTGTGTGTGTGTATATATATATATATAAATCATAAAAAAACAACATGTTTATATGCCAAGAAATCTTGTTTACAAATTGTCAATTTCCCAACTTCCGAACCTCATAACTTCTTCATACCAATTCCAAATTTACTCTACTCACCTTTAAAGTTCATAAAATAAAATTATCTAATTAATAAAGATGATTTCATTAAAATCAGAGTCCGTTTGCAAAACGTCGATTATTGGACCTAATGACAATTGGTTTTCTAGGTTATTTATTTTATTATGTACATACTATTTATAGAACAATCGATTTAACCATTTTTACTTATTTTATGATCTTGTAGTTTATTATAAAATAAATTCCAAAACTAAAAAGCCTTATTTAATATTTTAAATATATGAAAAACACAAAATAGTCAAAATTGAATTGTAGTATATATACCTGTATTTATTAATATATGTAATTTTTTTTAAATCCATAAAAAATCAAAAACTATAATTTATTATTATATTAAATAATAATATATAAAAATGATAACTTATTTATTAGAATATCGACTTAAAATTATATATACTTTTTATAGGGTATATTATATATATTTTTTAATATTTTATTTATAAATCCTAAAATATATATTCTTTATAAATATAAAATATACATAATTTATATAATTTCATTAATATATTTTTCATTTTATACTTATTTAAAATAATGGCATTATTATATAATTTATAAAGTATTTAATTTTGGAATATTGTGGTTCTAACACGTGTCAACACCACAACCCTCCTTCAACCTCAAGAATCTGTTAGAGATCTGTTCCAACGTCCCACCTTTACCTAATTATTCCACCTTCATTTCATGACCAAAACCTGATCTGAACCGTTCACTCTCTAGACCTAACAACACCTCTCACACACATGCCATTAGATCTTCACCATCCCTTGCCATTTCTCTTATTTAATCAGTTGAATCTCGTCTTTCCAATTCAACTCCTTCCAGCATCAGAATTACCCGACCTGACCTCCTCCTTCTCCGCTCCGCTCCATCCGCATCGAGTGACAGATGAGGAGGCCAACTGCTCCATTTGTAAGAGGGACCTCCGATGGAGCGGTTCCAAGGCTCCACCGCCTTGAATCACGACCATACCCGCCGCGTATAACTCCGAAAAATCGACCCGTCGAGCAACGACTGAGGATCTGACATCCTCCATTCCCAGGTAAGTTCGTCAGCCCATTCAAATTTTCATTTCTTGATTTTTCCATCAAATTACCACACTTAATCATTGTGATTAATTAGTTAATAACCTCGTTTCCATTAGCCATCGAAATCCCACATCAATTTTATCCAAATCAGATTCCCAACTGATTTGAAAACCCTTTTCTGATATTTTTTGGCGACGTGCAAGAAATATATAAATCTCGACCGATTCCATGTGAATTGAGTCCATTCAATAATCTTGCAGGTCGATTCAACCATCTAGAGCGATTCCAGTTCTCTGATTTGAATAACAACTGCAACTAATTTCAAGAGCTGAAGCTTCGCCACTGTTGGAAACCCTAGCTCGACATTCAACCTTCATATTTCTCATCTTCTTCCACCACCTCTCATCACAGGGGCGCTCGAAGAGGAAGGAGTCCCCTTCTAACCCTGGTGGATCTCCTTAAGCTGCCGCGCCATCACCAATCATCACTGGAAGAGACTGAATCAAAGGGCCGCCGCCGCCTGATCTTGAATTGGTGGAAGAACTCCCCCATATCCATAATGTACATAATCGTGACACGTGTCACGATCAACAACTGAGATCATGCCATCAATTTATAATCTCAGCCGTCTGACGTAAAGAGGTGTAAAATTTGCATAATAAAACCATGCTCCAGATTTCAACAACGCTCTAGTTGCTTTCTGATATTGCATTTAGGTCCCCATGCGAGGACCTAATTACAAGAAAACTTCTTCTTTTTATATTTTAGTCCCTGATAACGAACTAATTTACAGATACTTTTTTATATTTCTTTTACAATTGCACCCCTTTACCTATTTTTAACTCCGGATACTTCTTGGAAATTATTTTTCATTGATTTTTTAGGGTAGTTAGATAACTAGCCTAGCGAGGTTTTGTTCTATCTTCCGTGTATTTTCTTCTCTTTATTGGATGAGTTTTGATTTATCGATCTTCGTCTCCATTTTGAGTTTCTTTTGTGTGTCCTCGAGTACGTGGCTCACTTTCTTTATATCACCTACCTATATAATTTCACCTATTCTATATTTCATCTATGTACTATATTGTAGATCTTTTGAAAATCTATTCTCTTTTTGAAAATAAAAAAATCATTTTATTTTCTTTTTTCCACTATATTAGAATAGTACATTACCATATATTCCACATATTATATCGTATCATTATTTTTCCAAAATTAATCATTTTTGAAAATCAAATAATAATAACAAAATAAAAATAAAAATTTGCAAAATATAAAATCAATAAAAATAACAAAAAGATAAAACCACAAAAATAATCCTTTTTGAGGAAGAAGAAAAATAAATCACAAAAATATTCCATCTCGAAAAATCAAAGTAAACTGTATGCCTCCTTGTGTTCGACCCAGGGATACTTACCTAGTTAATAATTAGTGAACAAAGCTAGAGAGTGTCTTCTACTCTTCTATTCATCCTCTCTCTAGTCTTTGACTTCTGTTTGATAGAGATGCTCCTCTCTTCTGCAATTTTCTACAACCGACATCATCATTCATTTCTTTATTGAATTGAATAAAATAGTTTAATTATATACAATAATTGAGGTTAGTTATGTACATTAGGTTAGTAGTTAATATTAGTTAATTAGTGTAAATTTTATTGAATTTTTTAAGCAGAAGAATAATAAATAATAATATGATAAATCTCAGATTCATCATCCCCTTATACCTAAACTATGCTCGTCCTCGAGCTTCTAAAGATTGAATGAGTTGGATTAATCCCATACTGTGCATGTGAGATTTCAAGGCATTATTCATCAAAAACCCTTGGTTTTAATGATCCTAAAATTCTAAGCTGAACGAAGCTCTAGTCAAAAGGAATCCAAATTATCTTATTATCAGACTCTCTGTATGTACAAATAGTATAAAGATATGACATTTAGTGTGTATTGCATTTAATGAGAGTCGAGTCGGAATGTCACCCAAAGTCCTGATTCAAGAGACTCTCCTCAAGACCCAATCCTCAACACTAGGGAATAAATCAATTCTTGCAATCCAATCCATTGTCTCAGTAGTGTGCCAGACTTAAAAGTGTAGATGGAAGGCCAGTTGGAGGATATAGGTTTGTGTCATTTCTTCTCTCCCTTTCATTGGAACAAGGATCCTCTTGAGTGCCTTATTACTGAACATTCGTATATTTTTTGGTTGCTGATCAATGTGTTCGTCAAGAAAGCTTGGTTATTTGCACTTGTTTTCTTGGGAATGCACCATACCGTGTCTCTTTTGAGTATCTAAGATACCTTTAACACCTAGACTTGTATTACTATAGGATGTAGAGCCCTTTTTGGGCGCTATCTTGACTCCTGGTTCTAATAGCTTTGGTCCAAGTGGACACTTTAAAATGGTTGAGAGCACTCACCTTTGGCGGAAGCTCTTTGAATTTGACTTTGTAATGTGAGAGCTTTTTCTTCCTCTTTCTTTTCTTTTTCATGTATACTAGATCCACTGCTTTTACCAAATTGGCACACACTTATCAACAAATTATTAAGTTTCATCACACCTTGGCACATATGTTAATATCAAGAGATAACATAAGAACTTGTTCCCATACTAGATAGGGTTGCTGGCACTCAGGTTTCATGAATCTTTCATCAATTTTATCCCATCCTTGACACTCAAATCTTGAATCCCAGTTCCTTAAGTGAAACCTCAATTCATCTCATCATGAATGCAGTTGTGCAAGTAATGTTTTGACCATATTCTTAAAGGCAGAGATGAAGTATGCAATATATTACCCATATCTTTCAACTAGGGAAGTATGGAATATTAAGTCTCAAACTCTAATAACTAAGGTTGGTTAACTCAGATTCTTGAGACCTCATAAATCAAGTGTTCTCAATTCCTGAAGCCTTGAGTGATAGTGGTTGTGTTTGTGATACATCAACTCAATAGTTATTATTTTTGTGATTTCTTTAATTTAGCTTCTTTAGAGAAATAATGTCTGGCCTTAACTCACATGACTAGTTGCATCTACTTCCAGCTAGTCTGGGTGTAAGTATGGACTGTCAGATGCCTACCCGTGTTACTTAAAGATGATTCCATACACTTTATCTTTTAACTACCTAATCTGCTAAGGGATATCGTAGTTCCCTTAATGAAAAGTAGCTAATCATTTTTAAGTTTAGTAGTCAGAACTGTTACTAAATAAATTTTGATTTTTCTGATTTTATGGGTTTTTAAATAATATTAGAAGTATTTAAAAACAAAATTATTCTCATTTTCACCACTTATTTTTGAAAGAAATTTGAAAACATTTTCAAACCATGTAACATAATATATAGTTTTTCAAAATATTTTCAAACGATTTTCAAAACAAGTAAAATCCCATTTTTTACACCATTGTCAAATGTTTTTCAAAAACAATGTCACATACTCAGAAAAATTTTCAAATTATTTACAAATATTTTTATACAAATCAGACCAAAGATACATTACCCTAGCCCCCAAAAAAATTCAAAAATGTCAAAATATGAGCTATGGCTAAAGTATAAACGAAATATATAAGATATACCCCCTATACTTAGCTTGTGATAAGTCCTCATAGCGCAAAGTGTTATGAAGCCATAACTCATGCTAGAATATAAGGTAATATACACGAACTAATTGGGTCGCCCCCTATACTTAGGCTAAGAACAACCTAAGTATAAGAAGAGGACGAAGAAGAGGGGGTCAAATGAGCAAAGCATATAAGTTGATGGGGACTAGGGTTCCCCTTATACTTAGACCGAGAAAAGCCTAATAATAGAGATATGCAATGGATATGGAGGGACCCGAGGTGAGCAATCGGAGATGGACATGGTTTCCCCTATACTTAGGCTAAAGAGAAACCTAAATACCAAGATTTGGAGATAAGATGGGGAACCGGGACACCATTTAAGGTTAAAGTGGAATGGATCTAAAAATAGATGAATCTTTGAAGATGAATATGGAGTCTAGGGTTTATGGGGGTGGGGTGGAGGGGGGGGGGTAGAATACACAATCAGAGCTCAACCAGTCAGACAAACATATTTGATTTAACCAACTTCACACATGAAGACCAATAAGTGTTGGTCATTTACCTTTTCTATTTTATCAGTGATCATCCAAAATTTGAGTCCATTACGCAGGGTTTAATGATAGGTTTTGGGCACTATCCTTGGGATGCGACCTCACCTCTCAACATGCAAACACATACTGCGTACAATATGGGTATTTCTCTCCCACAATATGAATTTTACTCCATTTGTTAATCGACTTACATTATCAGTCCCAATTTTAGCTTAGGTTGTCACTGAATTTCATGTGAGCAAGCAACCAAGAAAACATCGACTACCGTCCAGTCCCAATTCCATTGAAATCCTAAGTTGAAAATCAAGAGGGAGATAGAGAAATGGCGATGTAGATGCAAATCATGATGCATGCCCAAAAAAGAGATACTTACAATGCTTCCTAACATTCATCATGTGTTATGAAAGACTCAATTGAAATCTATCTTTACATGCATGCAAGTTGAGAAGAGCTGCATCCTAAACATGATACTATTACCGGTGAAGAAATGTGTTGATTTTGGCTAAGTTGATCGATTTTTGAGTGTGTCTCATTGAATCTGAGGAGATGAAGTGAATCTCTCAGTCTTTTATTAGTGTATCCTACCTACGATCAAGCACAACAAGATATAAAATAAAAGAAATTCGAAAAGTCGTGTGCCTAACCTATGTCGAACACTCAAATGGAGCCCCATCCAAGTGAGGGGCGAAACATGATCCACACACTACATGCAAGCCCAAATCCATGTATTTACCCGTGAGCCCTCGAACGATAATCGCTAGAAATGCAATTATTACAAATATATACAACAAATAAAATGAACAAAAATGCTCATTAAAAATCTTGATGCTTTAAAAGGTGCTTTTGCGGCTCCTCGTAGCTGGAGCTCTCGACTCTCACCTCCGTGCCTCCCGAGCGTCCTCAGTCTCCACGACCCTGCCACAAAAGCCATGCATTATATATTTGATCAAGAAATTTAATAAACAATAGAACAATACAAATACAACACATACATGTAGACCTAGGTATAAAAACTAATCAACTTAATTAAATATCAAAATCTAAGAAATCACGAAGATGAGCCGTCCCCCAACAACGGTGCCATCTGATGAATTGCATTTTTACCTCTTTAATAGTCGTATTTTATCGTAGTACAAGAGGTGAAAATGATCCATGTAGAAACCACAAATATTCGAATGTTAGGAATATTTAATTCTTGGTAAGTGTACCAAGCTCGAACACAAGAATACTAGCTACCTAAGCGATTATCTGATTTCAATGATTAAATTAAGCGATTAAATTATCTGCATAGGTCAATAGACAAACAATGCACAAAATGATGCAATGCATGAATAGAATACATGAAAAGGATGCAATTTTTATTTGAATTTTATGCAAGTTAAAACATAAATATATGCAACATAATGCCATGATATGCTAACAGATTTACAAACATAATGCCAATAAATAATCAATGGAATGAGCAATACAAATAAATTTAATTTTGTCATCAATTGATGCATCGTATTAAGGTGAATGAAAATTTAAATCAATGAGAAGGAAACACAATATATCTCAATTTTATCATGTTGTTATATGTGTCATAAAGATGCTATTTGATAGATAATGAAACCAACTTCAAAATGAAATTGAAATTACTGGAATACAAGTCAATATGCTCAAGATATAACCAACATAGTCAAGGGGCATAACTGCAAAACAAAACATGAAAATATAAGCAAAATCATTACAAAAAGTCCTTAGAGGGGTATTTTTAAATTTTTTTAAAAGCGAAAGGGCCTTTGTGTAATTAACCCATGTGACACGTGAGGCACACACGCCTGAAACTATTTGCAATTTTGAAGAAGTTGCAGGCTTTGACTGCAAAATATCCCACCCTCACGTGCTATGCACGCACGTAGTGGTTCGGAAGGTGGTTTGGCTCAGGGCAGATGGCTCAGGCCACGTGGATGGCTCGAGTAGCTTCAGATGACGGTTTAGTTCCACCAAGTGTGTGTCTCTAGAAAGAAGGCTTGGATCATATATTAGCCATTCAATTAAAGATATCAGACAATACCTGTATGCTCAACTCCTCTTTCACTCTGCCTTTGTGTGGCAGAGTATGCTGTGCTCCGAGGATGCCTACATCCTTCCACCATCGATGATCTACTGTATGGAAGGCCTACTCTCCTCCGCGAAGAGCTTGTGAAGGCATTGGAAGTTTAAATGATCAACGATGATGCTCAGAGCGGCTAGGAGATAGATGTTTCCTGGAGTGGCTGCTCTAGAACAGAGCCCAGTTGAAGCTTCTGGCCAATGAGAGAACTGTGACATGCAATATGTTAGGCGCAATAGCTGAAGCGTGTATGCGTGGAGTGGAGTGAAATGGGGGCCTGGGGGGATGGAGAAGATGGAGGCCTAGTATGTTCCTCCTCCGTGAGGATGAAGGAAAGGGGGTGGATATGCTAGAGGTGTGGAGGAATGGAGACAGTGTTCGGAGGGTTACACGAGGACGGGTATGGTTTGACGGAGGTGATAGGGGGGTAAATTGAAGGGGAAGATGCTTGTAGAAGCCTAATTAAATCAGAGAATGGAGAAGAAAAATGATGGAGAGGATCTTACTTGGAGGTTGAAGAACATGTGAGGGAGGAAGGACGACTTGGGATGAGGACTTGAGAGGTCCTCCGGTCTTCGCTGAATCCTCTCAGCCAAGGAGGACAACTCGATGGTTGGGGAGGCGGCCGTATCATGGCCCATCAACCATGGGTCAGCATCGGGGGTCATGACCATCGTCAAGTCTCGATTCCACCTCTCCCTATCACAGGGAGGTGAAGAGACCTAGACCAGAGCCCCTCGTAGAGGTAGACAGGAGATACAGGCGGCGGAGGAGGCATATATGAAGAGGGGTGACGGTTACATGAGAGGTGGTCGTAAGGATTGTAACGTTGATCAACCGAGCTACATAGAAGGGAGTGGGTGTTGAATGCTCGGGAGAGAGAGAGAGGGAGGGATGTGAGGTCAACACTGAGATGGTTTTAGATGAGGAGGAGGTTATGTGAGGTGATTAGGAAATAACGGAGAAGGTGGGGGGTCGATGAAGAATAATATGCAGGAGAGGGGGTTACAGAGGAAGGAGGCGAAGTGCAGGCCATTAGATCATGGGATCCAACGATCCTGATGGAGGCGGAGGTGAGCGGTTGTAATTAAATCCATTAAGCGCAGATGGACTGTGGGAAACGAGGTGTGTGAGATTGAAGGGTCGGGCCACGTGGGTTTCTTAGAGGGCACCACGTGGCCCAATGGGAAAACTAGAAAAGGAGAAAGAGGGGGGGGGGGAGAAAAATCAAAAATAAATAAATGCAAGCTGAATCAGAAAAATACAAAACAAGAAAGTTGTATATTCAAAGAGATCTACAAGTTTCATGTTGAAAAAAAACTAAAATAGGTCAAATGTACAAACTACAAGTTTGACAAGCATTTTTAAGAATAAAAACACTTGAATTTAATTCTTTTGTTATTTTTTGTAAATTTAATTTATATTTAATGCCAAAATAAATATATAAAAATATCTATTTTTGGATTTTTTAATAAGAAGAAAATACAAGAAAATAAAGAAAATAAAATAGTGTTAATTATATACAAATTAGGGTTAGTTATGGACATTAGGTTAGTAATTATATTAGTTAATTAGTATTCGATTTTATTGAATTGTTTAAGACAATAGAATAATAAATAATAAATAATATGGTTAATCTCAAATTCATCAAATAAAGACTTTCTCCATGTGGATGTTCACTCAATGGAGCCTTCTCCACTTTCATAATTGATGAGATTCTCAATCTCATCATATTTTCCACATGTTGCAACAACTTTTATTGCATGAATTTTTACCAAAATAATTCCAAATTATTCTTTGGATAATTCCAATCTCGCCATTGATAATTCTGAATCATATCCATCCATCCAATATTAAATGTAAATTATATCGACATTTAATTATACAATGTGAATCCAATTCACATTTAATTGTATAATGTGCATCAAATTCACATTAACTTAGAAACTGTAAATCATATTTATAATTAAATATCTCTTATGATATTATGAATTATATTCATAATATTTATGATTACTGTGGATAGTGCTATCCATCATAATCATATCCATGATAATTAAATCTAATTTAATTATCTTAATTTCCTCTATATATGTGTCCAAATAATGTGAATCACATACACATTATTAATGATAATTAAATCCTATTAATAATCAATCTTTCCAATGATCAGATACTGTCAACAATAGAAGTATTCTTGAACTCTTTCAGGAACAATGTGCCTTCTCCAAAGATACTTGGAGATAAGTACATGACGACTGTATACTCCATGTATAGTGAGTTAGATATCTAATTTAATATCAAGATCTAGAAGATCTCTCAAAGATGTCTGATCAAGTCAGATAGAATATCCAATCTTCTCATTGCATCCGAATCATATTCGGATCAATATCCAACATTTGGACTAAGACTGGATAACCAGTCTACTGAGTGGAGTCACTAAAATCCAAAAAGGTTTCACCACTCCCTCGGAATGGAAGCGCCATGGTTATAAAATCGATTAAGATCACATCACGCTCCATTATTCCTAATACCCATGCATTCTACATACTGGAAAACCTAGAATAAACCTGAAGTTTTGATCACTTTTGAACTATCTTCTTCAACGTTCTATCATTATATTTCTCATTCGATCATTGTTAGTTGGTATCGAACATACAATTTCCAAAACAATATATTACACCTTCAAATCCTACCTTGTTTACAAAATAAGACGACCAACTTTGGAATTTGATTTATCCCAATATCTCATGGGTGATCTCATGTCGTCCGGTTCAGTAGTGAATCTGTATGATTCCCTTTGAGAGATCATATTACTCATATGCCATTGTATACAACCGCTCATTGAAGGATATGGAAAGATCCTTAAGAGCATGATGGAAGCGTGATGATTGCATCGTATGCGATCGGAGCGACTAGTCGCATTGGTTGATTGGTGCAGCGAAACTTAAAAAATGTAAATGATGAAACCACTTAAAACAAAAACAATTTTTGGATCATTTCATCTAACAACAAGTAAGATGTAGTGTTACCTCTTGAAGCGTGGCTGCGATCATAGTCTCTAAACAAAGAGACCACCTGTCTCAAGTCTGACCCGATGGAGGAGATGCTTGCGATCTCGTTGATGAGATTCGAGCTTCTCGCAATCCAAGATGAAGATCCAAGCCTTGGAACTCCTGATTTAATTGCACAAAATCTAAGGTCTTCTTCACGAGAAAGAAGCACCAAAGAAGATGGATATATGCAAGTAGTAAATCCGGCAGCACAACAACATTGCGATGACCACGATTCTCTCTAGCACAAGGTATGGATGACCACACTTGAGAGAGAGAGATGGGGTGTGTGATGAGAATGAGAGAGATGGAGAGATTCAAAAGAGATGTTTTATTTTTTAAAGAAGAGCTAGGGTTGCCTCTTTTTTTATAGCATTTTGGGAGTCCATGGATCACAATCTATGTGAAACACAAAATCAATGGTTGAGATTGATTTGCGTTTCTATTCAGTGGTCATGATTTTGATATAAAAATACAACAATAATTAATTTAGATTAAATTAAATACATTAAATAATCAACATAATTTAATTTAAAATAAGTTAATTAACATATAAGGATTATGAGGGAAGCCGCCCACCCTCCTAAAAAGGGGGACGACCACCCTTGTGACCAAGTCAAAGGGTGGTCGTTGACCATCCATTAAATGGATGGTGTTGGCTCCTCCAATCCTTCATACATATTTAAAACAACTTTTATTATAAATAATTCCAAATTAATTTTATGAATATTATAATCATGCCAATAAATAATTGTTAATCATATTCACAACCCAAAATAAAATGTAAATTGTATTTCCAATTGATTTCCAATGTGAATACAATTCAGATAATAAAATTAATTTGAAGATGTCATTTACAAGAAGTTCTCTCTAGTATATTATAAATCACATTTATAATATATATATATATATAATATGGATAGTACTATCTATATAATTCATATCTTTGATAATTACATCTCATTTAGTTACCTTGGATCATCATTCTCATGTATTTAAATAATATGAATCATATTCACATTAGTCATGATAATTAAATCACATTTAATTATCAATATCTTGATGCTTCATCAATGGAATTATTCTTGAACTCTTTGAAGAATAATGTGCTTTCTCCACAGATCCTTGGAGATAAGGACATGGTAATTGTACGCTCCATGTACAGTGACTTGGATATTGAGATCACATCTCAAATCCAGATCTCAGGGACTTTTCATGGATGCTTGATTAAATCAAGATCATCTAGTCTTCTCATTGCATCTGAATGTCATTCAGATCAATGTCCAACATTTTGACTAAGATCATATCACTTCTCTAATAAGAGGAGTCACCTAAAATCCAGACCTGTTTCATCACTCCCTCAAAATGGAAGCATCATCGTTATACAATCATTAATTATCACATCAAGCTAAGGTATTCCTAATACATGTACATCCTGCATACTGGAAGACCTAATATAAACCCAAATTATAGATCAATTTACACTGTCATCTTTAGGATTTTATCATTAAGTTTTCATTCGATCAGTGGGAGTTGGTATCGATCATATGATTTTCAAAAACATATATCATACCAACAAATTCTTGTCATGCTTTCAAAGCAAGACGACCATGCATGGAATTTGATCGATCTCAATACCTTATGAGTGAGCTCAAGCCTTCCAATTCAGAAGTGAATATGTATGATCTCTTTGAGAGATCGTATTACTCATATGCCCTTGTATGTACACCAGCTCGTCGGTGTATAGACCTTGATTAGGCCATCAACCTATCAGTTTGCCAAATGTACATACACAAGCATATATCAATACATTTGTCTTCGGTCAAATGATGCATGCATATATCGTGTCAGCATACGACATCATACTTGGTTATCTCGATCTCATTAAGTCAAGTCTTTAACCTAACTAATCTGACACCTCCGAATCTCTATTCCTATGCAGAGGACCTGCATCAAGAGGTCGGTCAGATATCAGCCAAAAGAGAGAGGATCGCCATCTCCTACTCTGGTTGGAGATCATCTTTTAATAATAATTCGAAGGTGCTTGATGATTCCTCAATCTAATTCTTTAGATATTCATTCAAGCACCAACCTCAATGATTCAACAATTGAATCAACAACTGTATGATCATTAAGATGGCCATGGTACATAACCCTAATTGTACTAAGGGACCTTATAGTGCATTCATTCATTTAATCTCAGACATGGAGTGAAAATAAACAAATAACTTTATTGATATATCAAATATTACAATAACATTTATTGTAGGCATGGTTCGCCTCGGGATCACATTGCTAACAATCTCCTACTAGCCCTTAGAACCATTCAGGTACAATCCTTAAACCCATACTCATTACATGTTGGATGAAAATCTTTTGAGTCAAAGGTTTTGTAAGCGGATCAACAATGTTGTCGGCAGAGGCCACCTTATGATGACGATGCCACCATGCTTTTGAACTCCCGAATGATGTGGTATTTTCTTTCTATATGACTGCTCTTTTGATACCATCTAGGTTCCTTCTCCTATGTTATGGCTCCTATGTTATCGTAGAGTAGCGGGATGGGAGTATCAGAGAAAACTACGCCAAGCTCCAAAATGAACTTACGCAATCACACTACCTCCTTTGTAACATCCAATGCAGCAATGCATTCAGCTTTTGTTGTTGAATCGGCCGTAGTGTCCTACTTCTTGCTTCTCCAGCTCACAGCACGACTGTTCAATTGGAACACAAACTCTGATGTCGACTTTCGATCATCAATATCAGTCTGGAAGTCAGAATCTGTGTATCTCAAGACTTGGAGATCACCATTTTCATAAACTAAAATGTAATCTTGCATCCGTGTAACGCATGGAGATTTTTTTCCTTCCATATTTCCATATATTTCCCCAATCAATAACATGTAATTATTATGAATTTAATAGGCATTAGTGACCCATTGATTTCCTTATTGTGAGGCACAAAAATCCAACAAATTTCCCTTCCCTCCCCTCACATCATATACTTTTGCATGAGAGAGAGAGAAGGAGAGAGAGAGAGAGAGTTAGAGAGAGAATCTCACCGAGAGATTTATCCTCGTCGCAGGAGACATCAACATCGATTCAGTGGCGGAGCACGTTGGCTTGGGAGCAAGGAGAGGGACACAGAGATTTAGTAGGTACTTTTCGTCAACCTTGAGGTATGCGTCGATCCCTTAGGAATACTATATGATGAATCGATATTTACTTTCCTTCAATATTTGTGTTAAGTATCTACTTAGTTGCACAAAATACGATCTCAAAATGTATTTATTGGCTTAAGATTATGATTTTTAAATAAATGTGCCAAACATATAGATTGTCTTGTGTGTGCTACTACATCACTTCGAAGTCGAACAAGTAGATCATCATAAATTTTTGAAGTCATCTCAGAAATAAAAGAAAAATATTTCATGAAGTCTTTTGCACATAAGAGGGAAGGATTGAAAATGAGCCATTATTATGCCTGTTATGGATAACAATATAGAGAAATTTTAATGTGCACCGGAAGTAACTTGATTGCATTTTAGGAGTAGGATAGAATGATTTTGGATAACCTTCAAATCCTTTCCGATACTCATTGATCTCCTACTGGTACATTCATAATACGTTAAATATATTTTATCGTATCATATACCTCTTTCCTTTGCGTAGGGAATTTTTCGAACGAATGTTATTTATATGCCTTAATTATACATGTTTTACTAATTGGAATATTTTGTAGGATGTTTAGTATAGTATAGATTTGCAGCCCGAATCACATGGAAGTAATAGATGCACTAATCATCGGACTGTTCTTCTTAATTTTGCAAAATAATATAGGATAAACTTTGTGAATATTTCAGTTGCACTTTTGGTAAATTTTAATACCTACATTTTCCTGACATGAAAAATATTTATTTCGGCTAAATATGTGTACCTCAAATTAGATTTGAAGTAATTAGCTTTTAACTGAAGGAACTGACCTGAGTTTATTACCGAGTATTGTAATTGTTGTGTTAACAAATTTTTGTTATTGTAATTGTTGGCAAATACTGAAAATTATTAATCTAACGAGTATATTTCTTAGTGAGGTTAAAAAAAGACAAGGGAAATGGAGAACAATAATTATTCTTGTAAATGCTGAATAATTCATTTCGATTGTATTTATAGTATAGAAAAATATAGCATTCTAACGTAGTAAAAAACAGAAGTGTTTATGTATAGTTAATTATGAGTCATCAAGGGTTTTGTTTCTATAAAAGTTGAGATAAGATATATGGATATATGAATTACCCTTACACTACGTAATGAGTTGGTTTCTCTAGTTATGTCACGTGGGATAAGTTATACGAAAATTACACCTTAAATCTTAGTAAGACAAGAAATGTTATTATTATATTAATCAATAGAAATTATTGAGGTAAATACGCCACTAGTATTAAAATTAAGATTTTGACATTGGTTTGAATAAGGAATGTATACATTTGTGCGTGTATATATCATCATGCAGAACAATGAATGCCTCTTGCTTAGTGGAACCGGAAGATTCATATGTGAAAAAGAAAATGTCATTAAAAGAATTGAAACTTCCTTAAGATGAATAATGACATAATAACAATAAGCGGAGCTAAGTGCTACACCCAATGGTGGGAGCCACCTATAGAGTCCAATTATCGTAGGCCTAAAGGAGACCAACGCCCTCTGGGAGCGTATGGTTCAAGGAACTGACCGAGCCAAAAGATAAGTCCTCTTCAGTTGTAGCTACACTGTCATGTATGTCATGTTCATGGATCGCTTGTACCAACAGTAAAGCCACCAAAGCCACCAAAGCCGTTTAAAGATTTAATAATCAAGACAACTTTAATCACTAAACAAACCAAGGGTATGTGTACAGTTTTGAAATTGCAAAGGCATATGTTTGCAACTATGGCAAAGAAATGATATTGTACAAGTGTTATGATTGAAATGGGCATATGCGCAATTATGGAAAATTCTGAGGGTACTTGTGAAAAATATGAAAATATTAAGGTGTATATATAATTATGAAAAACTCTGAGTGTATGAAATCATGACTTCAATGGATGGATTCAGAAGGAATACCCTTCGTATGCATAATTCTGCAAATTATGAGTCGGATAATGATAGTATATGAGAACAAGTAGATATTATCTGCGGTAAGATAATTGTGTAATTTGTATCGTTGCATTGATATGATAATGCATGTAAAAGCGTATGTTTATAATGGTTTAAAATAACGCAGGGAGACTTATTTTTCCGCGCTATATAGTTTGACCCCAACTCGGCACATACTGAGCGTTAGGCTCATAACATGTATTGTTGTTTTTTTCAGGAGAACACGAGGTTTGACTTACTTGCTAGTTCAAGGGAGAACTACCATCACGTGATAGATCATTTACGTAAGGATGTCTTTATGCCCACTGGAACTTTGATCTGCTAATTTTTTTATTGGTCCTTTTGCAATGCTATTTATGTTGGAGTTGTAATACGATAACTTTTAAGTCGATTAGACTTTAGTTTAAATTATTATTTTCTCTGCTCATTGATTACCATGCAAGTGTTCGGTAATGGTTCGGTCGTGCGATTTATTATTGCATGCTTTCGCCGACCGTCACGACCGGTTTCATTACAAATGGTATCAGAGCTAGATTTCCTCTGGACATATGATATCCACAATAGATAGTGACCCAAGATTGAGATGAATAGAGTCAAACATAGGTGTTACATGCAAGTAGTTGACCCTTTGGTTTAAATCTGATGACCCATCATTGTGGAATTTTGGTGTTCAGAGACCAGAAATCGTCATTGAATAATGAGATTACTAAGTACACACATCATTAATTACTAGAGTTAAAGACAATTATGACTCAACAGTGAAAGGGTGAACATGCAGTGGATGAATTTAAGTATTGGATACATTAGAACAAGGTCTTTTGAAGTGACATACCATCATAAAGAGAGGAATGCATTTTTTGAACAATTTGCCTAAGACATAGATCATAGGAGTGATGGACTAAATGGAAAGAAATCAGTTTTCTTTAATATCTGACCTTAAGCGATGCGATCATGTGGAACTTTTGATTGACTACACATTCTTGAGAATGATAATGTTACCAAGAGATCATAATTCTTAGACCTTCAATATTGTAAATAAAATAATCGAAGTGTATGCTATAAAGTTATGGAGTTGGAGAAGAATGGGAATATGATAAGAGAAAATGAGAAGTCAGTGAACTGTTAGTTAATTATTACACAACATACTTAGTTAGCTCATAATTCATAGTCATCTCGGTTACACCATGAAAGTTTTAGTATTTTTTATGGATGCCTTTCCAGATGATCATTCATGTTACCTCTTATTGACACAAGGATTCTCCCTTATTGTTATTCTACACACTAGAATAATTTTGAAAAGTCCTTATGAATGACACCTATTGCATTTAAAGAGAATCGATCACAACAACAATTGGATAATGGATTCTGTGACCTACTATTTTTTTATATAAAGAGTATTTTTTTTTCATTTTGTGAGTAAGGAAAGTTAGGTCACATAGTCTCTACATTGGTTATTGATCTATGAATAAGGTGACTTTGAGGGATTGATACCTACTGCTTTGGATCAATGATTTTTTCATTGATTATGGAGAGAAAAGATCCTTTCTAAAATTAATCTACATTTGAGTCACCATTATCATGGAATAAAGGAGGAGTACGTCTTATAAATAGCTTCCAGATTAATGATTGACCTTTGTAATTGGTTTTATCATGCATATTGGTCTCGAGCCTTTATAGAGCTTATGGATAGGACTATTCAAGAATACATTGATATATTTATGTTCGTGTTTGTGGATTATGTTGTTATATACTTCATGATATGGAGAAATACTAAGTAGATCTCAATATTGTATTCAAAATCCTACTCAAAGACCATCTTAGGAAGTGTTATCTAATTATAACTTTTGGTTGGACAAAATCATCTCTTTGACCATGTCATGTTTAAAGAAGGTATTGAAATTGACCTAAGCAAGATGAAAGCTCCATTACCTTGGAGTTAGCATAGATGATCTTCATCTTAAAAGTTGGTGATACTATTGACATGTTGAAAAAATGAGGTAATTGGAAGGATAAACATAGAATACAAAGAGGCAATTCTCAAAAAGGAAGATTCTGATCGTATAGGCTCTATGAAGATGTGAGATTCCATGATACAGTTTGAGTTCTGTGTGAATTCAGATCAATCGACCAAAGTAGCACATTTCTTACCAATCATTTAGACCAATTTGGAAAGAATATTGATAAACTCTATTGGAATAACTACATGGGTTTGTTACATCAATGGTGGCAGTCAGGGACACGAGATATACCTATCGCCTTGTAAAAGCTTTCAGGATACTATGGGAACTCAATTGAAGTTTAATACTTCATTTCATCCACAGACTGATGGTCAATCAGAAAGGACCATCCAGATGCTGGAAGATATGTTGAGAGCTTGTGCTATGGATTTTTAAGGTAGCTGGGCCTGGGACAGACATCTTCCATTAATAGAATTTGCTTATAATAACAGTTTCATTCGAGTATTAAGATGTCTCCCTATGAAACATTGCATGGAAGGCCTTACAGATCACCCTCATGTTGGAGTGATATTTGTTAGAAGCATATTTTGTGAACGGAGCTAATCCAGACCAACAAGAAAGGTGTTGAGTTAATTAAGAAGAGATTGTTGGCATCTCAAAGTAGGCAGAAGTCTTATGCAAATCATCATAGAAGGGAGTTGAGTTTCATAGTGGGATATCACGTATTTCTAAAGATTTCTGCAACCAAGAGCGTATTACGATTCGGTAAGAAAGGGAAACTGACTCCTAGATATATAGGACCTTTTGAGATTCTGCAACGAATCGGAGAGGTGGCGTATCGTATCGTTTTACCATCTCAATATTCGAAGCTACATGATGTATTTCATGTGTAAATGTTAAGGAAGTACACTCCTGATCTCTCACGCGTGATTGAGCATGAGGTCCTCGATATTCAGCCCAATCTCTCTTTTGAGGAGAAACCTGTCTGCATAATTGATCGTAGAGACCATCAACTTCGTCGATATATAGTGCCGATGATCAAGGTCCTTTGGAAGCATCAACATAAGGAGGAGGCCACCTGGGAGCTAGAGAGTGAAACACGGGAGAAGTACCCGCAACTTTTCGGTATGTCCCTTTGCTAAGAAATTTTGAGGATGAATTTTTTTAAGGGTAGTAGATTGTAACAAATGGAGATTTTTTCCTTCCATATTTCCATATATTTCACCAATAAATAGCATGTAATTATTTATGGATTTAATGGGCATTAGTGACCCATTGAATGCCTTATTGTGAGGCATAAAAATTCAACAAATTTCCCTTCCCTCCCCTCACATCATATACTTTTGCGAGAGAGAGAAGGAGAGAGGGAGAGTTAGAGAGAGAATCTCACTGAGAGATTTATCCTTGTCGCAGGAGACATCAACGCCGATTAAGTGGCGGAGCATGTTGGCTTGGGAGCAAGGAGAGGGACGTAGAGATCTAGTAGGTACTTTTCGTCGATCTTGAGGTATGTGTTGATCCCTTAGGAATACTATATGATGAATTGATATATGCTTTCCTTCAATATCTATGTTAAGTATCTACTTAGTTGCACAAAATACGATCTCAAAATGTATGTATCGGCTTAAGATTACGCTATTTTAATAAATGTGCTAAACATATAGATTGTCTTGTGTGTGCTACTACATCACTTCCAAGTCACACAAGTAGATCACTATAAATTTTTGAAGTCATATTAGAACTAAAAGAAAAATATTTCGTGAACTCTTTTGCCCATAAGAGGGAAGGATTGAATATGAGCTATTATTATGCCTGTTATGGATAACAATGTAGAGAAATTTTAATGTGCACCGGAAGTAACTTGATTGCATTTTAGGAGTAGGATAGAATGATTTTGGATAACATTCAAATCCTTTCCGATACTCATTGATCTCCTACTGGTACATTCATAATCCGTTAAATATGTTTTATCGTATCATATACCTCTTTCCTTCGCATAGGGAATTTTTCAAATGAATGTTATTTATATGCCTTAATTATACATGTTTTACTAATGAGAATATTTTGTAGGATGTCTAGTATAGTATAGATTTGCAGCCCTGATCACATGGAAGTAATACATGCACTGATCATTGGACTATTCTTCTTAAGTTTGCAAAATAATATAGGACAAACTTTGTGAATATTTCAGTTGCACTTTTGGTAAATTTTAATACTTACATTTTCCTGAGACATGAAAATAGTTATTTCGGCTAAATATGTGTACCTCAAATTAGATTTAAAATAATTAGCTTTTAACT
The DNA here is from genome assembly GCA_037367405.1 of Ottelia alismoides. NCBI lineage: Eukaryota > Viridiplantae > Streptophyta > Magnoliopsida > Alismatales > Hydrocharitaceae > Ottelia > Ottelia alismoides. Next base: position 901,416 of record JAZKJV010002677.1, read on the forward strand.
GAAGGAACTTACCTGAGGTTATTACCGAGTATTGTAATTGACATGTTGACAAATTTTTGTTATTGCAATTGCTGGCAAATACCGGAAATTATTAATCTAACGACTATATATCCTAATGAGGTTAAAAAAAAGACAAGGGAAATGGAGAGCGATAATTAGTCTGGTAAATGCTGAATAATTCATTTCGACTGTATTTATAGTATAAAAAAACATAGCATTCTAACGTAGTACAAAAAAACAGAAGTGTTTATGTATAGTTAATTATGAGTCATCAAGAGTTTTGTTTCTATAAAAGTTGAGATAAGATACATGGATATATGAATTACCCTTACACTACGAAATGAGTTAGTTTCTCTAGTTATGTCACGTGGGATAAGTTATGCAAAAATTACACCTTAAATCTTAGCAAGACAAGAAACGTTATTATTATATTAATCAATAGAAATTATTGAGGTAAATACACCATTAATATTAAAATTAAGATTTTGACATTGGTTTGAATAAGGAAAGTACATTTGTACGTGTATATATATCAGCATGTGAAACAATGAATGCGTCTTGCTTAGTGGAACCGAAAGATTCACATATGAAAAAGAAAATGTCATTGGAAGAATTGAAACTTCCTTAAGATGAATAATGACATAATAACGATAAGCGGAGCTAAGTGCTATACCCAATGGTGGGAGCCACCTCTAGAGTCCAATTATCATAGACCTAAAGGAGGCCAGCGCCTTCGGGGGGTGTACGGTTCAAGGAACCAGATGAGGCGAAAGATAAGTCCTTTACAGTTGTAGCTACATTGTCTTGTACGTCATGTTCATGGACCGCTTGTGCCAGCGGTAAATCCACCAAAGCCACCAAAGCCGTTTAAAGACAATCTGGGAACCTCTCCGCGGCAAATAATAGTCAATAAGCTTCTCACTCCCTTCACCAACTAGTAATATAAAAGCTTTCAAGACAACCTTAATCACTAAACGAACCAAAGGTATGTGTACAGTTCTGAAATTGCTAAGGCGTATGTGCGCAACTATGGAAAAGTAGTGGTATTGTGCAAGTGTTATGACTGAAATTGGCATATACGTAATTATGGAAAATTCTGAGGGTATTTGTGAAAATATGAAAATGTTAAGGTGTATATATAATTATGGAAAACTCTAAGAGTATATATGAAATCATGGCTTCAATGGATGGATTCAGAAGGAACACCCTTCGTATGCATAATTATGCAAATTATGAGTCGCATAATGATAATATATGAGAACAAGTAGATATTATCTGCGGTAAGATAATCGTGTAATTTGTATCATTGTATTGATATGATAATGCATGTAAGATCTTATGTTTATAATGGTTTAAAATAACATAGGGAGACTTGTTTTTTCGCGCTAGACGGCTTGACCCCAATTCGGCACATACTAAGCGTTAGGCTCATAACATGTATTATTGTTTTTTCAGGAGAACACGAGGTTTGAATTACTTGCTAGTTCAAGGATAACTATCATCATGTGAAGTTCAACCGGTACAGATCATTGATAGATCATTTACGAAAGGATGTCATTATGCCCACTAGAACTTTGATCTGCTAATTTTTTGTTGGTCCTTTTGTAATGCTATTTATGTTGGAGTTGTAATAAGATAACTTTTCAATCGACTGGACTTTAGTTTAAATTATTATTTTCTCTGCTCATTGATTACCATGCAAGTGTTCGGTAATGGATTCGGTCGTGCGATCTATTATTACATGCTTTCGCTGGCCGTCACAACCGGTTCCGTTACAGTCCGTCTTAGATACTTGAAGATGTTCTTCACTGCCTTCTAGTGTTGTTCCCCATAGCAGACTGGTAACGGCTTACCACTCCCTCTGCATTGTAGATGTTTGGCCTTGTGCACATCACGGCACACATTTAGCTTCCTACAACTGATGCATAGGGGCATCCAACCATGGATTTCTTTTCCTCAACACTTTGAGGAGCCATCCCTTTAGATATGTGGATACCATGTCTTAAGGGAAGGGAGACTTTCTTGGAGTTATCCATGTGGAAGCGCTCCAAAATCTTCTTAATGTACCCATGTTGTAACAATCTTAATATCCTCTTTTCTCGATTTTTGAACAGCTTCAAACCCAAGATGTAAGAGGCTTCTCCAAGATCTTTCATCTCGAAGGTATGGGATAGCCAAATCTTACTAGTCGTCATCCTTGCATCATTCCCAATGATAAGGTTGCCATCTACATAAAGAACGATGAACAGAATGGCGCTCCCACTACGCTTCTTATACACACACGATTCATCAGGATTCTGCACTAAATCACAACTCTTTTTGGTTTCATCGAATATGATATTCTAGCTACGAGAAGCTTGTTTGAGCCCATAGATGGATTTCTTCAGCTTGCATACTTTGCCTTCCTTGATTATGAAACCCTAGGACTATTCCATATAGATATCCTCTTCGAGGTATCCATTGAGAAAAGACATCTTAACGTCCATCTGCCAGATGTCACAATCAAGACATGCAACTATAGCTAGCAGTGCCATGATGGAATGAAGCATAGCCACATGAGAGAATGTCTCATCGTAGTCGATGCTTTCTCTCTGTGTGTAGCCCCTGTCTATGAGCCGTGCTTTGAAAGTCTCTACTTTCTCATCAGATCTCCTTTTTTCTCTTGAAGATCCAGTTACACCCAATAGATTTTACCCCTCTAGGTGGATCCTCTAGGGTCCATACACTATTCTTATGCATGGAGTCAATTTCTGACTTCATTGCTAGCATCCATCTATCCATGTCTTGATCTGTGAGTGCTTCATTGAATGAAACTGGATCGTTGTCAGTTCCACCTGATACATGGAACCCGTACCTTTCAGGAGGTGCAACCACCATTGAACTCCTTCGAATAGGTACAGGTGTTACATCTTCATTTACTTCCTCAATTTCTAGTTCAGGAAACTTAGCATCCTCGAAGGATGCTATGAGTTCCTTTACTTCATTATTATCTTGACTCTTAGGGAAGTAATCCTATAAAAAATTTACATCTTTAGAGGCCAATACCTTTCGAGTCTCAAGGTCATAAAGCTAGTATCCAATACCATCCTTAACATACCCAATGAGGAAGCACTCACGAGTCCGAGATTCCAGCTTACTTCCTTCCACGTTCTTCGCATGGACCAAGAAACCCAAACCCTCAAATGTTTAATACTGGGTTTGATTTCTTACCAAAGCTCATGAGGAGTTTTAGGTACACACTTACTAGGAATCTTATTCAGGATATATATTGCAGTCTCTACTGCATATCCCTAGAAACTAAGTGGTAAATGTGCTTTACTCATCATTGAACGGATCATGTCCATGATGATCCTATTGTTCAGCAACACCATTAAGTTGGGGAGTTTTAGGATGAGTGAGATTGGAGACAATTCCTTTCTTTTTTAAGGTCCTTGAATTCATTTGAGAAGTACTCTCTACCTTGGTCAGATCAAATCCGTTTAATCTTCTTATCGGTTTGGTTCTCAATAAAGCCATGAACTTTTTAAACTTTTAAAAGGTTTCAGATTTATTACATAATAGGAAGATAAACCCGTATCGCGAATGGTCATCAATAAACGTCAAATAAAAGCTATATCCATTTCGGGTTGTGGTACTGAAGGAACCACATACATCAGTATGTATTAGGTCAAGAACACCTTCGCATCTTGTAACATTATTACGGAAAGGCATTCTAGTTATTTTACCTTGAATACAATATTCACATGTAGGAAAAATTAAACATGTAGAAAATCTACGGGTCCAGTCTTTATCAATATATTGATCCTATCAACAGATAAATAACCAATCCTTTGATGCCAAAACACATTTGAATGATTTCCACCCTCCCTGGTTCATTTAAGGTTTTTATCAGTGGTAGTAACATTTATGACATTTTCATCAATGCACAATTCATAGAGTCCACCAGAAGTCAGAATACTATCTGCAATATATTTATCATAATGACTTATGACAAATTTATCACAAATAGAAACGAATATCCACTTCTAACTAGTTTAGATACAGATTTTAAATTCTTTCTGACATCTAGAACATAAAGACATTCTTTAAGTACTAGTATTTTGGATCATATTCAAGATCTCGACCAAAGCTTTGATACCACTTGAAGGATATGTAAATATCCTTAAGCGCATCAGAGAAGCATGATGATCACATCGTATGCGATCAAAGTGATTAGCCGGAATTGTTGCTTGGTGCTACAGAATTTAAAAAATATAAATGATGAAATCACATGATCCAAGAACACTTCTCGGATCATTTCATCTAACCACAAGTAAGATTTAGGATCATCTCTTAAAGCATGGTTGTGATCGTATTCTCTAAGCAAAGAGGCCTCTTTTCTCAAGTCCAAACCGATGAAGGAGACCTTTGTGAGCATGTTGACGAGATACAGGCTTCTAATCCAAGATGAGATCCAAGCGTTGGAAGTCCTGATTTCATCACACGAAATCTAAGGTCTTCTTTACAAGCAAGAAGCACTGAGGAAGATGGAGATCCACAAGTAGTCAATCTGGAAGCACAATGACGTCGCGATGGCCATGATTTTCTCTAACACAAGGTATGGACGACCACACTAGGGAGAGGGAAATGGGGTGTGTGATGAGAATGGGAGAGATGGAGAGATTCATAATAGATGTTGTATTTTTTATAGAAGAGTTAGGGTTGCATCTTCTTTTATAGCATTTTGGGAGTCCATAGGTCACAATCCACGTGAAATACAAAATCGATGGTTGAGATTGATTTGTGTTTCTATTCAATGGCCATGATTTTATTATAAAACACAACAACAGTTATATTAGATTAAATTAAATATATTAAATAATAAGCATAATTTAATTTTAACTAAACTATTCAGCATAGAACGATAAGGAGGGAAGCCACCCACCCTCCTAAGGGGGGGACGACCACTATTGTGACCAATACAAAGAGTGACCGTCCACCATCCATTAAATGGATGGTGTTAGCTCCTCCAATCCTTCGTAAATAATTACAATAACATTTGTTGTAAATTCATTCTAAAAAATAATTCCAAATTAATTTTGTGAATATTGCAATCATGCCATTAAATAATTGTGGATCATAGTCACAACCCAAAATATGTGGAAATTGTATTTCCAATTAATTCCTAATGTGAATTCAATTCACCTCAGTAACTAATTTGAAGATACCATTTACAATAAGCTATCTCTAATATATAATAAATCATATTTATAATATGTTTCTAAATACTATGGATAGTACTATCCATATAATCCATATCCTTGATAAATAATTTTCATTTAGTTATCTTGGATAATCATTCTCATGTACTTAAATAAAATGAATCGTATTCACATTATTTATGATAATTAAATCACATTTAATTATCAGTATCTCAATGCTCAGATACATAATTCATCAATGGAATTATTATTGAACTCTTTCAAGGACAATGCACTTTCTTCACGGATACTTGGATATAAGGACATGGCGATTGTACATTCCACGTACAATGACTTGGATATGAGATCACATCTCAAATCCAGATCTCAGGGATCTCTCATAGATTCTTGATTAAATCAAGACCGTAGATATAATCTTCTCATTGCATCTGAATCTCATTCAGATCAATGTCTAATATTTGGACTAAGATCATATCACTTCTCTAATAAGAGGAGTCACTCAAATCCAGACCTATTTTATCACTCCCTTGGAATGGAAGCGTCATGGTTATACAATCGTTAATGATCACTTCAACCTCAGGTATTCCTAAAACATGTACATCCTGAATACTAGAAGACAAATAATAAACCCAAATATATAGATGAATTTACACTATCTTTAGGATCTTATCACTAAGGTTTCATTTGGTCATTGGGAGTTGGTATCGATCATATGCTTTCCAAAAACATATATCATACCTACAAATTCTTGTCATGCTTCCAAAGCAAGAAGACCATGCATGGAATTTGATCGATCCCAATACCTTATTAGTTGGATCATGTCTTCCGATTCAGAAGTGGATATTTATGATCCCTTTGAGAGATCGTATTACTCATATGCCCTTGTATACACACCAGCTCGTCAGTGTATAGACCTTGATTAGGCCATCAACCTATCGGTCTGCCATATGTCCATTCTGATGACACGAAAATCCGATGCGGTCGAGAGAGGATAAAAATAATGTCAAAAATGTGTCGTTGTCCTCAACTGCACGATTCGGTCATCGAGAAAATAATTAAAACCACTTAATAAAATAGATGAATCAAGCAAATGAATGTGTGAAGAAATGTAAGCGGTCTTTCGCTATTCTTTTTACCTGGTATAGCGACCAGGGTCGAACACAAGGAGCACGTTTGAAGAACTCTATAGTCAGATTTCAGAAAATGATTTTTAGTGATTTTTTTGATTTTTATTTTTTTTATATTTTTCGAATAAACACAAATGAATCAAAGCACAAACACAAGCTCTTTTTGGTATTTTGTAATTTTTTTTGAAATTTTATAAATGAAAAATGGACAAAAGTTGGATAGAAAATAAAACACGACAAAATACAGCTACATGAATTTTTGTGGGATTTTTAGGCAATTTTTATATTTTTATGAATTATCGAAAGGTATGCAAGCAAAAAGACACAAAATCACTATTTTTGATTTTTTTAAAAATATCAAATCAACTTTAAATGCTATGAAAATTTTATATCATGTTCACACGCATAGCAGGAGCTTACATAAATTTTTACAAAATTTTTGAAGCACAATAAACATTTATTCCATTAAAACAAATTGTGCAATGCAAGTCTGGAAATATAGGGCATAATTGCAGCTCAGTTCAAGTTCTGGCATCAAAACATAATAACAATTAATCTGCAGATAAGATTTGTAATTTACCCACTAGGCATGTGCCACGCACATGCTTCTGGAGCTTTAGGGCCTTTTCGCAATGTTGAGTACCTTCAGAGGCTACTTTGTAATTCTTCCAACTTTTTATTTCCAAAAACCCTTACTAGGGTTTCTTGTTCGTATCTCTTCTTTCACAAGCAGGGATGTAGCAAGGGGACGCTGCACACAGGGGCTGAGGAGCACGGCCGCTGGTCGGCGCGGGATGCAGCGCGCACGCGGGGGTTCGGTGGCGGATCTGGACGCGCCCACGTGGCGCTCACGTTGAGGGCGTGGCAGAGGGGCGGATCTGGAGGAGCGGATGCCGCGTCTGGCGGCTTTGCGGCTTGGCGGTTCTGGAGATTGGGACGGGGCCACTAGGATGCGCGGCCTGGCAAGGAGGGCGCGGTGGCTCCGCGTGCGGGGCCGCGTGGTCGGAGGGGCGGCGCCCGCGCGGAGGGGCTTGGCTGGAGATGGCCCCGCGCACGCAGCGCGGGTTCTGGAGGTGAGGCCGCCGCCGCGCGGGGGACTGGGCGGTTGGCGCGCGTGCTTGGGGCAGCGCGGTGGTGTTCAGGTGGGGAGGACGGGGTGACACGCCGCCTGCGCGCAGTCGGAGCAGGAGGTCGCTGGGCGTAGCCGCCCGCGCGTGGTGAGGGCAGAGGACGGCACCGCGCGGGTGCTCTCGGCTGGATGCGCAGTCGGCCCCTTTTTTTATTATTTTTATTTTGTTTTTTTTTCTTTTGCTGCAGGAAATGTTAAGGAAAATGTATTTTTTATTTTATTATTTTTTTATTACTGTAAACACATATCTGTACTAAAAAAAGAATTTTTTTTATTTTTTATTGATTTTCCTGCAAAACAAATGTTAGAGAACAAAAAGATAAATGGTTTTTTTTATTATGTATTCCTGCAACACAAAGGTTAAAGATAAAAGATAAATAAAAATTTTATTACTTTTCTTTTCACATGCAAAACAAGGGTTAGAAACAAAACGAAATTTTTTTGTTATATCCTGCAAAAACAAAGGTTAGACAACAGGATACACATTTCTCTTTTTTTTATTTATTTATATACAAAAATTGGAATGTATGAATGAGTGGATCTAGGCGATGCGGGAGATAGATCCGAGGCTCCGATCACCGTGCGTGACCGGAGGTGAGAGATTGCATGACGTAGAACGTGAATATGTAGGTTTCGGAAAATGAGATGGAAATCGATTTTGAGGCGGAAAAGTGTGATGGAATTTTTTTAATCTAAAAATTACTTCCTACTCCTACGCTAAGATCTAACTCTACGATTACCTAGGAAAAACAACAAGTAAAAGTGGATCTCACCTCGGGGATCGGACAAGCCATGATGGCCTCGACGAAGCTCACGCCGCTGTCACCGACTGGATCGGAGGCTAGGACCCTCTTCAACAAGAAACCTCTCGGAAACCGGGCTCCTCTCCGCCAAAGATCGATCAAATGTGAATGAGGGAGGAGGAGCCCATTAAAAAGAGGCAAAAAATCAAAAAAGGAAAATATTTACAAAAAGGAATGTGTTTATTGGATGGATTTATAAAATAATTAAATTAATAAATTAATTAAATAATTAATTATGAAATTCGAAATTAATAAATTAAATAAATTAATAAATTAATTAGAAATTAATTGGCCACCTTAATGGTGGCCATTAAAGGTATGCAATCAAATCCAATATATATGGCATGTTATAAAACCAAATCAATCAAATAAAATCAAATAATTAAATAAAAAATTCGAAATTAATTTAAATTAATTAATTAATGTTAGGTAATTAAATTTTTTTGGTGGATTTTATTAATGGAAGTTAGTGGCATACATATATTATATACATAAGATATAATGTACATAGGTGCAAAATAAGGAAATAATTTTTATACAAGATTTTTTTATTTTATTTTTTTTTAATTTTTATTTTTATTGAAAACAATATTTATAATATAAACATTATGAAAAATAAATATTAATAATTATATACAACAAATATATGGGTAAACTGCACAATACACCCCAGAAAACCGACTTTTTAACCGTAACTCCAAAAAATACAAAACCAAGCCTTTTGAAAGATAATTTAATTTACAGTATTATGGAAGTGAGTTTGGTTCTATTTGAGCTCGTATGGAGCCGGAATTGATGTTTCAATTATTGCATTACGGCTTTTTCTGGGTGTAATTATTTACAATATATACATTATTTTATTTTACAAATATTTTTATTATTTACAACATAGTTTTATTTACAACTTTGATTTACAAAAATAAGTGATTTGAGGTCAAATTATATACAAATAAAATAATGTAAGTTTTATACAAATATACATGAAAAATATGTACAAGACATTTTTTTGGATTTTCTGACAGACAACCTTATCTCCCCCTACTTTATTCCTGGTCGATCAGGTCAAGTCTTGACCTTCTCTCGGGGTTTGGGTCAGTCTGTATTTATTGCATAAATACTTCCTTTTCTTTTTCTTTTCTTCTTTATTCTTTTATTTATGTACAAAAAGTGTTAAAAATGCATAATTAACAAATGCATGCAAAATGGTAATTTTATGGAATTAATGGGTATTTACAGGTATTTGACTAAGGAAATGATGCTAAAATAAAAGAATAAAGGCGATGAATCGTGGATTCATCAAGGATGCAAGTTTATATCATGACAGCATACGTCTTGATTATCTCGATCTTGTTAAGTAACTCCTTAACCTAACTAATCTGATACCTCCAAATCTCTATTCCTATTCAGAGGACCTGCATCAAGAGGTCGGTCAGATATCGGCCAAAAGCGAGAGGATTGCCATCTCATACTCAAGCTAGAGATCATCTCTTAATAATCATTTGACAGTGCTTGATGAGTCCTCAATCTAACTCTTTAGATATTCATCCAAGCATCAACATCTATGATTCAACAATTTAATCAATAGCTGTATGATCATCAAGATGGCTATGGTACATAACCCTAATTATACTAAGGGACTTTATAGTGCATTCATTCATTTAATCTCAGACATGGAGTGAAAATAAACCAATAACTTTTATTGATATGTCAAACATTACAATAATATTTATTGTAGGAATGGTTCGCCTCGAGATCACTTTGCTAATAATCTCCCACTATCCCTTAGAACCGTTCAGATACAATCCTTAAATCCATACTCATTACATGCTGGTCGAATATCATTTGAGTCAAAGTGAATCGACAATGTTGTCAGCAGAGGCCTACTTAGTGATGACGATGTCACCATGCTTTTGAACTCCCGAATGATGTGGTATTTCCTTTCCACATGCTTGATCTTTTGAGGCCATCTGGGTTCATTCGCTTGAGTTATGGCACCTGTGTTATCACATAGTAGCGGGATGAGAGCATCAAAGAAAACTACGCCAAGATCCAAGATGAACATACGCAGCCACACCACCTCCTTTGCAGCATCCGATGTAACAATGTATTCACTTTTGTTGTTGAATCTGCTGTAGTGTCCTGCTTCTTGCTTCTCCAGCTTATAACATGATTGTTCAATAGGAACACAAACCCTGATGTCGACTTTCGATCATCAATATCAGACTGGAAGTCAGAATCTGTGTATCCCAAGACTTGGAGATTACCATTTCCATAGACCAAGATGTAATCTTGCGTCCATCTTAGATATTTGAAGATGTTCTTCACTACATTCCAGTGTTGTTCTCCATAGCACGACTAGTAACGGCTTACCACACCCACTGCATGGTAGATATCTGGACTTGTGCACATAATGGCACATATTTGTCTTCCTACAGCTGATGCATAGGGGCATCCAGTCATGTCTTTCTTTTCCTCAACACTTTGAGGTGCCATCCCTTTAGACACGTGGATACCATGTCTTAAGGGAAGGAAGCCTTTGTCGGAATTATCCACGTGGAAGTGCTCCAAAAACTTCTTAATGTACCCATGGTGTGACAATCCTAATATCCTCTTTTTCGATTTCTAAACAACTTTAGATCCAAGATGTAAGAGGCTTCTCCAAGATCTTCACCTCGAAGGTATGGGATAGCCGAATCTTAATACTGGTCATCATCCTTGTATCATTCCCAATGATAAGGATGCCATCTACATAAAGCATGATGAACACAATGGCGCTCCCACTAAGCTTCTTGTACAGAAACAGTTCATCAGGATTCTGCATTAAATCATAACTCTTTATGGTTTCGTCGAATATGATATTCCAGCTACGAGAAGCTTGTTTGAGTCCATAGATGGATTTCTTTAGCTTGCATACATTGCCTTCCTCGGTCATGAAGCCCTAGGGATGTTCCATATAGATATCCTCTTTGAAGTATCCATTGAGGAAAGACGTCTTAACGTCCATCTGCCAGATGTCATAGTCAAGACATGGAACTATAGATAGCAGTGTCATGATGGAATGAAGCATAGCCACATGAGAGAATGTCTCATCGTAGTCGATGCCTTCTCTCTGTGTGTGGCCCCTGGCTATGAGCCTTGCTTTGAAAGTATCTACTTTCTCATCAGGTCTCCTTTTCTTCCTCTTGAAGATCCATTTACACTCAATGGGTTTTAACCCTCTAGGTAGATCTTCTAGGGTCCATACACTATTCTTATGCATGGAGTCAATTTCCGACTTCATTGCTAGCATCCATCTATCCATGTCATGATCTATGAGTGCTTCATTAAATGAAACTAGATCGTTGTCAGTTTCACCTAGCACATGGAATCCGTACCTTTCAGGTGGTGCAACCACCGTTGAACTCCTTCAAATAGATACAGGTGTTACGTCTTCATTTACTTTCTCAGTTTCTAGTTTAGGAAACTTAGCAGCCTCGGAGGATACTAAGAGCTACTTTACTTCATTATTATCTCGACTCTTAGGGAAGTAATCCTATAAAAATTTTACATCTCTAGAGGTGAATACTTTCTGAGTCTCAAGGTCATAAAGCTAGTATCCAATACCATCTTTAACATACCTAATGAAGAAGCACTCACGAGTACGAGATTCTAGCTTACTTGCTTCCATGTTCGTCGCATGGACCAAGCAACCCAAACCTCAAATATTTAATACTGGGTTTGGTTTCATACCAAAGCTCATGAGGAGTTTTAGGTACACTCTTACTAGGAATCTTATTCAGGATATATATTACAGTATCCACTGTATATCCCTAGAAACTAAGTGATAAATGTGCTTTATTCATCATTGAATGGACCATGTCCATGATGGTCTTATTGTTCAGCAACACCACTAAGTTGGGGAGTTCTTGGATGAGGGAGATTGGAGACAATTCCTTTCTCTTTAAGGTCCTTGAATTCATTTGAGAAGTACTTTCTACCTTTGTCAGACCAAATCCATTTAATCTTCCTATCGGTTTGGTTCACAACCAAAGCCATGAACTCTTTGAACTTTTCAAAAGTTTCAGATTTATTACGTACGAGGAAGAAAAACCCGTATTGTGAATGACCATCAATAAACATCAAATAATATCGATATCCATTTCGAGTTGTGGTACTGAAGGAACCACATACATCATTATGTATTTGGTCAAGAACACATTCACATCTTGTAACATTGTTATGGAAATATGTTCTATTCATTTTACCTTGAATACAATGTTCGCATGTAGAAAAAGATTAAACATGTAGAAAATCTAAGGGTCCATCCTTTATCAATCTATGATCCTATCAACAGATAAATGACCAAGCCTTTGATGCCAAAACACATTTGAATGATTTCCACCCACCATGGTTCTTTTAGGGTTTTTATAAGTGGTAGTAACATTCATGACATTTTCACCAATGCACAATTCATAGAGTCCACCAGAAGTCAGAACACTATCCGCAATATATTTATCATAATGACCTATGATAAATTTATTGTAGAATAGAAATGAATATCCACTTCTAACTAGTTTAGATACAAATATTAAGTTCCTTCTGACATCTAGTACATAAAGACATTCTTTAAGTACTAGGATTTTAGATCATATTCAAGATCTCGACCAAAGCTTTGATACCACTTGAAGGATATGTAAACATCCTTAAGTGCATCACAAAAGCGTGATGATCACATCATATGCGATCGGACCGATTAACCGCACTAGTTGCTTGGTGCCACAGAATTTATAAAATATAAATGATGAACATGATCCAAGAACACTTCTCGGATCATTTCATCTAACCACAAGTAAGACGTAGGATCATCTCTTAAAGCGTGGTTGTGATCACATTCTCTCAGCAAAGAGGCCTCCTATCTCAAGTCCAACCGATGGAGGAGACGCTTGCGAGCATGTTTATGAGACACGGACTTCTTGCAAACCAAGATGAAGATCCAAGCGTTGGAACTCCTGATTTCATTGCACGAAATCTAAGGTCTTCTTCACGAGCAAGAAGCACTGAAGAAGATGGAGATCCGCAAGTAGTCAATCTGGCAGCACAACGAGTCACGATGACCACGATTTCTCTCTAGCACAAGGTATAGACGACCACATTTGAGAGAGAGAAATGGGGCATGTGATGAGAATGAGAGAGATGGAGAGATTCACAAGAGATGTTGTATTTTTTAAATAAGAGTTAGGGTTGTCTCTTCTTTTATAGCATTTTGGAAGTCCATGGATCACAATCCATGTGAAACACAAAATCGATGGTTGAGATTGATTTGTATTTCTTTTCAATGGCCATGATTTTGTTGTAAAACACAACAACAATTAATTTAGATTAAATTAAATATATTGAATAATCAACATAATTTAATTTGAACTAAATATTTAGCATAGAACGATTAGGAGGGAAATCACCTACCCTCCTAAAGGGGGGGGGGACGACCACCATCGTAATCAATACAAAGAGTGACCATCCACCATCCATTAAATGGATGGTGTTAGCTCCTCCAATCCTTCATAAACATTTACAATAACTTTTGTTGTAAATTAATTCCTCAAAATAATTCAAATTAATTTTGTGAATATTGCAATCATACCATTAAATAATTGTGAATCATATTCACAACCCAAAATAAAATGTAAATTTTATTCCTAATTAATTTCCAATGTGAATACAATTCATATCAGTAATTAATTTGAAGATACCATTTACAATAAGCTCTCTCTAATATATTATAAATCACATTTAAAATATGTTTCTAAATAATAAGGATATTACTATCCATATAATTATATCCTTGACAAATAAATCTCATTTAATTATCTTGGATCATTATTCTCATGTTATAAATAAAATGAATCGTATTCACATCATTTATGCTAATTAAATCACATTTAATTATCAATATCTCAATGCTCAGATACATAATTCATCAATGGAATTATTCTTCAACTCTTTCAAGAACAATGTGTTTTCTCCACGGATACTTGGATATAAGGACATGATGATTATACGTTCTGCGTATAGTGACTTGGATATTGAGATCACATCTCAAATCCAGATCTCGGGGATCTCTCATAGATTCTTGATTAAATTAAGACCGCAGATCTAATCTTCTCATTGCATCTGAATCACATTCAGATCAATGTCCAACATTTGGACTAAGATCATATCACTTCTCTAATAAGAGGAGTCACTAAAATCCAGACATGTTTCATCACTCTTCGGAATGGAAGCGTTATGGTTATATAATTATTAATGATCACTTCACCCTTAGGTATTCCTAATACATGTACATTCTGCATAATGAAAGTCCAAGAATAAACCCAAATATTAGATGAATTTACACTATCTTTAGGGTTTTATCATTAAATTTTCATTCAGTCACTGGGAGTTGGTATCGATCATATGCTTTCGAAAAACATATATCATACTTACAAATTCTTGTCATTCTTCCAAAGCAAGACGACCATGCATGGAATTTGATCGATCCAATACCTTATGAGTGAGCTCATGTCTTCCAATTCAGAAGTGAATATGTATGATCCCTTTGAGAGATCGTATTACTCATATACCCTTGTATGCACACCAGCTCGTCGGTGTATAGACCTTGATTAGGCCATCAACCTATCGGTCTTCCAAATGTACATCCCCAGACATACAACAATACATCTATCTTGGTCAGAGGATGCATGCCTTTATCGTGATAGCATACGTCATATGTCGTGACCATCCTCCCGAGGACCTTAGGTTACCTGTCAAACATGTCATTCACCTACTTAATTAGCTTAGAGTTAATCCGTTGTTATAAAAACCTGGGGATTTTTTTTCTTTTTATCATAACATTCACAAGATTTATTTTAGCTAAACAAGTAACCACGAGGAAACTAAAAGCGGAAGTAAACAGTGCACCAGAACTGAACAACTGGGTAACCATTCCTTTTCATTTCATTCATATTTACATGTTGGGGTTCGACAACACCCATATACATATATATACCAGAAAGAAGACTACAGAGGAGAGCACAACTAACAGATGTACAATTAAACTCCAAAAGACAAACCTGCTCTGAAAGTGTTTGCACCAAAAAGCAACTGCAACCCCAACCAAGTCGGCTACTTGGTCGCCAGACCCTTGCCTGCCACAAGTGAAAAGGGGACAAGCAAACATCTGTCAACAATTGTCAAGTAAAAATTCTACACAGTTCTACTAAGGAAGAGCAGTAAGGAAAAGACTAGAAACAACTAGAAAAAACAGAAAGGTAAACTGGAGTGGATTGAAAAAGAACTAGCAAGTAAAAGTGGGTTAATTGATTCTTTTAAGTTATTTACTTGCTTTCGGAAGGCTAACAAGAAGAAGACATTCGCTCACTACCACACCGTGTCTCCCTCGATCAATGGAACTAACCAAACAACAACTCAAGCCTAGAAGAAAGTCTGTGGTCTTGGTCCGGTTAGGACCTCGATATCTGGGTAGGACTTCAAAGTCCAGGTTGAAATCACACTATGACTATGAGGTATGGTGTACGCCTCAGGGTTGGGGTTCCTCCGTAGGCATGCGATGGTATCTTGCATCCTAACTAAGTTCCTAACACTTCTTCTAGCTTATTCTCTCAACTCTCATTGATCCTTGGTCGACACATGTGATAGCTCGCTCACGAATGTGTACAAGAGGAAACGTACTCACAGCTCTCTCAACATCCAACCCTCGTTAGTCTCTACTAACGGTACTATCGTCACTAGTCTCCTAGCGAAAAAGTCGTCACTAGGCAGCTAGCAGAAAGTCACCCGTCTCCTACCCCATCATGAGGCCACAAGCCTGGCAGAAAGGTAGTAAAGGGGTCGTCAGTGTCTACTGACGGAACTACAACTCAACTGGGCAATTGGTGAACTGTCACATGTCTACTGACCACTACCCCATCACCAGGTCACAAGCCTGGCGGAAAGGTAACAACTGTTGCAGTGAGGAAACCCCCGGAGGGATTCATCTATCTCGCCAATCCTAATGGAAGTGTGGTCCATGGGAAAGGCAGTGGTAGTACGACTACTACACCACTAGAGGCAGGAAAAAGAAGAGGTAAGCCTGCCGGTCCCGACTTCCTCTCTCGTTGCTCAACTCCATGAAGAGAAGAGCTAAGTAAAACCAGATGAGCTCTAACTAACCGCGGAGAACCTCCAGCCTAGGCTCTCTAAGAAAAACCACCGGGTCAGCGGAATGGTCTAGACAACTCGTGGATCCCAAAGAAGCGTAAAACCGAGCCGCTCGAAGAAAACACGTACAGAAGACAGGGATCCTAGACCCATGCTCTCAGTGTCCGCTACCCAAGCCTGAGCGACCTCATCTCCAGCTCAGGTGAGGGTCACCGCGCCCCCGCACAGTCGGAGTATGAGACTCCACAACTGGTCACATGTGACATCACCATTTCTTTTATTTTCATGTTTCACACTAAGTGTATACGATTTCTTTGACTTATTTCACATCTATAAGTTATCGGTCCTAGACCCGAACTTGTTCTATAGGAACCTCAACTAATCCAAGGTCAGGGATACAAACCTGTTATGATAGTCTCTCTCAGCTCCCACTGAAGAACATCTATCTTATGATCTTGGCTATCTTATCGGGAAACATCTTTCTTTCCTACGTCCCAAAAGATTCACAAACACCCACAAAGATCTGGCTACCTATTAGAGGAAGACTTGCTACATGGCAAGTTCATATAGTCTTATTTTCATGTATGATAACCACATATATATCATTAAGTTCATCCCCAATTTCATAACCCATAACATGTGTTTCAAACCCACCTTTATAAGTAACAAATATACTAAGGCACTCTAAAATGGTTACTAATAGGGGTTTACCCTTTCAAAGTTTATCATACCAAAATAGTGGCAATGTGCGTGTACACTACATAGTAAATCAAGGCATCTAATCCCTTTAATTTCACACCCAATTTCGTGGGCTTCAAAGACACAAAGTTAAGCATTCAATTGACTTTAAAGTCTAACATTTATAGGGTCATTTATAGGGCACCGCATGCTCCAATCATGCATTTGTTCTACACATAAATCTATGTGTACATCAATCATAAAGCCGCAAACATAAGGCAATTCAAGGCATCAAAATTCTCCCAATTACTCAAGCAAAGTTATAGCTTCCAAGACTACAAAATCCACTAACAATCCATGCTTAAAGATAATCAAAACAATGGTCAATATCCAATCAAAATCATCAATGTTCAGCAATGAAATTGCAAGTGTGCACAATATCATATAGCAATGCATCTATAGACAAAACCATCAATTCATCCACTCTAAATCCCTCTCCCTTATGGGATTAAATCATTAATTGATTACCCATTTCAATATAGGGAGAACTTGGGGACTTGGGGGTTTTAAAACCTATCAAAGGATGCATAAAATTGGATTAAAATATGCATTCAGCAACTGAAATTCGACCACGGCAAGATCCTAAAACAACAGCCAATTTGGTCTCAAAATCACCACCAAAACCAATCCAAATACATGGATTTCATGGGTATTGTATCCCCCATATATCCAGAAATCAAATCCACCAAGGAGGTTCTAAGAAAACTTCCAAAATCATGCATGTCCTCAGCCATAATTCAACAATTTCAAATCTGAAACATTCAATGGGAAGCATAATAACAGCAATCAAAAACTCCTCAAAACTCATCATATTTCGAAACCAAACCCATGGATTGATGGTTAACATGAAGGAGTATCTATCAACAAGTAAATCCACTCAAGGGGACATGAAGAAACTCCCAAAAACCATCATAAAT
The DNA here is from genome assembly GCA_037367405.1 of Ottelia alismoides. Classification (NCBI taxonomy): domain Eukaryota; kingdom Viridiplantae; phylum Streptophyta; class Magnoliopsida; order Alismatales; family Hydrocharitaceae; genus Ottelia; species Ottelia alismoides. Next base: position 919,506 of record JAZKJV010002677.1, read on the forward strand.
CTTGGATTTTAAGTGCATGGACAGATCTGAAGACATTCAGCTACTTGTATATGAACAACAACCAAATCATTTCCAATTCACCTCAATTTCGAAATAAAAATCATGGATCTTAGGCCAACTTAGTGGAGATGCAACCAGCAAGCAAATCCACTCAAGGGAAAAGAAGATCCCCAAATCATGAAGAATCTCAGCCAACATTCCGCAAAACAAATCTGAAACATTCAGCAAAACCGTCCATGTACAACAACCATAAAAGCTTATAATGACATGCAAATTTGAGTCTAAAACTATGGATGGAAGGCCAACTTAATGGAGTATATAACAACAACAAAATCCACTCAAGGGAAATCAAAAATCCTCCCCAAATTATGCATGAATTCAGCTATAATTCAACAAGGATAGATCTGAACACATTCAAAACCGTCCATAAACAACAACCAATAAGGCTCATAAATCCCATGCAATTTCGAATCCAAAGCCAAGTATGAAAGGCCAACTTAATGGAGTATTAATCAACAAGTAATCCCACCAAAGAGGGCTCAATAAAAATCCCAAAACACATGCACAACTCGGATTTGAAGAACAACAACCAGATCTGGACACACACACAAACCGTCCACTCACAGCCTTCAAAACCCAAGTTTGATGAACAAAATCCCCCAAACAAAGACTTAATTCAAGATCTGGGTTATAAGTGGTAGGAAATCCACAAAATAGCAGAAAGGGGGGCTTAATTTGTACCTCAATTTAAAGCTTCAAGGGCTTGAAGAAGAATAATCCAAGAACAAGTGTAGAGCAGTCCACACCTTGGACTTCAAGCTTGGATTTCTCTTCTTCTTTGGCCCCTGATCTTACATGCAATGCAAGATCCAAGATCCTCTCCTCCACAGCTTTGATTTGAGCTCTTTAAACTCAAATTTAGATGAGAAATGGGGAGTGGATCAAAGGAAGAAGGTGGAGCAAAGAGGGTGGTCAGCCATGGCTAAGGAGCTCTAAGTTCTCAAGAATAAGACGATGAAGAGATGAGATTAACTGTGGCAAAAGTGGGCATTTAGGTGGTTTTATAATCCTTGGGCAATTTGCAACATAAACCCACAAACTCCTCATATTTGCACTTAAGGCCCGCCTATGAATAGTAACCCATTCTTAGTCACAAATCCTTACTTAGTCACTTAATTCCACTTAGCCACAAATGGCATATCAAAATCCCATCAAGCTCACTAATGATTCATCATCTTGGACTTAGTTAGTCATTAGGATTTAGGGTTGTTACAATCATAAAAACCTCGAAGAGAGTCTCGTCCTCGAGACTCTACGTCTAAATCAGGTTTGTTTGGTCTGTCATAAAAACCTCAAAAGGTTTTTTAGCCCATAAAAATTTCAAAGAAGGTTTTTACCCAAAATGTGAAATGGTTTGCCAAACAGATAAACTGATAAATTTAAAATGAGAAAGTACTTGAGAAAAGTCACGAGTATCTCTCGCGCATTCCTGCTTCGGTTTCCCATGTCGCCTCCTCAACACCCTATCGGTGCCATAGGATCTTGACCAAGGGAATCTCCTTGTTCCGAAGCCTCCTGACCGCGAAATCAAGTATCCGTACAAGCTCCTCCTCATATGTCAACTCTGGCTCCACGTCTAGGCTCTCATAGCTGATGACGTGTCGAGGATCGTGCACGTACTTTCTCAAGTTTGACACATGGAATACGTCGTGTATGGCCGTCAGACGTGGGGGAAGTGCCAGTCTGTATGCAACTTTCCAAACATGTGAGTGAAAGTACCTCGAATGGCCCGACAAAACGTGGCACCAACTTGCCACGAACTCCAAACTGTTGTATCCCCTTCATGGGCGATACACGTAGAAACACAAAATCTCCGACCTGAAACTCCAAGTCTCGGCGTTGTCGATCTGCGCTGTCTCAAGTTCATCTCCTTCTGATCAAATATGTACTTCAGACTCTTGTGGTATGTGAAGAGCTCAAAGTCAACCTCGTACAAGTAGTGGCGCCAGATCTTCAGAGCGAAGACCACTGCCGCCAACTCAAGATCGTGCGTGGGGTAATTCCGCTCATGCGGTCTCAACTGTCTAGAAGCATAGGCAATCACATGCCCCTTTTGCATCAACACTGCTCCCAAACCATCACCTGATGCATCTATGTAAACCGCGTAGTCCTGTGTACCTGACGGTAGAGCAAGAATCGGAGCTGTAGTAAGTCTCTCCTTCAGTGTCCTGAAGGCCTGCTTGCACGAACTATCCCAAACAAAAGGTACTCCCTTTTGCGTCAAATGCGTCAAGGGTAGTACGATCCGTGAAAAGTTGCTGACAAAGCGTCTGTAATAGCCTGCCAACCTAAGAAAACTACAGATCTGTGTCACTGTCTTGTGCTGATCCCAAGACATCACTGCATCTATCTTCGCAGGGTCAACTACGACTCCTGCTCCTGAGATGACGTGCCCCAAGAATGAGATCTGAGGTAGACAAAACTCACACTTACTCAACTTGGCATACAGTCTATGCTCTCTCAAGGTACCAAGCACTGCTCTCAAGTCGTTCTCATGGTCCCATTCATTCTTCGAGTAAACCAGCACATCATCTATGAACACCACAACAAACTTGTCCAAGTAAGGACAGAACACTTTGTTCATCATGTCCATGAATGCCGCGAGGGCATTCGTCAGTCCGAATGGCATCACTACAAACTCGTAGTGGCCATACCGTGTCTGAAAGGCTGTCTTCAGGATGTCTGTCTCCTGAATCCTCAACTGATGGTAACCCAAGCAGAGGTCGATCTTCGAGAACACCGAAGATCCCTGTAGCTGATCAAATAGATCATCAATGCGTGGCAGAGGATAACAGTTCTTCACCGTCCTCTTGTTCAGCTGTCTGCAGTCAATGCACAACCGCATGGTTCCATCCTTCTTCTGAACAAAGAGTACATGAGCACCCCAAGGTGAAGTGCTCGGCCTCACAAAGCCTAAGTCAAGCAACTCCTGTAGCTTCACCTTCAGCTCTCTCAGCTCTGTGGGTGCCATGCGATACGGAGCCATGGAGATCGGTTGCGTATCGGGAAGTAACGAGATCTCAAATTCGATCTCTCTAACTGGAGGTAGTCCTGGTAACTCCCCAGGAAACACGTCGGGATACTCCGACACAACTCTAATGTCCTGAGCCATCGGATCTCTATCTGTAACCTCCTGAACAAAGACCAAAAAAGTGTCACATCCCTGGTCAACCAGTTGCTGTGCTCTCAGCACTGAAATGTACTCCATCCTGGAGTCCTGCAATGTCCCCTCAAAAGTGAACTCTGTCAAGCCAGGGATCTTGAAGACAACAGTCTTCCTATAACAGTTGACTAAGGCATGATGTGTAGACAACCAGTCCATGCCCAAAATCATGCCGAACTCATCAAGCTGTAGTAGAAGGCAGTCCGCAGTCATCTCGTGACCACCTAAGGACACTGGTAGCCCTCTAACTATCTCTGAAATCATGAACAACTGTCCGCCTGGCCCTCGGATGTGAAATGGAGGATCTACGTCCTCTGTGACTCTACCCAATGTAGCTAGAAGCCTCACAGCAAGAAACGAATGGGTAGCACCAGAATCAAACAACACATGAAAAGGATGGCTCGAAGCTGAAACGATACCTTTAACGACCGTGGCCGTGGACCGTGCCTTCTCAGTTGTAACCTCGTGAATCTGTCCTTGCCGCATAGATCCAGCACTGGATCCTGCTGCACTCTGAGCTGGTCTCTGCTGACCTCTGTACCGGGAGCTCCTCTCGGCAACTCTCGAACGCGGTGGAGGTGGAGGTGGTGGAGTCTGTAGCTGTGGATATTGGGACCTGACATGTCCCACCTGCTGGCATTAATAGCACCTGATCGCCCTGCTCGGCGTAGAAGATGGACCGGCACTCTCTGCGGGTCTCGTGCTCTGTGCTTCAAACCTCTGCGACCCAGATGGCCGTGCTGCCTCAAAACCTCTATTGGCCAGTGCTCCTCCCAAAGTAGTCGTGGGGGTCAAGCGAACACTGCCAGAAGAAGCTGTCCTTGTCGGACGAAAGCGTCGTGCTGACCGCTGTGGTTGGAACTGCCGCCGAATAGGTCCAGACGACCTCTGTGGTACTGGTGGCGATCTAAAAGTACTCCCAAAACATCTCTCGCGGACGTCCTCAATCTGCTCTGCTGCGTCAGTAACCTCAGCGATGGTAGTCAGTCTCAGTCCTGCCAACTTCTCCTGAACATCCTCCCTCATGCCACGAACAAACTTCTCCAGATTCTCATCTGGAAAAGCAGCTGCAGAAGATGTGTGGCGTGACAACTCTGTGTAGCGCACAAAGTACTCTCGTGCTGTCAGCCTGCCCTATCTCAGCTTTGCAAACAACCTGCGCTGTGTCTCTCTCCACTTCCCTGAGAAGAAGTGGGCTCTAAAGTGGGTCTCAAAGTCTGTCCAAGTCAGCACACGCCCCATCTCAGACATAGTAGCCTCCCACCAACGCTCTACAAACCAGTAAGTGAGAACTCAGCAAAGGGTAACCACGACTTTGGTGGTGCTTGAATCATCCTGAACACCTTTGTCACCGTCCTGAGCCACTGCTCAGCCTCGTCAGACGTACCCGTGCCCTAGATACTGGGTACTCCAGCTCTCTGGTAGGAGGTGAAAGCATCATGGTGTCTCGGTGCAATAGGAAGAACAAACCCTGTGACCTCTGCTCCTGCTACAGGCCCTTGGCCTACCTCAGCTCTGTCGGCTCCAGACTCCCTCGGAATTTCTACCTCAGAATGCTAGTGAATCTCCTCAGAGAATAGATGCTCAACTCTAGTGGACTCATCCCTGAATGGGTGGTATGAGAAGTCAGACAGCTCCTCCATCCTCAACTCCATCCCAGTCTGTCGCTCCGCCAACTCAGTCTGCTGGGAAAGTATCTGATCCTGTCTCTGTCGCATATCAGTAAGTGCAGCTAGCACCTGCGCCATCTCTCCTGGATGATCATGAGATACTCGTGGTGCCATGCTAATCCTCCCTGTATCGTATGTATACAGAACCATGGCATAGTTAAGCACACTTTAGGAAATAACCAGTTGTACTATTTCTCCTCTTGGGATACTTATATGAATGAAATGTTCTGGTGACTTGTGGTTACATAAATCTTATGAATATCAAAAATTTCCCATTCGGCTTCATGAGAAGTCAGAAGACTCTCGCTATTCGAAACTCAATCTATTAAGTTATGTGAATGCGTGTATCGGGGTAACTATGCTCTGATATCAAACCTTTCGTGACCATCCTCTCGAGGACCTTAGGTTACCCGTCAAACACGTCATTCGCATACTTAATTAGCTTAGAGTTAATCCGTTGTTATGAAAATCTAGGGAAATTTTTCGCTTTTTATCATGACATTCACAAGATTTGTTTTAGCTAAACAAGCAACCACGAGGAAATTAAAAGCGGAAGTAAATAGTGCACCAGAACCGAACAACAAGATAACCATTCCTTTTCATTTCATTCATATTTACATGCTGGGGTTCCACAACACCCATATACATATATATACCAGAAAGAAGACTACGGAGGAGAGCACAACTAACAGCTGTACAACCGAACTCCAAAAGACAAACCTGCTCTGAAAGTGTTTGCACCAAAAAGCAACTGCAGCCCCAACCAAGGCGGCTACTCGATTGCCAGACCCTTGCCTGCCACAAGTGAAAAGGGGACAAGCAAGCATCTGTCAACAATTGTCAAGTACAAATTCTACACAGTTCTACTAAGGAAGAGCAGTAAGGAAAAGACTAGAAACAACTAGAAAAACAGAAAGGTAAATTGTAGTGGACATAAAAAGAACTAGCAAGTAAAAGTGGGTTAATTGATTCTTTTAAGTTATTTACTTGCTTTCGGAAGGCTAACAAGAAGACCACACTCGCTCACTACCATACTGTGTCTCCCTCGATCAATGGAACTAACCAAACAACAACTCAAGCCTAGAAGAAAGTCTGTGGTCTTGGTTCGGTTAGGACCTCGATATCCAGGTAGGACTTCAAAGTCCAGGTTGAACCTCACACTATGACTCTGAGGTATGGTGTACGCCTCAGGGATGGGGTGCCTCCGTAGGCATGCAATGGTATCTTGCATCCTAACTAAGTTCCCAACACTTCTTCTAGCTTTTTCTCTCAACTCTCATTGATCCTCGGTCGACACGTGTGATAGCTCGCTCACGAAGGTGTACAAGAGGAAATGTACTCACAACTCTCTCAACACCCAACCCTCATTAGTCTCTACTAACGGTACTGTCGTCACTAGTATCCTAGCGGAAAAGTCGTCACTAGGCAGCTAGCGAAAAGTCACCCGTCTCCTACCCAATCATGAGGCCACAAGCCTGGTGGAAAGGTAGTAAAGGGGTCGTCAGTGTCTACTGACAGAACTACAACTCAACTGGGCAATTGGTGAACTGTCACATGTCTACTGACCACTACCCCATCACCAGGTCACAAGCCTGGTGGAAAGGTAACAACTGCTGCGGTGAGGAAACCTCCGAAGGGATTCGTCTATCTCGCCAATCCCAGTGGAAGTGTGGTCCAAGGGAAAGGCATTTGTAGTACGACTACTACGCTACTAGAGGCAGAAAAAAGAAGAGGTAAGCATGCCGGTCCCGACTTCCTCTCTCGTTGCTCAACTCCCAGAAGAGAAGAGCTAAGTAAAACCAGACAAGCTTGTAACTAACCGTGGAGAACCTCTATCCTAGGCTCTCTAAGAAAAACCACCGGGTCAGCGGAATGGTCTAGACAACTCGTGGATCCCAAAGAAGCGTAAAATCGAGCCGGCTCGAAGAAAACACGTACAGAAGACTGGGATCCTAGACCCATGCTCTCACTGTCCGCTACCCAAGCCTGAGCGACCTCATCTCCTGCTCAGGTGAGGGTCACCGCGCCCTCGCACAGTCAGAGTATGAGTCTCCACGACTGGCCACATGTGACATCACCATTTCTTTTATTTTCATGTTTCACACTAAGTGTCTATGACTTCTTTGACTTATTTCACATCTACAAGTTATCGGTCCTAGACCCGAACTTGTTCTATAAGAACCTCAACTGATCCAAGGTCAGGGATACAAACCTGTTATGATAGTCTCTCTCAGCTCCCACTGAAGAACATCTATCTTATGATCTTGGCTATCTTATCAGGAAACATCTTTCTTTCCTACATCCCAAAAGATTCACAAACACCCACAAAGATCTGGCTACCTATTAGAGGAAGACTTGCTACATGACAAGTTCATATAGTCTTATTTTCATGTATGATAACCACATATATATCATTAAGTTCATCCCCAATTTCATAACCCATAACATGTGTTTCAAACCCACCTTTATAAGTAACAAATATACTAAGGTACTCTAAAATGGTTACTAATAGGGGTTTACCCTTTCAAAGTTTATCATACCAAAATAGTGGCAATATGCGTGTACACTACATAGTAATTCAAGGCATCTAATCCCTTTAATTTCACACCCAACTTCATGGGCTTCAAAGACACAAAGTTAAGCATTCAATTGACTTTAAAGTCTAACATTTATAGGGTCATTTATAGGGCACCGCATGCTCCAATCATGCATTTGTTCTACACATAAATCTATGTGTACAACAATCATAAAGCCGCAAATATAAGGCAATTCAAGGCATCAAAATTCTTCCAATTACTCAAGAAAAGTTATAGCTTCCAAGAATACAAAATCCACTAACAATCCATGCTTAAAGATCATCAAAACAATGGTCAATATCCAATCAAAATCATCAATGCTCAGCAATGAAATTGCAAGTGTGTACAATATCATATAGCAGTGCATCTATAGCCAAAATCATCAATTCATCCACTCTACATCTCTCTCTCTTATGGGATTAAATCATTAATTGATTACGCATTTAAATATAGGGAGAACTTGGGGACTTGGGGTTTTTAAAACCCACCAAAGGATGCATAAAATTGGATCAAAACATGCATTCAGCAATTGAAATTCGACCACAACAAGATCCATAAACAACGGCCAATTTGGTCTCAAAATCACCACCAAAACCAATCCAAATACATGAATTTCATGGGTATTGTATCCCCCATATATCCAACAATCAAATCCACCAAGGAGGTTCTAAGAAAACTTCCAAAATCATGCATGTCCTCAGCCATAATTCAACAATTTCAAATCTAAAACATTCAGTGGAAAGCATAATAACAACAGTCATAAACTCCTCAAAACTCATCATATTCCGAAACCAAACCCATGGATTGATGGTTAACATGAAGGAGTATATATCAACAAGTAAATCCACTCAAAGGGACATGAAGGAACTCCCCAAAACCATCATAAATCTCGGATTTTAAGTGCATGGACAGATCTAAAAACATTCAGCTACTTGTATATGAACAACAACCAAATCATTTCCAATTCACCTCAAATTTCAAAATAAAAACCATGGATCTTAGACCAACTTAGTAGAGATGCAACCAGCAAGCAAATCCACTCAAGGGAAAAGAAGATCCCCAAATCATGAAGAATCTCAGCCAACATTCAACAAAACAAATCTAAAACATTCAGCAAAATCGTCCATGTACAACAACCATAAAAGCTCATAATCACATGCAAAAATGAGTCCAAAATCCTGGATGGAAGGCCAACTTAATGGAGTATATAACAGCAACAAAAACCACTCAAGGGAAATAAAAAATCCTCCCCAAATTATGCATGAATTCAGCTATAATTCAACAAGGACAGATCTGAACACATTCAAAACCGTCCATGAATAGCAGCCAATAAGGCTCATAAATCCCATGCAATTTAGAATCCAAAGCCAAGTATGAAAGTCCAACTTAATAGAGTATTAATCAACAAGTAATCCCACCAAAGAGGGCTCAAGAAAAATCCCAAAACACATGCACAACTCGGATTTGAAGAACAACAACGAGATCTGGACACACACACAAACCGTCCACTCACAGCCTCCAAAACCCAAGTTTGATCAACAAAATCCCCAAAACAAAGACTTAATTCAAGACATGGGTCATAAGTGGTAGGAAATCCACAAAATGACAGCAAAGGGGGGCTTAATTTGTACCTCAATTTCAAGCTTCAAGGGCTTGAAGAAGAACACTCCAACAACAAGTGTAGAGCAGTCCACACCTTGGGCTTCAAGCTTGGATTTCTCTTCTTCTTTGGCCTCTGATCTTACATGAAATGCAAGATCCAAGATCCTCTCCTCCACAGCTTTGATTAGAACTCTTGAAACTCAAATTTGGATGAGAAATGGGGAGTGGATCCAAGGAAGAAGGTGGAGCAAAGAGGGTGGTCGGCCATGGTTAACGAGCTATAAGTTCTCAAGAATAAGAAGATGAAGAGAGGAGACTAAGTGTGTCCAAAGTGGAAATTTTGGTGGGTTTAAATTCCTTGGGCAATCTGCAACGTAAACCCACAAACTCCTCATATTTGCACTTAAGGCCCACCTATGAAAAGTAACCCATACTTAGTCACAAATCCTTACTTTGCCACTTAATCCCACTTAGCCACAAATGGCATCTCAAAGTCCCATCAAGCTCACTAATGATTCATCATCTTGGACTTAGTTAGTCGTTAGGATTTAGGGCTGTTACATCATAGAACTTGGTTATCTCTATCTCGTAAGTCAACTCTTTACCGTAAGTAATCTGACACCTCTGAATTCCAATTCCTATTCAGAGGACCTGCATCAAGCGGTTGGTCAGATATCAGACAAAAGAGAGTGGATTTCCATCTCCTACCAGGCTAGAGATCAACTCTTATTAATCATTTGACGGTGCTTGATGAGTCCTCAATCTAACTCTTTAGATATTCATCCAAGCACCAATCTCTATGATTAGACAATTGAATCAATAGCTGTATGATTATCAAGATAGACATGATACATAACCCTAATTGTACTAAGGGACCTTATAGTGCATTCATTCATTAATCTCAAACAAGGAGTGGAAATAAACCAATAACTTTTATTGATATATCAAACATCACAATAATTTATTGTAGGAATGGTTCGCCTCGAGCTTACATTTCTAACACTCGTTGGTGTATAGACCTTGATTAGATCATCAACTTAATGGTATGCCTAATGTACGTACTTAGACATATAGTAATACATTTGTCTTCGGTAAGAGGATGTGTGCCTATACGTGACAACACGCGACATGGGTCTAGTTATCTTGATCTTATTATGTTAACTTTTTGACCTAACTCAAACCACACCTCTAAATATCTATTCCTACGAAGAGGAGCTACATCAAGAGGTCGGTCAGATGTCAGTCTTTGGAGTAAGGATTGCCATCTCCGTCTCAGGCTAGAGATCCCTTCTTGATAATCACTTGATGGTGTGGTTGAGTCTTCAATCTAACTCTTTAGACATTCAACCCAACACCAATCTCTATGATCTAACCTTTGGATCAACAACTGTATGATATCAAGATGGCCACAGTACATAAACTTAATTGTACTGGACCTATTATGCAAATTAGTTATTCTTCATTTCAGATTCAGGAGCGAGTTACAATAACTTTTATTGCATAATGGCTTGTAGTGGGCTCACATGTCCAACACCTATCCAAAAGATGAAGAAGAAAGGTTAATGTCACGACCCCGATTCAGGGCCATCGGATCCTCCCATATCCGGATGTGGTTACTCAACAATAATTTATTCAACAATCACAACTAACATTCAGAAACATACTGCAGTTAAAAATACTCAGAAGGAAGTATTTCAACACTTTTTCATTCACAAAATACATTGTCCCACTATATCCATTTATATGTACATCAGCTGGAAGGAAACACACAAAAAGATTACTAACTACCTTACAAAATAAAGATATTGTGGCTGGCTGGATGACTATGTTAGTTGGCTGGATTACTAAAGTCCTTGTGATGGTTCTCATACACCTGTTGGATTTTCCATAAATCATAGAATGCTAAGTAACAAAGAAGAGAGAAGCAAATAGATTTTGCAATTTTTCAAAACTTGTTATCACAAAAAGTTTCATTCCTTTCCATTAATTTAAGTCGTATTCCTTTCTATTCCACGTCAGTGATTAGTCCAGGGAATTACCTCACCACTATATGAATTCCGAAGCTGTGGACACTTAGGAATTTGAGATTGCGTTGATCTGGAAAGCTTATGCCGTCGCATGTCGCCTCAACCAATCTACCAATAGTACCATGACATAGTAGCGGGATGGGAGTATCAGAGAAAACTACGCCAAGCTCCAAGATGAACTTACGCAACTACACCACCTCCTTTGTAGCATCCGATGTAGCAATGTATTCAGCTTTTGTTGTTGAATTGACCGTAGTGTCCTACTTCTTGCTTCTCCATCTCACAACACAACTTTTTAATAGGAACACAAACCCTAATGTCGACTTTTGATCATCAATATCAGACTGGAAGTCAGAATCTGTGTATCCCAAGACATGGAGATCACCATTTCCATAGACCAAGATGTAATCTTGCTTCCATCTTAGATACTTAAAGATGTTCTTCATTGCATTCTAGTGTTGTTCTCCATAGCAGGACTAGTAACGGCTTACCACTCCCACTGCATGGTAGATATATGGCCTTGTGCACATAATGGCACAGATTTGGCTTCCTACAACTGATGCGAAGGGGCATCCAGCCATGTCTTTCTTTTCCTCAACACTTTGAGGTGCCATCCCTTTAGACACGTGGATACCATGTCTTAAGGGAAGGAAGCCTTTCTCGGAGTTATCCACGTGGAAGCGCTCCAAAATCTTCTTAATGTACCCATGTTGTGACAATCCTAATATCCTCTTTTTTTGATTTCTAAACAACTTCAGATCCAAGATGTAAGAGGCTTCTCCAAGATCTTTCATCTCGAAGGTATGGGATAGCCAAATCTTAATTCTGGTCATCATCCTTGTATGATTCCCAATGATAAGGATGCCATCTACATAAAGCACGATGAACACAATGGCGCTTCCACTAAGCTTCTTGTACACCCACGGTTCATCAGGATTCTGTACTAAATCACAACTCTTTATGGTTTCGTCGAATATGATATTCTATCTACGAGAAGCTTGTTTGAGCCCATAGATGGATTTCTTTAGCTTGCATACTTTGCCTTCCTCGGTTATGAAGCCCTAGGGCTGTTCCATATAGATATCCTCTTCGAGGTATCCATTGAGGAAAGCCGTCTTAACGTCCATCTGCCAGATGTCATAGTCAAGACATGGAACTATAACTAGCAGTGCCATGATGGAATGAAGCATAGCCACATGAGAGAATGCCTTATCGTAGTCGATGCCTTATCTCTGTGTGTGGCCCCCTGGCTATGAGCCATGCATTGAAAGTCTCTACTTTCCCATCAGGTTCCCTTTTTTCTCTTGAAGATCCATTTACACCCAATGGGTTTTACCCATCTAAGTGGATCCTCTAGGGTCTATACAAAATTCTATGCACGGAGTCAATTTCCGACTTCATTGCTAGCATCCTTCTATACATGTCATGATCTGTGAATGCTTCATTAAATGAAACTAGATCGTTGTCTGTTTCACCTGGCACATGGAATCCATACCTTTCAGATGGTGCAACCACCATTGGACTCCTTCGAATAGGTACATGTGTTACGTCTTCGTTTACTTCCTCAGTTTCTAGTTCGGGAAACTTAGCAACCTCGAAGGATACTATGAGTTCCTTTGCTTCATTATTATCTTGACTCTTAGGGAAGTAATCCTCTAAAAATTTTACATCTCTAGAGTTGAATACATTATGAGTCTCAAGGTCATAAAGCTAGTATCCAATACCATCATTAAAATATCTAATGAAGAAGCACTCACAAGTGTGAGATTCTAGCTTACTTTCTTCCACGTTCTTCGCATGGACCAAGCGACCCAAACCCTCAAATGTTTAATACTGGGTTTGGTTTCATACCAAAGCTCATGAGAAGTTTTATATACACACTTACTAGGAATCTTATTCAGGATTTATATTGTAGTCTCCATTGCATATCCATAGAATCTAAGTGGTAAATGTGATTTAGTCATCATTGAATGAACCATGCCCGTGATGGTCCTATTGTTCAACAACACTATTAAGTTGGAGAGTTCTAGGATGAGGGAGATTGGAGACAATTCCTTTCTCTTTAAAGTCCTTGAATTATTTGAGAAGTACTCTCTACCTTTGTCAGACCAAATCCATTTAATCTTCCTATCGATTTGGTTCTCAACCAAAGTCATATACTCTTTGAACTTTTCAAAGGTTTCAGATTTATTATGTAATAGGAAGAAACACCCGTATCACGAATGATCATCAATAAACGTCAAATAATATTGATATCTATTTCGGATTGTGGTACTAAAGGAATCACATACATCAGTATGTATTAGGTCAAGAACACCTTCGCATCTTGTAACATTGTTATGGAAAGGCGTTCTAGTCATTTTACCTTGAATACAATGTTCGCATGTAGAAAAAGATTAAACATGTAGAAAATCTAAGGGTCCATCCTTTATCAATCTATGATCCTATCAACAGATAAATGACCAATCCTTTGATGCCAAAACACATTTGAATGATTTCCACCCTCCCTGGTTCTTTTAGGGTTTTTATAAGTGGTAGTAACATTCATGACATTTTCATCAATGCACAATTCATAGAATCCACCAGAAGTCAGAACACTATCCACAATATATTTATTATAATGACTTATGATAAATTTATTACAGAATAGAAATGAATATCCACTTCTAACTAGTTTAGATACAAATATTAAGTTCCTTCTGACATGTAGTACATAAAGACATTCTTTAAGTACTAGGATTTTGGATCATATTCAAGACCTCGACCAAAGCTTTGATACCACTTGAAGGATATGTAAAGATCCTTAAATGCATCACGGAAGCGTGATGATCACATAGTATGCGATCGGAGCGACTAACCGCACTAGTTGCTTGGTGCCGCAGAATTTATAAAGTATAAATGATGAAACCACATGGTCCAAGAACACTTCTCGGATCATTTCTTCTAACCACAAGTAAGATGTAAGATCATCTCTTAAAGCGTGATTGTGATCGTATTCTCTCAACAAAGAGGCCTCCTATCTCAAGTTCAATTGATGGAGGAGATGCTTGAAAGCACATTGATGAGACACTGACTTCTCGCAATCCAAGATGAAGATTGCGTTGGAACTCCAGATTTCATCGCACGAAATCTAAGGTCTTCTTCACGAGCAAGAAGCACTGAAGAAGATGGAGATCCGCAAGTAGTCAATCCGGCAGCACAACGAATCGCGATGACCACGATTCTCTCTAGCACAAGGTATAAATGGACACATTTGAGAGAGAGAAATGGGGCATGTGATGAGAATAAGAGAGATGGAGAGATTCACAAGAGATGTTGTATTTTTTAAAGAAAAGTTAGAGTTGCCTCTTCTTTTATAGCATTTTGGGAGTCCATGGATAACAATCCATGTGAAACACAAAATCAATGGTTGAGATTGATTTGTGTTTCTTTTCAATGACCATGATTTTGTTGTAAAACACAATAAACAATTAATTTAGATTAAATTAACTATATTGAATAATCAACATAATTTAATTTGAACTAAACTAACTTAGCATAGAACGATTAGGAGGGAAGCCACCCACCCTCCTAAAGGGGGGGGGGGTGGATGACCACATTGTGACCAATACAAAGAGCTACCGTCCACCATCCATTAAATGGATGGTGTTAGCTCCTCCAATCCTTCATAAACATTTACAATAACTTTTGTTGTAAATTAATTCCTAAAAATAATTCCAAATTAATTTTGTGAATATTGCAATCATGCCATTAAATAATTACGAATCATATTCACAACCCAAAATAAAATGTAAATTGTATTTCCAATTAATTTTCAATGTGAATTCAATTCATATCAGTAATTAATTTGAAGATACCATTTACAATACGCTCTCTCTAATATTATAAATCACATTTAAAATATGTTTCTAAATAATATGGATATTACTATCCATATAATTCATATCCTTCATAAATAAATTCTATTTAATTATCGTGGATCATCATTCTTATGTTATAAATAAAATGAATCATATTCACATAATGATAATTAAATCGTATTTAATTATCAATATCTCAATGCTCAGATGCATAACTCATCAATGGAATTATTCTTCAACTCTTTCAAGAATAATGCGCTTTCTCCGCGGATACTTGGATATAAGAACATGGAGATTATACGTTCCGCGTATAGTGACTTGGATATTGAGATCACATCTCAAATCCAGATCTCCGGGATCTCTCATAGATTCTTGATTAAATCAAGACCGTAGATCTAATCTTCTCATTGCATCTGAATCTCATTCAGATCAATGTCCAATATTTGGACTAAGATCATATCACTTCTCTAATAAGAGGAGTCACTAAAATCCAGACATGTTTCATCACTCCTTGGAATGGAAACGTTATGGTTATATAATCATTAATGATCACTTTACCCTTAGGTATTCCTAATACATTTACATCATGCATACTGAAAGACTAAGAATAAACCCAAAATATATAGATGAGTTTACATTATCTTTAGGATTTTATAATTAAGTTTTCATTCAGTTATTGGGAGTTGGTATCGATCATATGCTTTCAAAAAACATATATCATACCTACAAATTATTGTCATGCTTCCAAGGCAAGATGACCATGCATGGAATTTGATCGATCCCAATACCTTATGAGTGGGCTCATGTCTTCCAATTCATAAGTGAATATGTATGATCCCTTTGAGAGATCGTATTACTCATATGCCCTTGTATGCACACCAGCTCGTCGGTGTATAGACCTTGATTAGGCCATCAACCTATCAATCTTCCAAATGTACATCCCCAGACATATAGCAATACATCTATCTTTGGTCAGAGGATGCATGCCTATATCGTGACCGCATACGTCATAGAACTTGGTTATCTCAATCTCGTTAAGTCAACACTTTAACCTAAGTAATCTGACACCTCTGAATCTCAATTCCTATTCAGATGACCTGCATCAAGAGGTCAGTCAGATATCGACCAAAAGAGAGTGGATTTCCATCTCCTATCCAGGCTAGAGATCATCTCTTAATAATCATTTGACGGTGCTTGATGAGTTCTCAATCTAACTCTTTAGATATTCATCCAAGCACCAACCTCTATGATTAAACAATTGAATCAATAACTGTATCATCATCAAGATGGCCATGGTAAATAACCCTAATTGTACTAAGGGGCCTTATAGTATATTCATTCGTTTAATCTCAGACATGGAGTGAAAATAAACCAATAACTTTTATTAATATATCAAACATTACAATAACATTTATTGTAGGAATGGTTCGCCTCGGGCTTACATTGCTAACACTCGTTGGTGTATAGACCTTGATTAGGTCATCAACTTAATGGTATGCCTAATGTACATACTTAGACATATAGTAATGCATCTGTCTTCAGTCAGAAGATGTGTGTCTATACGTGACAGCATGCGACATGGATCTAGTTATCTTGATCTCATTATGTTAACTTTTTGACCTAACTCACTCAACACCTCTGAATCTCTATTCCTACGAAGAGGAGCTATATCAAGAGGTCGGTCAGATATCAGTCTTTGGAGTAAGGATTGCCATCTCTGTCTCAGGGTAGACATCCCTTCTTGATAATCACTTGTCGGTGTAGTTGAGTCCTCAATCTAACTCTTTAGATATTCAACCCAACACCAATTTCTATGATCTAACCTTTGGATCAACAACTGTATGATATCAAGATGGCCACAACACATAAACTTAATTGTACTAGACCTATTATGCAAATTAGTTAATCTTCATTTCAGATTCAGGAGCGAGTTACAATATCTTTTATTGCATAATGGCTTGTAGTGGGCTCACATGTACAATACCTATCCAAAAGATGAAGAAGAAAGGTTAACGTCACGACCTCGATTTCGGACCGTCGGATCCTCCCATACCCGGATCTGGTTACTCAACAATAATTTATTCAGCAATCACAACTAACATTCAGAAACATAATGTAATTAAAAATACTCAGAAGGAAGTACTTCAACACTTTTCCATTCACAAAATACATACATTGTCCCACTATAACCATTTACATGCACATCAGCTGGAAGGAAACACACAAAAATATTACTAACTATCTTACAGAATAAAGATATTGTGGCTGGCTGGATGAATATGTTAGTTGACTGGATTATTAAAGTCCTTGCAATGACTCACCGACACCTGTTGGGTTTTACATAAATCATAGAATGTTAAGTAACAAAGAAGAGAGAAGCAAACAAATTTTGTAATGTTTCAAAACTTGCTATCACAAAAAGTTTCATTCATTCTCATTAATTTAGGTCCTATTCCTTTCTATTCCACATCAGGGATTAGTCCAGGGAATTACCTCACCACTATATGGACTATGAAGCTGTGGATACTTCGGGGTTGGAGATTGCGTTGATTTGATAAGCTTATGCCGCCGCATGTCGCTTCTACCAATCTTTCAATACTACCCTGACAATTTCCTTTTCCTTTATTAATCAGGGTCTCAAGCCCTTAGCCTGGCAAACAAAGGAGCACACCATCCTCGAGGACTCAGTTTCTTAAAACCTCAAGCTAACATTTATCATATAACATAACGCTTTAAATACATGTTATCGTGACCCAGCCACTATCCAACCACCCGTGCCTTAACTTGACACGACTACATCTTCCGTCGTTCAACTCGGAGATATTGGCACCTGGTACCATGCATTGCAATTTATTTATTTCATGCACACTTATCATAATAGGGCAGTTGTGTACCACCTAGATAGGGCCACGTCAATACAGGTTTCTTTCGACAAACCTACAGGTTGCATGCTCGACCTATAGTTCTACTCCCTGTCATCCTTAACGTGACACACGATCCTTTTCAGGATCCAACTTAATACACATCAATTGCCATGATGTAATTCTTCCATTAGGCCTTTAATTTGCATATTCCTCAATATTGAGTATAGATACATGTATATATTAATTCATGTCTATATATACTCATATTTATGCTTATGTTAACTCCCAAACCCTATCTTTCGAAGCCACTATATCAATTCGATGCTTAAACCTTATTTTAGTGGGAATCACAAAGCAACTTTTCATATTTTCTCAAAAATAGCTAAACTTAGGGTTCTTCAGAGTAAAGAACATAAAATCATGAATTTCAATAATCTCGTATGAAAATCTAACAGCAAACGGAAGGATTTCGTTACCTAATTGAGCTCTCTCTCGCGTATGCAGTGCTTTATCGTGTTTCATTTTTAGAAAGGATGATTTAAGGCTCTTAAAATGATCGAATTTCATTTTTGTATCAAAAACATAAAAACATTCCAAGAACGTATAGAACACATGAAGAACATGAAGAACGAGAAGAACACATGAAGAACACAGAGAACATGTTTTCTCTCAAAATGTCGGCAGAGCTTCCCCTTATACAGGGTGATATTTTTAGGAAAATTTCGACAGAGTTTCCCCTTATATCGGGATATATTTCTATAAAAATTTCGGTAGAGTTTCTCCTTATATCGGGACATATTTCTAGGAAAGTTTTGACAGAGTTTCTCCTTATATCATGATATATTTCAAAATAAAAACGAAAAGAATTTCTTCTATAAAATCAATCGAGAGGAAAACAACAACGAAATTGAAAGAATATATTCAAACTGCAAGCGATGGAGAATCGGTAGACACCAAGCGTCTTAGGTGAGTGAAGGTATGACAAATCACAAGGTTCATTGACGTGCATAGCCGCCTGCACCTAAGTAGGGTATTACACAGATTTCTTCATCAAAACAACTATAAAAGTGGAATTGAAAGAATAGAAACATAAGCGATGGAGAATCGGTAGACACTACGCGTCTTAGGTGAGTGAAAGTGTGATGAATCACAGGGTTCACTGACGTGCATAGCCTCCCTCACCTAAGTAGGGTGTTACACAGATTTCTCCTCGAACCACAACAGAAAACAAATTAGAAAGGAAGATGAATCGAAAACCAAACTGGAAATAGAAGATGAATCGAAACGAAGCCAACTAGAAGAGGATCGTACCTTCCTCCTCCTCGTTCTACCGATAGCGCTTCGCTAGCACTCCTTCCCCGCCTCCCTCTCCTCCTATTGGCCTCTCGACCCTAGCCCTCAAGGTAGCGGTGGTAGTATAATTCGTAGAGAATGAATGGGTAGGGGACTATTTATAGGCTTCAGAAAACTGCTAACCATGGTTAGTAAACCATGGTTTAGCCCTTAATCGTGGTTAGCGACCAATGATTTTGGCCAAAGCTTATCCAAAACTTAAGGCTTAAGTTAGAACTTTCCAGAATGTTCTAGATTCGCTAATGATGCTTAATTAGCGCTAATCGTGATTAACTTTCACTAATCATGATTTAACTCCCGCTAATCATAATTTAACTTTTGTGACGTACGCCTAACTTCTGCTGATCTATGATTAGTGTTTGCTAATATTGATTAGTAGTCCTGGATCCATCATTAGTTTCCTTAATCACGATTAATCGGTCTTAATGACGGTCATTAAGATTTAATGATATCTTAAGCCTTCCTTACTACTCTTTCTTCTGAAAATCATAACAATTTGAAATAAAGTCCAATTCACACGAAATAAATTCTGTTAATTTCCTTTTGACGAATCAGATCTTATGATACATGATCCGAGAGATGCTAAGTTCAAGGCTTTACAGTTAAGTTGCTGACCAATCTAAAAAAGCTTCAACACATTTTACATCCTAAAAGACAGATGTCTACCACCACTCCAATAAGACACAACAATGGAAGTGAAACTACCCAAAATATCTAAGGACCTTAGAACTGATCAAAGGTATAACTCCAACAGGTAGCTCATCTATATTCGTCATTGAAACCAACTTACTCGTAGGATGAGAAGGAAGTTGGATTGTTGATTATGGTGCTTTTGTTCATGTATGCAATTTGGTGCATCTATTTCAAGGAATCATAAAGCTTGATGAAGTAGAGATAGTCATCTAGATGGGATCTGATGTAACAGATGCAATGATCACAATTTGAACATGTAGGCTATCAATGTCCAGGGAAAGAATCCTAGTTTCAAGAGAATGTCTCTATGGTCTAGATGTTTAAATGAACTTATCTAAGATAGTTAGACATGGTTATATATTTCTATTCTGTAGTGAACTTATCACAAGTCATTATTGTAAATTTATATCATATAGTTTTTTAACATCGGTTGGACTCTTTGAATTAGACAGAATGGACTATTCATGAATATTGATACCATTAAGGATAACACCCCCTAAAAGATCAAGGGAGGATAGAGATCATTTGACAATAGTATGGCATCAAAGACTTAGGCATATGTCTATTGATGGGATGAACAAGATGGTAAAAGATGGACCTTTAGATTTTTGAAAGTTCAAGATTTACCAATCTTTAAGCAATGTATACAAGGTAAAATATCTAGAGAACTCATCTCTAAGAAAGGTGAAAGATGCGGATAGTGGTCGATTTAGTACCGTAACACATAATGGACATCAATATTATGCGACCTTTATTGAGGATCATTTGCATTATGATTTTGTCTTCCTATTATGTAACAAGTCTGAAACAATTGAAAAGTTCAAAGAATTCATGGATTTGTTAGATCACTAAATATGAAGTAATACCAAACGAATATGACCTGACTGAGATGGTGAATACATCTCAGATGAATTAAAAAATACATTAAAAAGAAAGGAATAGTTTCCAATCTTACTTCTCTAGGTACTCCTCAACATAATAGAGTTATAGAGAAATAGAACAAAATCATGTTGGACATGGTGAGCTCAATGATGAATAAAGCACACTTACCTCTTAGTTTATGAGGATGCATATTAGAGAATGCTGCCTATGTTCTAAATAAGTTTCCAAGTAAATCAATACTTAAAATCTCGTGGTTTGGGACCAAGCCAAGTGTACAACACTTAAGAACTTTTGGTTACTTGATCCATGCTAAAAATTGGATGCAAGTAAGGTGGAATCTCACACCCGAGAGTGCTACTTCAATCAACATGTAAAGAACAAGATTGGATACATACTTTAGATCTTGAGACTCAAAAAATGTTTGTCTCTAGAGGTATGGAATTTCTAGAGGACGAACTCCTTGAGAAGCAAGATAGTAGTGATGTAAAAGAATTCAATGATTCTAGTGAGACGATGAAGCTCCATACCAAAATCTAAAGAGATAACAGAAGATGATACACATGTACATCTTAGAAAGTGTTTAAGGGTTGTAAAATTGCCTGAGAGGTATGTATTCCATCACCTCAGTCACCTTCCCTGTTACCTCCTTCGTCGACGCCATCTTGGTATCCAATATGCCATTCCCTTTCCTATTTGTTGTACAAGTTCTATTTGTTGTATAAGCTCTATTTCCATTGTCTGCTGGGAAAGGGGAGAAGCAACAAAAAAAAGAGGAGGGTGTGTCTGCAACCTGGTATTTTTGGTTGAATCGTTCTTTTTGCCTTTGGATTCTTGATTATTAGGGGTTTCAATTTCAAGCTAAAGATGCGGTTTAGTAGCAAAAACAACATAAGGGAAAAAAAAGAGGATAAGGAAGGGAAGAACCATGCATCACTCATTCTCATTGGTTTGTAAGGGTTGTCACTTGCTCTTCCTAACAGTAAACTGAACTAGTACTTCAACCAGCTACAAGGCTGCAACCAGCAACCTGGGTTTTTTTTGGTTGAATCCACTTTTTTCCCCTTTAGATTCTTATTAGTAGGTGCTTTAATTCCAACACAAAGATGTGGTTTAGAGTAAAAACAATCCAAACATATCAAGACAGAAAAATATGAATGGTGTCTTTTAAGAACAGAACTAAAATTTCCAAATATTAGTTTAGAAGAGAAAACATCACATTTTCTTCTTTGAAGGTTGGACACCACGGAAACAATTCAAGAAAAAAACGTTGGTTTCTTGGACATTTGCTTGGACTTTAAACGTCTACATAGTATTAGTAAGCCATTTTTCCTTTTAGACATGGAAATACAACTTGTTTTGCTTTCAGTCACCAACCTCACATGGGAAGTAAGGTTGGGGGGAAGGAGTGAATCTTATTTTGAGGATGGATGGGGACCCAATAGGGCCATGTCTCTTTGTGAGATCTTTCAATCAAAATACTAGTTCAGTTGTCTGTATGTCCATGTTTTCTATGCATCTACTTCCATATTTAGCAATAAAACGAAGTAATGCAGTGTCAACTAGAATACTTCCATATTTAGCAATAAAACAAAGTAATGCAGTGTCAACTAGAATATGGCAGTATCACATTGCGAGAAAATAATCAAGATTCATTTCCAGATTATTGACTAGTTTCAAAGTTGTTTAGATCCCTTTCCATCTTATAGGTATTTGAACATGTGCTTGTATGTGCTATTATTTTATGCATACATATTATACATATTATGTGTGTATATATAATATCCAGTTTTCTTGATTTGGAAAATCAGTTCGACTGGTTCAACCAATAAATTTAGCCCGATCTTATTTTTCCGAGTCAATAATAATAATGATGTCATAACCGGTCCGATCGTTTTGAACCAACGGTCTGACCTGGTCAGACCAAACCAATGACTGACCGATCCAATGTCCAGTTTGATTTTGAAAACCTTGATTAGAATTAAGAAAAAAGAGTGATAAAAATATATAGAATTAAGGATAAACTATTTTTTGAATTCTATATTTGTAAATGTTTTGGTATTTTTCAGTCAAGATAAGATGAAATTAGAAAGAAGAACAAAAAGAAATTTTAAAGATAATTTTAAAGTGAAAAAAATAGGAAATAGATTTTGGGTAGCATAAATGGATGTATTTTTCCTAAACAACATATCAAAAGACGACCCAAAATGCCCTTTATTTTTTTAACTTCGAGTTTATTTGAATTTTTAGCAATTTTATTAGGTTTTCAATGTTATTATGATTTTAGGTAGTAGGGATACTATTTTTTTATTTTTTAGTTATGTAAAACTACACAACAAGAAACATCTACCTTTTTTTAAATTTTTAGCAATATATAAATAAAATAATATTAAATATGATAGAAGCATTAAAGTTAGCTTTTGAATTTGGATCATGTCATACATCAAGATACAAATCCTTGTAAACCCGTAAATATAGGGCTATTCAATGGCTATCACATGATATTTTTGTTTTTCATAGATATTCAAGCATGCACTGAGAAAAAGTCAAATAGACCAAATCTTCCAAAAATTTTGGAGAGCTCAAATCGTAATTTTTTAACAAAATTTGTCATACTATTCTTTAGACATGGCAATAACAAAATATCAAAAAAATAGCTCAAAATAATATCCCCATGAAGTATTAAACTTTGGAGTTTTGATAAGTCAAATTACATATTTTTTTTAAAATTCCCATAATTACAAACAACCATAAAAATCATCTAATTTTATACAGAATATATAGTAGAGTTTTAGTTATATCATGCAATAATTGGCCTCACTACATAATGTAGAAAAAAAAGAGATATCCATACATAAAGTCCGTGGCATAAAAGCACAACAAAGGAATAGAGGGTATTAGTGTGATTTACATAACCCGATGTGGCTCGAGTGTAAAAATTCCATGCGCGTATGAGGCATGCATGGTGTCTCCTGCAGCCAAGGGTACGCACACAAAATTGAAGAGTGCTAAGGGTGGTCATATAAATTCCCTCTCATGTGAGGAGCTTTGGGGGTAGATGGTTGTGATGATGAGAGATTGGGCAATCATGGTGCTCAGCTACCCCCACGTGGCGATTTGGGCGATGCTTGATGGAGTTGTATCTGGCGGTGGCTACTCCTTGAATTGATGGATGTGATTGACCCAAAGTGGGTGAATCAACGATCGTGATTTGTCCCAACCCTCTTCGTTCACCGTCTTCATGTACACAAGGGACGACCTCATGGTGATGATGACAACTGCTTCATCGAGTACTACTATTGCTCCTATGACAATCCCGTAAGTAAGATCGGACTTGAGTCCCTTAGACTCAATCGAAGATGAATCTTAAAACATGGGTGATTAAGAAGTGTGAGCTCCTACTCTATGCACTAGGGATTGGGAGTAGGCTCCAACCATCTACATCTTTAAAGAGGAGGAGGTCGTCGGAGGAAGGGCAAAGAAGGGGGATACTTGTAGTGGTACTTTCGGTCAAAAAAGAGGGAAGATGGGGGGTACAATACATGAAGTGGAGATGCGGCTCTGATAAGAGGGGAGGATTAATGCGAGGAAAGAGTTACAAAGAAAAAGAACAAAAAGAAGAAGTCAACAAAGAGGATATTCGAGCGAAGATCAAACTTACAATTGTCTAAGGACTGATTGCTCGGAGCAACTAGTAATTGTCTCAATGCTCCACGATGGAATTAGAGGCTTAACAACCCCTGAAAAATGATACCAAAGTGGCTAGTAGTACCCAATAGATCACATCCAATGCTCCACCACTCATGGCATCTCTTGACTCGGTTGGAGCTATCACCTTCAAAGCGAAGGAGGTGGAGAAATGAAGTGAGAATTTGATGGATAAACTTTAAATTTTGGCATTGGAGGGTTCTTTTATAGGTGTCGTAATTCATGGGAAAGGACAACCATGGTGATGGAAGGGGTGTGGATTTCACTTTGTTAGTGGTGGCGATGTACTGTGGCAGTGGTATCAGAAAGGATCAATTATGAGAAGAGTGGTGGTGGCATGGGAGATGATGGGCTGTAGGAGTCCAGGGAGGAAGCAATAGAGATAGGGGTCAGAACTCGAGGAGGTGGACTCAATGGAGATGTCATGTGTGAGAGGAGAGAGATGTGTATCAACAATGAGTGGTGCATAACTGATGAGTTGTAAGTGGAGGTGATGATGGGTGTACGAGTTTCACAAAGTGGTAGGAGGAAGATGAAGCATAGAGCTTTCACCTCCAGACAACGAACAGATGACACATGGGTGTTGAGTAGTCAATAATAAGCATTAAAGGCATGCCAATTAGGTTGCAAAGGTGATTAAGGTGCGCATGCATGGACCAAAAGAAAGGGGACAAGTTGTGTCACTGACCTAGGCGTTTGACTACCAAGTTGTAGCACTAAGCAATTCATTAAATGAAAATAAAATAAAAATCTAAATAAATTACTAATGACATGATTTCAAAAGTTATTCAACATTGAAGACTTAGAAACAAAAGAGGACATTTATACCTAGTTGTATTTTTGGAGCTATTTTATATATGTAAAAAACATATTTTCAGAGCATTTAAATTCTTTCTTAAAATAGTAGACATATTATATTCTAATATAATAATATACTAGACTATATACTATCTCTCAATTTTTAAAATTGTTAAGAGTTAAGGATAACTTTGTAGAAAATATAAAAGAAACACATGTAAATAAATCTATATATAGATTATTCTTTTTATGCATTTCGAAGCTTTTCCGATATTTTTAATATTATGTTTTTAGCGTTTCTATCACTTTTACCCTTTTTAACTTCTTCAATATCAGTTATACCCCTCTCTTTTTGGAATATCAGTTATGCCTCTACCTTCTTATAAAATTCACAGTTATGCCCTTTTGTTAAGGTAAAGTAGGGGCATAACTGATATTACAAAAGGGTAAAATTGTGAAATATAGGGGCATAACTGATATTACTAAAGTTAACAAGGGCACAAGTGATAGAAACACTTGTTTTGATTGTATTTAGTTATATTACAAAGTAAAGAAACAATAACTGTAAAAATATTGAAATAAAAAGAGCTCACTATATACGTAGAACAACAATGTTTTATTGAATACTTGTACAATATACACAATGTCATAAAAATCCAAGTTTCTCATTAAATCCTTTGAAATGATCTTGTTTTAAAGATAACTAAGAGCACATTACTTTAGAGTTGAGTGCAGTTTCATAGGTGATTTTATGCATGAGATATTTAGCTTTAGTGCATGCAAACTTAGAATTATGGTTTGGCTACTAGGCATAAGTACTAGTTAGTATTTTTGGTTGATTTTCTTTGATTTAATTTAGCATTACCGGGTGTGTTTTACATCAATTGTACTTGACATGAAATTATTAGAAATTAGTGAAGCTTGTATATTATATACGAGTGAATATATATTTATGAGAAACTCTATTTTTTATTTTCTTTTATTTTTATTCATTTTTATTGACCCAATCAAATAAATAGGAACGACACCTTATTCATTTCTTATTTGCTTGTTTGTCTGTACAAATACATCCTTCATTTACTTGGTTTTTCTACGTTCGATATTTTTTCAGTATATTTATACCAATTAATGCTTATTATTCCTAGAAATTATTTTACATGAATATAATGTTAATGCAAGCATGCCGGCTTTTGTTTTATTTAGTTAAATTTTATGTATTAAATAGACGGTGCACATGGTGAATATGTGATTCATTTACATTATCCCAGAATGTGTCCTTAATTCCTACAAAAATACACTAAAGTGTATAAAAAATTACAAAATAATGTAAACCACTCAACTAATAAAATTATGCTAAAGATATCTTATTAATATACAAATAATCCCTAGAAAAAAATTAAGAAAAATCTGGAAAGTAGAAGATTCACTTATATATACTCACTTGTATATTGTACATTTTCCAACGATTCTTAATTAATTCATATTAAATCCAATTTATATGAAACCAACAATATTGTATACATATAACTAACTGTAACACATAAAAAACCTAAAAAAATACTACATATACAAAATGAAAATAAACCCAAACCCTAGTTCGATCTGACCTGAATTTAAACATGATTTTCTACCTTATGCGGCCTCATAAGATACTTGAAGAATATGCATTTCATCATCTTTATTCATTTATTTTAGCTTAAAATATATTATAAAATACCTGTAAATACCAATAAATCCATTCTTCTACTAACCTTGATTCTTGTGTAAATATTGTATATCTATCACTATTTTAACCTAAAAATAATAAAGAAATAAATAAAGAAAAAATATAGAAAATAAAAGATTGCATATATGTAATAGATACAGGCTGACTCAGACCCCAAGAGATGTCAAGACTTGACTTGATCGACAAGGAATAAAGTAGGGGGAGATAGGGCCTAGACACCAAAAATCAGTCTTCATCTATATATATTCATCATCTATACACTAATGTCTATAATACACATTCTTTTCCTTATTTCATTTATCATCAAATTCTTTGTAAATAAAAATTATTTCTTCTTAAAATTGTGAACAAAATTCTTTTGTACATAATAAAAGTAATTGCAATAAAAATCTGCATATATTGTGTAAATAACAACACTCTAAAAAAGCCACACATCTCAACTAGCAAGATCAATATCTTCTTCACCAACCCTCAAATTTCATCAATCATTGTACTCCAAATGAAATAACCTTTCAAATGGACGTGGTTTCATAAAAATCAGAGTGAAGATGTAAA
Source organism: Ottelia alismoides (assembly GCA_037367405.1). NCBI lineage: Eukaryota > Viridiplantae > Streptophyta > Magnoliopsida > Alismatales > Hydrocharitaceae > Ottelia > Ottelia alismoides. The sequence goes on from JAZKJV010002677.1 coordinate 947,040, forward strand.
ATGTGGCTAATTGGGGTACTCTTGTATATAATATCTATGTATACTATGTACATTATTTAATTATTTATTTTATTATACATATTTGTAAATGTTGTATTTTTAATTAATTGCGAATATTATATTTGACTTATATAAAATGCAAATAAAAATCACAAAATTAAAAATCGACAAAAATAAAATCCTGTATATATTGTATAGGTTTCACTATGTATATATTGTACACATACCTATTTATTTAACCTAATAAATTAATTCCAAAAAATCAAATAAAAATTTCATTAAAATCCTTGTAAAATATTGTAAATCAATAAAATATTAAATTATGTATATATTTGTATAAATATTTAATTAAAAATCAAAACCTTGTATATATAGGTATACAAACCTATAAATAACACCTTTTATTTATTTAAACCCTTGTAAATATCATATTTAATTAATTAAAAACACCTAACTAACTTTATTTTATCCTTAATATTTTTTATTTACATTATTTAATTATTTAAATTCTTTTTTATTTTTAATTCATTTATTTACTTTTTTTGGTTTTTTATTGTTTAGCCTATTTTGGAAATTTCCTTCGTGCGTTCATATTGGTCAGCCCGGGTCTGTTGACCCTACCGGGTCAATTGCCTGGTCAGCCCACTTCTTCCACTCATCTTGCGAACCGTCGCTCCTTCTCCCATTTTCCCACATGCTTCACTCACTAACTCCCTCCTCTTCCTTCTCCATAATTCTATCCCATTCATTCCTCTCCATCGCCAACCCTTCAGATCCTAAGATCATGCCTCAATTAGCTCATGAATTAAATTCAAAATCCATCGGAGCCTGCTTTATAAATATTTCCCATTCACCTCTGCCACAGGATTTGATCCGATTTACCCAAATTTTTGCCCGAGCTTGAGTTACGGAGAGTCGACCAGTGATAAGGGTTGATTCCCTTCGAGTGAGAGTGCAAGAAGTCGAGTGAAAACCGTGGTCCAGCTACACTGTCGGAGTCCTCCGTCGCATTTCACCTCTCCACCACCAGCCATAGATTGAGGCTGATATCCTTCGCCTTTCCATCCTTAGGTAACATAGGTAATTTATTTTTGATTTTGCATTTCATTTTTTGCTTTGATTTCCAGTAAACCGCTTAGATTAGACTCATCTGTTCTGATCATATTCACCAAACTCCAACTACCCGCATACGTTCCCCCTGACATTCTCCATCTTCTGTCATATATGCCCCTTTAGATCACTTCAGATCTGAGGTCTGGCTCCATCTCTGACCATCTTTGCCGGTGCCACCACCCATTCACCGTTTTTTGTGTTCTTACGTTAATAAACTTTGCTGGAGCTTCTCCTCTAAGCAAGGAATTCATTGCAGGGAACATGTGCAAGCTTGGAAGCGAATCACACCATCTGGAGGTTCACTTGAGCTTCCAAACCTCCCAACCTACAGAAGGCATATCATCCATCACCGACCACCTTTGAGCCAGTAGATCAAGAGAAGAGGGCTGCAAGAAGCTAGAGCACCATTCCAGAGCAGAATTGGGCGAGCAATGAGTGAGATCTCCCGCTCGAAGTTCACTGGAGTCACCCTTCTTCCCAGTTCTTTCAGAAGCCTTCAACACTGCACGATCAAGAACACCACCTCCGGATTCGATCTCGACTGTTCAAAAACCCCAAAGGTACGCCATTGATCAAAGCATCTAGAGTAGATATGCGCCTTGAGCACGATTTATCCTTAGCCATTAGATCAGAGCTTAAACACTATCCAACCTTTCGATTCGCCACGTATTTAAAGGGTAATATTGCGCCTCTGCCCCTGTAGTTTATTTCTTTTGCAAACAAGTCCTATTAGATACATGTCTACGTTTCTTTAATTGAAGAATTGAATTTACTTTCCTTGTTTCATTTTATTTGCGTAAAGGTCTTGTTTAAATTGTGAAACGTGCCTCGCACACGATATATTGTGAAATTTGCAATAAAGTCACGTATTTTCTTGATTATTGATTAATCCCTGGTATTTTTCAATCACATATAGATCCAATCCAGCTCACATCATGTGCATGCGCACAAATCTTTTTGGATAATTTGCATAATTAGCCCCTACATTTATCTTTTTGTTATCATTTAGTCTACAAACTTTAAAAATTGTATTTCGATCACTATGCATCTGCATTTATTGTGTGATAAAAATCAAATAAAAATTAGCAAAATAACATTAAAAATTCCATGAAAATTATTTTAGCTTCCGTAAATTAGATTTTGCAGACATAGTTATTATTTTAAATTTTTATTATTTTTATTTTTTATAAAAAATTTAAAAATAGTATAGAAAGTCCCTATTTTTAAATGAAAATCATTAAAAATACAAAACTTTTGCTAAAAATTCTAAAAATTTCCTAATTCTTCATTTCCATTTCTTTTAATTTCTATACCATTTTGGCATTTTTAGTCTCTATAAAAACTAAAAAAATTATAAAATCTTTAAAAACATAAAAAAACATACAAATTATAAAAATTATAAAATACCTTTATGGAAAATACAAAAATTTCTCTTTTATTTTATGTATATTTCATCTATTTTTTATTTGCTATTTTAAAAATCCAAAAACATTCATTTTGTGTTCTCTTTGCTTTATTTATGTTTTTGATTTATTTAAAAGCTTTAAAATTTTGGAAAATTCTGGAAAAATCACAAAAAACATTGAAAATTTGTCAGAAAACCATAAAAATTTATTTCAATTTTTTGTGTATTTTTTCTCACTTTGTAAAATCCCAAAACTTGACTCTTTCTTTATTCTCTTTATTGATGTTTTTTATTCATTTATATTTAATTATTTTAAATTCTTTTGTAAATTTTAAAAATAAAAAAACATAAAATTAGAAAATCAAATGAAAAAAAAATAAAATTCCATAAAAAATAAAAAATAGAAAACCGAGAGCAGTGTGCATAAAATATCCTTCTTTATCTCATTTATTCTTTCATTGATTTAATAACCTTCAAGATTTTTTTGTAGCCTCCCTGAGTCGATCCTGTACGCTATACATGTAACTAAATAACACTCATAATTTTGTATTTACATTCTTTCATTTCTCGTAAGCTTGAGCTGTGTATAAAAATACAAATATTTTTGTTTGGCGCTTCTTTAGGTTGCGACGACCACAATACCATTGTGAATAATTCATTTAAATAAAAACCCAAATTTTTGCGTTCAACAATACTCTACTTAATTTTGAAATACTATACTCTTAATTATCTACAAAGTAAGACTAGTTTCAAAGGAATCTTAGCTCATATGTGAAACTTGGTATTTTGGGCCATATTGTATATTATACTAGTGCACATTCTTACGTCTATCATTTCATACACATATTTTTAAATTTTATCTATTTTTTCTTTTGCTTTTTATTTTTTATTTTAGCTAAATATAAAGAAATTAAAATTAAAAAAAATAAAAAATGCTAAAAGTACAAAAATAAACTTTTATGTGTATATATCTATTCACCCGTACATAATAACCTCATTTATTTTATTTATCATTTTGTTAATTATTTAAAAGTCAAAATACTACAATAATGTGTAGATAATATATTATTAACATAAAAATATAATGTATATAGAAATAAAAAATAAATAAAAGAATTCAAATTGTATAACTCAGGTATTATATACCTATAAAATACATTTTAAAATGTGTATCTATGTATATAGAGTTTCTTTTGGTTTCGGGGTTTTCGTGAATGTTGTTGATCTTAAAATGATCTACAACATTCATTTAGACTACTTTTATTTTAGTCCATCTCTTGTTTTATTTTTAATTTTTCTTTCCTATTTATCTCTTAAATTTTGCGAGCTTTCCAAGTTGCAAGTCACCCCTTTAGGTCAACTTGCCACTTCGAATTATTCATTGGTCCACACACCAATTCTTTCCACCTCACCAGCCTCAGTTGACTGGTGGTCAACGAGACTACAACAAATCTATGTCCACTGTCCATTGGGCCACCTCACCCCCTTCGTTGACCCCTTAAGGTCAACTTTGTCTGCTCCATACTGACCATGACCCCTTGCGCCTGCAACCATCATATATCTTCCATGACTACCAACCCATGTCACTCCAACTACTGTTCACTCCATGCTCGACCACCTCGTGCCTCCACAATCAACCAACCATTCATCTTTGAACCTACCAAATTTCATTTTTTTATCATATATTCCTACCTATTTTATCTTAAAGGTCAAATAACCTCGTTGCTTATCCATCATACCATGATCTCGAGCTTTCTCTCCATGCCGCGTCACAATAGCTATCTTGGATTAAAACCCTAGCCATTTGATCAATTACTCTGATCTGTCTTTGCAAGGTAGAACTCTAACTTTGAGGTTCTCTCTTCGATGACTGAAAAGAATCTTTCTACCTTATTTAATAAACATCACTTTCCGTAATATTGACGGAAAGACACAATTCACAATCATACAAATTAAGTATGTAACATGCGATTTCAGTGAAGAGAGTGTGTGAAGTTCTTTTTTTACTTGATTGAGGCCCGAGGTCAAACACAAGGATGCCATGATTTTTTAGATTTGACTCAGGTTTCAATTCACATATTTAATTCAATACGAATACATCTAATGATCGAAAGAAGTGCATGTTAAATGTGATGTTAATGCATCGTGTACGCATGGTTTTTGCATTTTTATTTTTGATTTTCTTTAAATTTTAAATTTTTATAATTGTAAATTTTGAATGAATGTTAATAAATAACATAAAAGGGAAAAAGTGATACTTATATAAGTAAAATGAAGATGAGAGAATGGTTCTAATTATTTTCAAGGGTGATTGAAATATATTTAAAACATGAGGAGAATATTATTGAGTTTTTTAAAAGATTTACAATGTTTTGGGATACTTTTTAAATACAAGAATACTATTAAAATAGAATAAATTAAAATAAAGTTTTGAAAAAGTTTTAAAGGATCCCAAGCTCATGTTATAAAATTAGGATTACATGTGAAATAAACGTAAAATTCTATTTTTTATTAGTTTACTTCATGATATTATTTTTAATATTTTTTGAAGTTTCTATTTTTTTGCAAGTTTTGAAATGTTTTTTGATTTTCGGGTTAAAAAGCAACATTTTCAAAATTTAAAATATTGCATGTATTATAATGCAAAAGTAACCAGCTTTATTTTTTTAGTATTTTTGGGGCTAATATGAATTTAATAAAAATGTGAATGCAATAAATTTTGCACATTAATTTTTTATTCTTTTTTAAAAATAGAAACCAAAACAATTAATTATCAATAAACAATTATGACTAAAGCATATAGTGGATTATCTAAGGTATTTTTTATTTCGATAAATATTGCAATTTACACCCTTCAAATTTCACACAAGCAAATTATAAATTAATTTGGATAGGTCATAAAATATAATAAATTTAGTGAGATTCATGCCAAAATTTTTCTCATGTTTCTAACCAAAGAGTGCCCCAAAATAACAATTTAATTCCTAACTCATAATTTAGTATTGAATTTTCAAGTTCATGGTTCATTTAAATAATAATAATTAATTTATGCAAGCTCAGAGAAATATACAACATAGCTCAAATTAAAAAGGATGAAGTAAGTTTTCCAATAAAACATAATCATTGAAAAATATCGCATAATTTCCAAAATATTTAAGAAATAAGAAAATGGATTAATTACAATATTTAAATTTAAAACTACCACTAAAAAGACCTTAGAAATATTTAACTCCAAAATGGAGGACCAACAAGTAGGTCTGTAATTTTCTAAAGAGAGGGCCACGTGGTGCCAAGGTTATAGGTCTCAATTGGAATTATTAGAAGGTTGAAGGTCTTAGGTGCAAAAGCCCCTTCATGTGACCAACCTCATATGGTCGTCCGGAGATCCAATGGTTGGATTGTGATTGATCGAGTGGTTGGTGGAGAGACACGTGGAGGGATGCCAGGTGTGGGATGCAGGATGGATCATGATGACCTGATACCACCATGTGTCCCCATAATTCACCATAGATGGTGGCAATTGGGTGGCCATAGTTTAATGAACCCTGAATGGTGATGCTAAGTGGTCAACTTGATTAACAAAGGCTGCAGCAAGTGGACTCCTCCTTTCCTCTATCTTCTTCTTTGGTCAGAGCAATGCGAGAGAGGTGGTGGAGTTCCACGAGCATAATGGTGCTCCCAACAAATGAAGAGGCACCTGCTTCGATTAGCTTCAATCTTGTAGCTCCGTTGTAGAGAAAGCCTTCAATGAGACTTGCAAGAGAAGGGTGAAAGCTCAAGAGAAAAATTGATAGACTTTAAGATTTTTAGGGAGCCTAAAGAGAATATATGTGAGCTCCAAGCACTAGTGAGGGAGTTGGAACTAAGATCCTTCGTCCATGATTTGGGAAAAGGTTGAGAGGGTGAGGAGAAGTAGAAAGAGAAAAAACGAGGGAAGAGAGTTTGGGTCATAGAATTCACTTTAATGGAGAAGAAGAAGGGGAAGAATGAGAGGGAAGTCGAGATCAGAGAAGAAGAGAAGATACACGACAGATACACGAAGAAAAAGAGGGAAGAAGGATAGGAAGTAGAAGAACAAGAGGGAAGAAGGATAAGGGATTTCACATGGGGATGGGTGGATTCTTTGCACGAGGGGAAGAGAGATCATCAATGCTCTTTCATCACATTGAAAACCTCAACGAAGGAGCTTTCAATCTCGACAACTGGCACCGTGACATTGTAGCAATGTGAGGAGCTTTGGATTATACATGGATAAGATCCTCACTCTCCATTGCCTCCTCACCTTGGTTTGCTATCAACAGTCAAAGGCCACTCGAATCTTGGAGCTTGGAATGGATCTCTCTCTTGTGAAGGAATACAATTGTAAGTAAGTTGGAATTAGGTTTCATCCCAATGACATTACAAAGAGGAGTAGGGCAAGAGCATTGCAGTTGGCGATCAACCGAAAAGAGTGGTTTGATAGGGAACATGGAGAAGTGCAACAAAGAGCAATTGGATTGTGAGAGAAGGGGAGGTTGGCCGTTGTGGGGTGAACATGGGATCGGAGAATCAGTTGGTGTTACAGTTAGAAGTGAAAGAGAACACTAAGAAGAAGTCGAAGTTGACTAGGCAGTCAATATTAGCAAAGGTTGAATGCTAAGGTCGTGAGTGATGAAGCGAGAAGTACAAGGGTCTAAATTCCTCACACAAGGCGGAGACAAAGTCGCTGTGGTGACCCTCGATGAATCCCAATCCAATCAACAATTAACCCACGGCAATCAAATTAAGCAATGAAAGTAAATGTGGAGTTAAAATTTATTATAACTCTACAATAAGTGTGTATAGGTGCAAGTATGTGTAGAGTGTCGAACTCAGGAAGCAAGCAGGATAGAACAAGGCAATAGTGCTAAAAAACGTGAAAGTGATCAAACGCCTACAAGTGCTATTTTTGGTGGGTTTTTAATTTTTTATTTAATTTTTGATTTTATAATTTTTGTATTTGATTTTTAATTTTCTGATTTTATATTTTCTTTTTGTAATATATATTTTTTCTTTTTCTCTTAGAATATATATACAAAGTAAGGGAGAGAGGGATAAAGTATTTATAAAACTAGATAAAAATAAGCAAAAATCAGGAAGTAAAATATTTACAGGCTTTTTATATTTTTCTAATGTTTTTATGATTTTTCTAGATTTTTCTAATTTTTTGGTAGTTTAAATTAAAAAATACTGAAAATAGTGAATAAAATAAAAAACTCAAACTAAAATGGGGAAATAAAATAGAAAGCAGTGACACAAATTCTCCAAATTATTTTTAAACAAAAAAATATAAAATCAAGAAAATTAAGAAATAGAAATTGTATTTTTAGGATTTTTGTGAATTTTTAATATTTTTATGAAGATTTTTAGAGTTTTTATATTTTTATGGGTTTCTTTTGTATTTTTTAATGATTTTGGTCTGAATATAAAAGACACTAAAAGACACAAAATATATATTTTTGGGAATTTTTAAGGAGTTTTTATAATTTTTATGGATTTTATAATGCAGACAGTAGAGAAAATGCTTGTTTTTGATTTTTTAAAAATAATAAATGCAACAAAAATGCAAAATGAAAACATAGCGTGAAACTAAATGCAACAAGAACTTATGGTATTTTTTTGGTAATTTTTGGGATTTCATAGATGCTTGAAATAAATAGAGGAAACAAAAAGAAAATACACTACTGGCAGGGGTAGAAATGTACATATCCAAAAACTCATGGGCCAAAGTGCAATTTTCCACAAAATATATAACTAATAAACAAATTTCCAGGACCAAATACAAATACCCAAACCCGCAAGGGTACGCCTGCAATATTCCCCACCACGCACGCGATGCGCACGTGCTTGGGGAGGACCTGTATGTAATTATCTAAAACTTAGGGGTGTACTTGCAATTTTTCCAAAATTAATACACTTAATTAAAAAGTTCCTGGACTAAAAACTTAATATAAAAACCTTAGGGGGTCCCCTACAAAATACCCACCACCCCACGTGTGTGCAACACGTGAGGTGACGTGGACTGGACCTAAATGCAAATAGCAAAAGTCTAGGGGTCTAAATGCAAACATTGCAAATTATTTAAACTATACCTGAAAGTTTAAGGACTAAAAATAAAATACAAAATGGCCGGGGTGTAGAGTGCAAAATACCCACAACTACGAGATCGAACGGCGGAGACGTCGCCACTAATCCACGTGGCGGCTCAGGGACGCGCGATGCCGGTTCGAAGATGAGTGACTGCGATCAGATCTGGCGAAGGGATCAATGGTCGACGCGGGCCAAGATTGGACGGCTGTGCGGTGATCTGGAATGACGGCATGATCGGACGACGGAGAGGCGAGGGGGAAGAACATGGAAGAACGCCGGCGGGGCGAACTTCCCCGAGCTATATCTCGGTCCTCCGCCAGTCTGGAAGCGTGCAAAATGGTCGGACGTGCTCCTGGGAGGTCAGTCTAGATGCTGGAGGACTCAGCTTCGTCGGAGGAACGTCGAGGCACCGCCAAGAAGGCGACGGAGGAATCGGGTCCAGGTACCTCCGGTGAAGTACGCAAAATGGTCTCCAGGGGCTCTCCGTGCGTGTTGACCTGCAAAAACGAGTGAGAGGGTCCAGGGCAAACTGCATGGACCCCGTGGAGGTGCGGTGGATGGCGGAGCGGTGAAATGGAAGTGCGAACAGAGGTGCGCTCCGACAAGGCGATCGTGGAGGGTGAACCAGTGATCGTCGGTCGATTCTAAAGGATCTAAACTACTTCTAAAGGTACGGGGAATAAGAAAACGCAAAAATAAATAAGAGAAGGGGACTACCTCGATGGCCGGAGACCAGAGGGGAAGAACCTCGATGCCGGCGAATGACGGAGGTGGTAGAGCCGCCCTGATGCTTGCTCGACTGATCTGACGCGCGGAGGCGGAAGCTGTCACCTTCCTCTCACTCAAGGGTACCAAGACGGGAGCGAAACAGGTGCTAAGGGGGTTCAAAATTGAGCTCGAAGGTGGCATGTCCGATATATACCTGGTGATGGCGTCTCCTTCAAGCGATGGCCACACGTGAATGATGGAGATATGGCGAGATTTGAGCACTCGGCGTAGATCAGTGATGATCAAGGAAGGAGTTCCAAGAAGGAAGTGAAGCTAAAAGATGGAAGAATAAGGTGCCAAAATTTCTTGAAAATGGGGCGAAATCACGTGTTTCAGACCTGGCAGGCCTCGATCAGGGAGTTGACCGAGGTCAACAAATGACCGCACGTGGTTGGTCCACGTGGACCAACCAGGAAATTCCAAGAGAAAATTATTTGTAAATTCAAAATAAAATAGTAAATGATTTTATTTATTTTATAAAAAAATGTTCCTTATTTTATAAAGAATTTTGTGGTGATTTTTATTTATTTTTATGAGGTACAGAATTACAAGTTACCTTTTATGTCCTATATAGGTATATTCTTCTATATATTTTAATATTTTTTTTGTTTGGTATATTTAATTTTATTTATTTTGTTTATTATTTTATAAATTTATAAAATATTTATATATACTTAAATATATTTTTATATTATTTTCCTGATGTATTTTGTACACTTAATAATATATAAGTAGTAATTATATAGGTATATGTATTGGTATTGTACCTATGTATTACATACACGTATTTTATTTTAGAATTTTCTTTAGATTTTTATTCTGATATTAATGTACATATATATTATAAATAATATTCACAAAATTATAAAAATATAAAATTAGGAAAATAATGAATAAATAATAAAATGGATATTTTAATCTATACAAGTATACAATAGGGGGTCCAAAACTCGACTTTCAAATCGTAGCTCCGCAAAATGCGAAACCACCTTCATTAAATAGCTTATTTAAAATTATATACAATTAAAGGTGATTTTGATGTGTTTCAAGTTATTATTTGAGAGATACAGGTTTGGGAAGTTAGTATTTTGGATTTTTATTCAGATCAAAACTTTTTATCTATACGTTATTTTTGAGTGAAATCAATTTTGTATTTTTTATAATTAATTATATACAACTTTCCTGTACAAGGTTTCTTTATTTGAGGTATAAAAAGTGAAACCAAAAACATGTCCCAAAATAAATAAAGAATGAATAAAATGAAAGGGAATTTTATTGGTATTGTGGCCCTTACCTCCTCCTACTTTATTCCTTGTCGACCTATTCATCGAGATGCCTAGGTCTCGGGGTTTCGGATTGTAAAATATTTAAAATATTTTATTCTTTTTCTTTTCTTTTCTTTATTCTATAATTTTGTCTTTAAAAACTATATTTTATACACTATTTATACACACGTGCATGGATGCTAAAATGTATGAATTAAGGGTATTTACATGCATTTGCCAGGGTTTTTGAGACCAAATGATAGAATAAAGATGACGAAATGTGGATTCATCTTCCCCCTATACTTTGCCTTTGCTAGTTCCTAGAAAACACTTATGCAATAAGTGCAGAAAAGAAAAACAAAGAAAAGAAAAAGAAGAAAGTGGATTTAGTTTAATTATCAAACTTGTCTTCACAAAATCAAAGTTTGGAGCTTAAGTCGGACCTTTGGAATTTTAGTGCAGGCGAAACCTTAATGAGAACCGTATTTGAAATCCAACAGCCTTCGAGAATCCCAAAACTCTGTCCAAGTCTCCTCAATAGCTAGGTCAGAAATATCTCAACTCATGCTCAAACCCTTACGACTATGAATCTGACTCGTACAATGTAAGCGATTGTGGCTCTCCCCAACTAGAATGACAAAGAGACTGTCTTCTCTAGTACGACAACCCAATGATTCCCCAATCCAATAACTCCTTCCTCGAGGAGCGGGGTATTCTCTTCTAAGTTCAAGTGACAACCATCTCAAGAGGAGGGGGTGAAGAGAAGAATGGACGGTAGCCAATGTAGCTACCTGTCCTAGGATGCAAGACCAGTGTATTCAAGTCATCCAACTGCAGGCTCACGTGATATGGCTTTGGAACTCAAGCTTGCTTATTGTCTATACAACATATTCACATACTTTGCAGGCATTTTATTTTTATACAGGCCTGTTCTTCTTTTTTTGAAATACTATTTACAGTGGCATTTACATAGGGTGTTTTTTTCCTCTTGAGCCAGTAGACTATCCCTCTTTTGAAGCTTTATTGCAACCCACACTCTCCTGTCTTTAGAATTCCTCATCACTGGACAGGTTGGGGTGCACTTCCCTCCCTAGAGGAGGACAAGTGTTTCCACTTGTGTGCGTCTCATACCGACAAATCCAATCCCCTCGCCACTCCAACTGATTGAGCCATGTGAAAGGTGCATGTGTCCAAGTTAGGTCATTATCAACAAGAGTCGTGCGTGTGTTCCAAAATACTCTACTTAGGCAGTCAAGTATCCATTGAACTAAGTCTCATGATCCTCAAAGAATTAAGTCAACTAGACCTGAAGTACCTCAAACCCAGTTCCTATAAGGTTCCTGTAATTAGGTAGATTTTAAGGTCCAATCAAGCTCCAATCTCCGAATTTTACTTATACTTGTTCAACTATCAAACTCAATCCGAAAAATTCCCATGCTATGCAAATGCGATGCAGAATACCGAAAATATTCTTGTGATGCAATTTTCAAAGATTTTGAACTTTTTTTGGATTTTTGGAAAGATGATGCATATGCATTTTTTTATTTTCAAAAGGATTTTCCAAATGTTTTTAGTATTTTAATTTTGCAAATGTTTTTGGAATTTTTGAAAACAAAGATTTTGGATAAAAACTAGGTATAAATATTTACACAGGGACGCATCTTATATTTACAAGAAGTGGTTTTTAAGAATTTACAGGGGTAAGTGATCAATTTTATAAGTATATACATAATGAATTCTGGTGTGATGTATGTATTCCTCAAACTTATTTGAAAATCATTTTACAAACAATTTGAAAAACTATAGTCCAAAATAATCTTTACAAACAATTTTACAAACATGTGCACACATTTGAGAATCATTTTGCAAAGGTTTTCCAAACAGTATAGATAGATTTTTCACATATTTTTGCAACCATTTTCAAACCATTTGCAAATCATTTTTCAAACATTTTATTTCACACAAAGAAAATAAATTTTACAAACCAAAATGTTTTTACAAAGGTTGAAAACATGTAACAAAATGTTTTCCAAATAGTTTTCAAAAGATTTTCACAAAGATTTTCAAACTATTTTTCAAATATTTTACAAAGGTTCTTCACCTGATTTATAAATACAAAAAGAATTTGAGGAATAATCGCATCTTTTTATGATTTTAATGAGTTTTTAAGTATAATAGCCATATTTATTAGTAAAAAGATGAAAGTACGAGTTATGGCTAAAGTATATACGAAGTATATACGACCCCCCTATACTTAGCTTGAGCTATGTCCTCATAGATCGGAGAGAAAAGAGAAGACATAATTCGTACTGAGCATAAACAAGTCTAAAGAATAAGTAAATACAGGAAGGAATGAACGAACGAGAAGTTGACCGTCCCCCCTACACTTAGGATTAAATAATCCTAAGTATATCGGACTGTACATAGCGCAGGGAGGGTCAAGGGTGGGAATGAACAAACTGTACTCCGATTGTCTCCCCCTATACTTAGGGTAAGATATCCCTAAGTATAGACAAGAAGAGGAGACAATGGAGATGATCAAAGAATAGAGAAACTCGGGGTGCACATCCCCCTATACTTAGGACAAAGTGCGTCCTAAGTATAGAGGACTGACAACAAGGGGCGACACCTTTTTGATAGATAAAGAAAATAGAAAAGGAAAAGAAGAAAAGAAGAAAAGAGAACAAATAGATCATAGCTCAGTGTGTGCACCCCCCTATACTTAGGACAAGGAGTGTCCTAAGTACAATAAAATCATAGGATGACGACGGGGTGACAGACATAACGGAAGAATGAATGAATGATATAGACAAATAGATCTATACAGAGGAAGATAGAAGTGATAATCATGTACGATACGCATAAGGTGTGAGTCAAAGAGCACATCTCATACTAGATGAATCGGGGCAACATCAACGGTCAGTGGGTCATGATCTAGATATGGTTTCAAGCGTTGACCATTGACTCTAAAAGTGGAAGATGATAAGGGTTCGGATATATCAATGCTACCATTATCATGCACCTTCCGGACCACATATGGTCCTTTCCATTTACTTTATAGTTTCCCTGGGAATAATTTTAACCTAGCATCAAATAACCATACTTGCTGATCTGGCTCAAATTATTTATGGCTGATTCGGGAATCGTGCCATACTTTCACTTTCTCCTTATACTGTAGGCCACTTGAGAAGGTTGTATCTCTTAGTTCTTCTAGGGCTGCCAACTCTGCTTTCCTCTGTTCTCCTACACTCTTAGGATCCAATAATAGCTCTGTAACTGCCCAAAGTGACTTATGCTTTATCTCCACTGGTAAATGGCATGGCTTGCCATAGACGAGTCGAAAGGGAGATGTCCCTAATGGTGTCTTGAAGGAAGTCCGATAGGCCCACAAGACCGAGTCCAAAAGCTGTGACCAATCCTTTCGATCTGGGCAGACTACCTTCTGTAAAATTATCTTAATCTCCCTATTCGATACTTCATCAAGACTATTAGTCTGAGGGTGACATGGCGTGGCAACACGATGGTCAATACTGAACTCGTCTGCAAGGGTCTTTACCTTGTCGTTAATAAAGTGAGACCCCCATCTGAAATCAAGACTCTAGGTACCTCGAACCGTGAAAGAATATTTTTCCTCAAGAAACGACATACGATTTTAGCATCTGCGGCTCGGGCAGGGATGGCCTCAACCCAACAACTCACATAATCTATAGCAAGGAGAATATACTCAAACCCCTAACTTTTAGGAAATGGGCCCATGAAATAACTCCCCCATGCGTCAAAAACCTCAGAAAAAGTGAATGAGCTGCATGGGCATCATGTCTCTCTGTCCGTAAGTACCCATCTTCTGACAGTCAGTACACCTTCTCACGAACTCATCAGAATCCTTGAAAAGGGTAGGCCACTAAAGGCCGGATTGGAGCACGTTCTGTGTTGTCCGTCTCCCAGAATGATGTCCTCCTGCCTCGAGGTTGTGGCAGTAGGTGAGGACGCTATGTTGCTCATCTTGAGGAATGCACCGTCTCCAGATGCTGTCCCCTCCTTCATGATAAAGGACGGGGTCCTTCCAATGGTACGACTTTGCCTTCGCAAGGAAGGTCTCAAGCCACTGTCTGGGCCAACCTTGTGGAATAGATTTGGCAACAAGGTAATTCACAATGTTGGCATACCATGGGAGAGAGGTGATAGCAAGGATCGCCTCATCTGGAAAAGTCTCAGTAATAGGTGCTATGGGCTCAGATTCCTCAAGGTTCTCTAGGCGGGAGAGGTGATCTGCCACAACATTCTTAACTCCAGGTTTATCCTTAATCTCGATATCAAATTCCTAGAGGAGAAGGATCCATCTGGTCAATTTGGCTTTGGCATCCTTCTTCGACATCAAGTACCGAATTACAGTGTGATCTGTAAAAATTGTCACTCTAGATCCAAAAATGTAAGATCTATATTTATCCAAAGTAAAGACTACCGCTAGCATCTCTTTCTCAGTTACTGTATATTTCCTCTGAGCTACATCCAATGTCACGCTAGCGTAGTGTATGGCATAGGGTAATCCATCCCTCCTCTGTCCAAGCACAACCCCTATGACATAATCAGAAACATCCGTCGTGATCTCAAATGGAAGAGACCAATCGGGTGGCTGAAGGACAGGAGCCTCGGCAACTAAATTCTTGAGAGTCTCGAAGGACTTAAGACACTTATCATCTACAAGGAACTCAATGTCTTTGGTTAATAAATCTGTAAGCGATCGGGCAATTCGACTGAAATCCTGAATGAACCACCGATAGAAACCAACATGCCCCAGAAAAGACCGCAACTGTCTAAAATTGGACGGTGGAGTGAGTTTTCTAATGATATCCACCTTGGACGGATCAACCTCCATGCCCCTGTTGGAGATGACGTGACCAAGGACCGTCCCCTGAGTCACCATAAAGTGACTCTTCTCCCAAGATAGTACAAGGTTTACCTCTATGCAGCGCTGAAGTACTCGGTCTAGGCAGTCAAGATAAGCATCAAACCCATCGCCGTAGACTGAGAAATCATCCATTAAGACCTCCAAGCAGTCACCTATCATGCCCGAAAAGATGGACAACAAGCACCTTTGGAATGTCGTCGGAGCTTTACATAGGCCAAAGGGCATCCGTCTGAAAGCATAAGTCCCAAATGGATAGGTGAATGTCGTTTTATCCTGGTCTTCGGGCACAATAGCCACTTGATTGTATCTGGAATACCCATCAAGAAAACATTAATGACTCTTCCCAGCTAGCCTCTCGATAATCTGATCAATAAATGGCAGCGGGAAATGATCCTTCTTGGTGACCTCATTCAATCGTCTGTAGTCCACACAGACCCTCCAAGAAGTAGGTATCCGGGTGGCGATCTCCTCTCCAGACTCATTCACAACTGTAGTGACATCTGTCTTCTTGGGTACCACATGTAAAGGACTAACCCACTTGGAGTCGGAGATGGGGTAGATAAAATCGGCGCTCCACCATTTAGATATTTTCTTCATTACCACATCTCGAAGGTTCAGGTTCAGCCATCGCTGGAACTCACGCGATGGCTTAGTGTCCTCCTCGAGATAGATACGGTGGGAGCATATCACCGAACTTATCCCCTTGAGATCGGCCATACTCCATCCTATTGCCTTGCGGTTTCGTTCAAGAACCTCCATCAAACGAGATTCTTGTTCTCCAGTCAAATCTGCTAAGATAATGACTAGGTGCATATCTGGTTCTCCTGCAAGGAATCTATACTTGAGCGACTGCGGTAAAGGCTTCAATTCTGGCTTGGTGGGAGCTGGCAAATCTGGCTTCTGATATGCCTGTGTAAAAGCAACCAGGTCTACATGTGAGAACTCTCGTTGTACCTGTAATTCCGATGAAGGGAACCCTGTTGGTGTGTTTATCATCTGTGCTGGCTCGCTCTCCGTCCTCTCTGTCGGCTCATCGGGAAACATACATGGCAAATATGCATCAAAATCCTTCCAATCAAAGTCTGCCTCCGAGGGATCTAAATCTGAACAAACATCAGTTTCTCCACTCATCACGCAACTGTCAGCCTCTATAGTGTCCTCTGCCAAGGGTGTGCTCTCCGAACTCTCGTCTTCCATAAAAGGTGTGTACTCTGAGTCTGTAGACAAGGCGAGGGCTCGTGTTTCTGGTTCTTTCCAAACTGCTTCATCATCGGTCATCACAAAATCACACTCCTGGTGGACATCTAACTCTGCATCTGTCATCTGTACTGTGTCACTGCATGGTTCTGAGCAGGCTGAATCTCTTGCTCAGGTTTTGTCAATCGTCTCTATTTGTATACTCTCACCCTCTACGTGAAAGTACACCTTCCCACTATCATGGTCGGTCACTGCCTTGGCTGTGGCCAAGAATGGACGTCCTAGTATGATGGGGGTATCGGTCACCGATTCAGGGATCTCCATGTCCAATACAACAAAGTCCACGGGGAATTTCATGCCCTGAATGGTGACGACCACGTCTCTCAACAACCCCTTCGACATCTTGATAGACCTATCAGTAAACTGAAGGACTGTCCAACTCCGATGGAGCGGGCCGAACTCGAATCGGTTGAGTAAGGTTTCCGGAAGGAGGTTGATAGAAGAGTCGTTGTCTAATAGAGTATGATCGAAAAACTGCTCACTAATCTGGCATCTGACATATGGAGCTCCTGCATCAGGTCTTTTGGCTAGCAGTTGGTCCTGAATGGCACAACATGTGGCACGGTTCAGCACATGGATTTCTCCTCTAGTGTTCTGCCTCTTCCTACGTATGGTGGTCTTTTCTCTCAGGTTTTTTTGGAAAAGGGGGATGTGCTCAAGTGCCTCCTGTAGAGTCAGTTGTATATGAAATCTGTCTATCATCGGTTGGCTGACCTCTAATTGTTCCTTCTTTTTGGGATTTTCTGTTTTATTCCCCTTCGCCTAGCGGAGTGCTTGAGGGAAGGGGATGGATGGGCCCTCCTCAGACAGAGGACTAGGAGAAGATTTCTGGGCCTGTGAAGGACTGAAATCCATGCAAACATCATCATTCAATACACATGGACTCGGAATTGATGAAGAAACCTTTCCTTTATTCATTTTTTATTCTTTTTCATAGTGTCTAGAGATACAGAAAATGTCAATACAGTAGGTTGGAATACATTTGGACTCAAAATGGGGACATCAACACCACCCACAATATTCTCCTTCACGGCCTCAGCATCGCGCTCTGGTTCTGTGTCAAAAATGGTGGCTTCAGCACCAACGTCTGCATCTGGTTTCACGATGGCCTCAGCACCATCGTCTGGATCGTCATCCTTCATGGCATCAGCACCACCATCATCATCATTATTGTTAGCAGCATTAGCATCGCTTCTCTCCTCATCCGGGGCTCTTGATTCTCCCTGGTGTTGTCCCTCAGATGAGGCACCGCCGGCTGGTTCCCTACCGCTCCTAAGTGACACGAAGTGAGTATCAAACATAGAATCCATGTCATTCAAATAAGCACCAGGAGTGGTATCCTTTGTAGACTGTACCTGCTTAGACTTTCTCTTCAAGTTATTCGGGCTTGGCTTGCTCTGTGCAGGTATGGCGGCTTTTCCTTTTATTATGTCCCTCATTTCCTGCCGGAACTCATCCATTTCTCGCCGGAAAGATGTTTGCTGTTCATAGAGCAAACGAACGAGATCGTCAAGTACTGGGTTCTCCAGAGCAGGTGCTGGAGGACCGGAAGTGTTCCCTTGCTGGAACTGAGGTTGCTAGTGAGGCTGGGAGTATTGCTGCTGGTAAGGCTGCTGCCGCTACCTCCACTGTTGTCCCTGATAGGCGAGACGAGGACTCTGCTGCTAATGCTGATGTGGTTGGGAGTACTGGGATGCTGGTGTTGGCTACTATGACTGCCTGAGCTGGAAGCTGTTGTTGGGATGAGGCACCTCCGGTGGTCCAACGGAATCCTGGATGATCACGACGAATCCCAGCCTGCTGGGGGTACCGGTCGTACCATATCCCGTTGACTTCCATCAAAGGCTCCTGCTCGAAGGGTGTAGGTGGTAGTGCTGCCAATGGCCGATCCGGCTGGTAGACCACCATCTGAGTGTCATGAGATGGTGGCTGCTGTGAATAGTGTGGTAGCTGCTGTACCGACACAACCTGGACATGGTGAACTTGGTGGTATGCAGAGGATGGTGGGGTAGAGTGACTACTTCTGGATTCAGCATGTGACCTGGGAGGCGGATGTGACGTTGTTTGTGCCTCCTGAATACTCAAGATGTGAGTCTTCATGCCACTCATGGTCTTAGCCAACTGGTCTATCTGTGCCAGACCTTGGCCTTGCTTCTTCTCAAGAATCTCGATGCGGTCCAATTTTTCAATGATTATGCTCATGTTAGCAGCTGATGATTCATCTTGTGCTGTTGTTGCTGATGATGATGAAGTATGGTTCCCTGCATCGATCCTGGCAATGCAGTGATACAAAGTAGCCTGTGGTGGGACCTTGGAGTGTGTGTAGATTCGTCCCTGGGACATCACTGTAGAATTTTCTACCATCTGTTCACAGATGGCCCAGACCGCTTCTGCATCCTTGGAGAAATACGATCCCCCACAAGAGGCATTTACTAGCCCTTGCAGCTCCGATGTCAGCCCGCAAAAGAAACTTTGGACAAGATTGGGCTGTGATATCTCATGGTGTGGACATCGGTCTATGAGCTCTCTAAAGCGATCCCAAGCTTCATGGAATTGCTAGTTGGGGATCATTGTGAAATTGCTGATCATTGCTCTTGCTGTATTTGTATGGCCGAGTGGATAGTACTTGTTCAAGTACTCGTTCCGGAGTTGCTCCCAAGTGTCGATGTACCTCCCCAAATGTTTCAGCCAATAGGCGGCTCTATCAACCAAGGAGAATGGGAAGGCTATCATTTTGATGGTGTCCTCAGTCACAAACCTGTCATGGATTGTACTGCATATCATTTCAAACTCCTGCAGATGGAGGTGAGGCTTTTCGGTGGCCAGCCCGTGAAACTTGGGCAGTAGCTGAATGGCATGTGGGCGAAGCTCGAAGTCTCCATAGATGGGAGGGAGTCGGATCCATCGGTACGTGAGGGTTGCACCAGGGTTGTGCAACTGCCTCATGGTCCTCGGAGGCGGCCTCTCCTGGTTAGGTTCTTCTCCTTCGCCTGCTGCGTATGGTGTATCACCGCCCTCATGTCGTTCTTCATGGTTTCCAGGGAGGCTAATAGTGAATTGTTGATGGCAGCTTGATCATATATGTACGGAGGTGGTCTCTGCTCATCTGGGTGTTCCTCTCTGCCTTCCATATCTTAGGTTTCTGCAAAGTCAAAAGAATCCATCTCAGGTGTCGTCAGATGCTCTGAACTCTGTGCTGCACTAAACTCTGACACCACTGGACTAATAGAAGAAGAAGGGTGGTCGAGGGGGAACAGGGTGGACGTAAACTCAGGCTTGGAGAGTGGGTCTGGACTCCCGGAAGCTGACCTAGATGAATAGGGAGGAGTGCTTGATAGCAGTGCCACCAGATGTGGCCTAAGAGATCTCCTTCCCATCATTTTGATCTTGGAAAAAGGGTGGATGAGATCTGGAATGCAAACAAGATGTGAAAAACAAACCCCCTATTCACCTACGCAACTCTTGAGCTGATGATCGTGAAAGTTCGATCCTTTATCTTGTCAAATTTTATTAAGGTGATCAACCAATCTATCATAGCGGTTAAGCGAGCTGTTGGGAACCCAACTCTCCTAGCCGACTGTCCCAATCCCAAATGAGATCTTTTCCAGCCAATAGGAGTTGCAGACCGTTTACCGGCTACTCAATCAACTCCCTCTGCTAAGGACGTCGCGGTCCACTTTACTGGTTACCGGAGAGATCCTCATTGGAGAACGACTCACCAAGACCAGTAGTCAACCAAGATTTTGGGCGTGGTTCTATCCTAGTGTTCGGGTCACTCTCTCGATGCAGATAAATCAACCAAGGAGAGGGTTACTCTCCCCAAGATAAAATTTTTGAAAATGAGGTGAGTTTTAAGGTCAAGTTTGCTTTAGCAGTCCCAATTTTATGATTTTCACTTTTTAGTAATTTTCTTAAATAAAGATAATGCCTCACGAATTTTTCGATCTCCTGATTATTTTAAGTCCAATAAAACAGGGGAGGAAGTCAAAAAAGCCGATGCGTGATCAGACACAATGCATACAGAGATAGAAATGCGTACCTTGCTCCAGCACTCTACATGCAGGGTGATCCACACATAAATTAAAGACAGAAATTAAACTACCTATATGATGCAAGAAGAAATCGGTCTTAGATAAGAATTTCTACACGAGAAGAACAATAGCTAAATGGTCAACAAGAGGAGTCGGAGTCCTGTCTCTGATGCTGATCGGTGTCCGCCACAACGGATCCTGCCAGCGCTGTATACTGCCTCTAGCGGCACATGACTCCTCAGGTGACCAAGATAGCTTTTTCTTTTGTGAGTTATTAATTAGGTTTACTTACGGTCTATAGACACAAGCAAAATATTAGGTGTGGGGCCCTAATCAATTACGTCATAATCACAATAAAATCCTAAGTCTAGGGGCCAAAATCTTCGTGAATCAAAATAAAAGAAAAGCGAAGAAAACAAAAACCAACGAAAAATCGCGAAAGAAGGAGAGGTCCCCAAGGGAACAATCCCTCGGAAATTGGGCCCGAGTGTCCTGGAGAGTCCTAGTCATTACAATTTAAAGTCTCTCTCTCACTTCAAATTACATAATTGAAAAAATAAGCAAAAATGCTCGAGACGATGACTATCTCCTTATATCCTCCCAAACTCCTTTGATGCTAGGTCAGAAGTCACGCTCCGCTGATGCCTTGGATATAGTGCCTCCCTCGATCCGCGGTACCTCGTACAAAGTACAAAGAGAGGGTGATTAGATGAGTCAAGCAGTAATATCAAATGAGTAGAGCTCAAAAATAAGAAAATAATCACAATCAATAGTGAATCTCAATCTAAACATTGTTGCTCCCCGGCAATGGTGCCATTTGATGAAGTGAGAAGTACGAGGGTCTAAATGCCTCACACAAGGCGGAGTCAAAGTCGTTGTGGTGACCCTCGATATATCCCAATCCAATCAACAATTAACCTACGACAATCAAATCAAGCAATCAAAGTAAATGTGAAGTTAAAATTTATTATAACTCTACAATAAGTGTGTATAGGTGAAAGTATGTGTAGAGTGTCGAACTTAGGGAGCAAGTAGGATAGAACAAGGCAATAGTGCTCAAAAACGTGAAAGTGATCAAATGCCTATAAGTGCTATTTTTGGTGGGTTTTTAATTTTTTATTTAATTTTTGATTTTATAATTTTTTATTCGATTTTTAATTTTCTGATTTTTTATTTTCTTTTTGTATTAATATAGGGGTTGGGGAAGCTGCACCGGCATGTGTAGCTAACTAGTTGCACCCTGCCTTTTTTTTCATTGGTTTTTTGTGTTTTTGAAATGAAACCTAGGGAGATTTAAATCACCATATATCACCATGATATCATACCAATTTCAACTAAATTCGACATTTTTATCATCTCCATCAAGGCTATGACATTTTAACGGTTTCAGAATTATCGAAATTGACCATATCTAGATGGGCATGCTAGGAGTGTTTGTTTTGCATGAAATTTGAAACACATATTCTTGCCAATAAACTAAGTGAATCTCCATAAGTTTTTTTCAAAAAAAAAACCCAATAAGAAAAATGGCTGGGTGTAGCTAGTTAGCTGCACCCGCCGGTGCATACTCCCTTTTCCCTTATATATATATATATATATTTCTCTTAGAATATATATACAAAGTAAGGGAGAGAGGGATAAAGTATTTATAAAACTAGATAAAAATAAGAAAAAATCAGGAAATAAAATATTTATAGGCTTTTTATATTTTTCTAATATTTTTGTGATTTTTCTAGATTTTTCTTAATTTTTTTGGTATTTTTAAAGCCAAAAATACTGAAAATAGTGAATAAAACAAAAATCTGAAACTAAAATGGAGAAAATAAAATAGAAATCAGTGACACAAATTCTCCAAATTAATTTTAAACAAAAGAATTAAAATCAAGAAAATTAAGAAACAGAAATTGTATTTTAGGATTTTTTATGAATTTTTAATATTTTTATGAAGATTTTTATAGTTTTTATATTTTTATGGGTTTTCTTTTGTATTTTTTAATGATTTTTGGTCTGAATATAAAAGACACTAAAAGACACAAAATATGATTTTCTGGGAATTTTTAAGGAGTTTTTATAATTTTTATGGATTTTATAATACAGACAATAGAGAAAATGCTTGTTTTTGATTTTTTATAAATATTAAATTGCAACAAACATGCAAAATGAAAATATAGCATGAAACTACAATGCAACATGAACTTATGGTATTTTTTTGGTAATTTTTGGGATTTTATAGATGCATGAAATACATATAGGAAATAAAAAGAAAATACACTACTATATGGGTAGAAATGTAAATATCCAGAAAATCAAGGGCCAAAGTGCAATTTTCAAGAAAATAAATAACTAATAAACAAATTTCCGAGACCAAATACAAATACCCAAACCCTAAGGGTACGCCTGCAATATTCCCCGCCACACACGTGATGTGCACGCGCTTGGGAAGGACATGTATGTACTTATCAAAAAACTGGGGGTGTACTTGCAATTTTTCCAAAATTAATACACTTAATTTAAAAGTTCCTGGACTAAAAACTAAATATAAAAACCTCAAGGGTCCCCTGCAAAATACCCACCTCCCCACGTGCGTGCGTCATGTGAGGTGACATGGACTGGACCTAAATGCAAATAGTAAAAGTCTAGGGGTCTAAATGCAAATATTACAAATTATTTAAACTACGTCTGAAAGTTTAAGGACTAAAAATAAAATACAAAATGATCGGGGTGTAGAGTGCAAAATACCCACAACTACGAGATCAAACGGCAGAGATGTCGCCACTAATCTATGTGGCAGCTCAGGGACACGCAATGCCGGTTCGAAGATGAGTGGATGCGATCAGATCTGGCGAAGGGATCAACGGTCGATGCGGGCCAAGATCGGACGGCTGTACGGTGATCTGGAGCGACGACCTGATCGGATGGCGGAGAGGTGAGAGGGAAGAACAGGGAAGAACGCCGACGAGGCGAACTTCCTCGAGCTAGATCTCGGTCCTCTGGCGGTCTGGAAGCGTGCAAAATGGCCGGGTGTGCTCCTGTGAGGTCGGGCTAGATGCTGGAGGACTCGGCTTCGTCGGAGGAACGTCGAGGCACCGCCAAGAAGGCAGCGGAGGAATCTAGTCCAGGTGCCTCCGGTGAAGTACGCAAAATGGTCTCCAGGGGCTCTCCGTGCGCGTTGACCTGCAAAAATGAGTGAGAGGGTCCAGGGCAAACTACCAGGACCCCGCAGAGGTGCGGTGGATGGCAGAGCGACAAAATGGAATTGCAACCGGAGGTGCGCTCCGGCGAGGCGATCGTGGAGGGTGAACCGGTGATCATCGGTCGATTCTAAAGGATCTAAACTACTCCTAAAGGTACGAGGAATAAGAAAACACAAAAAGAAATAAGAGAAGCGGACTACCTAGATGGCCGGAGACCAAAGGCGGAGAACTGATTGACCGGAAATTAAGGGGTCTAAATGTCTCACACAAGGCGGAGACAAAGTCGTTGTGGCGACCCTCGATAATTCCCAGCTAAATCAACAATTAACCCACAATAACAATCAAACAATGAGAAGCAAATGTGGAGTTAAAATTTATTATAACTCTATAATAAGTGTGTATAGTGCAAGTATGTGTAGAGTGTCGAACTCAAGGAGCAAACAAGATAGATCGGACACTGATGCTAAAAAATGTGATAGTGTGATCAAATGCCTACAAACATACAAATTTTTGTGGGTTTTTAATTTTTGTATTTTTTTATTTTTAATTTTATATTTTTGTATTTTGATTTTTTATTTTCTTTTTGTATTTTATATATTTTTTCTTTTCTTTTTCAATAATGGAGTAAATATTCAATAAAGGAAAAAAGGGATATAATATATAGGGTAAAATAGGGAAATGGGCAAAAATCAGAATATGATGTATTTTTGGGCTTTTTATAATTTTATGATGTTTTTATGACTTTTCTACACTTTTCCTAATTTTTTGGGTATTTTTAAAGTGAAAAATACTGAAAATGGTGTAGAAAATAAAAGGCTAAGATAAAAATGGAGAAATAAAATATCAAATAGTAACAAAAATTCTCCAAATTAATTTTAAACTAAAGATAATAAAACAAGGAAAATTTTGAGACAGAGATTATACTTTTAGGCTTTTTGTAAAATTTTTAAGATTTTTATGAGGATTTGTAGAGTTTTCTAATTTTTAGGGTTTTTACTATGAATTTTTTTAGTGATTTTTGGATGGAAGTTAAAAGACACTGAAATACACCAAAGATATTTTTTTGGAATTTTTAAAGGGGTTTTACTATTTTTGATATTTTCTAATGCAAATATTAGCAAAAATGCATATTTTTGAATTTTTATAAATATGAAAATGTAATAAAAATGCAAAACAAAAATATGGCGAGAAGAGCAATTAAACATGAGCTTAACTTTATTTTTGGTGATTTTTAGAAATTTATAGATGCATGAAAGAAATAGAAACAACAAAGAGAAAATACACTGCTGGTAGGGGTATAAATGCAAATATCCAGAAGTTCAAGGGCCAAAGTGCAATTTTCACAAAATTTATAACTAATAAATCGATTTCCAAGACGAAATGCAAATACACAAACCCGCAAGGGTACACCTACAATATTCCCAACCCCGCACGTGGTATACACGCGCCTGGGAAGGACCTAAATGCAATATAAAAAAATCCCAGGGGCTAACATGCAAAATATCCAAAAATATTACATATTACAAAATATTTCCTGGACTAAAATGCAATAATAAATCTGCAGGGGTCCTGTGCAAAAACACCACCACCCCCCGTGCACAGGTCACGTGAGGTAACGTGGACATGACCTAAATGCAAATATTCAAAGTACGGGGACTAAGTGCAAATATTACAAAATATTTAAACTACACATGAAAGTTTATGGATTAAATATTAAATACAAAAATTCAAAGGGTAGAAGATGCAAAATACCCAAAGCTAGGCGATCCGACGGCGGGGGAGATGCCACTTGACACGTGGCGCGTGGACGAACGGCTGATGACGGTTCGCGATGGATGGCGAGGATTAGATCTTCCCAGAAGATCTGACGGTGGTGGCCCAACGCGATCCAATGGTGGCTGAATGATCTAGAGCTCCGCCCCGATCCAACGGTGCAAGAGGGTGGAGCAAGAACAGGGAAGAAGCGCCGGCGAGGCGAACTTCCCTGCCCTCGATCGGCGTCCTCCGGCGAGATTTGGGCTCCAAAATTGGGCGGCAAGCTCGTGGAATGGTCCTCTAGCTCCTGGCAGCTCCAAAAGACTCCGGCGTGGGCCGGAGCTCGCGGGGGAGGGCGGCGGAGCTGGGTGGCTCTGCGGACCTCTGGTGAAGCTCAAAATGAGCCCCAGGCTCTCGTTAAGCTCCACGTACCTGCAGAAAAGAGTGAGAGGGTCCAGGGCAAAATGCCTGGACCCCGTAAGGGTGGAATGGGATCGTGGAAAGGTGGCACGAGATGGTGGCCGGAGGTGCACTCTAGTAAGGTACTCGTGGAGGGTGAACGGATGGGCTAAACTTGATGATTTTTGGGGGGGGGGGAATGATCTTAAAGCTACGGTGAATGAAATGAGTGAAGAAAAAGTGAAAAGAAACAAGAACCTTGAAGGTGGATCACCTGAGGTGGGGGTACCTCGACGCCAGAGTTGGCGGAGGTGGTGGAGGTGCCTCTGACCTCCTTCGCCTTGGCTGACGACACAGGATCGGAGCTGTCACCTCCAGGTATCTGTGGAGCTTGAAAGGGACGAAGAAAGGAGGGCCAAAGGGACTCAAAAATCGAAGGAATGAGAGGGGCGTATTTGAATGGTTGACGGTCGGATGGGAAGAACGAGGCACAACGGGAAGAGCAGAGATTCGAAGCCCAAGGAATCACCTAGGCATGATTCCTGATTGTTCAAGGAAGAAAAGTCAAGAAGGAACTTGCACGAAATGATTCAAGTTTCATCCTCGAGAAAATCACAAAGAATGGGGTCAAACGAGGTCTGACATGGGCACATGAGGGAAGGACAGCCAGTTGACCTGCCGGTGAACATGGACTGTCACCTGGTTAGTCCACGTGGACCAACCAGGAAAAATCCCTGGAAAAACGACTAGAAAAATCAATTAAAATTTGTAAATGAATTTATTATTTTTTAAGTATGAAATAAAAAAATATTTGTTATTTTCTAAGGTATTTTAGTATGATTTTTAATTGTTTTTATGAGGTGTAAAAAAAATAAAAGTTACCTTTTTAACCTATATAGTTACATATATCTATGTATTTTTATTTTTTATTTTATGAATTTAATTTTATTTATTTTGTGTATTATTTTATAAATTTATAGAATATTTTTATACACTTAGATATCTTTTTATTTGATTTTTTTGATGTATTTTGTAAACTTAATAAAAAAATAAATAGTAATTCTATAGGTATATGTATAGGTATTATACCTAAGTATGTTATATATATACAAGTATTTTATTTCATGTTTTCTTTGAGTTTTTATTCTAATTTTAATGCACATATATGTTATAAATAATATTTACAAAATTATTAAAATATAAAATTATAAAAAATAATGAATAATAAATAAATTGAATATTTTAATCTGTACAAGTATACAATAGGGGTCCAAAACTCAACTTTCAAACCGTAGCTCCGCAAAATGCGAGACCACCTTCATTAAATGGCTTATTTAAAATTATATACAATTAAAGGTGAATTTGATGTATTTCGAGTTTTTGTTTGAGAGATACAGGTCTGAGAAGTTGGGATTCTGGAATTTTATTCAGACCATAACTTTTTATCTGTACATTATTTTTGAATGAAATCAATTTTGTTTTTTTTCTATATTTAATTATCTACAACTTTCATGAACAAAGTTTCTTTATTTGAAGTATAAAAAGTGGAACCGAAAATAGGTCCTAAATGAATAAAATAAAAGGAGATCTTTATTGGTATCTGGCGCTTATCTCCCCCAACTTTATTCCTTATCGACCTAGTCATCAAGATGCCTAGGTCTCGGGGTTTCGAGTCATAAAATATTTACAATATTTTATTCTTTTTCTTTTATTTTCTTTATTCTTTTATTTTGGCATTAAAAACAGTATTTTATACACTATTTACATACACATGCATGAATGCTAAGATGCGGGAATTAATGGTATTTACATGCATTTGCCAGGGTTTTTGAGGCCAAAATGATAGAATAAAGATGATGAAATGTGGATTCATCAAGAACCTCGACGCCGACGAATGGCGGAGGTGGTGGAGCTGCCCTGATGCTTGCTCGACCTATTTGACGTGCAGAGGCGGAAGCTGTCACCTTCCTCTCACTCAAGGGTACCAAGACGGGAGCGAAGTGGGTGCTAAGGGGGTTCAAAATTGAGCTCGAAGGTGGCGGATCTGATATATACCCGGTGACGGCATCTCCTTCAAGCGAGGGCCACACACGAATGATGGAGATATGGCGAGATTTGAGCACTCGGCGTGGATTAGTGATGATCAAGGAAGAAGTTCCAAGAAGGAAGCGAAGCCAAAAGATGGAAGAATAAGGTGCCAAAATTTCTTGAAAATGGGGCGAAATCACGGGTGTCAGACCTGGCAAGCCTCGGTCAGGGAGTTGACCGAGGTCAACAAACGACCGCACCTGGTTGGTCCACGTGGACCAACCAGGAAATTCCAAGTGAAAATTATTCGTAAATTCAAAATAAAATAGTAAATAATTTTATTTATTTCAGGTTATAAAATAAAAAATGTTCCTTATTTTATAAAGAATTTTATGGTGATTTTTATTTATTTTTATGAGGTACAGAATTACAAGTTAGCTTTTATGTCCTATATAGGTATATTCTTCTATATATTTTTATATTTTATTTTTATTTGGTATATTTAATTTTATTTATTTTGTTTATTATTTTATGAATTTATAAAATATTTTTATATACTTAAATATATTTTTATTTTATTTTTCTGATGTATTTTGTACACTTAATAAAATATAAGTAGTAATTATATAGGTATATGTATTGGTATTGTACCTATGCATTACATACATGCATTTTATTTTTGAATTTTCTTTAGGTTTTTATTCTGATTTTAATGTACATATATATTATAAATAATATTTACAAAGTTATAAAAATATAAAATTAGGAAAATAATGATCAATAATAAAACGAATATTTTAATATGTGCAAGTATACAATAGGGGTCCAAAACTCGACTTTCAAATCGTAGCTCTGCAAAATGCGAAACCACCTTCATTAAATAGCTTATTTAAAATTATATACAATTAAAGGTGATTTTTATGTGTTTCGAGTTTTTATTTGAGAGATACAGGTCTGGGAAGTTTGTATTTTAGATTATTATTCAGATCAAAACTTTGTATCTGTACATTATTTTTGAGTGAAATCAATTTTGTATTTTTCTATATTTAATTATCTACAACTTTCCTGTACAAGGTTTCTTTATTTGAGGTATAAAAAGTGAAACCAAAAACATGTCCCAAAATGAATAAAGAATGAATAAAATGAAAGGGAATTTTATTGGTATTGTGGCCCTTATCTCCCCCTACTTTATTCCTTGTTGACCTATTCATCGAGATGCCTAGGTCTCAGGGTTTCGGGTCATAATATATTTACAATATTTTATTCTTGTTCTTTTCTTTTCTTTATTATATAATTTTAGCTTTAAAAATTATATTTTATACACTATTTATACACACATGCATGGATGCTAAAATGTATGAATTAAGGGTATTTACATGCGTTTGCCAGGGTTTTGAGGCCAAACTGATAGAATAAAGATGATGAAATGTGGATTCATCAGTGAGCTCTAGTTGGATGTTGATCAAGGGTTAACTAGTTATGTAGGAGTTTGAAAGAGTGGTCAAAGGGAGAATGGCACAATAAATGCAGGTGCACCCTGTGACGCATGGACCCAAAGAGTGGAATGACACGTAGTATCTTTACATAATTCAATAAATCAAAAATAAAGAGGAATTGAAATAAAACAACAACTGAATTCAAATGCAAACGTGTCAACGTAAAACTTCTAGATCTTAAAGAGAGGCAAAGCTTTCACGAAGGCATAAAAAATGGCAGAGCCTTCTCCCACTTTAAGTAGGATCGCCTGCAAGGATTCTTGCTCAAATCCATGTTGAAAGGTCCAACTATTTTTTATGATGGTTGTCAGCTACCTGACGCAATACCCATACGGTGGGATTTGAACCCTAGCCTTCTAGGTGGGAGGCACACTACACTACCACCAAGCGACTGAAGTGGGTACTTTTCATGAAAGCATCAAATCCAAAATAAGCTATATATTTAAAAGAGAATATTTAAGGTATTTTAAAGGTAGAAAGTACATGGTTTTTTTATCTTTTATATTATTTTTTATTTTGATAATATATAAATACTATATCTTTATAAAATACTAATATATTATATACATATCAATCTAGTTTTTTGGATCTTAAATAATTAATGAAAAGTGAAAGTAAGATTAAGAGAGTATCTGAAGGGAGTTTTAAACTTGCACATCAAGAAAACATGGAAAATATGAATTGAATTCGTGAAAGGCGCTCATATGAGAGTTAATGCACTCGTATAAAAAATATGATAGCAAATGCGAAAACGCATAGTAATGGAAACTATTTTGAAACTGTTTTGCAAGATCACAAGGTATATAAATATACCTTTGACACGTGAATCTCTAAAATAAGAGACCTTATGTCTTAAGTCCGATCCAATTGACTCTTGCACTTGCAGCCATGAGATGACTCGTGATGCTTCCAGCAATGCTTCCCGCAAATTTGGGAGTTCTTCTCCACCAAGTTATCCACGTTAAAAGAGATCTAGAATTATCTCTACCTCCTGATTTTGTGTCACGAAATCAAGTCCTTCTACTTGAGGATGAACCATAAAGAAGGTGGATCCTCTCGCAATGACCGAGCCAATGGAGAAGAGAGAAGGGGATATAGGTGGATGGCCAAGGGGATGTAGATGGGGTATGTGGGGGCACAACCCAAGGGAAAAAATAAGAGAACTTTTCTCTTATATTTTCTCCTCTTTCTTCTTAGGACTAGAGCACTCGTTGAGATGACAATCAATTGATGAGAACACACCCCAAGCCCTCCTTATATCAGCCCATGGATGGCCAAGACAGAGTCATACTCCGTCTATATGGATGACAATAAAGAGAGAGAGAGAGAGAGAGAGAGAGAGAGAGAGTCTCCTCTCTCCACCCTATCCCTTCTCTAAATTTGAATTTCAATTTAATTTGAAAAAGGACATTCTATATTTTGAATTTGAATTAAAAGGATAAGATAAAGAAAGAGAACAATTCTCTATGTCCAATCCATGAATACACATGAATGACAATCATGAAGAAGAGAAGTTAATTTTTCTTCTCCATTTACATCATTTAATAATCCAATTCAAAATTTGAACTTGGTCTTAAATAATTATAGGTTTATCTTTGTAGATAAATAATATTAAATATATATGGGATAGTTACGAAAATCGTCGAACTGTTAATGAATCCAATTCATTAGTCAATACTAAAATTAAATCTAACTTATATTTATTTAATTATGTGAGCCACATTCACATATATTCACTCATTCCAACTATCAATGATTACTATTATCTTGATACTAATATCTCAATGTACGACTCCTAATCTAATTAGGATTCATGTGTATTATTCACACACACTTGGAGAACATGTCAGGGAGACTATGCCAAGCATAATGACTTGATAGTTAGATTTACATCTAATATCAGAGTCTAAACCACTTTGAATAATTTAAGTCAGATACTTTTGAACCATTTCTCGGATAGACTCTGGACTTTTTCTCCTAGTTCAAAAATTATGAACATGTATAATACCTTTGAAAGAGCATACATCTTTTTCTATATGCACTCCAGCTCGTTGGTATATAGACCTTATCATGTCATCAATTTATCAGTAAGCTAAATATACATACTTAGATATGTGTTTGAGTGTCTATGTATGTGTGTGTGCGCGCGCGCATACTAAATCAGTCTGGAGTGAGTCACCTCTCAACTGCTCCCTTGTTGGCCTCAGGCTTCCCCCTCAACCCCTGCCTCAGACAACAATGCATGCATGTGTGTGTCGATATATGTGTATGCCACAAATGAAGCCAAGTACATTGCTACATTTGATGCTGCTAAAGAGGTTGACATGGTTGCACATATTCATTAAACTTTGACGTAGTTTCCTCAAGAGATTCTCCCATTCTATTGCTTTGCAATAACACTCATGCATAAGGAAAGCAAAGGAGCTCATGTGGCATCAAAAGATAACAGATGTGGAGAAGAAATATCACATTATTCAGGAGATATAAAAATGAGGTAATCAATATCACAAAGGTTACCCTACCAAAAATGTTGTTAAACAATTAGGGTTTTGTAATATGGCCATTGTGATATCATATAGCTATTGATCTAAAGATTTAAATCAAAGAGGCTGATGTAATGTTGTAGATCTAAAGAATTAGGTCAAGGACACAATCGACATCGTCAAGTGGTATTAAAAAAGGATCTTCCGCCTGAGAAGAAATACCAATCTTTCTAAGAATCCGACTGACATTCTTGATGCATGTCTTCTGCATAGGAATAAAGATTCATAGGTGTTGGATGAGTTAAGTTTAAGAGTTAACTTGACGAGATCTAGTGACGAAGGAGGTGATGGCTACTACGACAGAGGTGATAGTAGCGATAACTAAAGATGGTGGCGGTAGTGACCGGTGGCGATGACGAAGTTGCATGGATTTGACATGCAGAATCAGGGAATTAGGGATTTAAAAGGAAGGCAGGGGTCCTGACTTAATTGGTAAAGGGCTACATAAATTTCACTTTTTCAATTTTATTTTTGCATATTTATTTATTCATCAAACCAGTTCAAGTTGAGTCAAGCCGGTCCAGTTGAACAGGTTGGACCAACGGTCGAACCTGATTTTATTTTTTTTAATTTTAATTTTTTTCTAGAATCGACCAAAACGACCGGGAGATTGGTTCCCGGTGGGACCGATCTGACTATCGGTCTGGTCCGATTTTTTAAACCTTTATTCTTATACCCATTTCTCCTTTTATTTTCTTTATATGTTACAATTTATTTCTTTTTCTTTTAGTATTTATTATCTACATTAAGAATTAATATTTTGTAAAATTTTAAAAAAATAAAATCAAATAGGAATTAAAACCACTATAAAAAGACAAAAACATAACAAGTGGATTGGTATGCTCTTTATATGTTGATTTAACCTGGATAATGAGCTGCCTCCTTGTGTTTGACCTAGGTTCTCATACCTAGTTATTAAATGAAATATTTATTCGATAAATTGCCTAATTGTGTGTAACTATTAACCATGATTACATATACTAATTAGGAGATTATTAAATGGTTCATAACGAGTGGTTACCTCTTCTGAGTAGACACTTCTTTGTAGTCAAGGAGGCATTGTCCTGGATCAGGTGACCGCAATGGTTAAGGATGGTCTCAACCTAGCAACTATCTTAACCTGGTGGCATAGTTTGTGATCCACTTTTGTTATTTTATTGTGTTCGCTCTTCAAGTTGGGAAACATCATCCTTTCTCTTCCAATGATGGTGCTCGCCAATGTGGTGCCACCACCTTCTTCGATGGAAGTGATCGTTGACCCTCCATTTTTTACAAAGCAAGGGTCACAAATGGCAAAATGGAAGGTACATGATTTAAGCGATTCGGTTATACCCCTTCAAGCAAGTCCACCTTAAATGATGTATTTTCCCACTTGCAATTGTCTTTGCTCCGATCTACTGGTGATGATCATGAGGAGAAGCCTCGTGCGTTAGGTCTCCATGTAGGGCATCATGGGCCATCTCACAAGCACATGGTAGACGGGGTGAATATCATGTAGGAGTGGGTTATAAAGGGTGTACATTGCAAGTCTTTACACGTAAAAGGCGCAAAGGTGGTGAAGCGTAGTAGAAAATCCATGACCTTGAGGATGTTGGCAGACATTCTATCGGGGCTTTAAAGGCCATAGTTACACATGGAGATATGGAGATTAAAATGTTGTTCAAGCATCGGGTGGCACGTTGTGTGGAGGTGACGTTGGAGCTGGGATAGGGAGCCCTTTTGGTTACCCAATGAAAATCATCACATGGAATGTAAAAGGTTCATATTCAACGGAAAAATGCAAGGCAGTGTCTAATTTCCTAAGCTTATGTTTGTTGAATCTGCGGGGGGGGGGGGGGGGGGGGGGGCTAGTGTGATTATGTTGGGTTGAAATGGTAGTTTATTGGAGGTGGTAGATATTATTGTAGCTCGCCACTTGCTTTACGTAATCCCATAGTGGAAGGCGTATTGTAGTCGATTTTTTCCCTACAGTCTATGATCCGACAAACTTATGTCAAAGATGATCCTCATAATAAGCTTTGGTTGGTGTGTACATGTGTATCGGTGCATCCTTGATTAATGGGAGGTTATCTAATGATATTGTGCTTGATGATGATCATCCTAGAGTGTTGCATGGATGCTCGATCAACTCGCTTTTTCAGCTTCAATCGAGATCTGTCCTTCGAGGTGTTGGAGGCATCAAACTCTCACTACACTTGAATTAACTCTTGCCATGTTCGTGAATTGAATATTCCCATGTTTCAGTAGACTTTATGGAGATGTTTCAGCAATCTTTAGTTTGTTTGGTGTTGAATTATAATTTGGATCACAATCCCTCTATCAAGACTCTAGGGAAGGTTACCATTGTCTTTAAGTGTTGTGGCTACTAGAGAAGGGTTTCCACGACCATGACATGTTTTATAATTTAGAACCAATGGCATACTGACTCGATAGCTAGGGAATGGTCAAGAAGCTTGCAGAGTTACGAAAGATATTAATTCCCTTTAGGCATGAGATTAGGGCTCATCGAGCAGAACATAGAAGCATGGCTCGTGCCGAGGCGGTCAAACTGAACAAGGTGGATGATACTAGCATGTCGTTCGAGGATGAGATGGCTTCCATGTGGTAGCATCATGGCATTATCCTATGGAGGTAAAAAGTAGGAGGTGGAATGGAAACATTGCTCGTAACAGACGAAATTATTGGAGGGTAATGCAAATACCAATCTTTTTCATGCTGTGACTAGTGGCATGAAACGATGCAATATGATTTTCTTTTCATATAGGCATTTATGGGAACATGACGATCAAGTGACCAGTACTACTGTAGTTAGACATTTCATGTGGTCAGCATGAAGGTTTGCTCGAGAGGTGCTATGCTTATGGACATAGATGTTTGTCGCATGTCATAGAAGCAAACCATTGGGTTATTGAGATCTTTTAATTGTAGCAAGGTATGTGCGTAGCTTTTTCTCTGATGGAGAAGGCTTGCCGTTCTGAGACGAGTCTTTGATTTTCTTCTTTCGGGAGTTTTAGAATGTGGTAAATGATAATGTTATGGTTGTTTTACATGAATTCATGATGGAGAATCGATGTTTTGAAAGAGCAAATCAATCCCCAATTTTCCTTATACCTAGGAAGAATATTATGAACCGGATTGAGGATTTCCACCTTATTGCCTTGTACAATGTCCTTCACCTTAACATGACAAAGGTCCTTGAGAATCACCTTACATGATGTTGGGTTCCATCATTCGACCCTTTCAGTCGGTATTCATTACATAACGATATATGATGAACACCATGGTTACGGCTTCGGAGATTATTGCAGACTGAAAGAGAAGGAAGACCAAGGGTATGGTGTGGAAGGTTGATTTATCTAAGGTGTGTATGACTATATTCATTAGAAATTCTTTTAGGCTTCCCTTTCCTGTCATGGGTTCTTTGTCAAGTAGATTGTTTAGATAAAGAGATGTGCGATGACACCACTGGCTCTTCTCCTTTTCATTTAGGTGGCAAACACATTATCCAAGGTCTCTCTTGCGGTGCATGGGTTTTTTCCTTGTCTACATTCTTGATAAGTTCTTGCCAATTTTACAGTATGTGGATGCCATTATTTTCTTTCTGGAGGGGGTGTTCACAAAATCAGAGGCATTACTATGGTACATGATATTATCGATAGTGATATCTCAGGTGTAGTGGCCAATAAAAACAAGTCCATCTTTTTCCATTTTTGCATGGAGAGGGAGATTTTGGCTGTGTAGCGCACTTGTGCATCGCCTGGGAGAGTTCTCCTGATTAGTTACTTGGGCGCGCCTTTGGTCTGACTACTTGCATCAATCCGATCGACTGACTGCCTTTGTCGGAGATGGTGGAGAGTAGGCTCGCACGATGCACTCTGGAAATCCTCATGTCTATCAAAAGCAGGCATCTCGTGCTTCTCAAAGTGGTGCTCTCTGCTATTTTGATATTGTTCTTTTCAATGTGCTAATTTCTAGCTGAGGTGAACAAACATCTTAAATTTATGATGTGAGATTCTTCTAATCTAACTCTAGGGAGACATCGAGTTTGCCCCTTGTGACTTAGTAGCTGGTACAAGAATCTAATATGGATGACAGTTGGGGGTGCTTATTTTGGAGGGTATGAACAAGTCTCTACTTGCAAAGTTTATCACTCACATTTGGGCTGGTTGGTTGGATGTGCTTTGTAGGCTCATGAGGGGAATTTACAAGGGGGTCACATGTCAGTTACCTACTCGGTGTGGGTTCTCCTCTCACCATCTACCTTCTAAAAGGGGATTTGCGTTGTCTAGCCTAGGATTTTATCCTCTCTCCATCTCATTTTCAAGGCTAGTGTTAGTTATAACTTTTGGCAAAACCCATGGATGGGGCCCTTTTATATTTGATTCCCTATGTTGTTTACATTGCTTGTTGATTTAGCAATTCATGCTGGTGCTGCTTGGGTTGATGGGGCGTGATGCCCCATTTTCAGTTCTGAACTCTTTGATCATAGAGTGACAAAGTGTGTTGTGATGACTGAGTTTCCATACTCTATTGGCGGCCTTTCAAGTGGTAAATGGTGGGTTTGGTGGATGGAAACTTTTTTTATGAAGCCATATAAGATGCTCTATGCATTGGTCATTCTTGATCCAAGGATACGCATTACAAAGTGCAAGCGGATTTAGTGCTAGAAGGTTCCCTTGCGGGTCAAGATTTTCATGTGACTCTTGCAACAAGATCGAGTAATGCCACGAACCAAGCATATAAATTTTTCCAATGTGTGTATGGCACTAGTCTGAGTTGCATAGAGATTTTGGAGGATTGATGCAAAATTGGAATTTTGCACGTCGACGAAAATTAATTTGATTGTGGATTTTGGCTGGAGAAGAAATTGGAGGGGTTGATAGGAGAAAACTCATCGGTGAAAGATGGATCTTGGAGAAGAATTGCGGAGATCGTGTGGAGAGGAGAAAGAACGAGAGATGAGATAATTCTCAAAATAATTTCAACTTCAACTTGAACTGTCTCAAACAATTGCCTTCCATCCCCTTTATATAGGAGGGGTGGGATTACAAAAATAAAAATAGCATTCAAATTCAAAGTGACTCTAATTGATTTGAATCAAAATTCAAATCTACCTTATCTTAATTGACTCTAACGGACTAACTAATTGATTTGAATAAAATTCAAATCTTTAACTTATCCGAATTGACTCTAACTAATTAAATTCGAAATTCGAATTGAAACCGACTAACTAATTTGAGATCACACGTGATCTCTTTTATAAAAATTGCAACGACTCGAATAAACGTAAATAAAATTAGACTCTAATTAACAGATAAAAAATAAGCCATATTTATTAATTTCGTGCTGCATCAGTTCTCCTCCGCTTGAAAAATTCGTCTCCCTACGAATTGCTTGATCTTCGGCCTGTTGGTGGAGAATTCCATATATATTGATTGATCGAATCTCCCAATTTTGCTCCTTTTCCATGTTACGTTTATAATTTCTTCCACCAAGGGTTATGGCTACAAAAGTTCTACCCCTTCACTTAAATAAAAACCCACCCATATGTATAATTCTTTAACATTAAGATAAATAATTTTTGGTGGGAGGGGTTTCTTATAATATTTCCAAATGAACCAATTATCCCCCTTTTCATGGGATATGAATTTCCTTGGGATGGAAAGAAAAATAGGGTTTTCATCTTCCGCATTCAACGGCGGCGGCAACAAAATGAGAGGGAGGCACGAAAGATGGAGGCGCGGCTGTAGCGGGATTTGGGCGAGCGAGAGTTGCGGTGGCGGTGTAGGGCCGAGATGGAGGATTCGTCGGTGTGCTGGTGAGAAGTGTGAAGCAACATCAGGTATGGAGGGGGAGGGCGACGGCACGGGCGGTGGGGTTTTAATGACGGAGATGGAGAGGATTTTGAGGTTGTCGTCGGCACTGGTGGGAGCGATTGTGGGCAGATGTGGGGCTGGACAACAACTTTAGAGTTGGATTTGGGGATGGAAAGGGGTTGCAACGGTGTTGGAGGGGTCGCCCGAGGTGCGGGAGAGTCGTCGAGGAGCTGCAGTGGGGTTGAAGACGTTGCTGGAGTCAACTTTGTCGTCGGTGGTTGATCCGAAAAAGCCAGAACAACAAGCTCAGGGGGAATTTTTCCTTCATTTTCTTCATTATTGCCCTCCAACTTGCCTTGGACAACAACTTCTTCTACTAAAGATGGCGACATGATTTGCGCCAGAGGTGCGGGAAGGGCGATGAGGGGCTGCAAGGTGGCTGGACTGGTTGCTGGAGGGGTGAGGGTGGCAGAGGGGGCCCGCGAGAGGGTGGTGGATGGTGCTAGAGTCGCTTTCTTCGATGACTTCAAGTCTGAATATACCTGGACAACGAGCAGGTAGACTTTTTTTCCTTCTGAAATGGCCTGGACTGCGAGTAAATCGTCTTCGATGGTGAGTTTTTCTTGGACTTTCTTCATCAAAAACTTGGATGGGAAGCTTCGAGGGCACGATGTGGTGTATCACCCTTTTTGGCTGCGATTTTGGCGGCATTTTCTTCTAGTTGTCGCGTTAATGCCTCGATATTCCACGGCTCTTGTATCCGTGACGCCAAAGATTGCATATCGGCACAAACTTGGAGCATATTCGATAGTGCTTGTCTAACCTCAGCACGCCATGCACGATCGTTGGAGCGAGATCCTTTGGATTTTTGTTCGCGTGAACGACGGGCCAGATCGCCAGATCGTGAGGACGATCTATATGCCATGCTCTGATACCAATTGATGCAAAATTAGAATTTTGCACGTCGGTGAAATTAATTTGATTATGGATTTTGGCTGGAGAAGAAATTGGAGGGGTTGAGAGGAGAAAACTCATCGGAGAACGAGCGATCTTGCAGAAGAATTGCAGAGATCGCGTGGAGAGGAGAAAGAAAGAGAGATGAGATAATTCTCAAAATAATTTCAACTTCAACTTGAACTGTCTCAAACAATTGCCTTCCATCCCCTGTATATAGGAGGGGTGGGATTACAAAAATAGAAATAACATTCAAATTCAAATTAACTCTAATTGATTTGAATCAAATTTCAAATCTACCTTATCCTAATTGATTCTAACCGAATAACTAATTGATTTGAATAAAATTCAAATCCTTAACTTATCCGAATTGACTCTAACTAATTAAATTCGAAATTCAAATTGGAACCGACTAACTAATTTGAGATCACACGCGATCTCTTTTATAAAATTGCAACGAGTCGAATAAACGTAAATAAAATTAGACTCTAATTAACGGATAAAAAATATGCCATATTTATTAATTTCGTGCTGTATCAGTTCTCCTCCGCTTGAAAAATTCGTCTCCCGATAATTTGCTTGATCTTCGGTCTGTTAGTGGAGAATTCCATATAGATTGATTGAACAGATCTCCCAATTTTGCTCCTTTTCCATGTTACGTTTATAATTTCTTCCCACCAAGGGGCACACCTGAAAAAGTTCTACCCCTTCACTTAAATAAAAACCCACCCATATGTATAATTCTTTAACCTTTAGATAGAGACTTTTTGGTGGGAGGGGTTTCTTATAATATTTCCAAATGAACTAATTATCCCCCTTTTCATGGGATACGAGTTTCCTTGGATGAAATATAAAATAGGGTTTTCATCTTCCGCATTCAACGGCGGCGACAACAACAAAATGAGAGGGAGGCACGAAAGATGGAGGCGCGTTTGCAGCGGGATTGGGACGAGCGGGAGTTGCGGTGGCAGTGCAGGGACGAGATGGAGGATTCGACGACGTGCTGGTGGGATGAGAAGTGTGAGGCAGTATCGGGTAGGGAGGGGGAGGGCGGCGGCACGAGCGGTGGGGTTTAATGACGGAGATGGAGAGGGTTTTGGGGTTGTCGTCGGCACTGGTGGGAGCGATTGTGGCCAGATGTGGGGCTGGAAATCAACTTCGTAGTTGGATTTGGGGATGGAAAGGGGTTGCAACGGTGTTGGAGGGTTCGCCCGAGGCGCGGGAGAGTCGTCGAGGAGCTGCGAAGGGGTTGAAGACGTTGCTGGGGTCAACTTTGTCGTTGGTGGTTGATCTGAAACAGCCAGAACAACAAGCTCAGGGGGAATTTTTCCTTCATTTTCTTCATTATTGCCCTCCAACTTTCCTTGGATAGCAACTTCTTCTACTAAAGATGGCGTCAGGATTTGCGCCGGAGGTGCGGGAAGGGCGATGAGGGGTTGTGAGGGGGCTGCGAGGGGGCGATGTTGGAGCGAGATTCTTTGGATTTTTGTTCGTGTGAACGACGGGCCAGATCGCCAGATCGTGAGGACGATCTAGATGCCATGTTCTAATACCAATTGATGCAAAATTGGAATTTTGCACGTCGATGAAAATTAATTTGATTGTGGATTTTGGCTGGAGAAGAAATTGGAGGGGTTGAGAGGAGAAAACTCGTCGGAGAACGATGGATCTTGGAGAAGAATTGCGGAGATCGCGTGGAGAGGAGAAAGAAAGAGAGATGAGATAATTTTCAAAATAATTTCAACTTCAACTCGAACTGTCTCAAACAATTGCCTTCCATCCCCTTTATATAGGAGGGGTGGGATTACAAAAATAGAAATAGCATTCAAATTCAAATTGTCTCTAATTGATTTGAATTTAATTGACTCCAACCGACTAACTATTTGATTTGAATAAAATTCAAATCTTTAACTTATCCGAATTGACTCTAACTAATTAAATTCGAAATTCAAATTGAAACCGACTAACTAATTTGAGATCACATGTGATCTCTTTTATAAAAATTGCAACGACTCGAATAAACATAAATAAAATTAGACTCTAATTAATGGATAAAAAATAAGGCATATTTATTAATTTCATGCTGCATCAGTTCTCCTCCACTTGAAAAATTCATCTTCCGATGAATTGCTTGATCTTCGGTCTGTTGGTGGAGAATTCCATATAGATTGATTGATCGGATCTCTCAATTTTGCTCCTTTTCCATGTTACGTTTATAATTTCTTCTCACCAAGGGGCACGACTGCAAAAATTCTACCCCTTCAATTAAATAAAAACCCACCCATATGTATAATTCTTTAACTTTTAGATAAAGAATTTTTGGTGGGAGGGGTTTCTTATAATATTTCCAATTGAACCAATTATCCCCCTTTTCATGGGATACGAATTTCCTTGGGATGGAAAGAAAAACAGGGTTTTCATCTTCCGCATTCAACGGCGGCGGCACCAACAAAATGAGAGGGAGGCACGAAAGATGGAGGCACGATTGCAGCGGGATTGGGCAGCGAGCGGGAGTTGTGGTGGCGGTGCATGGCCGAGATGGAGGATTCGACGGCGTGCTCGTGGGATGAGAAGTGTGAGGCAGCATCGCGTAGGGAGGGGGAGGGAGGCAGCACGGACGGTGGGGTTTAATGACGGAGATGGAGAGGGTTTTGGGGTTGTCGTTGGCACTGGTGGGAGCGATTGTAGGCAGATGTGGGGCTGGACAACAACTTCGGAGTTGGATTTGGGGATGGAAAGGGGTTGCAGCGGTGTTGGAGGGGTCGCCCGAGGTGCGGGAGAGTCGTCGAGGAGTTGCGGAGGGGTTGAAGACGTTGCTGGGGTCAACTTTGTCGTCGATGGTTGCTCTGAAACAGCCAGAACAACAAGCTCAGAGGGAATTTTCCTTCATTTTCTTCATTATTGCCTTCCAACTTGCCTTGGACAGCAACTTCTTCTACTAAAGATGGCGACAGGATTTGCGCCGGAGGTGCGAGAAGGGCGATGAGGGACTATGAGGGGGCTGGACTGGTTGCTGGAGGTGTGAGGGTGGCGGAGGGGGCCCACGGGAGGGTCGTGGATGGTGCTGGAGTCGCTTTCTCCGGTGACTGCATGTCTGAATATACATGGACAGCGAGTAGGTCGACTTTTTTCCCTTCTGAAATGGCCTGGACTGCGAGTAAATCGTCTTCGATGGCGAGTTTTTCTGGACTTTCTTCATCAAAAACTTGGATGGAAGCTTCGAGGGCACGATGTGGTGTATCACCCTTTTTGGCAGCGATTTTGGCGACATTTCTTCTAGTTGGCGCGTCAATGCCTCGATATTCCGCGGCTCTTGTATCCGTGACACCAAAGCTTGCATATCGGCACAAACTTGGAGCATATTCGATAGTGCTTGTCTAACATCAGCACGCCATGCACGACTGTTGGAGCGAGATCCTTTGGATTTTTGTTCACGTGAACGATGGGACGGATCGCCAGATCGTGAAGACGATCTAGATGCCATGCTCTGATACCAATTGATGCAAAATTGAAATTTTGCACGTCGATGAAAATTAATTTTATTGTGGATTTTGGTTGGAGAAGAAATTGGAGGGGTTGAGAGGAGAAAACTCGTCGGAGAACGAGGGATCTTGGAGAATTGTGGAGATCACGTGGAGAGGAGAAAGAAAGAGAGATGAGATAATTCTCCAAATAATTTCAACTTCAACTTGAACTGTCTCAAACAGTTGCCTTCCATCCCCTTTATATAGGAGGGGTGGGATTACAAAAATAGAAATAGCATTCAAATTCAAATTGACTCTAATTGATTTGAATCAAAATTCAAATCTAACTTATCCTAATTGACTCTAACCGACTAACTAATTGATTTGAATAAAATTTAAATTTTTAACTTATCCGAATTGACTCTAACTAATTAAATTCAAAATTCAAATTGAAACCGACTAATCCTTCTAGGAGTCCATTTGCACATCGTGGCTAGACTTAAATCAAGATAGGACTAGGTCGATATATTTGCTTTAAGCAATCTAGCTGACAAGGAACCATATAATCTTCTAGAAAGAGAGAGAGAGAGAGTTTTCTATGTTGAAAATATCCTTGAGCAGGCCAAGACTTTAACGGATGCTTGGTCTTTGGAACTCGAACACCTAATTTATGATTACACAAAGTTTTTGGAATGTTGGCTTTTTCAACACTCATCCTTTTTCCTTTAAAAAACATGTAAACTACTAAAAGTTTCTATTATTGACCACTGCAATCTTTTTTTCCCCAAAACCATCTTGGGTCCCCATAAGAAAATCAAGGGATTTTTACCCAGCAGACCCTCTAAACGTTTTAAAATGCCTCTACAACCTTTTGCACAACGTAATTACCCCGTCGACCCTGTAAATTACCCCAAGAACCTCACAAGCTTAAAACATATTACCCGAACCCTGTAAATTACCCCAAGAACCTCACAGGCTTAAAACATATTATCCGAAGGGTTCATGGGGTAAGAGTTGGCAAGTTTACGGGGTCGAGGGGGGAATTAGGTTGTTTCAAAGGTCGTGGAGGTGATTGACAAAGTTTATAGGGTCTACCGGGTAAAAATCCCAAAAATCAAACTTAAATATCGGCGTACACGATAGAGGACCTGCCATGACTACAAATCGCTTTACTAGGAACATAATACTAAACAAGATCACAACTCTGGAAACTTAGACGAAATAACTTCATCTCCGGTGCATCAATAAAACTAATAGTTTCGACATGAAAACAATTCCTCTCACTAGGTAGTTTGATAAATCCATCCTTGTACATGTCAAACATGCTTACCAAGTAGGGATGGAAAACCATCAACAAATCATAAACCACAAAACCGAGAATATTAGCGAGAAACTGCTGAATATTTGGCATTCAAAAACAAACATAAATGCATAAAAGTTAGAAGATCTGATATTTAACAAACTGTAGGCATATCAGACAATTCAGATTTGAGACGAGCTAAACGAACTAAAAGATAGTTTTTTTAAAAAAAATTCGAGAAGCAACTAAAAGAAAGTTAGAAAGGAAAAATATGCAGCTAAACGAACTAAAAGAAACTGCTGAATTTTTGGCATTCAAAAAAAGACATGCATAAAAGTTAGAAGATCTGATATTTAACAAACTGTAGGCATATCAGACAGTTCAGATTTGAGACGAGCTAAACGAACTAAAAGATAGTTTTTTTAAAAAAAAATTCGAGAAGCAACTAAAAGAAAGTTAGAAAGGAAAAATATGCAGCTAGAAGAAATAGTAGATGATGGACGTATGTACAAGAGATGTGCTTCGCGGTGGATACTCAGTGGTCTTCCGAGCACAGGTCCCCGGCCCCGTCATTGTCTAGAACCCCCTCGACAGCGTCAGTGTTATCCTCCCTATTCACCCCTAACCTCCTCTCCAAGAGCAGCAGTCTGCTCTTCATCTCCTCCATCTCCCTCTCCATCAAGAACAGCCTCTCCCTCAGCGTCAGGTTCTCCTCCTCCAGCTCCGTCATGTGCGAATCCTGATCGCTCA
Source organism: Ottelia alismoides (assembly GCA_037367405.1). NCBI lineage: Eukaryota > Viridiplantae > Streptophyta > Magnoliopsida > Alismatales > Hydrocharitaceae > Ottelia > Ottelia alismoides. The sequence goes on from JAZKJV010002677.1 coordinate 991,595, forward strand.
ACCAGTGCAGGCCGTTCTCTCCCAGATCATACACCATCTCGAACCTACTCAGATCCTGATCCAGCCTCCTCTCCACCTCCACGTGCTCCTCCACGTCGCTCCCCTCGCTCGACACCTCGTCCTGGTCCTGGTCCTCCTCCTCGTGCTCTACAGGCGATCGCAGCCGGATCAGCCCCTTCATGGACCCGTATCCGTCCACCCCCCACTCCTCCTTTGCCATGTCCACGAGGACCTCGCTGGAAGGCGAGAATTGCGGGGTGGGAAGTATCGCGGGGGTGACGGGATAAGGCGAGACCTGAGACGCGATGCCGCCGGACTTCTTCGCGCGTATTATGAAGGAAGTCGTGTTACGAGGAGCGAAAGGGGCGAAGCGTGAGAACCTGCGCTTGGTGAACCTCCGGGTGGCGGAGGGACAGGGAGGCACCGGGGCGGGGTTTTTCCATCTATTGGCGGGTTTCTTGCCCTTCCGGTGGATCCAACCCATGTCGGAGGCGAAGAAGGGCGGTCCAGGGATCAGAAAGGGGATCTGATCATCGGCGGCCGCGGCGGGCGGCGGCGGCCACATGGGGAAGTTTCGATTGACCATCGAGCGGGGATTCTCGTTCATGGCATCCAAACCCTAACCCTAATTCAAGACGTGCGATTAAAGAGGCGATTTGAGTGGGAAGCCGAGAGGGGTTTCGATTGCGAAAGATAACACAATGAAAGAAATCCGAATAAAGCGAGCGAGGGAGCGCGTGCGACGAGAGGGGAAGCAGAGTGCGGAAGAAGGAACAAGGGATTTTTGAAGGAGAGAGGGGGAGGGTGGAGTTTGGGAGCTGCCGGTGAGGTGAGAGACACGGGCAGATGGGATGGCACGTGTTCGGAACAATACGAAGAAGGATTAGGTTGGGAATTTGGTCTCGACGCATTTCAAGAATTTGTTTGGACAAGCAGAACCGTTGGCCCATTATTGGCGTAATGGTTTTCTCATTTGTTGTTTTTTTCCGGGATTCTGATATTAAAAACCTTGGTAGAATATTTACATAAAACTTTAACTTTCACTTTTACGGAAGTCAAAATGACTAAACAAACTATAATGATACAATCAAATCTTACGTATACATTTTACTGTTACAGTCTAAGTTATAAAATGACTTGGAATTAATTGAATAAAATGCATAAGATATGTGTGGCTCCCAAAAGTTTAATTTTGTTCGAAAATAAACCGACTCATATACATTTTACATTGCATGATTTTAGAATTTAAGTAAAGAATTTTATAAAGAGCGCAACCCTTGTACAAGGGCAATGCTTGAATGAGTGATAAAAGATAACTGAGGTTTAGCTCATTCTTCTTTAGTTGGTTTTGGGTAGGGATGTTCACGTGTTAGCACCAAATCCATTGTCTTCCTTCAATCACCTCCTCCATGAGTTGCGCACATCGCTAACCACCCATCTTTCCATGCATCCCCCGACTGCAACAACCATTGTAATCCCTACCATCTCTATCGTATTGTAGCATGCATGTCCCTCTATCACTCTTACCTCCTAATGACCTTTGAGACCATCTATTTAAACCGCAAGTCGGGACAAAAATAGACCATTTCTTCGCAAGGTTAGCCTTCCCCTTTGAGTCGAAGCTCCTTTCCTAGTGACAACAAGCTGCATAGGGCCATTCTAGGGCCAAATTGGAGTGGATAACGACCTGTGACCAACACCTTATTCAAGCCCCAAAGTTCTTGGAGGAGCCTCCACAACATGATCGAGCTTAAGTGATCATCGGTGAAGCCTCTAGCTTTGCCACCACAAGTTCGTTGATCCATCAACCTTCATCAATGTTGTCCCTTTTCGACTTCTTTATTATATGTCTTAGTTAATTTCTCCACTGGTGTAGTAATTTAGCGTAATTTCTAATTACCCCCAACTTATACCCATTGTCGTTCCTCCATTTTCCAATTGACTTCATTGCCTACGCCCATCGAGTGATCACCCTGAGATCACCATGACCTTATGCTCACTGCCTCCTATCCCTTTCACCATTTTTTGAGAGGGGCTTTACTCCATTCACAACCCTCGTTGAAGGCCCAAGCATGCTCCAACCGACTCTCACCATTTGTGCACTACACGTTGAGAGATTCATCCCCTATGCATCCAAGAAGCACAAAGAGTGCTTGAGGATCCTATTACATGTTTCAAATTTCCAAATGGAACCTTAAAATATTGGTCTCGATTAGGCTACGATTTGTTGGGAAATACAAACCTCTACGTACCTTCATTCTATTCTCACTCTCTTTGATTGTTAGCTAAACATAATGCTACAACGAACCCCCTTTCTTTTCAGATACATTAGATACAACTAAGTTGTGGGCATTTTTATTTTACTTTATTTGCATGCTTGGGAAATTTTTAAAGTTTGGCTCAAGTTGCTGGGTAGTTTTGATTCAATAAATTTAATATATTCACTTAAGTAGAATTAGATTATGATTTTGGTACACATATAGGTAGTAAAGTACCTATGTGACATCGTGCATGATCCCAATACTCATCGACACATCTCACACATGTCAGATTCACTCTTGAAATACAAAAGCAAGTAGGAGAAATGACAAAGTAAAGAAATGTAAACATTGCATTCTTTTTCATTAATATTGTATTTTACCACAGAGATTCATGTCCAAAAGATACATATAACTACATGCAATATCATATTATGTGATGAATTTGTGATTCATCACTTTAAAAGTAAAAAAATAGAGCTATATTCTCGAGTAATTAATTGCATTTTATCATTTATATTGTATATTTATCATTCATGCATGTGTAAATAATATCCATATTTTAGCATTCATGATGGCATTAATCAGAAGCCAGAAATTCTGTGTAAATAATCACATGTATATTAACTAACTTCCCATATTTTTTAAATTTTATACTAAATCTAAATCAAATAACGTCAACTTCATTGTGTACATATTACAAACATAAATAAATTAAAAATATCAGAAAAATACTTATGAGCATATTTCTCAAATAAAACCAAACCTTAGTTTTGAGATAAAAACTACAAAGTTAAATATCTCTTAAATACAAACTCCTATGAACCACTACTCACTTTTGAATCAATATACATTTAATTATCTACAAAACAAGACTAAATTCAAAAGAATCGGAGTTCATATGTGAAACTTGGATTTTGGGTCCACATTTTACATTGTTTATATTGACCAATTTGACCTTATTATTTTATGTACAAAATTAACTCTTTTTTATTTATTTATTTTTCGTTTATTTCCTTTGATTTATGTTTTAATAGAGTGTACAAAAATCTAAACCTAAAATGAATTAAAAATCAAAGAAAATGAATCATTCTGAGTTTATATATAGCTTGTAAATAAGTCCCTTGTATTTTATTTTCTTATCTTATTAATGATTAAAAAGACCAAAAATTAGATTAATGCGCAAATAATTTTATACTATTTTATTTGATTTTATTTTTAATATGTCCTATTTAAAATCATAAAAAAAATTACAAAACATAAGAATACATTTTTCTGTGTACATAGAACACCACCAAAAAATACCACTTGTACAAATGACCTCTTTTAGTTTTTGTTCCTTCACGAAAGTTGTAGATCTCATCGAGATGAAAAACTTTTATGATTTTTTATTTGACTTCATTTTATATTTTATGTTGAATTTTCTTTTTATTAATTTTCTGATTTTTGTAGAGGCGACGCGTGGCGGCTCCATGAGCCGTCACATGGCCTCCACTTAATCCCTCTTAGCAACCCTCATGCTGGGTCGTTGGATGAGGTACCCCTTCATCCAACATCCTGGATCATTTTATCTTTTGTTTTATTTAATTTCTTTTTATTTTAATTTCTTTTATTGCATGCCATGTATCGTACCCTCGACCGTTCGATCGCGGCCTATCGAATGACCGAGATCCTTTCTTCATCTTCCACTCTTCCCAACCGACGCGACTCTTCCACCTTCGACACTCCTCCTCTCCACAACCTGAGTCTGGACCCTCCTCCTCCCCACAATGACCCTCTCTCTTCCATGATTTTCCCATCTCCTCCACGTCTCCCATTCGTCACACCTTCCGCGATCCCTAGTCACATCTCCTCAAAACCCATTCGCTTCCTCTGGTCATGGCATCCACATTTCTTGACTAGAGAGAGAGTCTGCCCCATCTCCAGTGATAGCATCAAGTGTGCGGCTTGAACGATGATCCTCCTCTTCTGATCAACGACGAGTTCCATGGAGAAATCATCCGCGTTGCAGCAGCTTCAGTGTTGCTTCTTGAGTCTCGCATGACTCTTACTGACCTTCTCGAAGCGATGACTTGTTGGAGTCTTCACGACTCCAGCACCTACATGCGAAACCAAAAACCATGAGGTAAGCATCTCCTTCTCATTCCCTTATTCTTCTCCTTCTTCTATTGCTCTTCTACCCTAATTTCTTCCTCCCTCCTCCTACTTCGACCAACGACAAAAGACCTTCCGATCGCTCTACTCCGACCATCGTTCCAACTCTACATGTAATCACCTTTTCCTCAGCCTATCTCCTTTATCTTCTCTTTTCTTCTTCTTCATTTTCCTTTCTCTACTACTACACTTTTCTTCTTCCCCAAATCTTCATCATTTGATTCGTCTTCTTCGATTAATCCACCACCACACCTCGACCTCCATCATCATCTGCTACCTTCTCACTTCCTCTTATATCTCTCCACACCTCCGGTGTGGAACCACCATCAGGATATAGAGTAGTAGCAGTAGCTCCTGCATCCCTCGCTCCTCAGGTGCCTCATCACCGTCGCCCTCTCCATCACAACAACGATCGCCCAGTGAGTCCCGATCGCTACCTAAGTTCACCACCAATAGTAAGGCCTTCGACCCCTTTCCCTCGCTCATGAACCCGAAAATACCCTGATTAATTTTATCGAATTGTTGTTGTAGTCGGGCACTTATGATCAATAAAAAAAGACCACTTTATTAATTTTACAATTAAAGTAAGCGGTCTGATTTTTTTACTTGAGAAAGCACAAGGTTGAATTCAGGGAGGCCATTGTCTCCTTACGTTAATTAATAGATGGTCTAAATACTATTTTTACAGAGAAGCATTTTTCATAAATTTTTTATGCAATTAATTATGAAATGCAATTTCTAGCAAGTTTGGGGATTAAAATGTAATTTTGATCAAATGATATCTAAAAATCCTAAAACTTGGATATAAGGTGAAAAATGATGAAATTAATCCATTACAATGTTTTTGGAATTTCTGATGCGAAATAAATTTATTATGAATTAATTATGCAAACAGGTTGATTTTTCATAAATTAATAATAATAAATACCAAACCTATTTATTTCTTAGAAATAAAATTAATACAGATAGATCTATGTGAGAGGTATCCAAGAAACATGATAGATGCTAAAAATATTTGGTCTACAACCTATTAAAAATCAATTTTCGAAGGCATCACTTAATTTATTATAGTCTCGATATGCATGCAAATAAAATGATTTTTGGGCATAATGTAAAATACATTTAATTCTACCCACTACGAATTTTTGGGAATTTTTGGAGCATTGATCAATTTAATATCTATTTCAGATCACACAATGGGTAAAATATGCAAATTTTCACCAACTTAATTATATTAAATCAACTAAAGCTCACAAATATTAAATAAAATATCCACAAGAAAGAGAGTAAATTATTCCACCATGTTTTCTATTTTTTATTTAAAATATGATGACAAAATGACATACAAAATAAGACTATAATACATGGGTCTAAATGCAATATAGATAATAAAAATAAAATAAAAAATACGAATGCAATTACCGAGACCTTATTGAGGCCATATGCAATTTTTCCAAGGAGAACGTGCCTAGCACGTGCATCATAGGAGGCAGGGACTTTTTATGAATTGGGGAACACATGGGATCAGTGCAACTTTCCCCTCCTTTACTTGCGTTGCACGTGAGCTCCAAAACGGCAAGGGCACCTTTGGAATTTAACGAGAGCTCATGGGCCATTATACAAATTTCCCCCTAGCCCACGTGCCATGCACGTGAGGGGGGAAGCTGGGGCGGCGGGAGTGTCGACTAATGCTGGTAGAGGCGGGTGGAGAAGTAGGGGCTCCGAGGCAGAAAGCCATTGAGGGCAGCCGAGGGTGAAGCGTGGTGGGTGGCTATCGACGATGAAGGGAGAACCCTCGATTGGCATACGACGTAGGGTGTTTGTCATCCCCGGCTAACGAGGACGATTAGTGGAGCTGTGAACCGCGGCGGAGGTCGATGCTAGTGAGCAGGAAGGTTCATGACCCGAGGGCGGTGCAGACTATATGGTCGTACAGCTCGGTGGCTGGAGGGCGGGCTCAACCTGAGGGAAGATGAGAGGAGGAGAGCGGTGGGGATGTGGTGAATGGAGGGGCAAAGGCAGTGATGGTGGTTGCGGGCGATCGATTTGGGAGGAAGGAGAAATTGGGGAAGATTGGATTTTGGTGAAATCAAAGTAACTTAGGGAAGAGGCCGGAGATAGGAACTTCCTTCGTCGGAGTGGTAAAGGAAGACGATGAGGAGGAGGAAGAAAAGAGACAGAGGAAGAAGAAGATGCATGGAAGAAGAACAAATAACGAAGGGGGAGAAGAAAGCAAGAAGAAGAAGGGAAGAAGAGAAGATGGATCTAAGGGAAGTTACCTGGATGTCCGCCTGGGATTAGAGCACAACTGTGCTCTTGGTCTTCACCTTCAACCATGGGCGACCACATGGGAAGCTTGGTTGATCCTTGATGGAGGAGAAGCATCAGAGGGGTAAAGACCCTCTGGATCTCATCGAAGATTGGTGGATGCTCGTCGCTGCTTGACTCCTCTTGTCAGTTTTGTCACCTGTGTAAAGAGGAGGAGCTGGGGCTCCCTGTTCTCCTGATTAGCGGATCGGGAAAAATGAAGAAGGAGAAGAGAATAAAATGAAGAAGATGGAGGAGTTAGAAAAGAGGTGAAGGTGGCTTGGATGGGAAGTTGGAGAAGAGAATGAGTGAAAGTAATAAATAAAATAAAATAAAATAAAATAAAGTAGTCTAATTTAAATAATAAAAGAAGAAGTTAAAAGAAAATAGAAAAATGTCAACATGAATAATGTAGATCCAAATAGATCTACATTTTTCATGTAGACATCAAATGCAAAATAAAAAAACATGTACACTATATTAAAATGTAAATTTCACAGCTTGTATATATTTTGATTTTTAATTAAAATGTAAAATAAAATGTTATAAATAAAGTAAAATATAAGTAGATTTTTTTGGAATTTTTAATACTAAAAAAAGTGAAATAAAAAAAATAAGGAAAAGGAAAGTATGTACATTATATGCAAAGTCACAACAACCCTTTTATATGATTTTTAGATTTTTAATTAAATGCATTGTATTAAAACATAAAATAAAGAAAATAAATGCAATCAAAAAAATTCAAAAAGAGTTAGTTATATACATCAAATTATAAAACAAAGTTACTAAAGATACAAATATGTCTCAAAATCGATATTTTGCGAACGAGCTTCAATTTTAATGAAATCATTTCCATTGGATAGATAATTTAATAACAAGCTTTAAAAGTTAGTTTGGTGAATTTGGAGTCCTTATGGAGTAGGAATTTAGTCGAGAAGTTGGATTTAATGACTTTTTTCGATTCAAGACCTATAAGTATTTATTCAAGGTGAGAATTGTTTTATATTTTTGTATTTTTATATACATTTTATATACAAGTTAGAAAAAGAAATAAGTCAAAAAGAGTTAGTATGACTTTATTAAAAATCAAGAAATTTTGGATATTTACAGGGGATTATTTACAAGGGAATTTTGCCTTATTATTTAATGCAATTATGCATGCTTAAATCTGAATCTTATTTACAAGTGCATGAATGATAATAATGAAAAATTGATGATGAAATGCAACTAACTACTTGGGAACGAAGCTCTATTTTCATCTTTTAGAATGATGAATCATATATTCATCAACTCCCTATACTTAGACCTTGCTCGTCCCCAAGCAACTAAAATGAAATAGAAGTGAAATGATATTGGGTTCGATACCGAGGTCGTTAACAAAATGTGAAAACAGATATCGACATGACCTTTGGATTAATAATGTGGCAGAACTCCTTATGAGAATTAGGGTTTTAGTAACAACAACCTCCAAGTTTGCATAAGTCAATATCCCGACCTAACTCAGAAGTCATCTTAGATCAACCCCATCCCAAAGCATCCCAGATGAACACTGAATAACTATCTCTGGTGTGTAAAGGATGTTAGCTCTTTTCATCCAAGATGTCGGGCTGCCATGCAATCTCCTCCTCCAGTAACTCATCCTCGGGGAGTCAGGTATTTCCTTCTAAGTTTAGGAATGCATGATGAATCTCTATTTCATCACCTTTATTCTTTCATTTTGGGCTTAAATCCCTATCTAAATGCATGTATATATCAGTAATCTGCCAAAATAAACATTATGTAATTTGTACAAAATATTGTATAAAATAATATATATTTATTGTATTTAATTTCAAAATCAAAGAATAAAGGAAGAAAAGAAAAAGAAACGAGACACCGTAGGTGACAAGTGACCCTAGACCCTGAGACCCAGTCATCATGATGACTTGGTCGATAAGGAATAAAGTAGGGGGGAGATAGGGCTGAAGCACTGCACGAAGATACACAGAAAACCATACGTAAAACCCTAATTTTAATTGAACTATAATTGATTTTTTGGACCTATTTTATTTCTTATTTTTACACTTCAAATAAAAAAACACTCAACATGAAATTGTTGATAAAAATATATAGAAAAATATAAAATTTATTTCGCAAAAATAATGCATATTGTGCTTTCTACACTCAGAATAAAAATCCAAAATCCAAACTTCCCAGACCTGTATCTCCTCCATATGAATTTATAATTCATAAAAATACCTTTACTTTTATATAACTTTTTATTAATTTTTTAGTGAAGGTGATTTAATTTAATTTGGAGTTAAGATGCAAAGTTAGATTTTGGACCCCTATTGTATAGTATATCTGAACAAAAATATTCATTTTATTTGTTATTTATTTATTTATTTATTATTATTTTGTAGATAATGTTTATAGTATATGTACATAATTAGAATAAAATAAAGCCATTAAAAATATGCTAAAATAAATAAGTGTATAAAACACATAGATGAATTACCGATACATATACCAATATAATCAATACTTCTATTTATTTGTATACATACTAATACCGAATAATAAAATAAACATATATTTATGCATGTGGAAATAAGTTGTAAATTTATAAAATATGAGTATAAAATAATAAAATTTAAAATGCAAAATAAAATATACAATACATAAGTAAAAATACCTATGATTATACATAACATATAAATCTACAATAAAATACCTCAGAAAAATAAACAAAAATACGTAATAAATACTACATGAAAATAGAAGAATTTTTATTTTATAATCAATAATTTATTAATTTGTTTAATATTTTTTTATCAAATTTACAAAAGAATTTTGACTATCTTTTTCCTGGTTGGTCCACGTGGACAAACCGGGACCTTTCTTTCGTTGACCTAGGGTCAACTATCCTGCCCTCTTCCGACTTCTATCAGAAGCTCACGAGGGGCACACTTCCCCGAATTATCATGCCATCTCCCTCACCTCTCTCGCCTTAAGTCTTTCACCAATCAATACTATGTATCTCGGCCACCCTCGCCGGCCTTACTTCATTCACCTACCACCTCCTCTGTCCACGCAATCTCACCTCAAAATTACCATCTTCCTCATCTATAAATAACCCATAACCACCATTTTTGAACATGTGTTCCTTCTTCAATTGTTCTTGTCCCCTCAGAACCCCTAAATTGGAGTCCCCTTCATGACAGGAAGCTGGCCCAAGGTCCTGAAGTGAGGGGGAGTGGTGGTTGAGCTGATCCAAGCCACCTCTGAGAGACACCATGAGGTTTTGTCTCTTTGGTTCCAACCAGATCGAGGTCAGTTCTTCTTCATTTTTAGGCAATATCTTTAGACTAGATTTCAATTATGCATTTAGTTTTTAGTCTAAATCATTATCTTAGCTTGTAATCTGATTTTTGCGCAAACCTGGTTCTGCTCCAGGTCGGATTTGTCGTGCTTCCGCCCATTCTTCCACCCATTTCCACACCCACTTCAATCTCTACCGCATTCTTCATATATTCCATCCATTTTCCCCTTGATTCATGCACGAAATCAAGGTAGCGAAGCTCCATTTCCACGCATCGTCGGAGCTACAACTATCCATCATTCCACGCAGCTTTCGGTTGCAAGTTTGGGCCGAGACCTTCAACTCGAGCCGTCTCATCTTTTTGGTGCAGGATCGAACGAGAATGAGCCCCTAGAGCGAGACTCAAAGCTTCACTTGTAGCTCCGGGTCGCAAGCCTCCAAGTCTCGATCGAGGATATCTAGACATCATCTAAGTGCTCCTGCACAAGCGGAGATACGTCAAGAAGCTGCTGCAGCCATCGACTGGGCAAATCAGTGCGGGACCAAGGAGTAATCGAGAATCAAAATTCACCCGATGGAGTGTTCTTCCCCATTCATCCAAAGTCCTCGAGGACCGTCAGGTCAAGACACAACCTAGATCTAATATGGGTCCTCCGTTTTGAAACGAAGCAATGCGAGTCTCAACCGTTGGATCAACCACGTGGCAGGCAGCGAGCAGTCTGATCCAGGGCATTTAAGGGGTAAATTACTCAGGTCCCCCTCCTTTTCTTATTTGTAATAGATCCTGTAAATATTTTATTCCGTTTAAACAATAGTGGACAATTTGCATGTACACCCCTAAACTATCCTAAAATTGCACTTTAGTCCCCTGCCACATCACCTAATGTGGCAGCTCATACACGTGGGAGTTTTGCATGTAAACCCATACATTTATTGTAATTTGAGTTCAATGTTTAAAATTTGAATCAGTTGAAAAAATTTGTGTAATTTTCGTGTTTGACCATGCCTTTTAATTTAATTGCAAATGAACCCATGCTAGTTCTAGTAATTTTTGTGTTTGTTTTTTATTTTTTAAAATATTATCCATGCTCCAAAAATTATGAAAAATAGGACATAATTTTTATTTTGCATTTCATTCATTTTCCTATTATTAAAAATCAATATGTGCATGTATATTCCATGTCAGCTTTACAAAAACCAAGAAAATATAAACCATTTTAAAAATTCCAAAAAAGCAATGTTTTTTATTATTGTATTTTGTGCCTTGAGACCAAAAATCCCTAAAAATAGAAAAAATGATAAAAAATTAAAAAATCCAAAATCCTTATAAAAAGTATAAAAACCCTTTAAAAATTCTAAAAAAATCCTTTCTATTTTATATGTCTATTTATATATATATATATTAGTATATATTGAATTTGATATGGAGAAATTTTGACCCATTTAGTTGTTTTTAGTCCTCAAATCAATTCCACCTATTTAAAAGTCACTATTTTTGACATGTTCAGATTTTAAAAAATCCAAAAAATAGTAAAATTTTACCAATAACATAAAACAGTAGAAAAAGATAAAAAACAAAAAACATTATATTCTGCAATATTTGATTATTTTTAGCTATATATTCATAATACCCTATAATATATTACATAACTATATATTGTTATATATATGTATATATTATATTATCCTTAATTATTATAAATATTTTCATTATTTTAAAATCATAAAAATTATAAAATTTAAAAAAACTAAAAAATATTAAATAAAAAATATTATTTTTTAAGATCTATATACATCTACACACATATTTTTTATTTCTAAATAATATTCTGTGCTACCACGTATTATTCCCTGAGTTCGACCCCTCCCTACTTGTTCACATACACATTCATTGTAGGGTATAATAAATTTCAATTCACACCTGCTAAATTTTTGCTTAATATTATTGTGTATGTTAATTGTTGAAATCAGTCGAGACTCTTAGTGGAGGTCACCCCAGCGACTGTGGTCTTCCTTGTGGCACCACATGATTCTCTCCTCTGGGTCTTGGATCTTTTCAAATAGCACCACTGCTGGGGAGCAACAAAGTGTAGCTCATTTTATTGTATATAGTCTGCTTATTATGTCTTTCTAATTTTTGCATTTATTTCTAATAATTATTAGACTATTGTAATCCATATTTCTTATTGGTCTTTCTTGCGATGGACTTCTTGGCGACGACCATCTCTTAGGAGGTGGATGCACTCGAGACGAGCAGAGGTTGACCTTTTACTTGTGAGCCAACCAGGAGAGAGAAGGAGAAAGGAGCAGGGAAGAAGGAGAAGAGTATCCTGACTTTAGTTTTTATTTTCATTTTTGTTAGAGAGTGATTTAATTTATTTTTCCAATTAATTTGTACTAATTGGGATACTGCTACACTTACCGAGGTCAAGTGCCCGGGTGTCTGTTCACCTAGGGGTCTGGTCACGGTTTTCGTGTTTTAGCACCTTCGTTTTATTTTTTCCACATGTTTTGAGCTTTCCGTCTTTGTTTCATTTGTTTTGTGGAATGAGTCCTTAGACATTAGGATTGCTTGCACATTAAAATAGGTCCAAATACCTAATAGAAGCATGCTCCTATAGTTCTACATGTTTGGACTTAGTCAAATACTTAATTGTTGATTATTTGGACTTGAGATCGAGCACCGTGAGAAGCTCCATACAACGCTTGCAGGATCCATTGTGGCGGGAACCAAGGAGCTTCCAAGACCGAACTTTTGGATCTCATTTCTGGCCAATTAGAATCTTGTTCTTCACGTTTAACAGCAATTCCTGTTTAGATAGATTTTTACAATTTGCATATCGTCATATAGTGGAAATATTCCAATTCTACCGTGCATATCGCATGGAGAGAGCTGGGAAGCACTATAAATAATTCTAACTTTGCATGCATCATTAGTCACTAAGGAGAGATTTCCATCTTAGTGACAGCTTGCATTGCTTTTCCCGACTTCTCCCCCAATTTTGTATCACTTAGGATGAAAAGAAAAATACAAAAAAAATCGCTAGGCGGCTTGCTCAGAAAAATACTCAAAAAAATTGAAAACACAAAAAATTAAAACAAGGGGGTTGCTAAATAAACTTGACTTTAATTAAAATTAGTAAGGACATCATTGTTTTAGGTTCATAAAGCCCTCATTACTTTTAGGTAGACTCCAGAACGAGCGAGGTGCGACCCCTAAGGAGAGAGCCTCGATCCCAATATGCAGCGCTTTGATTATCACCTGGGTATGGTGAAGTATCGACACTTCTATCGTACATGGACGAGTAGGACTTGGTCGAAGACAGTGTTCCTGCCTTATGTGGAACATCGACCCTGTCTGAAGTATTGAGCTTAGGACACACCTTCACGGGTGTGTCTGTCTCATCATCTCGCGTCCTAGTAGGGCCTTGCGCGCTCACGGGTGATTCCATTGCGAGCTTGGTTTGAAGTATTGGATCCGCCACCATCAGCTTCCCCTCTCTTATTCTTTGGCTGAATATCCCCCTAGGCACGAGATGAAAGACCTTTCAGTGCACAGATCACATGTTACAATAGAGGCGGAAGAAGTACGAGGCACTTTCCTGGCAACACACATGCTCCTATAGGGTTAGCGTACTTAAGGACTTGTTAAAAGATTTTCCTGCAATACAACCATAAAATTGAAAAGATAAAAAAATAGTCGAACTCCTACGACTTCACTTGGGATGTGTTGGTGAATTCAAAATTTGTAGGGGTGTTTGTTTGATTAGAATAAGGTTCAAAGATTAGTCGCACACACTTTGTGTCGTTTTTCTTTCTTCTATTTATTCCTCATTTGACCCCGCTCACTTTTGAGTCTTCTACTGTTTAGCATTCCTTTTATTTCTCATTGACCATAATATCTTTCATCAAACTCGATCTTCCTCTTCACCTTGGAGATGGTGACCTATGGATGGCTTAGTTGGGACTTCGTTGACATCAACATCGATTCTATGCGTCCGCCTTATCTAATAATTCAGGGCGATTCCCGAGAACCCGGTTTAGACTCCGCAAACTGATCTGCAGACTCCCTACCTTCTTCAATAATCTAGGATCACTCTTATCTCGAACTTTGTCCATTTTGGATGGTAATTTATTTCACTCCTTACACCTCACCATCCTTAATGAAATTATTCGTTAACCGTAACACAAAATGATTCTCTACATCTGGTGCTTCTATTCAGACTGATCGGGGCATCATTTCATGTGCAGATCACGAGCCCGATTTGGAGCCAGAGATTCTCTCAAATTCAAAAACAAATACAGAGATGGCTCATTCAGGAAAAGGGAAGGACCGCAATGCCCGTCGCATCCATAGTCAGAGCAGGGCTAGTCAGATCAGAATGACGTGAATGCCCAGCTTCTCACCTATATTCGAGCGATTCAACAGCAGCTCGCTGACCAGGCACTGGACCAGGTCACCTTCCAAGACATGCTTAATTATTTGAGGAGGAGAGATAACCCAGGAGGAGGAGGAGGAGATGAGAGAGTAGATGGAGTCCGTTGAGGCCCAATAGATGAGCCCAAAGGAGAGCAACCCAGGATGAATCTCAAGGAGATCTACAACCTTGGAGCCAAGAAAGTCACTGAGTGGATATTACAGCTATCCGCACACATTTCGAGTTGAAGCCTCAACTCTTGGCGCTCCTACCTAGCTTCCACGACAATGCGAATGAAGAACCTTATATCCATTTTCAACAATTCCGGTGCATCTGTGGTACACTAACCTAACATACCATTAGGAGTAGTTAAGATGACGGTATTCCCGTTCAGTCTTCAGGACATAAGCACTTCATTGGATCAATCACTTGGGGAAGTTCATCACTACATGGGAAGAGCTTAAGTCTGCCTTTCTGCGTGAATACTACCACTCGTGTGACTTAACAAGATGCGTGCCCGCATTGCTAATGTCACCCAAGGTACACACGAGTCCATTCATGAGGCTTGGGAAAGGTTTACATAATTGCAAGAGAAATGTCCCCATCATGACATTCCTAGGACCATCCTGGTCCAACAGTTCTTTGGGGGACTGACAATTGAGAGTTAGAAGCTCGTGGATGCTGCTTGTGGCGGCTCGCATTTCAACGAGGATGAAGCTTTCATATGACAGATCTTTGAGGAAATGGTCGAAGGAGAGGTTGCCTTATCTTCATCCTATGCATATCAGCACCAACCCCATAATCTCCAGAAGCCAGTTCATATGGTATCTTCTCACGAGCCGAGAAAAGACGAGATCTCCAACTTGAGCATCATAGGGAGCCACCTATCCAAGGTGGATATCTTATAAAAGGGATCACAGGACATGGAGAAACTTTACGTGACCGAACAAAGGACACAACATCTAGATAAGTTGGACCAAATTACAAAGCAACTGGAGCTGCTGGTTAGTACAATCAGTTGTTGCAATTCCATGTTTACATCGGACACTACTCTCGCCGAGTCAAAGGAACAAGCATCACCACAACCTACTCAACCGAGTCAAACACAGCCAGCGGTCCAACACGTTTACTACAGGCATGCCCTGAGCCTACATCACCTCAGCAGCCGCAGCCGTAGCTTGTGGTCTACTAACCCAATCTCTAGATCTTATTAGATCAATGATATCCTACACCACCTCTCATTCAAGAGGTAAATGGCACATGGAACAACGATGCACAATTGTCCCATCCTGGTGGACAACAGCAGGGCCAACAATCAAGAAATCACCAATTCCCTCAACAACAAGGAGGGAGATTTATCCAAAATAACCCTTAGTACCACCAACAGTCTCCATAATACCATGGTAATTGGAGACAAAAACACTAACAGCAACCGCAGTACTGTCCATACTAGCAGAATCAACAATACTCGGTTGTTCCCTATCAACACCAACCTCCTCAGCAGTATCAACAACACCATCCTTCTTCTCATTACCAAAATCAGTATTCCCACTCGCAGCCTCCACACCATTCCTAGTATCAGCGAGGCCAACATGCTGAACCATTTGAGTTTACTACTGTGAACCCTACCTTGGGTTTCTTGGCTTAGTTGTTGAAGAACCTTGCTGAAATGATCTAGAAGCTCAATGACCTCACCGCCACCAAGACTCCCATTCCAGCACAGGTCGAAGCAAACCCGGAATTTTAGGAAGAAAGATCAGGTAGTCCGTGATGTTCTCTCTAGTCTAACAGAGTCAGATGTGCATGATTAGTTTTTATATAATGTTTCCACTCTCATGAGAGGTAAGGCCTTATGGTCGACTACCATCATGAAAGGGAAGAATAAAGCTTCACCAGGCAAATCATCATCTTCTGCATCGGCTGATCCAACATCCGGGCCAGGTAAGGAAGAAGAAGACAAAGGAGAAGCACCATAAAGAAAACACCAAAAAAACAAAATCAAAAATTACAAAAGAGTAGCAACAATAACCGGAGCACCAAGTAGCCAGCCTTGGAGGAGACCACAACTGCAGTTGATCCAGCTCTAGCAAATGAAGCCCCTCTTGCAGATTTTGGATGTCTACGTTTCTTGGATGACTCTGCTCATTTCAGTCATCCACCTGTACAACCTGATGTGGCACAGATTTTGATGTAAATAAAAGCACTATTTCTACTACTGCTTTTGGTTATGTAAATATTCCGATTTCAAATGCTTTGAGAAAATCCAAAAAAATTAAAAATTTGAAAACTGCCTTGTCTGACCCTAATGTGGTCAAAATTATTCAGAATCTTGTGCTCTAAATGTCCTTGCCCAAAGCCATCAAGTACATGCCAAACATCAAGAAATGACTGAAAGAAGCATTTACCTCAAAGAGACAGTTGCATAGAGCTCGTGAAAGTAAAGTGAAATATATTCTGACCGCGACAACTATAGATTCAATCAGCAATCTCCCGACGAAAAAGAAGGATATGGGAGCTCCTCTAGGTAGGTGCCATATCTTCGGTCAAGAGTTCGACCGAACTCTCCTCGATAGTGGATACTCAATCAACCTGATGCCCACTTCACTACTCAAAGAATTTGGGTTGGGACGACTCAAGTCAACTAGAATGATTCTGTAGTTCACAGATACATCCATCGAGTAGCCTCGAGGAATTTTGGAGGATGTCATCGTCACCATTCAGGGAATGCAGTTCCCTATGAACTTCATTGTGCTAGACATGGATACCTCAACTTCTCTTATGCATACCCTGATAATCCTTTCATGGCCATTCCTTCTAACAACCGAAGAAGTAGTGGACTACTGCATCGGGCAGATCACCTTCCGTTCTAGTATTGGCAATGTGCCTATTGAGACGATCCAAATGTCGAAACCTTCACCGTTTGCATCAGATGAGAGCGAGCTAGCAGAGCAACGAACAAAAGACTATGATTTTCTTGCTAAAATCTATGATACAAATATTTTTATCGATGATATCGAAACCCATGAATTCCTCTCCACATGGGAAAGAGTGGACAACATAATAGAGTTCTTGGATGTCCTTGATGATGAGATTTTTGCTGCAGAAGAATACATTTATAACCACCTGCCTTTGGCAAAGCAGGAGGACATCGTTGAAAATTTTTGTGAACAAGATTCTGTGATGGAAGAATTTTGTGATGCATTGAATACAATGCCTACAACACTAGTGGTGGACATCATAAAGTTGAAAGATCCGACACCATCGCTCTGCACAGTAGTGAAATTCACTACTGAGCTGAACCAAACATCACCTGAGCTCAAGCCACTTCGAGCAAACATGAAATATGCCTTCCTTGCAGGTGCACAAAACATGTTCCCTGTGATTATCAATTCACAACTAGCCAAGGAATAAGAATCTCTTCTACTCAAGGTTCTAGAGAGAAATCGCAAGGCAATAGGCTGGAAATTTTCAGATCTCCATGGAATCAACCCCTCATTGTGCTCGCATCACATATACCTTGAAGAGGATAGCAAGCCTTCACGAGAATTCCAGCGAAGATTAAATCCAAATCTCCGAGAGGTTGTAATGAATGGAATTATTTTCTCCGAGAGGTTGTAATGAATGGAATTCCAGCGAAGATTAAATCCAAATCTCCGAGAGGTTGTAATGAATGGAATTCCAGCGAAGATTAAATCCAAATCTCCGGACTACAGATGACTGAATTTAGCAACCAAAAAGGATCATTTTCTGCTCCCCTTCATCGACAAATACTCGAAAGACTTCCCTCAAGGAATACTTATGCTCCTTGGATGGATACTATGGTTACAACCAAGTTGCTATAGCTCCTGAAGATCAAGAGAAAACGACCTTCATCTGTTCATTTAGGACTTACGCCTTCCGGAGAATGCCGTTTGGTTTGTGCAATGCTCCAACGACATTCCAACGATGAATGTTGGTCGTATTCGTAGATATGGTAGGGAGTTTTCTCGAGGTTTTCAGGGAAGATTTCTTGGTCTACGACGATATCTTTGATCGATGCCTATCTTACCGGGATTGAGTTCTGAAGAGATGATGTGAAATGAACCTTTTGCTCTCGTGGGAGAATAGCCATTTTATGGTGACTGAGTGTATTGTGCTAGGCCATGTCATATTAAAACGTGGCATGGAGGTAGACCCTGCGAAGGTGGATGCCATTTCAAACTAGAGCCACCAACAAACTTGAAGCAACTCAGGTCATTCTTAGGGCATGTCGGTTTCTACCGACTATTCATCAAATATTTCAGTAAAATTGCTCGAGTGCTTACTGAGTGATGAATCTATGATTCATCACTCTAAAAGTTGAAAATAGAGCTTTGTTCCCGAGTAATTAGCTGCATATCTCCACATATCGCATAATTAGCATTCATTCATGTGTAAATAATACGTGCATTTTAGCATTCATATTTGCATTAAATAAGGAGCCAAGTTCATTTGTAAATATTCATCGGTATATTATTAAAATCACCAATTTGTATCTATTTTATACTAACTCCGAATCCAATAAAACCAACTCCATAGTGTATATATTACTAACACTAATAAAAGAAAAATATCAAAAAAATACTAACTTGTAAAATTGACCAATAAAACCCAAATCCAAGTTTGAGATCAAGAACCATAAAATGCACATATCTCTCTCATACAATGTCCGATTTAGAGTTACTCACTTTCAAAGTAATATACATTGAAAGACCTTCAAAGCAAGACTAATTTCATAAAAATCGGAGTTTGTATGCGTAACATGGGTTTTGGGCCCCTATTGTATATTGTACATATTGACCAAAATGCCCTTTATTTTATGATTTTATTTTCTTAATTATTAAAAATAAAAAATATATAAAATTGTAGATAATCCTTTCATATTTTCTCTATTTTTATTTTGATTTTTCTCTTATGTAAAAATGACAAAAAATGCAAAAGATAAAATTCAGTATTTTATATCTATAATGTACCACCCAAAAATACACTTTGTACATATGACTTCTTTTGATTTTTGATCCTTCACGAAAGTTGTATATCTCGCCAAGTTGAGAAACTTTCTTGTTGACAACTTTTTGATTCGAACTCTTCTGTTATTTCTTTTTGATTTTCTTTACATTTACTTTTTTGATTTTTCCTGGTACAACACGTGGCAGCTCCTGGAGCCGCCATGTGTCACCCTATTTTTTAAATTTATTAATTTCATATTTCATTTCATTTCATTTATTATTTATTTTATTTATTATTTTTTAATTAATATATTTATTTATTTATCTTCTTTTATTTATTTTCCCTTCATTATTTTTAATAGCCTACTTATTTACTTATTTATTTTTTATATTTTTCCCTTTTACTTCTTCTTTACTTGTTCCCCACTCCAAGTCTCCACTTCCTCCACCATTCCTCCTCTTTCTCCACTTCTTTTCTTACTCCCTCTTCCTCCTTTTTATTATCTTCTCCTCCCTCATTTTTTCATCATCCGCCATTCTATGAGTGAGAGAGGTTCTAGCCTCATCGAAGCCGTGTGGTGACAGTTCCTTCTTCGACATTGAGCGATGATGAGCCGAAGGTGAGATCTCGTGGTTCGCACCACCGTCACGAGTTTCTTCGAAGCTCGTCCAGCTTCTTTGCTCCGACACTGCCCAGAGCTGATCGAGGCGACAACTCGGGTCGAGCGTAGCTCCCCACTCTCCAGGCGATTGTACAGGTAAATTTTCTATCTTCATCTTTTCATTTTTTATCTAACAAATTTTGTTTTGTTGTTATTTTACACATCTCACCCAATCATCACAACCACTAAATCATCACAACCACTACATCATAACAAACCACCACCATAATCATCAATATCACCTCTCCATTATCATTAAACCACTATAATTTTCATTCCATGTTGAAAAAAATTACAAAAAAACAAAAAAAAGTTGCAGCTCTCCACGGCCGTCCTCCTCAGCATCGCCGCATGCAAGCCCGCGACCCTCCTAGACTCTAGATGCCATCCTCGCAGAGGCCAACCAGCCCCCTGGCCACGGCCTAACTGCCCTCCCCTGGACGCCCGCCGTGCTCCCATCCGTGCCCAGGTGCACCATTTCGTACCTACTGTGCACCACCGACCTCGCTGCCGGCACACCCCTGGCCGCCAGCCACCTCGACGTGCGCGCCTGCCCTCCAAGCCCTGCGGCCCGCTAGCTAGCTGCCCCTGTAGTACGTCTCCCAACCGACTGCAGATCGCCGCCCTCCAGCAGCAACGCCCCGACGAGCGCCCCTCACAGGTCGCTGTAGACCAGATGCGCACCTGCGGCCGCTGCACAGCCGCACTCCCTTCCAGTCGCTGCCGCCGCCCACACATCTCTGCCACCTCCAGCTTGCATTCTTTGCCTTCCCTAGCGCCCCTCTATTGTTGCACCGCACGCGCCAGCGGGTGCGCACATCCAGGGGCGGAGCTAGGATTTGTTCATAGGTGGGGCCAATTGTGAAAAAAATCAAAACACTTGTATTGATGTTCAATTATATAAAGAATAATGAATAAATATCTAAAAGAAACATACATGCTTTATAGAAGTTTTGCTCAATGATTTTCTATTACATAGAAATCATCAATAATATTTTCTATGTTGACTTTCTCATCTATCTCCTTCTAGATGTAAATAATCATACAATGGTTAAGATATCTATCTTCCATCTTAATCATACAGTAATATCTTATTATAAACATGATCGATATTTATGAAACTAAGAAGACTGAATAGACATTAATGATTTTCACAATCAAATGTTAGATTATCTGAAGAGAATGCTAATACGATAAATTTTTAATATATGTGTGTGTCTAATTATATCACACTCCTTTAAAAAAACTTCCCAGTTGAACATCACAATCCCTAATCGTGAACAAAAGAAAACCCATCAATGTTTTCATTTTTATCATATTGTAGACACTTTTAGACATGCATGTTACTAAGAGTTAGATCACTTGCTGAAACTATATCATCATTCAAAATAGTTGGACAACATGTAGAAGATCCGCATATTATGATATCTATATTTGTGTAAATGATAAAAAGTATAAACCTATATGTATCCCCATCCACAAAAAATTGAATTTTTGTCCACCATATTCATAAAAGTAAAGTAATAACATGTATCCGAATGGAGTATAATTAACCATTCAATATAAAGTTAATCACTTATCCATCATACCCATCTAAATTATAATCCAACATAAAGTTAACCATTCAAATTTCACAAAAATTTAAATAATCATATAGAAAATATGAACTTTTATTTTATTTTTATGAAGATGAACAACTTGACATGTCAAAATACCAGCATTGAGATTTATGCGAATTGAGTAGCATGATACAATGCGATTCACAAAACTCGATCTGGAAATTCGATTCGGATCCCACATCAATTAAAGAAATCTAGAGGTTGAGGAAAACCAATCGAAGTGGGATTTCCTTGTACTTGCAAGGAGAATAAACAAGTGTATATTAATGAACTCTTGACATGAGATGATGAGATTTTGGGAAATGAAAGGGGAAAATACATTTGGAATTGGAAGGACAAGATTCTTGCGTTGGAAAAGAAATCAAAAAAATGGGAGTGCAATGGGAGGGGCATTGACGAGGGGGAAAGAGAATTAAAACAAGAGGAATTGAAATTTGAGGAAAAAGAAACCATAACTTTCCTATTCAGAGGAAAAAGAAATAAGGATGCAAACGGTTACGGATATATCCGTATCCGATCCGTCACCGTATCCATTTTGTAAAGATTTTGACATTCGTATCCATATCCGTTTTAAAATGGATACAGATATGGATATCATTTTGATATCCGTAAACATCCATATCCGTAACAGTATATCCGTTTTCCTATATAAATATAGCATCGGATTTATTTATAACCATATATAGCATAATTCTATATCTTTTTTTACCATATTTGTACATTTTTTATCATAAAAACACATTTAATAAATTTATATCATATGTTTTCCATCTAATGTGTATATATTTAAGTTGTTTCTATAGAGTATTTCTAACATTACTCGCATGTGATCAATATCCATTTTACATCCGTATCAATTTTTTTAGGATATGGTAATATAGTTTTAATATGCGTCAATATCCGTATCCACATCCGTATTCGTATTCAAAAATGGATAAGAATATGGTAATACCTATATCCGTATTCGTATTCGACCATTTGCATCCCTAAAAGGAAAGGTAATTTTTTGAATAATTAATGAGTGGAAGGACCGTAATATATGCATGGATTTTTAATTTTGGAAAATAACAATACATAAATTCTCATTTGGGGAGGGGGGGCCATGGCCCCTACCCGCCCCCCTCTCCCTCCGCCCATGCGCACATCCGCCAGCTGCCCGCCGCCGACCGCCGCACCGAGCCGCTCACCAACCAGCAGCCACGACGCTGCTAGTGCCGCCCCCGCGCGGCATCTGCCCGTTCCGTCGTCGTGGGCGAGCGCCTCCGCCAGCCACGGGCGATGCCAACGTCGAACACCAGACCCCGCCGTCGTTCGCTGCGTGTGCGCAACCGCGTCTCCATCCTTACGCCGCCTCGCCCCCACACTCCAGTTATAGCGGGTGCCCACGCTCAAGGTACCTTTTATTATTTTTTTATTTTTGTTTTGTGACAATTGCATATTGAGTCCTCATGTTTTCTTCATTTGTAAAAGTGCACTTAAGTACAGTATAGTTCACTCTGTTTATTTCTGAATTACAAAGACACCCATGACTTTGCATGATAATTTGTACATCTTTATTACATCATTTATTTTAATGAAAAATAGCACATTGTTGAGCAACTAATTCTTTATTATTTGGATATTTATTTGCATTTTTGTGAGCATTCGATAATTTAATAAAAATCAGAGTATGAAATTTAATGTTATTTTACCCATTTATGCTCTGAAATTTGCACATAGTTAAATATTGCTCCAAAAATTGTGAAAAATTCAGAGATGATTATGCTTTAATTGTTATTAAGTTTAATCAGAAATAGATGGATCTTTTGTATACAAAAATTTGTGTAGTGATTTCAGTAATTGATTTTTGATTAAATCCATAAATAATATTTTTGCGAAATTTTAATTCTGCTGGATTACTCATTAAAATATTTATTTGAGATAAATTGGTTTCTGATATTTTGATTTCATGTATTAAGTAGGAATTAAAAACTCACAGTCACTCTATTTTCAGTAAAAATATCATAAAAAATCATATATTGTCAGAAAATTCCAAAAAAATAGTGTAGCTTCATTTCATCATATTTCACTTCCAGTAAAATTTTTATAATTTTTGCATTCTATTTGCATGAAAAATTACATAAAAACCCATAAAAAGTTTACATTTTCATTATTGCATTTTAAATCCGAAAATTCCAAAAAAAACATTTTGCATTCATAATTGGATTAGGTTTCCAGGAAAAATAAAATTTGGCTGAATTGGATTAATTTCGCTTCAAAATTAATTTGGCTAAGTTGCTTATTTCCTTAATAACCTAGTTCATCCACATATTTGCATTTGCATTTTTATTTCATAAAAATTACAAAAAACCGCTTGGAAAACCGTGAGCTAATTCCTCTAAGTTGATCCGAAGTTGTTCCTTTGCCTCATTGAGTCGACCCTGGGGCTTGCCCATGTTAAAAATACATAAAACCGTGCATTCATTCATTGATTCATCAATTCGTGCGGTTAATTTTTGATTGATCCTGATTGCATGACTACAACAACAACACGATGCGTTCCAATGGTCAATCACCGAGCTTCTGGGAAAGAAAGCAAATTTTATCATTGATGACAGATTCCTCCAGGCATTCAATCAGCTGAAAGAACTAATAACCCACGCCCCTATCCTACAACCGTCAGATTTGTCTCTCCCGTTTGAGATCATGACAGATGCATCAAACTACACCATTGGAGTAGTTTTGGGACAACGAAGAGACAATCTACCATTTGTAAGCAGGACTCTAGACAAAGCTCGGAAAAACTACTCTGTTGTTGAAAATCCACCACTCCACGCAGCTTTCGGCTGCAAGTTTGGGCCAAGACCTTCATCTCTAACCATCTCATCTTTTTGGTGTAGGATCAGACGAGAATGAGCCTCTGGAGCGAGACTCGAAGCTTTAATTGTAGCTCCAGGTTGCAAGACTCCAGGACTCGATCGAGGTGACCTAGACATCATCTAAGTGCACCTACACACACGAAGAGACGTCGGGAAGCTACTGCAGCCATCGGCTAGGCAAATCAGTGCAGGACTAAGGAGTAATCGAGAATCAAAGTTTGCCCGACGGAGTGTTCTTCCTTGTCCATCCAAAGTCCTTGAAGATCGTCATATCAAGACACGACCCAGATCTAATCTGGGTCGTCCATTTCGAAATGAAGCAATGCGAGTCTCAACCGTTGGATCAACCGCGTGGCAAGCAACGAGTAGTCTGATCTAGGGCATTAAAGGGGTAATACTCAGGTCCCCCTCCGCCTTTTAGTATTTGCAATAGATCTTGTGAATATTTTATTCCATTCAAAAATTACTGGATAATTTGCATGTATTCCCCTAAACTATCCTAAAGTTGCGCTTTAGTCAACCGCCAATCACCTCACGTAGCGGCCCACTGATGAATCTCCATTTCATCACCTTTATTCTATCATTTTGGCCTTAAAAACCCTATCTAATGCACGTAAATAGCATTAATTTGTGCGTAATAGCATTAACTATTTATTGTATTATTCGTATATAAAATTAGGTTTTCAATGCCAAAATTATAGAATAAAGAGAAGAAAAGAAAAAGGAATAAAATATTGAAAATATTTTATGACCCTAAACCTCGAGACCAAGTCAAGAATTGAGTTGGTCGACAAGGAATAAAGTAAGGGGAGATAAGGGCCAAAAAGACAATAAATACCTCATTTATTCATTATTTATTTATGAATTTTGACGCCTATTTTTTTCTTTATTATTTATTCATTAAATAAAGAAAACTTGTACATAAAATTGTAGATAATAATGTAAATAAAAATACAAAATTGAGTTTGTGCAAAAATAATATACAATGTTCAGTGTATACACAAAATAAAAAGCTAGAAACCAAACTTCACAGACCCATATCTTTCAAATAAAAGCTCAAAACATAGCAAAATCACCTCTAATTGTATATAACTTTTCACGAGCTATTTAATGGTGGTAGTTTTATATTTTTTTGGAGTTACTGGGTGAAAGTTAGGTTTTTGACCCCTATTGTACACTATACCGATTAAAATATTCAATTTATTCATTATTCATTATTTCTACAAATTCACATTTTTTTAATTTTGTAAATATTATTCATAACATATGTGCATATTAAAAATAGAATAAAATCAAAAGAAAATGAAAAATAAATAAATCTATGTGAAAGCATAGAAAAAACATATGTTTTTATATGTATATAAATAAAAGGGAAATATATTCTTTCATTATTTTATTCTTTATATTTTTTATAATTTTGGAAATATTATATACACTCTATTAAGAACACAAAACCAAAATAAAACTCAACAAAATACATCAAAATAAAAAGATGAATATAAAACATAAGTAAAATACCTGTAAATATACCTAGATAATATACTTACCTATTTATTTAAGTGTACAAAGTACATCCTAAAAATAAAATAAAAATATGTTTATACTCATAAAAATAAGTTATAAATATATAAAATAAAATAATAAAATAATAAAATAAAATATACAAAATATAGGTAATTATACCTATAATTAAGCCATTAAAAATAAATTTGTAATAAAATACATCAAAAAAATAAAAAAAATAGTAAAATACTAAATAAAATAATAAACATTCTTCTATTTTATACTAAAAAAATTAATAAAATCATTTACCATTTTTAATCAATTATTCTTTAATTAAAATTCCTGTTTTGTCGTCTTATGGCCTGCGTGGCCCAATGGCTGCGTAGGGACTGTTGACCTCTGGTCAACTATCCCATTTGCTACCTGGCCCGTCAGAAATGTCTATTCCCCCAACTGCCTTTTTCCCGCTCGATTAGGCGATCAATTGACCTTGCGTCCTTCAGCAAAAATCATCATTGTTCATCGTAGATACTCGCCCGATCATTAGATCCAGTGTATATATTGTCGATTCTTTAATATCGACCGGTCAATAAGGGTGCTCGATAATGTTTATAAATAATACCTCCTCCTTCCATTTCAAAATTTTATCATTTCCTACGTCCTAAAGCCCCTGGGCTTGGCCTAGCGTGCATCCCCGTGATAGGGGAAGGTCCCCTGAGCTCCACAACGGCTCATGGATGTAGAAGGTGCACCCAGGCGACGCTCCGACGATCTTCCTGCTCCCTGGCGTCCAACCACGTATGAGATGCACACTTTATTCAATCTAGATAGAATTTCATTCCAGCATTTCATTTATGCAATTAGATTATCATTTAACCCTTAGGATTAGCGTAAATTCCGCGATTCGAAGTTCGCCGGAGCTCCGCTCCGACGAATGGTTCCAGTGTGATTCCGCCGTTGACCGACCCTTGATCGCCCCCATTTCGTTTCCCAGCCAGTTCTCCACGCCCCTCCACCTTGTAGCCAACATGATCGGATCTCGATCGGCGAAACCCCGCTCCACCTCCACTGCTTGCCGGAGCGGGTCCATCTCGCCTCAAATCACCTCGATTCTCCACCAATAAGATCCTGGACCCCTCACCTATTCCTCGCGATGCTTTTACGTTTGTTTGCAAGTCCAGAAGGCTCCATCTGAGGAGCTTTGACTGTTGGAAGCAAGGCCCAGGTCGAGCATCCTTACCGGATCATTTTCGAGCACCCGGGCCTCGATTGAAGCCATCATTGGACGCGGAAGGCTCCCAAGAATGAGACGAGACCCTCGGCAGAGGGAATGGAGGTCGGAGGAGCTCGCGCGATCAGATCCAAACTCGCCCCAGGCGAGTTCATCCCTAGTTCTTCGAGCCGTCTTCCCCGCCATCGGATGAAGGATGTGCCTCCAGATGCTACAGCTGACGTTAGATCTTCCAGAGCTTCAGTCGTTGGATCACGTCAAGGATCTAATCTCAGACGTCAGATCGCGAAGGGGTACCAGCCATCGAATGCGTGACACGTGGATTAGTGAAAGCTTCACCACCGTCCGATCATGCCTTATGAGGGGTAAATTGCATATCTAGCCCCTGCATTTTTTGTATTTAATAATTAGTTCTATAAATAAAAGTTTACATTTTAAATAAATATTGCATTTTGCATTTAAGACCCTAAGTTTTATGTATTTGCACTTTGGTCCCTGCCAGCGTCACGTGTGGTCCCCACGTGACAGTGGAAATTTTGCAAAGTAAACCCTGTCATTTTTGTATATTGTAAATTAGTCTTTTAAAATGAAATAATTTTTTTATTATGTTGGGTAAATGGCATCTGGCCCCTGAAGTTTATTTTAATTACAGTTATGCCTCTGTCAGGACTTGTATTTTTGTGATTTTTATCTATTTATTAAAAATAACTACTTTACTTCTAAAAATCCATAAAAATAGGATTAGATGCTCCATGCATTGTACTTTCACATCACATGTCCGCATTACATATTTTGCATTTTTTTGACGTGCCTCGGTAAGCGAAAAAGAGTACTTACTGGAAGAGCACTTTCCAGAAAGAAAAAAGGGATCCTAGAGCCAGAGATAGGGGCGTCAGTGTAGCTATCGAGAGGAAGACAAAGAGAATATCGAAGAGAAAGAAAAGGCCTTAATCTATTTATTAAAATTAAAAAGGAGCCTAAATAATTCCTGTCTAATTTATTAAATATCAAAAAAATATAAAAACATTTTGAAAAATCCCCAAAAAAATATATATGGTATATTTTGATATTTATCAAGTCAAAAAACAAAAACCACTAAAAATAAGGAAAAGAAAATTAAAAAAACCAGAAAGCTCCAAAATCCAAAAAATATATAAAAATTCTATAAAAATACCAAAAATATGTTTTCTATTTTATAATTACATATATATTATTATTTATCTGTTAAAATTAATTTGGCTGATTTTGGGACTTATTTATTATTTTAAACCCAAATTAATTTCATATTATTTATTAATCCCATATTTGGTATATTTTTGACTTTTAAAGTACAAAAAATCAGTAAAAACTTCTAAAAAATACAGAAAATTTTAAAAATATTAAAAACTTAAGAACATGTAATTTTCTTTATTTTGTCTATATTTAATGGTACTTAAAAATATATTTCTATTTAGTGTGTAAATAGGGCCTTATAAAGGCTATATTGTTTGTAAAAAAATAATATATATATAAAAGAAAATATAAAATATAAAAAGAAAATATAAAATTAGAAAATTAAAAGTCAAATTAAAAAATATAAATCCAAAAATAAAATAAATAAAATAAAAAATGAAAGTCCTATAAAAACAATAACATGGACAAGAGATAAAAGATGAAAATTTTGTGCATTTACTGTGCCTCCTCTCGTTTGCTCCTAGTGTTCGACCTCTACACATTCTACACACATTTGCATGTAGAGTTATAACAAATTTTAACTCCATATTTTTGAGATTGCATTGCTTGATTATTTATTGTGGGTTATCTGTTGACTAATTGGGATTTATTGAGCGGTCAACGCATCGACTATTGATCCGCCTTGTGGATTAATACGACCCTTGCCAAACTCCAGTTATCACCCATGTCTGTGGGAATTTTGCGTGTAAATCCATGCGATTCTTATAATTAGAGTTTAATGTTTAAAATATGAATATTAATTAAAAACTTTTGGGTAATTTGCATATTTGACACTACATTTTAATTTAATTGCAAATACACCTCTCTTTTTGTTTTTGTTTTCAGTTTTTTTAAAATATCATCCGCGTTCCAAAAATTATGAAAAAATAGGATAAATTGCCTGATGCATTGTTCTTTCATGCAAAAATTTTTTATTTGCATTTTACACGTATCTCCTATTTATTAAAAACAAAAAGCTCACGATAATTCCCTATTAGCTTACAAAATTTATAAAATTATAAAAACCGATTTAAAAAATTCCAAAAAAATTAATGTTTGTTTATTATTATATTATGTGCCTCCAAATTAAAAATCCCTAAAAATAGAAAAAGAAAATGATAAAAAATTAAAAAGCTCAAAATTCCTTATAAAAATTAAAAAAACACTTCAAAACTTCCAAAAGTATTTCTTTCTATTCTATATGTCTATTTATATATATTGGTATATATTAAAATTGATTTGGAGAAATTTTGACCCTTCTAGCCATTTTTAGTCCACAAATCAATTTGGCCTATTTAAAAGTCACTATTCTTGTCTATTTTATATTTTAAAAAGTCCAAAAAATATAAAAAATCATAACAAATCACCAAAATAGTCAAAAAAGATAAAATGCACAAAAATATTTTATTTTGTAATTTATTATATATATATATATATATTCATAGTACCCTAAAGTGTATCATATAACTATATATAGTTATATATATTATATTATTAGTAAATATTATAATTATTTTAATTATTTTAAAACCTTAAAAAATTTATAAAATTAAAGAAATTAAAAAATAATAAATAAAAAATTATCATTTTTTTTAAAATCAACAAAAGCCCAAGTAAATGGTGTGCAAATCTATATACGTCTATACACATATTACTTATTTCTAAATAATATTCTGTACTACCACGTATTGTTCCCTGAATTCGACCCCTCCCTGCTTGTCCTCTATACACATTCATCATAGGGTATTACAAATTTTGATTCACACCCACTTATTTATTGCTTGATATTATTGTGTGGGCTAATTGTTGAAATCAATCATGACTCTTAGTAGAGGTCATCCTAGCAACTGTCGTATGCCTTGTGGCACCACACGATTCTCTTCTCTGGGTCTTGTCTCTTTTCAATGTGCTAGTTCACAACGTATAAGGGGATAAGTATACAAGATTGGGAAAAGAAGTGGAGAGTGACCAGTGTAGTCAACTCTCCTATGAAGCTTGGCCGGTGTAGCCAAGTCTCCACTAGATCAGCGGGCTATCTGAAGCTTGGAATTTTTTGGTCTTCACTTCTTTTTTGGTAGACATTGTGATTTCTCTGCATGGATCTTTTGTGCCCCAATAGATATAGTCTTTTGATGTGCCCATGTTTTGGGGTATTAGAAAAAAATGTGCTAGTAGTCCATCCCTCATCTAAAGCTTTATTTCAACCCAATACTCTAATCTTTAGATGTCTACGTGACCAAAGAAAGAAACACACGGTCTTCCAACACTTCATCTGAGTTGAGCTAAGTGTGTAATGTAGAGTACAAAATAATTCCTTATCCAAGAGACTACTCAGAATGAGGTGACCAGGTTAGGCACTATGAGTCAAGGTTAAATATTGTCTTGTGAACTTGGAGAATTAAGTCTAAGATCCGAAGTTTCTAAAACCCTACTTCTCAATTGAAGTTCCTATAAAATTTAAGTGAGTTAAGGTCAAATCAAGTACATCCTCAATTTCTATTCATAACTCGGTTCAGAACCCACTGACTTTCCACTTTGCATATGCTTGATATGGAAATTAAATGCAGATGATAGGAAGTATAAGAGGATGAAGTGCAAAATGATTTTTTGAATGAATGCAAGGATGATATGCTAGAGTGAATAAGAAGCCCTTTTTTATTAGATAAAAGTTTTTTGTTTTGTTTTTTACTATACCACTTATTTTACATGAATTTTACAAAAGTAATATTTACAAGGATTGTATAAGATTATGCAGAGAGTATTATACACATTATACAAAATTTACAGCTTGTATACAATATACACTTTGTACAAGTATTTTAAAAAGATTTTTTTACCAATTTCATCCATCCCGTAATTATTAG
Organism: Ottelia alismoides; assembly: GCA_037367405.1. Taxonomy (NCBI): domain Eukaryota; kingdom Viridiplantae; phylum Streptophyta; class Magnoliopsida; order Alismatales; family Hydrocharitaceae; genus Ottelia; species Ottelia alismoides. The sequence continues at coordinate 1,022,949 of JAZKJV010002677.1, forward strand.
ATAATATATACAAAATCATGCAAAAGTACAAGCTATAGGTAAAGTATATATGTAATATATACACATCCCCTATACTTAGCATATGCTTTGTCCATAAAGCACAAGAAACGAAGAAAAGACATAGCTCGTGTTAAGCATAAGAGAGTGAAAAAGAATGAAAGTATAAAAGTCGACCAACCCCCCTATACTTAGGCTCTAGTCTGCCCAAGTTTAGAAGAAGAGAAAAAATGGAGTGGTCGAGGTCAAGAGGAGAAGAAATGGATGAATGAATAAACATGGCGGGCATGGTCCCCCTATTCTTAGACTCTGGTCATCCTAAGTATAGAAAAAGGAGTAGTGTGAGAATCGATGAGATTGGGGAATGTACAGAGAATAATGAAAAAGAAAAGGAGTGACTCGGGTCACTCTTTCCATATACTTAGGATCTGGTCATCCTAAGTATAGCCACAAAGTGAGAATGATATGGAACTCGGGCGAGTTATATGAATCACGTGGGAGGGAGGGAAATAAGAAAACTATACAAGATGGAGTGAGAATATACAAGCCTCAAGAAGGTTTGTAATGAACCTTCTTGCGTGAATGAGGTGAATGGGAATATGGAGGTGGAGTGGATGGAAGGGATGACGAAGAAGAGAAATTGCAACCATCGTCAGAGTCATCCTTATAAGAGTAGTAGTGTACAGTAGAGGCTCTCCAACTAATTTTGTGCTTATCTTCCCAATCAGATGGTTATCCAACTCTACCTCGGACGAAGAATATTCTCATAATGAAGTGTTCGACTGGTCATAACTTATGAATCTCCGTTTCATCATATTTATTCTATCATTTTGGCCTTAAAAACCCTAGAAAATGCGTGTAAATAACCTTAATTCTTCATTTTATCATTCATTCATTGTTGTGTTAATAGTGTATAAAATACTGTTTTTAAAGCCAAAATTATAGAATAAAGAAAATAAAAGAAAAAGAATAAAATATTGCAAATATTTTATGACCCAAAACCCCGAGACCTAGGCATCTCGATGACTAGGTCGACATGGAAGAAAGTAGGGGGAGATAAGGGCCAAAAACCAATAAAAATTCCTTTTATTTAATTCATTCTTATTCATTTTGGGGACATATTTTTAGTTCCACTTTTTATTCTTCAAATAAAGAAACTTTGTACATGAAAGTTGTAGATAATTAAATATAGAAAAATACAAAATTGATTTCATACAAAAATAGTGTACAGATAAAAAGTTATGATCTGAATAAAAATCCCAACTTTCCAGACCTGTATCTCTCAAATACAAACTCAAAATATATCAAATCACCTTTAATTGTATATAATTTTCAATAAGATATTTAATAAAGGTGGTTTCATATTTTTTGGAGTTACGGTTTGAAAGTTGAGTTTTGGACCCCTATTGTATAACTATACTGATTAAAATATTCATTTTATTTATTATTCATTATTTTTATAATTTTATATTTTTTTTAAATTTTTAAATATTATTTATAATATATATGTATATTAAAATTAGAATAAAAACATCATTAAAATACAAACATAAAATACTTGTATAAAATACACAGGTAAAATACCTATACTTATACATATAGAAATAATACAACTATTTATTTATTTGTATAAAATACATCAGAAAAATAAAATAAAATTATATTTAGGTGTATAAAATTAAGTTATAAATATATAAAAAAATAAACCAAAATAATAAAATTAAATATACAAAATAAAAATAAATTATTAAAATATATAGATTAATATACCTATGTATAGACCTTAAAAGGGAACTTATAATTTTAGACCTAGAAAAAATACATAAAAATTAGAATAAAATACTTCAGAAAATGATAAACATTTTTTTATTTAATAACCTAAAATTAATAAAATCGTTTATTATTTAAAAGCAAATTTATAAATATTTTTTCTGAGGATTTTTCTGGTTGGTCCACGTGGACCAACCAGATCACCCTGTTGGTTGACCTCAGTCAACTCTCTGACCGAGGTTTGTATAGTGTTAGAAGCGATTTTCATCGATTTTTGGAGGACGCATCTTGCATCGTTTCACGATGCGGTCTTCATGACTTTTTCTCCCTATAGATTGACCTTACACGCTTAGGGTCTATCTTGGGGATTGGATCACGGGCGTGCTCCCAAATCATCGATCTTTCGAGCCTCCCAACTGCTTGTTCAAAAGACCACCCTCTCTTCCAATTCGAGCTTGAACCCCTTTGACCCATTTTTGCACCTCCTTTCTTGCGCTCCGGACTGGTGGTGGTGACAACACGAACTCCAGCCGATTGAGGCGGTGTAAAGCGAGTCCTTGGCGTGTTTCCACCATCTCCGGCCATCCTTGGCCATGAGGTCCTATCTCTGGTCCTTTGACCACCGAGATCTGTATTTTATTCATTTTTCTTGCTTGTTTAGCTTCTCCTTAGCTTTAGGAATCTATCTCCACCTTCCATTTTGCTTAACACCTACCGGACACCATCTCGATCACCTCGCTGGAGCGAGCTCCGACGAGCTTCCATTCTGCCACCCTCCGCATTCCATGACGCCACTACGGGGTCGAGACATTTTACCCTCGACCCCATAATCATTTTCTTGCAGGCCCAAGCCTTCCAGACGTGCCTGGAGCTTGTTTTGGATCGTCGCCGAGGTCCCTGGAGCCGCCCGCTCCGCCGGCCTCGCGCGTGTTCTCCGGTCGACGCCGGAGCGTTTTGGAGCACCCAACACCTAGAGCAGACCTGCAGGAGTCGATCAACCCATTTTGGAGCTTCCAACGCCACGGAGGAGGAGGAGCGAGGCCGGGGAAATTCGCCGTCGAGGGTCTTCCTCCCCGTTCTTCGTCATCATCTCTCGGCCGTCAGATCAAGGGCCCCGTCCCAAGCGCGCAGCTACCGTCGGATCTGGCTCACCCTCAACCGTTGATCACCATCGCCAGATCTGATCGTGGTTGTTGCTCGCGAACCGGTGCATGCCGTCAGATCGCGACACATGGATAAGTCGAGGAGCATCAACCGTCCGATCCACCTCAGGCGTGGGTATTTTGCATATAAGCCCTCACTAATTTTCGTATTTAAATATTAAAACTCAAACTTTCCTCTGCCGTTCTTTAAGTTTTCAAATATTTGCATAATATCCCCCGTACTTTTATAATTACGTTCAAGTCCATGCCACGTCATCTCACGTGGGCGACCACGTGAGGGGACATTTTGCGGCCAGGTCCTTGAGCGTTCGGTTATTTGCATTCAGTATTGAAACCTTTTATATTGTGTAAACTTTTTGGACTTTTTGCAAGTTATCCCCTAGAATTTTGTAATATTGTTTAAGTCACTGCTAGGCACACGTGCCCGGCACGTGAGTCTTGGTGACTTTTACAAAGGTACCCCTGCAGGTTGTGGATTCAATATTTGGTCCAGGAATATTTTTGTTTAGCTATAATTTTGTGGGAAATTTATACTCAGGCCCTTGGACTTTTACATATTTACAAAAATACCCCTGCTAGGAGTTTATTTTCTCTTTGCTTCTAGTATTTAATTTACGCATCTATAAAATCTTAAAAAATCCCCAAAAATAGACTTGAGTTCTTGTTTCATTGCACATTCACGCCATATTTTTAATTTACATTTTTGAAACTTTTTAATATTTATAAAAAATAAAAAACCTGCATTTTCATCCCTGTTTGCATTATAAAATCCATAAAAATTATTAAAACCTTTCGGCAAACTCTCAAAAAAATATATTTTCTGCATTTTGGTATTTTGGACCTTCAGACCAAAAATCACTAAAAAATATAATAGAAAACTCATAAAAATTGAAAAACACCTAAAACCTTTATAAACATTTATATAATCTATAAAAAATCCAAAAATTCAACTTTCTATTTCTGATTTTTCTTTATTTTATTATCTTTATTTTAAAATTAATTTGGACAATTTTTGTCTCTGTTTTGTATTTTATTTCTCCATTTTAACTTCAGATTTTTATTTTATTCCCTATTTTGAGTACTTTGAATTTAAAAATACCAAAAAATTAGCAAAAATGCAGAAAAATTACAAAAATAAAAAATTACATAAAACCTAAAAATATTTATTTCCTATATTTTTGGTTATTTTTATCTATATATATTATCTCTCTTACCTATATTGTATATGTACCTTATTTTATGATTTAAAAAGAAAAAGAAAGTATAAAAAATATAAAATATAAAAAGAAAATACAAAGTCAGAAAATAAAAAATTAAAATATAAATTATTAAAGTAAAAATAAAAAAATATAAAAATAAAAAACCCACAAAATAGCACACGTATAGACAAATACATCACATTCATTGTTGTGCATTTCGTTGCCTCGATCTACTTGCTTGTTCACTGTGTTCGACACTCTACACATACTTGCACCTATACACATCTTTGTTGTAGAGTTATAAAAATTAAAAATACCAAAAAAATTAGCAAAAATACAGAAAAAAATCACAAAAACAGTAAAAACATTACATGAAACCCAAAAATATTTATTTCCTATATTTTTGGTTATTTTTACCTATTTGTATATATATTATCTCTCTTACATATATTGTATATATACCTTATTTTATGATTTAAAAAGAAAAAGAAAATACAAAAAAATATAAAATATAATAAGAAAATACAAAATCAAAAAAATTAAAAATCAAAATATAAAATATAAAATTAAAAAGAAAATAAAAAAATATAAAAATTTAAAACCCACAAAAAATAACACACATACAGACAAATACATCACATTCATTTTTCTGCATTTCGTTGCCCCAATTTACCTGCTTGTTCTCTGTGTTCGACACTCTACACATACTTGCACCTATACACATATTTGTTGTAGAGTTGTGATAAATTTTAACTCCGCATCGCTTTTCATTGGTTGATCATTGTTGTGGGTTAATTGTTGTTTGGATTGGGGTTTCTTGCGGGTCACCACAGCGACTGCGTCTCCGCCTTGTGTGAGACGTATTTTAGACCCGTGAAAAATACCGTTCAACAAATGGCGCCGTTGTCGAGGAGCAACAACGCTTAGATCGGCTTTTTGCTTGATTGTGATATTTGTCTATATTTTAGCTTCATTTATTTTTATTATTTTTGATATAATTGTTTGAGCTGTCTAACCTCCTCTCTTGTTGACTTCGCGCAAGGTACCACGGATCGAGGGAGGCACTCTACTCCAGGCGCCTGCGCACTCACGCAAAGCCAGCGTCAGCTTGCCGACCTAGCACCAAGGAGACTTAGAGGATTTTTGAAGACCGAGCTCCACTTTTATTTTCTGTATTTATTTGTGTAATTTAGGCGAGAGAGAGAGCATTATTATTTGTAATAATACATATACTCCGGACTCTGAACATTCGGGCCCAATTTCCAAGTGATTGTTCGAAAAGGGGGCTTACCGCGGTGTTTCACGGTTTTCTTCGCATTTTTCTTCTTCTTTGTTTTCCGATTTTGTTTTCTTTCTTTTGTGTGATTGAGCCCTTAGATTTAGGATCTGCTTGTCGATAGTATTAGGTCTAAACACATTAATCACCATAGCATGCTCCTATAGAAAACGTTTGGATCTAGCCAAATTTTGAAAACTGTGTTTCACGTTAATAGTAGTTTCTCATCCTAGGGCGATTTCATCGGCTTGCATTGCATATAGTATAGGTTTCAATTCTGTTGAGCATCCTTGCATGTAGAGTGCTGGAGGCAAGGTGAGCATTTACGGTTTAGCACTCATCATCGTTTACCGCTTGCATTGCTTTTCCGCCTCTCCTTCTGATTTTGATCACCTAGGTGTTTAAAAGAATTGACTCCTCGATAGGCACGTGCATTCTTATTAAAAACAAAAAATGTGATAATCAATAAAATTTGAACTGTTAACATTACTCGACCCTAAAATTGATCAAAAAAAATCTTATCTTGGGGCGAGTAATCCCCTCATTGTCTTCATTTTACATTGCTCACGCTCACACTAAGGATTAGTGCTAAAATCCCATTCAGCCCCTAAGTGTTTGCGTAATTTTTGGACTTCTCACCTAACTCTAAAACAGACAAGATAAAAAGACCGCATTTGCGATCTTCATCGAGTGGAGTAGGTGAATTGAGGGTTTTGTTTTGTGTGTGTTTGCTTGTGTTTTCTTGTGTGTATATAGATCACTTCTGCGCATTTACGCCTTGTTCTTCACTTCTCTTGATTTGTCCTTCGTGCTCTTCCGATCGTTTTCTTTTGTTTCGAGATGGCCGACTGGAGTGTTTTCTATCCAGACTTTGCGGATCCCTCGTTCACTCCAGCCAGTCCACCTCTCTTTTTTCAGGAGGACTTTGCTCCTGATTTTTGTACATATCCGACGAACCCACTATTTCAAGATTCGGACTTTGACCTCATCAATCATTTCCACCACCATCTCCTACACATTTCGACAACCCCCTCTTCCTTGAGAATCCTGATCCGGAATGTGATTTTTGTCCACACCCACTGCCCACACTCGACGGATCCTGAGATTTTGGAGTCACCTTTCATGATATCCAAGCTTGAGACCTTGAATCAAATAATGGAGCATATGAACTCGAGGATGAGTGATATAATTAGCATAAATAAGATCCAGAATGTAGCTCCATTCTTTGAGAATTGGGATTCACCTGAGGATTATCATGAGAGCTTGCAATCGTAATAAATACAAAAAATGAGAAAAATTTAAAAATCCAAAAAGAGTTCGGGAGATCTTTGGTTGATTCAGACAGTGAGGAGAGGGTTCACTTGCCAGATCCCTTAACCACACAACCTTTCACACCATGTCCCACCTTTGACCTTGAGGATGCCACTGTGCAGACTGCTCTTGGAATTCCTCATGTATATGCTGATTCCGACTTCCTTCCTTGTATGTAGGAGGTCTGAAAATTAAAAAAATTATTGACTGAACTCGAAGTGGTGGCTACTATTCATGAGATAATTTAGGCCCCACTTCAGCAGGCCATGACCGATTTATCTGCTCCTCTTCCCAAGAAGAGAAAGCGGAGGAGCAGATCTGAGCGTCATATCTTGACCATGGCCACTACCCATGCCATCACACACCGTCCCATTCCTCAGAAGAAGAACACGGCTACACCTTTCATTAGTTGCACCATCTCTGACCATACCTGTGATCATACTCTCCTCGATGGCGGTGTTTCGATTAGTATATTACCCTTCTCGCTGGTACAATCTCTTCACTTAGGGCCTCTCAAGAAGACCAGGATGATCGTTCAGTTTGGTGATGGATCAATAAAATGTCCGAAGGGTATCCTTGAAAACGCTGTCATATCGATTCAGGGCATGAGTTACAATGTTGATTTTGTTGTATTGTCCAAGGACACCTCCACTGGGGAGTACTCTCCAATCATCCTGGGATGATCATTCCTCGCCTCTGCGAGGGTCGTTATTGACTATGGATCAGGAGAGATTTGTTTCCGTCCTGTTGACGAAAGTGAAGTGGTCACCACTGCACCCCCTGTCGATCAGAGACATGCACCTGATGTGACCACACCTATCTTGGCTGACCCCGAGGACCATGACCTTGACAAGACTATCAGAGATTTTTGTTGCATGTTGGATTCCACTGAGACATGAGAATTCCTCCCCATGGAGGAAGACTCAGAAAGCATGGACTTCGGAGTTCCTTCTTCTGGTGTTTGGCGATGTGTTGATGACATCCGTGGGATTTACACAATTGATACCCTAGAGCGGAGGGCAGGTTTAGAGACCAGATAAGACGGACATGACTTGACTTCTTCCATTGATGAGTCTGCTCTTGTTCACTCAGATATTGATGAGACAAAGACCGAATTTGATTTGGTTGCTTTTATTCAGAAATTCGGGCATTTTGACTAAAAGACGACCCGGTTGAGATTCTTGAGGACGAACATAATTCGACTACTTCCACTTATAAGTTCATTCCTTTTTGTTTTGACCTAGATGAGACCTCACAGGATGACTCTGACTACACTTCTTCCGATGATGATGAGTTCGTCCCATTTCATGATGACATAGTGAGACACCTAAGTCCAGACCTAGCAGCACTACTTCTACAGTTCTGTTTGTGCCTTCACACCCTAGGACCATCGAGGACCTACACCGTGTCGACCCTGATCAGTTCGTGTCATCTGAGGACCCCGATGTCGACCTGCATCATGCTCGATCCATTCCTCAGCGATCCCACAAGAAGGTTTGCTTTCGACCTTCTTGATCCTCTGCATATCCATTATGTTGTATATTCATTTGTTTCCCTTTGTCTATCTCTCGTATTGCTCATCCACCCCATTCTCGTGTTTGCCTTACTTAGGACGTACTTTGTCCTAAGTATGGGGGGGGGGGGGGGTGGACGAGCCGAGTGTTCATTCTTCGTTATGTTTCCTCACTCTTGTTGTTGCATATACTTAGGGCTTCTTTTACTCTAAGTATAGGGGGAGTGGTGTGTACATTCTCTCTGATCTCTTCTTCCATCTTCAGATCTCTTTTTTTCTTTTTTCTTTTCTTCTTTTCCTTTTCTATTTCTACTGAAAAGGTACTGCCCCTTTTTGTCAGTCTTCTATACTTAGGATGTACTTTGTCCTAAGTATAGGGGGGTGTGCACCTCGAGGTTCTTCCATTTTTCGACCCTCTCCATTGTCTCCTCTTCTTGTATATATTTAGGGATATCTTACCCTAAGTATAGGGGGAGATAGTCTAAGTACGATATGTTCATTCCCACCCTTAACCATCCCTACTTTGTGTACAGTCTGCTATACTTAGGATTAGCTGATCCTCAGTATAGGGGGGACGATCAACTTCTCATTCGTTCACTTGTTCCTTATCTCTTTAGATTTTCCTATACTCAGTACGAGCTATGTCTTCTCTTTTTCTCTCTGATCTATGAGGACATAGCTCAAGCTAAGTATAGGGGGTCGTATATACTACGTATATACTTTAGCCATAACTCGTACTTTCGTATTTTTATTAATAATATGGCTAAAAATACAATTAAATTCATTAAAACACTTAATAAAAATATGTTATTATTCCTCAAATTCTTTTTATATCTACTGATTAATAAATCAGGTAAAAATATTTTTGCAAAATGTTTGAAAAATAGTTTGAAAATCCATTTGAAAAAATATTTTGAAAACTATTTGGAAAATGTTTTGTTACATATTTTCAACCTTTGTAAAAAACATTTTGTTTTGAAAATTTATTTTCTTTGTATGAAATAAAAATGTTTGAAAAACAACTTGCAAATGGTTTGAAAATGGTTGTAAACATATTTGAAAAATCTATATATATTGTATGAAAAACCTTTGCAAAAATGATTTTCAAATGTGTGCAAATGTTTGTAAATTTGTTTGTAAAAATTATTATGGACTATAGTTTTCAAAAATTATGTGAAAAATCTTTTTTCAAATAAATTTGAGGAATATATATATCACACAAAAAAATCTTTATTAAATTGTATATATTTATAAAATGGACCACTTATCCTATGTAAATTCTTAAAACCTAATTCTTGTAAATATAAGATGCATCCCTTGTAAATATTTTAACCTAGATTTTAGCCAAAATATTTTCTTTTCAAAAATTCCAAAAAACATTTACAAAATTAAAAATCACAAAAACATTTGGAAAATGAAAATACCAAAAAAATGCATATGCATCATCCTTTTCAAAAATCCATAAAAAGTTTAAAATCTTTGAAAATTGCATCACAAAAATATTTTCTGCATTTTCTGCATAGCTTTTGCATAGCATGAGCATTGTTCGGATTGAGTTTGATAGTTGAACTAGTCTAAGTAAAATCCAGAGATTGGAGCTTGATTGGACCTTAAAATCTACCTAATAACAAGAACCTTATAAGAGCTGGAATTGAGGTACTTTAGGTCTAGTTGACTTAGTTCTTTGAGGATCACGAGACTTGGTTCAAGGGCTTAACTGCCTAAGTAGAGTATGTCGGAGCACACACACTACTCTAGTTGATAATGACCTTACTTGGACACCTGCATCTTTCACATGGCTCAACTCAGTTGGAATGGTGAGGGGGTTGGATTTGCCGGTATAAGATGCACATAAGTGGAAACATTTGTCCTCCTCTAGGGAGGGAAGTGCACCCCAACCCGTCCAGTGATGATGAATTCGAAAGACAAGAGAGTGTGGGTTGCAATAAAGCTTCAAAAGAGGGATAGTCTACTGGTTCAAGAGGAAAAATTCCCTATGTAAATGCTGCTGTATATAGTATTTCAAAAAAAATCCAAAAAAGTGGGCAGACCTGTATACAAATAAAATACATGCCGGAGTGTATATAGTTGTATAGAAAATAAGCAAGCTTGAGCTTCAAAGTCAAATTATGCGAGCCTGCAGCTGGATGACTTGACTACACTGGTCTTGCATCCTAGGATAGGTAGCTACACTGGCTACCGTCCATTCTTCTCTTCACCCCCTCCTCTTGAGCTGGTTGTCACTTGAACTTAGAATGGAATACCCCACTCCTCGAGGAAAGAGTTATTGGATTGGGGAATCATTGGGTTGTCATGCTGGAGAAGTTAGTCTCTTTGTCATTCTAGTTGGGGAGAGCCACTATCACTTACACTGTACGAGTCAGATTCATAGTCGTAAGGGTTTGCGTATGAGTTGAAATGTTTCTGACCTGGCTATTAAGGAGACTTGAGCAGAGTTTTAGGATTCTCGAAGGCTGTTGGATTTCAAATCTAATTCCCATTAAGGTTCTGCTCGCATTAAAATTCCAAAGGTCTGACTTAAGATCCAAACTTTGATTTTGTGAAGACAAGTTTGATAATTAAATTTAATCCAATTTTCTTCCTTTTCTTTTCTTTGTTTTTCTTTTTCTCCACTTATTGTATAAGTGTTTGCTAAGGACTACCAAAGGCAAGTACAGGGGGAATGTTGAATCTCCATTTCATCATCTTTATTCTATCATTTTGGCCTTAAAAACCCCACTAAATGCGGGTAATTAGCCTTAATTCTTGCATTTTATCATTCATGCATTGTTGTGTAAATGTATAAAATACTATTTTTAAAGCCAAAATTATAGAATAAATAAAAGAAAATAAAAAGAATAGTATATTGCAAATATTTTATGACCTAAAATCCCGAGACCTAGGCATCTCGATGACTAGGTCGACAAGGAAGAAAGTAGGGGGAGATAAGGGCAAAAAACTAATAAAAAATCCTTTTATTTAATTCATTCTTGTTCACTTTTGGGACCTATTTTTAGTTCCACTTTTTATTCTTCAAATAAAGAAACTTCGTACATGAATGTTGTAGATAATTAAATATAGAAAAATACAAAATTGATTTCATACAAAAATAATGTACAGATAAAATGTTATGATCTGAATAAAAATCCAAAGCCTCAACTTCCCAGACCTATATCTCTCAAATAAAAACTCAAAATATATCAAAATCACACTTTAGTTGTATATAATTTTCAATAAGGTATTTAATGAAGGTGGTTTCATATTTTTTGGAGTTACGGTTTGAAAGTTGAGTTTTGGACCCCTCTTGTATAATTATACTAATTAAAATATTCATTTTATTTCTTATTCATTATTTTTATTATTATGTACTTTTATAATTTTTTTAAATATTATTTATAATATATATGTATATTAAAACTGGAATAAAAACATCATTAAAACATAATAATAAAATACTTGTATAAAATACATAGGTAAAATACCTATATTTATACCTATATAAATAATACAACTAATTATTTGACTGCATAAAATACATCAGAAAAATAAAATAAAATTATATCTAAGTATATAAAATTAAGTTATACATATATAAAATATTAAACCAAAATAATAAAATTACATATACAAAAAAAAAATAAAACATTAAAATATTGATGAACGACGAGATTTGCCTCTTTAAGAATAGATAATTGTCGTAGTATAGGAGACGAATTCGGTTCAGCAAAAACCATATACGTTTGAATGTTGTGGAGTATTTATACTTGGCAAGTCTACCAAGGCCGAACATAGGGATACGAGCTACTCTATTTATTTATTGATTTTTGATCAATTAAGAGTAGTGTGAATAAATTCTCAATTTCAAGTCTTCAAGAAAATTCAGGATGCACTATGCTGATTACAATACAATAAAATAGAGCTTGTAATTTTTTTGTTGATTTTTATGCAATTATAGGATGATGCATGAGAGTAATGCAAGGAAACTTATATGCAGAACAAAAGATTACAAATATACCCTAAAAATATCACTGAAAATGAGCAACATAATAGAAATTGAAATTAGGGTCATTTTGATCACAACATTAAGATTAGTCATCAAATCAGAGCAAGGACAAGGAGAGCAGGGTCATCATCTATCACAAAAATTCACTTCATTTAAAATGGTGGCAGATGAGAAAATTAGACATGCCATGATGTAGATGAAGAAACAAGGATCAAAATGACACTAAAATCATGCAATTTGGACCTACGATGCTCAAGTTATGAAGAAAATAATGTAGGGGCATAATTGTAAACAAATGCAAGAAAATAAAAAGATAAATATTATATTTAGGTCCCTAGAGGGACCTAAATGTAAATACCAAAAACTGGCAGTGGTCCAATACAATTTTTTCAATGCGCGCAGGGACCAATCTGCAAATCTTCAAACTAGCGAGGGGCTCCCTGTAAATTACCCAGGCACACACGTAAGGCACGCGCTTGGGGACCATTATGCAATTATCAAAAAGTATTGGGTCTCTCGTGTAAATTACCCAGGTCCTAACATAGGGTACACGTGAGGGGCCTAGGCTCGGGTCTCGTTGCTGGCTCGGGACACGTGGTAGCATCTGGAGGCTCAGTGCGAGGTTCGTTGACCCCGAGCCTGTAGGTTAACGGGAGGCTTGGTGCATCCACGTTTCTTCATCCCCACCGTCCGATATAGATGTTCGGACGACACCTGTGTCGTATGGCTCCTCCGCAACCCACCAGAGAAGGCTGTGCTTCGACAGGCTTGCTAGAGCTCCGTCGTGCAATGCGAGGCCTTTTGACGATCAGAGAAGAAGCTCGGTTCCTCGTGAAGCAGCTGGTGATGCGACGGTCCTCCGGCAGCAAATGGATCGGCTGGTCGATGACGTGCCACAGGTGGCGGAGGAGCAGATCGGAGCATACGAGCTAGCTCCGTCCATTGAAGTCTTGAGCACCTGCAACTATTAGATAGCCGAAGCGTGCGGTGGACGGTGAGTGAAGTGAGGTGAATGAAGGCCTCGAAGGTGACTGGAGGCGGTGGCCTTGGGGTTCTTCTCCGGCGGAGTAGAAGAAGAAGTGGGTCGGAGCGGATGGGGTTGTGAAGAAGAAGAGGGTGGTCAGCGAGGATCCGGGTGATATGGCGGAGGTGTTGGAATAGTCGGAGGGAAGCGGACGATGGTGGAAATGACAGGAAAATTAGGAGAAACAGAAGGAAAAATCACCTTGTCGGAGCAAGGTGTTGGTGGCGATAGTGATCTGGGCTGAGGTCCTCATCGGACCTCCGGGGTCGTCGCACGACGAGGTCGATTGTCCTCGGTGCTCGACGAAGCGTGGTGGCGCCCGCAGCATGGTCAAAAGACCATGGACCGCACCAGGGGCCGGCGACCATCGTCGCCTCGACAAGGCCACCCTTCGCTGTCACCGGAGGGTGGAGGAGGCTAGGGCAGAGCCCCATGAAGTAGTGGATAAGGGTGACAGAGGGTGGAGGTCGGGTTTTATAGGCGGTGTTCCAGTCGTTACAAGTGGTGTTGATGGATGTTTTGAATGGCTGGGGGCGTGATTGAGGAGTGAAGACGGGGGTTGTGAAGGTGGCGCGAGGAAGGCGGAGGATAGGGCTACGTGGAGGAGCGTTTTGATGCGGAGGGGATAGCTTGTGGTGCCTTCCAAAATCGGAAGGGGGTGACGCATCGGAGAGGGTAACGGCTAGGCTCGGAGGTAGACGATGAGCAGCAACCGTTGGATCTAGCGATCCAACGGCTTGGATGAGGGCGCTAGCGGAGGGTTGCGATTAGATCTTAGGATATGATCAAACAGCGGAGATCAAGGCGCAGATGAATGGATATGATGCGATCAAGAGGAGATCCAATGGTGAGAGAAAAAGAAGTGGCGTGGCACGCAGAGAGGCGTTGGATGGTATGATGATCGGGCGGCTGATGTGAAGAGGTGACGTGGCACAATGATAGGCGTAGGATAGAAGGAAGATCGGATGGCTGGCATTTAGGCGTGATGTAGCGGTCGAGATGGGATCTAGCAGTGATTAGACGGTTGAGGTCATGCGAGGAACCAACGGTTGTGATGGAGGCGACTGGAGAAGGATCTGACGGCTGAAATGGGAATGGGTAGCAAGAGAAGAGGCGGGCCACGTGGTTGCTCCAGAGAGCGCCACGTGGCCCAACCAAAAAATTCGAAAATATAAAAATAAAGAAAAATACAAAAGAAATAGTTAGAGGCAAAATCAGGAAAAAGTCAATACATGAAAGTTACTCTCTCGACGAGATCTACAAGTTTCATGTTGGACAAAAAGACAAAAGAGGTCATTTGTACAAAAAGAATTTTTTGAGGTATTTTTAAGGGGGATAAAACACTGATTTTTTGGTTTTGAATTATTTTTGTATTTTTAGCCTTTTTAAGGGTTAGTGAAGTTATGGACAATTACTCAACCTAATTTTTAGGGGTTTTTGATGAGAAAATAAATACAAAGAAAATTAAGGTAATTAAATACAATTAATTAAGGGTTAATTATACACAATATATTACAAGATAAGAATAAGGAATTAAGGGTTGATTTTTATTGGATTATTTAAGCCAGGGGTTTAATTAATGACTTTAGCATGATGAGTTCGAGATTCATCATACCCCTATACTTAAACCATGTTCGTCCTCGAGCATCTAACGAATGAAGGAGTTGGATTAATTCCTGACAGTGCAAGTGAAGTTTTCAAGGCTCAATCTTTCGAAGACCCTTAATTTAAGAGATCCCAAAATTCTGGGTGTATCCAAGCCTTAGTCAGAAGGAATCCAACTTCTCTAATTATCAGACTCTCTTTTTGTACATATAATATAAGGATATGATATTATGTGTACTGCATTTCATGAGAGTCGAGTCAAGGCATCACTCAAAGTTCCAGTCCCAAAGACTCTCCTCTGGACCTCATCCTCAATACTAGTAAATAAGTCTATTCTTGCTTCAATCCACCGTCTCATTAGTTTGTCAGACTTGGAAGTGTAGATGGACGACCAGATGATGGAGGGCATAGGATTGTGTCTGATTTTCTCTCCCTCACATTGGAACAAGGGGACTCTAACGAATGCGGATTTCTACCCTTTTATGTCGTATGATTGACTAGTGCGTTGCAGTCGGATAGATTCGCGTCGATCAAAAATAACCGCACAATTCGATTAAATCGTCGAATAAAATTAACGCGAGGTTTGATGTTTGTTTAGCCTGGGCAAGCCCCAGGGTCGACTCAAGGAAGCAAAGGAACAACTCGGGATCAAGTTAGAGCGATTAGATTGCGGTTTTCCAAGTGAATTTTTTTGATATTTTTCTAATGCAATAAAAAAAGCCAATGCACAAATGCGGTTGAACTAGGTTATTAAGAAAATCAACAACTTAGCTAAAATTAATTTTTGATGTCAAATTGATTCAAATCGACCAAGTTATAATTTTCCTAAGAACAGAATCCAACAATGAATGTAAAATGGATTTTTTTTGTAATTTTTGGGTTAAAAATGCACAAATGAAAAATGCACACTTTTTTGGGCTTTTTATGCAAATTTTCATGCAAATGATATGCAAAAATTATGAAAAATTTACTGTAAGTTAAAAATGATGAAATGAAGCTACATTAAATTTTTTGGAATTTTCTGACATTTTTTAATTTTTTTATGAATTTTTTACTGAAAATATAGCGACTGTAGGTATTTAATTCCTAATAAATCCACAAAGTTAAATTTATCAAGAGATGGATTTATCTCAAATAGATATTTAAGAATCCATGAGAGTTAAAATTTCGCAAAAATTTTATTCGTGGAATTAATTAAAAATCATTTACAGAAATCACTCTAGAATTTATTTTGTGCTCAAAATAACTCCTAATTTGACGAAATTTGGACGTTAATTAAAGCACACTTAAATGCATCATCTATAATTTTTTCGCAATTTTTGGAGCAATAAATAGACCTGTGAGAATTTCAGAGCTTAAACGGGCAAAATACCATTAATTTTTAATCTCTGATTTTTAATAACATATCTAATGCTCACAAAAATACTATTAAATATTCAGGAGATAAAGAATGAGTTTATCTACAACATGCTATTTTTCATTAAGATAAATGATGCTATTTTACTGTCCAAATTTGAGTGCAAACTTAGGGGTGTTTTTGCAATAAAGAAATTTAAAGAAACAAACTAAAATGTGCACGGGGGCACTTTTGAAAGTTACTGAAATTTGCAAGACACAAGTGCAATATTCACACATAAAAAAAATAAAAGCAAAGACCTTTACTTCTCCCCCAAGATAGGGCACACGATGCAAGAGGAGTTGGGGGCAGCGGCTTGGCGGCACGATCGACGAGGGCAGCGGGCGCGCGGCGCGCTTGGGCGAGGTCGGCGTGTGGAGACGTCCGCGCACGCGAGGCGCTGGTGGCCTAGCGGCGGAGGGCACGTGCAGAGCGCTGCCTTCGGCGGAGGACGGCGTGGCTGTGCACGCGGGCGGAGGCTGGAGCAGGTGGTTGGCTCCGCGGGGGCCGATGGCTGGAGGGACGGTGCGCGGTTGGCCGCGCGTAGGAGGAGGCGGCGCACGCCGCGCAGCCGATGGGCGCGAGGAGGGTGGTGCCCTGCTGCTGCGCGACCGCGCAGGTGGAGGGCGACCTGGAAGGTGAGGGGGCGGCGCACCGCGGGTGACGCGGCCTGGAGCACAGAGGGCGGTGGCGCTGGGCGAGGAGGTGGTCGGCTGGCGTCGGGGAGCACGGCCCGGCTGCTGGGGCACGTGGCGGGTGGCTGTAGATGGCAGGCCGCGGCCAAGGAGGGACCGGCGGTGGAGATGGCGGCTGCTTGCGGCCGGCAACCGTCGCTCTGGCGGACAGGATGCGTGGCTGGCGGCCACGCGCGGAGGCGGAGGTGGAACGACCAGGGAGGGGACGGCCACAGCTTCTTCCCTGTGTTGTTTTTTTTTATATTTTTTTCCTTTGTAATTTTTTTTGTGATTTTCTTTGTAAACAGAAAATAGTGGTGGAAATGAAATAAAAATCGGTGGTGAATGATGTTGGTGGTGAATGAAAATATTCAGGTGGTGATAAAAGTGAGGTGATTGTGATGATGTTGATGCTTGTGATATTGTGATTTTTTTATGATTTAGAATGACAACAATGAGAATGTTAGAAACAAAATCAAGTGATAAGGAAAAGAAGGGAAATACTTACCTGTGATTCGCCGAAAGTGGAGCCGCGTCGTGCGGCTTCCGGTTGTCGCCTCGAGGAGATGGTGGTTGCTCCGAAGCTTGAGCGAGTCCGATTGGAATCTCGTGACGCGGCAATGGTGAAGCCGCGGATCTCGCCTTGAGGTTGTCGTCGCTCGACTCGTCTCCTACAACTGTCACCTGAAGGTTAAAGGGGCTCGACCTCACTTCTCTCGAAAACGGCAGATCAAGAAGAATGGAGAGGGAGATGAGAATATAAAGAGGAAGATGGAGTTAGATAAGAGATGGAGAGAGTGGAGAAAATGGTGGAGGAAGTGGAGAAGATGTGGCTTGGAGTGGGGGAAAAGAAAGGAGAAGAGGTAAAAGGTGATTAAAAGAAATAAAATAATAGAGTAATATAGTAGGCTGCTTAAAATAATTAAAATAATAGTAATAAAATAATAATAAAAATAAATCCGAAAATAATAAAATAAATTCGAAAATAAAGAAAATATGGGGTGACACGTGGCGGCTCCAGGAGCTGCCACATGTCGCTCCTAGAAAAATCAAAAATTAAATGTAAACAAAAATAAAAAAGAAATAATAAAAGGGATCAAAAAGTGGTCAACACGAAAGTTGCTCGTCTCGACGAGATCTACAACTTTTGTGAAGGACCGAAAATCAAAGGAAATCATCTGTACAAAAATATATTTTTGGGTGGTACCTTATAGATATAAAATACCGTATTTTATCTTTTGTAATTTTTTTGTAATTTTTCAATAAGAGAAAAATAAAATAAAAATAGAGAAAATATAAAAAGAATATTTACAACTTAATCTAATTTTTTTGGATTGTTAATAATTAGGAAAATGAAATGGTAAAATACAGGGGTAAAACGGTCATTGTACAATATACAAAAGGGGCCCAAAACCCAAGTTTTGCATACGAGCTCCGATTTTGATGAAATTGGTCTTGTTTCGAAGGTCTTTGAATGTATATTATTTTAAAAGTGAGTAGACCTAATTCGGAGGTTGTGTGAGAGAGATATGCACATTTTAAGGTTCCTAGTCTCAAACTTGGATTGGGGTTTTATTGGTCAATTTTGCAAGTTAGTATTTTTTTAGATATTTTTCTTTAATTAGTGTTAGTAATATATACACTATAGAGTTAGTTTTATTGACTTTGGAGTTAGTATAAAATATATACAAATAAGGTATTTTATCTAATATACAGGTGGATATTTACAAGTGAAATTGGCTTCTTATTTAATGCAAATATGAATGCTAAAATGCAGATATTATGCTTGCGTGCACGAATTCTATTTATGCAATATAAGTGGAAATATGCTGCTATTTACTCGGGAACAAAGCACTATTTTCAACTTTTAGAGTGATGAATCACGGATTCATTAGCCTCTCGAGTGCCTTTTTACTCAACACATATAAATTTTTAGATTGTTGATCAATGTGTCCGTCAAGAGAGTTGGAGTCGTCTGCACTTGTTTTTCAAGGAGTACACCGGGGTGTGTCTTTTCTGAGTATCTAAGATACCTTCGAAACCCAGACTTGTATCGCTTACGATGCATAGCCCTTTTTGTGGTGTCAGCCCGACTCCTTGGTCCTAATTAGCGCTTGGTCCAAGTAGACACTTTGAAAATGTTTGGGAGTGCTCGCCATTGGTGGAAGCTCTTTTGTAATTTGACTTTGGATGATAGAGCTTTTATTTGATATTTCATTTTCTTTACTTTTGTTGGCTAGCTCCACTGCTTTTACCAAAAGTTGGCGCACACTGATCAACAATTTTCATTAAGTTTCATCACACCCTGACACCTAGGTCAATATAAAAAAGATAGCATATGAACTTGTTCACATACTGGCTAGGATTTTGCTAACACTCAGGTTTTCTGAAGCCTTCATTAACTTTATCCCATCCTCGAATATCATTAAATCAGGTCTAAACTCAAATCTCTAGTCCCAGTTCCTCAGGTGATAACTCAACTCATCTCATCAATCATGCAGTTGTGGAAGTGACTGTGTTGATCATATTCTTTAAGGGTAGAGATGAAGAGTGTAATATAGCACTCAAATCTTTCAAACTAGGGAAGTGTGGATAATTAAGCTTAAAAACCCTAATGACTAAGGCATGTTAACTCAGACTCTTTAGACCACAGAAATCCAGTGTCCTCAAAATCCTCAAGCCTTGAGTGAATGTGATTGTGTCAGGAATACACCAACTCCTTAGTTAGTGATTTTTGTGTGATTTTTGATTTTGCAGATTTTTATGGATTTTAATTTTCAATTTTTTTGAAGAGACAATGACTGTCCCATGCTCAAATGAATAAAAGTATCTACTCTCATCCAGTATGGGTGTAAGTACGGGCCGATAGACGGACCCGTGTTCCTTAAGGACAGTGCCTTCTGCAGTGTCATCTAAACCACCCACTCTGCCAAGGGAGACCGAAGTTCCCTCACTGAAAGTATTTCTAAGCCTAGTAGTCAGAGTCTAATTCAAAGAAAGGTTTTCAAAATTTAATTTTTTTTGAAAAGGAGTATTTACACAAATTAATCCCTCAATTTTTAAGAAAACTAATTTACAAGGTTTTTACAAAACTCAGTTCACAAGGATACTAAAACAAAGCCCGGGAAAGAATTTTTAAAAAGCTTTAAAAACATGAGCTATGGATAAAGTAGATATACAGTAATATACGGTATACCCCCTATACTTAAATTCTGCTATGTCCTCATAGCACAAGTGATATGAAGCCATGGCTTGGTCAAACATAAGGTGATATAGCGAAACTGAGGTGGAGGGCCTCCCTATACTTAGGCCGAAAATTGACCTAAGTATTAAGAAGACAACGTGAGGGATGGATGACTAGGCGGGTCCCCCCTATACTTAGGCTACAAATAGCCTAAGTAACAGATCTGAGTTGGGGGGGTTATTGTGTTTGGAGGAATAATTACACTACGATACGAGGGCGGAGGGTTTATTTTTACAGAAGATAGCGATCGAGGAGAGAGCGAGAGAAAGAGAGAGAGAGAGAGAGAGAGATTGTGAAATATATGGAGAAGGGGGGGTGAGTGTATATGTGCAAGTGTGTGTGTGGGGGGGGGGGGTAGATCATCAAGTGATCTACTTTTTTTTACAACATGCAAGCCATTAGGAAAAATAGATATGCACATGCAGTTTCTTTTCTCTCTCTCTTTTTTTACAGTATGCAAATGCAGGCTGACTGATCAAAAGATCCTAAAATTTCTTTGCCAATTCTTTACGGCCTCTTCAGCGGAAGTTCCCGACTTCAAGCCTCCATGCGGATCAAACATCCTCGATTTTCATGGGCCCTGCCACAAAAGAGAAAATTTACAAAAATACAGAGGAAATTAATCAACAAACATGATGTAAGATATGATGCATGAAATGCAGACCTGTAAATCTTGAAAATATTCAACAAAGATAAATCAAAATTTAACAAATAAATTAAGTTATGTAGTGTCCCCGACAACGACGCCATTTGATGAACGACGAGATTTGCCTCTTTAAGAATAGATAATTGTCGTAGTATTGGAGACAAATTCGGTTCAGCAAAAACCACATACGTTTGAATGTTATGGAGTATTTATACTTGGCAAGTCTACCAAGGTCGAACATAGGGACACGAGCTACTCTATTTATTTATTGATTTTTTATCAATTAAGAGTAGTGTGAATAAAGTCTCAATTTCAAGTCTTCAAGAAAATTCTGGATGCATTATGCAGATTACAATGCAATAAAATGGAGCATGCAATTTTTTAGTTGAATTTTATGCTATTATAGGATGATGCATCAGAGTAATGCAAGGAAACTTATATGCAGAACAAAAGATTACAAATATACCCTAAAAATATCACTGAAAATGAGCAACATAATTGAAATTGAAATCATGGTCATTTTGATCACAACATTAAGATTAGCCATCAAATCAGAGCAAGGACAAGGAGAGCAGGGTCATCATCTATCACAAAAATTCACTTCATTTAAAATGGTGGCAGATGAGAAAATTAGACATGCCATGATGTAGATGAAGAAACAAGGATCAAAACAACACTAAAATCATGCAATTTGGACCTACGATGCTCAAGTTGTGAAGAAAACAATGCTGGGGCATAATTGTAATAAAATGCAAGAAAATAAAAAGATAAATATTACATTTAGGTCCCTGGAGGGACCTAAATGTAAATACCTGAAACATCAAGGGTCCAATACAATTTTTCCAATGCGCGTAG
This sequence comes from Ottelia alismoides, assembly GCA_037367405.1. Classification (NCBI taxonomy): domain Eukaryota; kingdom Viridiplantae; phylum Streptophyta; class Magnoliopsida; order Alismatales; family Hydrocharitaceae; genus Ottelia; species Ottelia alismoides. The sequence continues at coordinate 1,044,625 of JAZKJV010002677.1, forward strand.
GGACCAATATGCAAATCTTCAAACTAGCGAGGGTCTCCCTGTAAATTACCCAGGCACGCGTGAGGCACGTGCCTGAGGACCATTCTGCAATTATCAAAAAGTCGTGGGTCTCTCGTGTAAATTACCTAGGGCCTCACGTAGGGTACACGTGAGGGGCCTAGGCTTGGGCCTTGCTGTTGGCTCGGGACACGTGACAGCATCTGGAGGCTCGGTGCGAGGTTCATTGACCCTGAGCCTGTAGCTTCAGCAGGAGGCTCGGTGTATCCACATGTCTTCATCCCCGCCGTTCAATCTAGATGATCGGACGTCACCTATGTCATCTGGCTCCTCCGCAGCCCACCAGAGAAGGCTGTGCTCCGGCGGGCTCGCTAGAGCTCCGCCGTGCCCCGCGAGGCCTTCTGATGATCGGAGAAGAAAGCTCGGGTCCTCACGAAGCAGCTGGTGATGCGGCGGTCCTCCGGCAGCGAATGGATCGGCAGGTCGATGATGTGCCACCGGTGGCGAAGGAGCAGATCAAAGCACACGAGCTGGCTCCGGCCATTGAAGTCTTGAGCACCTGCAACTATTAGATAGCCGAAGCGTGCGGTGAACGGTGAGTAAAGTGAGGTGAATGAAGGCCGCGAAGGTGACTGGAGGCGGTGGCCTTGGGGTTCTTCTCCGGCAGAGCAGAAGAAGAAGTGGGTCAGAGCAGATGGGGTTGTGAAGAAGAAGAGGGTGGTCGGCGAAGATCCGAGTGATATGGCAGAGGTGTTGGAATATTTGGAGGGAAGTGGATGATGGTGGAAATGACAGGAAAATTAGGAGAAATAGAAGGAAAAATCACCTTGCCGGAGCAAGGTATTGGCGGCGGCAATGATCTGGGCTGAGGTCCTCATCGGACCTCTGGGGTCATCGTACGACGAGGTCGATCATCCTCGGTGCTCGGCGGAGCGTGATGGCGCCCGCAGCATGGTCAAAAGACCATGGATCGCACCAGGGGCCGGCGACCATCGTCGCCTTGATAAGGCCACCCTCCGCTGTCACCAGAGGGTGGAGAAGGCTAGGGCGGAGCCCCGTGAATTGGTGGATAAGGGTGACAGAGGGCGGAGGTCGGGTCTATAGGCGGTGTTCCAGCCATTACAAGTGGTGCTGATGGAGGTTTCGAATGGTTGGGTGCGTGATTGAGGAGTGAAGACGGGGGTGGTGAAGGTGGCGCGAGGAAGGCGTAGGATAGGGCTACGTGGAGGAGCGTTTTGATGCGGAGGGGGTGGCTTGTGGTGCCTTCCAAAATTGGAAGGGGGTGACGCATCGAAGAGGGTAACAGCTGGGCTCGGAGGTAGATGGTAAGGATATGATCAATAGATGAAGATCAAGACACGAATGAATGGATATGATGCGATCAGGAGGAGATCCAATGGTGAGAGAAAAAGAAGTGACGTGGCACGCGGAGAGGCGTTGGATGGTATGATGATCGGGCGGTTGATGTGAAGAGGCGACGTGGCACAATGATAGGCGTAGGATGGAAGGAAGATCGGATGGCTGGCATTTAGGCGCGATGTAGCGGTCGAGATGGGATCTGGCGATGATCAGACGGCTGAGGTCAGGCGAGGAACCAACAGTTGTGATGGAGGCAGCTGGAGAAGGATCTGACGGATGAAAAGGGAGCGTGTGGCAAGAGAAGAGGTAGGCCACGTGGTGGCTCCAGAGAGCACCACGTGGACCAACCAGAAAATACGAAAATATAAAAATAAAGAAAAATACAAAAGAAATAGTTAGATGCAAAATCAGGAAAAAGTCAAAACATGAAAGTTGCTCGTCTCGACGAGATCTACAAGTTTCATGTTGGACAAAAAGCCAAAAGAGGTCATTTATATAAAAAAATTTTGGGGTATTTTAAAGGGGGATAAAAACACCGACTTTTTGGTTTTGAGTTATTTTTGTATTTTTAGTCTTTTTAAGGGTTAGTGAAGTTATGGACAATTACTCAACCTAATTTTTAGGGGTTTTTAATGAGAAAAAATACAAAGAAAATTAAAGTAATTAAATACAATTAATTAAGGATAATTATACACAATATATTACAAGATAAGAATAAGGAATTAAGGGTGATTTTTATTGGATTAGTTAAGCCAGGGGTTTAATTAATGACTTTCAGCATGATGAATTCGAGATTCATCAAATATATAGATAAATATACCGATGTATAGACCTTAAAAGGGAACTTGTAATTTTAAACCTCGAAAAAATAAATAAAAATCAGAATAAAATACTTTAGAAAATAATAATCATTTTTTTATTTAATAACCTAAAATTAATAAAATCGTTTATTATTTATAAGCGGATTTATAAATATTTTTTTGGAGATTTTTCTCGTTGGTCCACGTGGACCAACTAGATCACCCCGTTGGTTGACCTCGGTCAACTCTCTGACTGAGGTCTGTGATGAATCCACGATTCATCATCTCAATATCTTGATCTTAGCAAAATCCCCGAGTAAAATCCCAGAAAAATATCCATAAAATCCATAAATTAACAAAATGACTCTTGTAAATAAAACACACTAATTATTGTATATTAGATTGTACAAAATAAATTACGCATAAAAAGCCGCAAAAATAAAGGAGTTTTATACTTGTAAATAGCCCAAAACATCATGGATTTTTAATAATTTCATTTCAACTCCTTTTTGCCTAATTCTTTCTCTAACTTGTTTATAAAAATGTATATAAAAATACGAAAATACAAAATAAATTTTACCTCAAATAAATGCTCCTAGATCCCAAAGAGAAAAAGCCGTAAAGTCCAACTTCCAAGCTAAATTCCCGCTCCGTATGAACTCCAAATTCACCAAACTCACTTTTAAAGTTCAAGTTAGAAAATTATCTATCCAGGAAGTAGTTTCATTAAAATCGGAGCTAGTTTGAAAAAGTTGGGTTTTGGGACCTAGATGTACATTGTATACCATGTATATATTCATTCTTTCTTTAATTTTTTATTTTTCTTAATTATTAAAAATACAAAAAAATCATACTTGTGTTGTATTTTAATTGTACTATTTTATTGTATTTTTCTGTTGTAAATGTCTCTTATTAAAAAGACAAAAAAATACATATTAGAAAAGTAAAAAAAGATGTGTACATGTTGTTTGTCTTCCATTGTAAATTCTCCACTATTTCTCTTCTCTTTTTATTTTATTGTATTTAAAGTAGAAAACTTTATTTATTTATTTATTATTTAATTTCCATTCTCTACAATAACCACCAATTCAACTCCATTATTCCACCATTTTTTCCCAACTTCCCATTCAACTCCATTAATAAATCAACCTCCCATTCAACTCCACCACTTTAATAACCTCTCCTTCCATTCTCTTTATATACCTCTCATTCTCCTCAATTTTGCCTTTGATCCATCTTTATGTGAGGAGAGCCAAGTTCCCAGAGTTGAATCGGTGACAGCGACGCAACCGCGGTCAAGCGAAGACGACCCTCTCTCCGGTGTGATCCGTTGGTTTTTTAGCCAACATCGCAGCCGCAATCGCGCGCTGCTCGAGCTCGTCGCACGCCGGCGATTTGAGCGAAGACTGTGCTCGCGTGAGCACTCCATAGGCGACCGTATCATCGTAGGTAAATTTTCCCTTCATTTTAGTTCATTTTGTCTTTTTGCAAAATTTTTTAGCATACCACATATCATCCCTTCCACCACCACCATCACACCATTTTTCCCCCATTTGTTTAGTTTATCATCCTCACCATCATCATATTTTTTTTAAAATTTATCATGTTCATTCCCTGTTTAACAAAACTTAAAAAATATAAAAAAATCTAAAACAAAAAAACTTCTCTTTTATTACAGCAGTAAAAAATCAAAAAAAAATTAAAAAAAAAACAAAAAAAATAATACTCGCAGCAGCGGTGGGGGGAAGTTCCCACCGCCGCTGCCGCCCCCTCATCTCCACCGCGCCGCCGCACGCGCCACCGCCCCCCAGCGCGCGGCCGCGCCCCGCCGGAGGCGCCGCCCCCTCTCCTCGCCGCCCTCCGCCGCTCTAAGCGGCCGCGCAAGGCGGCGCCCCTCCGCCTTTCTCCGCAGCCACCCGCAGGTGGCCGCCATCCCACTGCCACCGACCCCTCAGCTCGCCGCCGTCCTCACGCCGCCACCTCGCTCCTTGTGCGCGGCCGCGTCCCGCGCTCCGTCCACCGCTGTGCAAGCCGCCGACGGCCTCCCCACAGTTGGGTTCCACCTGCGAAGAGGAAGGTAGAAGAAAGGTCCATTTTCTTTTCTTTCTTTTTTATGTAAAAATTGCAAACTTTTCTTTCATAATTTTCATAATTACCGTTTAGTCCTTGTACATAAGTTTTAGTTTTCTTTTCAATTTCTGTATTGCACAAAGACCCCTATGTTTGTATGTTGATTTGGACACCTGTTGAGCATCATTTTATTCAATGAAAAATGTTTTTATATTGAGCAACTTATCCTCTGTAATGTGAGTATTTATTTGTATTTTTATGGCAGTTGGGTAATTAATTAAAAATGGTTAACTGAAATATTGCATATTTTACCCAATCTGGACTCTTAAAATTATATCTCACACACGGTTGCTTTAAAAATTCTAAAAAGATTATATGTGATGCCTTGAAGTGTGAAGAACTTACTTTCCAAATTTCATTTAAAATGGAAATGTGTTGTGCCTGGAATAAATTATAGAGTGAATTTAGTGTTCGATTTTTAATTAAATCCACGTATATCCTATTTGCGAAATTTCAATTCTCCTGGATTCTACATGAAAATATCTTTTTGGGATGATTCGCATTCTGCTTAATTTGAAAATTTGGATTTATTAGAAATTATTTACTCACTGTCACTCTATTTTCACTAAAAAATCCATAAAAAATTCATGACTTGTCAAAAAATTCCAAAAAATTACTGTAGTCTTCTTGCATCATGTTTTAGTTCTAGTAATTTTTTCATAATTTTTGCTTACTGTATGTGTGATAAATTGCGAAAAAAACCCATAAAAAGTGTGCATTTTTCATTGTTGCATTTTAACCCTTAAAATTCTAAAAAAATGTGTTTTGTGTTCATCACTGGATTAAGATTCTAGGAAAAATATAATTTGGCTAAATTGGACTAATTTGACATTAAAATTAATTTGGCCTTGTTGTGTGTTTTCTTAGTGTTTTAATTCAACCGCATCTTGCATTGGTAATTCTTTTTGCATTAAAAAAATCTAAAAAAATAACCACTTGGAAATCTAAAATCTTTATTTTTGAATTAAACCCAAGTTGTTCCTTTGCCTCCCTGTGTTCGACACCGGACTTGCCCGGGATATAAATTAAGCCGAGACACTCTTCAGGGAGATCTTCTCTCGGTTCTGACTGAATCGTTAAGTACACGTATTACAACGTGACCTAATTAAACAACGTATTTAGCGGCTCTTCAGATGGCGCCGTTGCCGGGGAGGCAAACGGCTTAGTGATTAGTTTAAAAATTTAGATTTAGTTTTTCATTTACTCGGGTAGTCTGACCCACGAGCCACTTGTATTTATTTCATTTTTTGCAATTATTTCTCTTTATATTTTTGTATATATCTTGTTGTTTATCTCTCTAATATAAATTTCATTTTCCTTGCGAGGGCCTGGTGGACTTGGAGTGCATCGGCGGTCGACGGACGCGACGCGTGTCGACTGCTGAAGAGCGAGGAAAAACAATTTATTTTTGAGAAAAATTTTTGTAAATTCTTGTAATTATTTAGGTAGTTGCTCATTTATAGCGGCTCTTGTTTGAGAGCTCGCGCATGTAAAAAGACTTAGACATTATTTGTGGTGTGTCGAGCCTGTTTCACTCTCCGGTGAGGGTGGGGCTTGACTTGAGTGGCGAACTTAAGGATTAGGCACACGGTAGTTTAGATTCAAATTTGCTTGTGCCCATCGTAATTTAGGCCACACATATCTTAGAAGATTCACATATCTTATAAGATTCATAATGAGATGCACATAGACACGTACTATTTAGCTCAAATTCAATCAATTCTTCCCCGCTAATAGTGTACTGTTTAGGTGTGGTTTTCTCGAGCTGCATGCATTTAGTGTAATATTTATAAATTCTGTTCTGCATAAACGCATGAAGAGTGATGGGATTCACTGTAAGTATACCTTCTTCTGAGCATGCATCATAGTTTCTCGTTTGCATTCTGATTTCCGATTCCCCTCTTGTTTTACAACTTAAGGTTAAAAGGAAATTGGGACTGAACGGTAGATGTGCTTGTGTGTTCACATAAAATTCAAGTGATAACCTAACTCTAAAATTGGAACTGAATTGAGCAGGTCGATCTAATTAATTGGAATAAAAAGAACCCTTGTTCTCGGGTGCATAAAGCCCTCATTGTTTGTTTTAATTGCAAGTGAGAGAGAGACGACCCTAGGATAGAGCCAAGTCTGGATTTCTTACTTACTACTGGTTCTTTCTTTTTAGGCGATTAGCTACTTTTCAGTGAGGATTTACGGGTAGCCGGTAAACGGTCCGAACTTCCTTAGCAGAGTGGGAGGTTTAGAGGACGCATTAGTCCTCAAGGAACGGGTAGCCGTATTTATACGGTCCGTACTTACTCCTATACTGGCTGAAAGTAGGTCAAACTAGTCGTAAGAACCAGGCCAGTCTGTAGGAAAATACGGGCACCTAACAGCTCGTTAATCTTTCCAAGATTGTATTCTCACCAACTAAAATTGACCAGATAAATCAGCCGAACTCTTACGGCCATCATGTGTTGAGTTGGTGAAATTGGGGGTTTGAATTGCGTTTGTATTGTGTGAGTTCACTCCGCACATTTACGTGCACCGTAGAATTAGCGCCTCATTGATTATCGTGATCTAATCGGTTCTTTTGACATCGAAGATGACTGATTGGGGGGATATTTATTCGGACTTTGTGAATCTCTCGTTGAACCCCTTCAAAAAGTACGTCTTTAAAGGTCCAAGCGCAACTTGGACCAACCTGGACTAATGACCCTCTTGAGCCCAGGATCACTCACTCTCGGGATGGTTACCCTCAAACCATTCCCTTTCTCTCTTCCCACCTCACCGAGGAAGACCATCGCCTTGGTGAGAATATCATGATTCATAAATCCTCTTCTAATCAAGAAAACCTTGCTGATTCAGGATATAAAGAAGATTCGAGTAAAATGCCAAAGAAGAAAGAAGAGGAAGAAGAGAACCATGAAGACCCGATGAGAAGTATACTAGCCCGATTAGCTGCATCTGAGCAGCAACAAGCATTACTGAGAGCTCAGTTAGGACAGTTAAATGTTGGGGTCCAACTACCAATAGATGCGGCTTATAACCCCGGACAATATCAAATTCATAACTACTTGAGTCCGGCCGAACCCACTGTTGACTTTGAGTTGAAGCCGCACTTTCTGAACCTGCTGCCACATTTTGATGGGAATGCTTCCGAGGAGCCATATGCATTCCTAAGGGACTTTGAGCTCATCTGTGCTAACCTCAAACATAATAATGTTAGTCAGGATTATATTAGGCTCAAAGCCCTTCCATTTGCCTTGGGTGGAAAAGCCGATTACTGGGTGAAGAATCTTGGAATCATCGTCACCACTTATGCCCAGATCAAGGACCTATTCCTAAAGAAGTTCTACCCGTTGAGTAGAACTAACATGATGAGGACGCGAATTACGAGTTTTTCCCAATTACCCAATGAAGCCTTCTGTGATGCTTGGGAAAGATTCAAGGACATCCTGCAAAAGTGTCCTTGTCATAGACCAGATGACAACATCTTGGTCCAACCCTTCTTCACTGGTCTCAACCCTGAGATGCAGGGTTTAGTGAGCGCTGCCTGTGGAGGTAGCTATACATCACGAGGAGCGGATACCGTATGGAGGGTATTCGAGCAGATGGCTGAAACTAGCCGCTCACAGATGGCCAGCAGGGCCTATACACCATCCCCCAGTTCACTCTCACTTGGAGGGGGGAAACCAGCTGTAGTCGATCTCTCTCAGGATGTGATCCCTAACATGGGACTTCTGGCTGACAAGCTTACTGTAGTCGAGAGGATCGACAGGAGGATTGATGAGTTAGACCGGAGCGTCTCCAAACTTCCAAAACAGATGGAGGAGTTGACTTAGAAGGTATCTAAGATAAAGATACCTGTCGTGACTGCACCCGCTGCTCCCATTTATCGAGTTCACCATGTTCAGGAGCAGTTGGTGTCAGGGCAACCCCAGCCGTGGGAGCAGGACCAATCCTACACCCACTCTTTCCAGCAGCCACCTCCAGTAGCAGAGACAGTCCAGGAGGAGCCTCCACCAGTTTGGGAGGTGAATGGGATATGGTATACTCAGGACCCTGCCAGGCAGGGAAGTACGGGAGACCGACAGACCTATCAGCATCCCCCGACCTTTCACAACACCGCATTCACCTCCGCACCACCTCCGTCAGAGCAGAGCCCTGGATTCCATCCACCCCAGCAGCAGAGGCAGCAGTACCAACACTATGGCCGACAGGGCCATTACCAGACGGGCCAGCAGGGCCTGCAACCTCAGCAGCAGCAGCAGAGGCAGTACACTGGCCAGCAGGGCCAGTCTTCCCGTTCTTCTTCTCAGTCTTATCCACTTCCTTCATCGTCTAGTCCCATGGATATTCAGCAGCAGATACTCGACGAGCTATGTTCCTACAGGAACGAGGTTCAAGACTTACGGGTGGATGTCAACCGCCTGTCCAGATGGTGAGACGAGCAAACTGCACCCTCTACCTCGATTCCAGCCCAAGTTCAAGCTAACCCCAATAGCCTGGACCGTTCTAGTTCTCAGCAATACTTTGGTCAGGTATACTATCCAGCATCTCCTAAATCTGAACATGAGATTCTTTCGTGTGACGAGGCTAACCACATGTCACTCAGGAGCGGAAGGACCGTGGTCGTACCTGACCGGGCGAGGGACACGAGGAGGGGCATCTCTGGAGCTCTACCTGAGGAGTCTTCAGAGGACGAGGAGGAGAGGCATCATATTTCAGAGCCCCATCAGCACCATTCGAGGATTTCTACTCAGGGAGCCGAGAGGAGGAGGAGAGCACGTATGCAGCATCGTCAGCATGGATATTCTTCTGAGTCTACGGAGGACCTTGCATCTCCGGTTGTGGCGGATACCACTCCAGCTTCTATTCCGCAACCTGTAGTAGATAGTTTAGATTTTGAGTCCATGTTGCATCACAAAGATTCATGTATGAAGAACTCTGTTTCCGTTAATGCAAAGAATGAACTTTCAGTTCATGATTCAGATTCTTCATCCTCTGTTTCCTTAGCTTCAATCCCTTTCTCCCGTGCTCTTACGGCAGGGAAGCGCATCAAGAAGATTCAGAAAGATGACCCTGATATGGCACGGTTTTGCAAAGAAAACATCACAGTTAAGGTGCCATTTGATGAATATGTGGCTAACCATCCTGCCTTCCAAAAATACCTTAAGGTGAGATGCACACCTAGAAGGGTTAGCAGGAAGAAAGATAACCGAAATATAAAGACACATCCCTTATCGGTAGCCACAACCTATTGTCTCAAGAATCAGACTTTGCCAAAGAAAAAGAGAGACATGGGTGCTCACTATGTGGAGAGTCGTATTGACGACATTGCGTTTGCACGCACACTCTTAGATAACGGTTCTTCGATCAACTTACTTCCCTTAGCATTATATCAGAAATTGGAGTTGGGACCACTTCGCAAATCTAGAGCTTTACTCCAATTCGCAGATCGTTCAGTGAAGAGACCTAAGGGAGAAGTGAAGAACGTCGTTATCTCGATTGAGGAGCAGAACTATTAGGTGGACTTCACAGTCTTGGACATGGAGACCCCCAATCATTGGAGAGAATCTCAGATCATTCTCGGGCGACCCTTCCTTAGGACCGCAGGCGCAGCTTTCGATTATGGTACGGGAATGATGAAGTTTCGTTCTCCAGGCGGAGAAGTGAACCTTGAGATGAAGCAAACCAAGTGTCAGCGACCCGATTCAGAGAGTAGCACAGAGTACTCATCTTCAGAGGCATACTGCAGTATGATTAGCACAGTTGGGATTTGGGGACAGATTCCTTCAGGACAGAGAGAGACCCTTTCATCTGGAGAGGATATAGTGCATGATGCAGTTTGCCAGGTGTTGTCTGATCTTGCTAGAGATGCATCAACCTATTCTCATGATGACTTAGAGATCCATCCAGATCTGTCAGTTCCATCATCTTCGGAACAATCATGGGACATAGATGACGAGGTCAAACGTGGCTTTTGCCGATTGTTTGGAAACTTTTGACGATCCGACTCCTGATACTTCTGATTTTGGTGGCGAATACTACTCAGCTTAGCCCACCTTCATGCAGCACGGAACCAGATTCAGATTCAGTTCAACCAGATCTGCTTGATGATACACATTGCCAGAACTGAAATCACTACCTCCTACACTTAAGTATGCCTTTCTTGCGGGACCCAAAGAGAGATATCCTATCATCATTAGCTCAGACTTTGTCTTTAGAGCAGGAGTCTAGGTTGTTAGAAGTCTAGAGAGGAACCGCAAAGCAATAGGCTGGACAGTGTCGGATCTCGTGGGCATCAACCCCGCTCTCTGCTCGCATCACATTTTTATTGAGGATAACGTGAGACCTTCCGTGAGTTTCAGAGGAGACTTAACCCCAACTACCGGAAGTGGTGAAGAATGAAATTGAGAAATGGTGCAAAGCAGTGTTTATATACCCTATTTCTGACTCCAAGTGGGTGGCCCCACTTCATGTTGTCCCGAAGAAGTCGGGAATTCAGATGGTCACCAACGAGGAGGGGTAGAGATCGCGACACGAGTACCCACGTCGTGGCGCGTCTGTGTCGACTACAGACGCCCGAATGCTGCGACCAAGAAAGATCACTTTCCCTTGCCTTTTATTGATCAGATCTTGGAGAGACTCGCAGGGAAAGAGTTCTTCTGTTTTCTTGATGGGTACTCAGGCTACAACCAGGTGGCCATAGCCCCTGAGGACCACGAAAAGACGACATTCACATGTCCCTTCGGTACTTATGCTTTCAGGCGCATGCCATTCGGGGCTCTGCAATGCCCCGTGCACATTTCAGCGGTGCATGATAGCCATATTTGCTGAGATGGTGGGAGATTTCCTGGAAGTGTTCATGGATGACTTCTCGGTCCATGGTGATTCTTTTGATACATGTTTAGCGCACTGGACCGAGTCCTCACGAGGTGTAGAGAGGTGAATCTGGTACTCTCCTGGGAGAAGAGTCACTTTATGGTGACGGAGGGTATCGTGTTGGGGCATGTCATCTCCAAAAGGGGGATGGAGGTTGACCCTGCCAAGGTGGAGGTGATCAAGAAACTCGATCCACCTACCAACGTGAAGTCAGTACGGTCATTCTTTTGGGCATGTTGGATCTATAGGAGATTCATTCAAGATTTTTTCAAAGATCGCCCGCCCACTGACTGAGTCTTAGGGAAAGACATAGAGTTCGTTGTAGATCACAGGTGTCTGGAGGCCCTTTGAGCTCTTGAAGAGGAAGATTTGTGCCTCGCCTATCCTACAAGCTCCTGACTGGTCTCTCCCCTTTGAGATCATGACTGACGCTTCAGATTTCGCTATAGTGAGCTGTGTTAGGACAACGGCGAGAGGGGATTCCGTTTGTGATTCACTATGCGAGCAAAGTTTTAGAATCCTACACAGAAAAATTATACAGTGACTGAAAAGGAAATGCTCGCGGTAGTATGGGCCCTCGAGAAGTTCAGATCATATATTTTGGGCTCTAAGGTGACAATTTATACTGATCACACAGCCATTGATACTGAATGGAAAAGAAGGATGCGAAGGCGCGTCTTCTTAGGTGGATTCTACTCCTCCAGGAATTTGATTTGGAGATTAAAGATAAACCTGGAGTGAAGAATGTCGTGGCTGATCACCTTTCTCGGATTGTACTTAAGGATTCCCCTGATCATGAGCGGATTAGAGAGACCTTCCCAGATGAGTCAATTTGTGTTATTGACTCCCCTCCCGTGGTATGCAAACATGGTGAACTATCTTGTCTCCCAAGCAGGTTCCCCATGGTTGGATTAGGAGCAGCATTGATCGACTGAAGTCGGATTCGAGGAGATACCACTGGGACGATCCTTTCCTTTTCTTCGAAGGACCGGATTGTATTTGGAGAAGGTGTATTCCTCAGGAGGAATACCATAGTGTCCTCACATATTGTCATTCACTTGAGGCTGGAGGACACCATTCGGGAAAGAGAACCGCTCACAAAGTACTTCAATGTGGATTGTATTGGCCGACCTTGTTTAGAGATGCCATTGATTTTGTGCGGTCGTGCCCGATTTGTCAAAGGATGGGAGGGACAGTTGGACAGAGAGATGAGATGCCCATGCAACCGATGATTATTTGTGATGTTTTTGATGCATGGGGCATAGATTTTATGGGTCCCTTTCCCAACAGCCAAGGACATGAGTACATTTTGTTGGCGGTTGATTATTTATCTAGGTGGGTGGAGGCTATCCCAACCCGAACCGCAGACAGCAAGACTGTCTGTAAATTTGTGAGAGACCATATTATTGCTAGGTTCGGGGTGCCAAAAGTTTTGATATCTGATGGGGGTAGCCATTTTGTGAACCGAGATATGAGATCTTTAGCTAAGGACTATGGATTTGAGCATAGAGTTACTAGTCCTTACCACCCACAGTCCAACGACATGGCAGAAGTTTCGAACAGAGAGGTGAAGAGTATTTTACAGAAATTGGTTCGTCCCGATAGGAAGAACTGGTCTCAGCTTTTGGACCAAGTTCTATGGGCCTATAGGACAGCCTACAAGACACCATTGGGTACTTCACCATTTAGAATGATCTATGGCAAGCCATGCCATTTGCCCGCAGAATTGATTCATAAATCCGAATGGGCAATTAAGAAGATTAATTGGAGTTGTCACCTAGGGAAACTTTGTCGAGACTTGAACTTGAACGAGCTCGTGGAAATCCGAAACAGGGCATATGACAACAGTTTGATTTATAAGGACAAAGTAAAGAGATGGCATGATCAGCACATTAGGTGCAAAGACTTTGTCCCTGGACAAAAGGTATGGTTGTTCAATGCCAGGTTGAAGATGTTCCATGGGAAGCTCAAATCTAAATGGACGGGTCCCTTTGTGGTTAAGAAAGTGCACGAGAATGGAAGTGTAGAGATAGCTGATCTCACAGATGGTGCACAATCTCATGTGGTGAATGGACAACTGTTGAAGCATTTTGTTGATTCCAAAGAGCAGTTAGTCCAAGTAGAGGTCATCAACTTCATACAGAGTGAGCACAGAGCAGATACACCTTATTACTCTTCATGAAGATGCAGCATCAAGATTCAACATCTTAGAAGATTCCATCACTCTTGTACATATTCTCCCTTCTTTGTATATTCTCGAGATCACTTAGGTTCTCACACTTACTCTTGTCCTATACTTAGGCTGACCAAAGCCTAAGTATAGGGGGGACCGATGCCCGCCATGTGTATTTACTCATCATTTCTCCTCTTGACCTCGTCCGCCCCATTTTTGCTCTTCTTCTACACTTAGGCTGTCCAGAGCCTAAGTATAGGGGGGGCGGATCGACTTCTATACTTTCTATTATTTTAGCTTTCCTACGCTTAGTACGAGCTATGTTTTTTTGTCACCTAGTGCCATGAGGACATAGCACAAGCTAAGTATAGGGGGGCGTGTATATATTACATATATACTTTACCCATACCTCGTACTTTTATGTATTATATATATATATATATTATACAATAATTATGGGGTGGGTAAAAAAAACAAAATAAAAGTAAAAAAAATCTTTTTCCTAAAAATAAACTCTTTTTCTTTATTTGCTTAAAAAAAAACTTTTCAAAAAAAAGAAGTCTTTTCTTATTCACCTATCTTTTTCAAAAAAAAAAACTTCTTTGCCTTTGTTTATCAAAAAAACAAAAAAAACCCTTTTTGAAAAAAATTTTTTTTTAAAAAAACAAAAAAAAACTTTTTCCAAAACTTTAAAAAAAACAACAAAAAAAAACAACAAAAAACATTCATAAAAAAAACTAAAAAAAACTAAAAAAAAACCAACTAATAAGTTGGTTTAATCCCTGACACAATTCACTTTCACACAAGACTAGTGATGTTCAAGAACACTTGGTTTATGAGGTCTTGAGATTTTGAGTTAACCAGCCTTAGTCATTAGGGTCCTTGACTTAATTATTCACATTTCCCTAGTTTGAAAGATGTGTGTGCTATATTGCATGCTTAGTCTCTACCTTAAGAATATGATCTGCACCTCACATACACGACTGCAGCTATGATGAGATGAGTTGAAATTTCACTTGAGGAACTGGGATGAGGGATTTGAGTTTGGACTTGATTTAATGATGCTCGAGGATGGGATAAAATCAATGAAGGCTTCATGAAACCTGAGTGTCAGCATCTTTAGCCAGTATGAGAACATGGTTCTTGTACTATCTCTTGACATTTACCTATGTGCCAGGGTGTGATAAAATAAAAAAATGTTGATCAGTGTGCGCCAACTCTTGGTAAAAGCAGTGGAGCTAGCCACAAATACTACAAAGCAATGAAATGTCAAAGAAAAGCTCTCATTCCACAAAGTCAATTATCAAAAGAGCTTCCACGAAAGGCGAGCGCTCCCAACCATTTCAAAGTGTCCACTTGGACCACCGCTATTAGGACCAGGAGTCGGGCTTGCACCAAAAAAGGGATCTGCATCGTAAATGCTACAAGTCTGGGTGTAGAAGGTACGATAGGTACTCAAAAAAGGCACACCCCGGTGTACTCCCAGGAAAACAAGTGCAGACGGCTCCAACTTCTCTTGACGGACGCACTGATCAACACCAAAAAAATTGCGTTGCGTAATAAGGCACTTGAGAGGATCCTTGTTCCAATGAGAGGGAGAGAAGAAATGACACAATCCTATGCCCTCCATCAACTGGCCTTCCATCTACACTTTCAAGTCTGACAACTAAAGAGACGGTGGATTGGATGCAAGAAATGATTTATTCCCTAGCGTTGAGGATCGGGTCCATAGGAGAGTCCCTTGGACTGAAACCTTGGGTGACGTTGCGACTCTACTCTTATAACTGCAGTCCACACTTAAAGTCATATCCCTTATATATACGTATACAAAGAGAGTCTGATAATTAGGGGAATTGGGTACCTTTTGACTAGAGCTCGGTTCAGCTTAGAATTTTAGGATCTCTAAAACCGAGAGTTCTTGAACGGATCAAGTCTTGTATTCACATGCACAGTCAGGGGTTAACCAAACTTATTCATTCTTTATTTGCTCGAGGACTAGCAAAGTTTAAGTATAGGGGGGTGATGAATCCACGATTCATCATCTCAATATCTTGATCTTAGCAAAATTCCCGAGTAAAATCCCAGAAAAATATCCATAAAATCCATAAATTAACAAAATGACTCTTGTAAATAAAACACACTAATTATTGTATATTAGATTGTACAAAATAAATTACGCATAAAAAGCCACAAAAATAAAGGAGTTTTATACTTGTAAATAGCCCAAAACTTCATAGATTTTTAATAATTTCATTTCAACTCCTTTTTGCCTAATTCTTTCTCTAACTTGTTTATAAAAATGTATATAAAAATACAAAAATACAAAATAAATTTTACCTCAAATAAATGCTCCTAGATCCCAAAGAGAAAAAGCCGTAAAGTCCAACTTCCAAGCTAAATTCCAGCTCCGTATGAACTCTAAATTCACCAAACTCACTTTTAAAGTTCAAGTTAGAAAATTATCTATCCAACGGAAGTAGTTTCATTAAAATCGGAGCTCGTTTGAAAAAGTTGGGTTTTGGGACCTAGATGTACATTGTATACCATGTATATATTCATTCTTTCTTTAATTTTTTATTTTTCTTAATTATTAAAAATACAAAAAAATCATACTTGTGTTGTATTTTAATTGTACTATTTTATTGTATTTTTCTGTTGTAAATGTCTCTTATTAAAAAGATAAAAAATACATATTAGAAAAGTAAAAAAAGATGTGTACATGTTGTTTGTCTTCCATTGTAAATTCTCCACTATTTCTCTTCTCTTTTTATTTTATTTTATTTAAAGTAGACAACTTTATTTATTTATTTATTTATTATTTAATTTCCATTCTCTACAATAACCACCAATTCAACTCCATTATTCCACCATTTTTTCCCAACTTCCCATTCAACTCCATTAATAAATCAACCTCCCATTCAACTCCACCACTTTAATAACCTCTCCTTCCATTCTCTTTATATACCTCTCATTCTCCTCAATTTTGCCTTTGATCCATCTTTATGTGAGGAGAGCCAAGTTCCTAGAGTTGAATCGGTGACAGCGACGCAACCGCGGTCGAGCGACGACGGCCCTCTCTCCGGTGTGATCCGTTGGCTTTTTGGCCAACATCGCAGCCGCAACCGCGCGCTGCTCGAGCTCATCGCACGCCGGCGATTTGAGCGAAGACCGTGCTCGCGTGAGCACTCCATAGGCGACCGTATCATCGTAGGTAAATTTTCCCTTCATTTTAGTTCATTTTGTCTTTTTGCAAATTTTTTTACCATACCACATATCATCCCTTCCACCACCACCATCACACCATTTTCCCCCCATTTGTTTAGTTTATCATCCTCACCATCATCATATATTTTTTTAAATTTATCATGTTCATTCCCTGTTTAACAAAACTTAAAAAAATATAAAAAAATCTAAAACAAAAAAAACTTCTCTTTTATTACAGCAGTAAAAAATCAAAAAAAATTAAAAAAAACAAAAAAAAAAATAATACTCGCAGCAGCGGTGGGGGAAGTTCCCACCGCCGCCGCCGCCCCCTCATCTCCACCGCGCCGCCGCGCGCGCCACCGCCCCCCAGCGCGCGGCCGCGCCCCGCCGGAGGCGCCGCCCCCTCTCCTCGCCGCCCTCCGCCGCTCTAAGTGGCCGCGCAAGGCGGCGCCCCTCCGCCTTTCTCCGCAGCCACCCGCAGGTGGCCGCCATCCCACTGCCGCCAACCCCTCAGCTCGCCGCCGTCCTCACGCTGCCACCTCGCTCCTTGTGCGCGGCCGCGTCCCGCGCTCCGTCCACCGTTGTGCAAGCCGCCGACGGCCTCCCCACAGTTGGGTTCCACCTGCGAAGAGGAAGGTAGAAGAAAGGTCCATTTTCTTTTCTTTTCTTTTTTATGTAAAAATTGCAAACTTTTCTTTCATAATTTTCATAATTACCGTTTAGTCCTTGTACATAAGTTTTAGTTTTCTTTTCAATTTCTGTATTGCACAAAGACCCCTATGTTTGTATGTTGATTTGGACACCTGTTGAGCATCATTTTATTCAATGAAAAATGTTTTTATATTGAGCAAGTTATCCTCTGTAATGTGAGTATTTATTTGTATTTTTATGGCAGTTGAGTAATTAATTAAAAATGGTTAACTGAAATATTGCATATTTTACCCAATCCGGACTCTTAAAATTATATCTCACACACAGTTGCTTTAAAAATTCTAAAAAAATTATATGTGATGCCTTGAAGCGTGAAGAACTTACTGCAAATTTCATTTAAAATGGAGATGTCTTGTTCCTGGAATAAATTATAGAGTGAATTTGGTGTTCGATTTTTAATTAAATCCACGTATATCCTTTCTGCGAAATTTCAATTCTCCTGCATTCTACATGAAAATATCTTTTTGGGATAATTCGCATTCTGCTTAATTTGATAATTTGGATTTATTAGAAATTATTTACTCACTGTCACTCTGTTTTCACTAAAAAATCCATAAAAAATTCATAACTTGTCAAAAAATTCCAAAAAAATTAATGTAGTCTTCTTGCATCATGTTTTAGTTCCAGTAAATTTTTCATAATTTTTGCTTACTGTATGTGTGATAAATTGCGAAAAAAACCCATAAAAAGTGTGCATTTTTCATTGTTGCATTTTAACCCTTAAAATTCTAAAAAAATGTGTTTTGTGTTCATCACTGGATTAAGATTATAGGAAAAATATAATTTGGCTAAATTGGACTAATTTGACATTAAAATTAATTTGACCTTGTTGTGTGTTTTCTTAGTGTTTGAATTCAACCGCATCTTGCATTGGTATTTCTTTTTGCATTAAAAAAATCTAAAAAAATAACCACTTGGAAATCTAAAATCTTTATTTTTGAAATAAACCCAAGTTGTTCCTTTGCCTCCCTGTGTTCGACCCCGGACTTGCCCAGGATATAAATTAAGCCGAGACACTCTTCAGGGAGATCTTCTCTCGATTCTGACTGAATCGTTAAGTACACGTATTACAACGTGACCTAATTAAACAACGTATTTAGCGGCTCTTCAGTCTGTAAAGTGTCGGAAGCGATTTTCGCCGATTTTTGGAGAACGCATCTTGCATCGTTTCGCAATGCGGTCTTCATGACTTTTTCTTCCTGTAGATTGACCTTACATGCCCAGAGTCTATCGTGGGGATTGGATCACGGACGTGCTCCAGAATCATCGATATTTGGAGCCTCCCAGCCGTTTCTTCAAAAGACCCCCTCTCTTCCATTTCGAGCTTGAACCCCTTTGACCCGTTTTTGCACCTCCTTTCTCGCGCTCCGGATTGGTGTTGGTGACAGCACCACCTCCAGCCGATTGAGGCGGCATAAGGCGAGTCCTTGGTGTGTTTCCACCATCACCGACCATCCTTGGCCGTGAGGTCCTATCTCTGATCCTTCAACCATCGAGGTCCGTCTTTTCTTCATTTTTCTTGCTTGTTTAGCTTCTCCTTAGCTTTAGCAATCTATCTCCACCTTCCATTTCGACTAACACCCAACCGAACACCATAGATTACCTCGCCGGAGCGAGCTACGGGGAGCTTCCATTCCGCCACCCTCCGCATTCCATCACGCCACTACGGGGTCGAGGCATTTTATCCTCGGCCCCATAATCATTTTCTTGCAGGTCCAAGCCTTCCAGACGCGCCTGGAGCTTATTTTGGATCGTCGCCGAGGTCCCTGGAGCCGCCAGCTCCGTTGGCCTCGCACACGTTCTCCGATCGACGCCGGAGCGTTTTGGAGCACCTAGAACCTAGAACAGACCTGCAGGAGTCGATCAGGCCCATTTTGGAGCTTCGAATGCCACAAAGGAGGAGGAGCGAGGTTGGGGAAGTTTGCCATCGAGGGCCTTCTTCCCCGTTCTTCGTCATCGTCTCTCGGTCGTTAGATCAAGGGCCCCATCCCAGGCATGCAGCTAATGTCAGATCTGCCTCTCCCTCAACTGCTGATCGCCATCGCCAGATCTGATCGTGGTCATTGCTCGTGAACCGGTACCTACCGTCAGGATCGCAATACGTGGATAAGTCGAGGAGCATCGGTCGTCCGATCCGCCTCAAGCGTGGGTATTTTGCATATAAGCCCTCGCCAATTTTTGTATTTAAATAATAAAACTCAAACTTTCCTCTATCGTTCTTTAAATTTTGTAATATTTGCACAATAGCCCCCATACTTTTCATAATTATGTTCTAGTCCAGGCCACGTCACCTCACATAGGTAACCACATGAGGGGACACTTTGCAGCGAAGCCCTCAGGCATTTGGTTATTTGCATTAGGTACTGAAACTTTTATATTAAGTGTAAACTTTTTGGACTTTTTGCAAGTTAGCCCCTAGAATTTAGTAATATTATGTTTCAGTCCCTACTAGGCGTACGTGCCCGACACATAAGTCTTGGTGATTTTTACAAAGGTACCCCTGCGAGTTTTGGATTTAATATTTGGTCCAGGAATATTTTTGTTTAGTTATAATTTTGTGGAGAATTTACACTCAGGACCTTGGACTTTTACATATTTACAAAAATACCCCTATTAGGAATGTATTTTCTCTTTGCTTCTAGTATTAATTCATGCATCATTAAAATCCTAAAAGATCCCCCAAAATAGACTTGAGTTCTTGTTTCATTGAACATTTACGCCATATTTTTATTTTACATTTTGGAACTTTTAATATTTATAAAAAATCAAAAACCTGCATTCTAATCCCTGTTTGCATTATAAAATCCATAAAAATTATAAAAACCTTTTGAAAAATTCTCAAAAAAATATATTTTGTGCATTTTGGTATTTTGGACCTTTAGACCAAAAATCACTAAAAAATACAAAAGAAAACTCATAAAAATTGAAAACCCTAAAACCTTTATAAAAATGTATAAAATCTATAAAAAATCCAAAAATTCCATTTTCTATTTTGAATTTTCTTTATTTTATTATCTTTATTTTAAAAATAATTTGGAAAATTTTTGTCTCTTTTTTATATTTTATTTCTCCATTTTAATTTCAGATATTTATTTTATTCTTTGTTTTGAGTACTTTGAACTTTAAAAATACCAAAAACATTAGCAAAAATACAGGAAAGTCACAAAAACAGTAAAAACATTACATAAAACCCAAAAATATTTATTTCCTATATTTTTGGTTTTTTTACCTATATATATGTAATCTCTCTTACCTATATTGTATATATACCTTATTTTATGATTTAAAAAGAAAAAGAAAATATAAAAAATATTAAATATAAAAAGAAAATACAAAATCAGAATATTAAAAATCAAAATATAAAATATAAAATTAAACAGAAAATAAAAAATTAAAAAAATTTAAAACCCACAAAAAATAGCACACATATAGACAAATACATCACATTCATTTTTCTGCATTTCGTTGCCCCGATCTACCTACTTGTTCTCTGTGTTCGACACTCTACACATACTTGCACCTATACACTTCTTTATTATAGAGTTATAATAAATTTTAACTCCACATTGCTTTTCATTGTTTAATCATTGTTGTGGGTTAATTGTTGTTTGAATTGGGGTTTCTTGCGGGTCGCCATAGCGACTGCATCTCCGCCTTGTGTGAGACGTATTTTAGACCCGTGAAAATCCCGTTCAACAATAGCATATTATCCCGGTGCGTCTACTGGGACCAGGAGAGTCATCCTCGGACATGTCTATCGTGATATACTTGACTGGTTTGCTATATCCTGAAGCAATGAGAGGAGAAGGAGTGGGGTGCTTCTTCCCTCCACTAGCAACCAAACTCGAGGATGTTGCTGGTCTATATCAAGCTTGAGAGGTGCAGGTCATGGGTTCCTTGTCAGATGAGTCACCCTATATGCTATATATCTCCTATAAGGCCAGTAGACATCTCAGGTACACGGTAGTGCTCTCAGTTGGCATGGATTTGGTGGGCTCATTATTCACCTTTTGGGCAACACTAATGATGGCTGGGTAGGTTGATGTCACCCGAGTCTGGGTGACATTTGAGGATTTCAAGAGAAGATGTGGATAATTTCTAGTTGCGATAACATCTTCCCTTTTTGGATGTGAAGAGTCCCTGGTGTTGTTGGGCTTGGTCGGCTTGACAATCTTTTCATCATTTGGGGGGAGAGTAGGGACTCATCTATCTCTCGATAGTCATGACTGTCTGCGGCTAATTGGGTTGCTTCGGGTTGGAATGTGTCCTCAAAGGTCACATGCGATCGGTGTGTACCCAATGTAGGGAAATCATCTCCCTAGTCTCACAATCTATAGTTGCCTTAGACAAGGCTAAGAACGGCTTCCTAAAAGTAATCGGAGACTGGGTAAACTCTCCCAAGTGCTCAATATCAATTACTATAAAGTCTACTCTGTGTGGAGCACCTCGTACAGTAATGATGACTAAAATGGTTTCCTCTCGACCGTTTGATGGATCAGTCAACCAGCTAAACGATCGCTCTTGACTTTCTAATTGGTCTGAGTTTGAGCTTGTCAAACACAGATGTCAGAAGGATATTTTGATATGAGTCGTCATCGATTCTAACATGGGTAAAGATGGTGTCTTTGATTTCACATTCAACTCGGGGCAACCTCTTCACTTTATGGCTCTTGGTCTTTCTCCCCATCACCAAGGAGGTGTCCATAGACACTAGGTATCTCTCAGTTATTGTTCTCTTATTGCCCGACCTCTTGGACATCAATCTGCTTTTCATAATCTTCTAAGGTTGGGAAATTTTTCTATGACATTTATTAAGAGAAGCTCAAAGATCAGCTTTTTAGCAAGTGCTTCCCTCAGGGCAGGATCAATTTTTTTAAGTTTTTTCATTTTCAATTTTTGTAATATTTTTTGGTTTTTCATTTTTTGGTCTTTTTGATAGGTGAAGGTGGGGTTGGAGAATGTACAAACTCTGTATTTGAAGGAAAGTGGTTAGTAGAAGAGGGAGGTAGAATAGACTCTAGCTGTACAAAGTGTTTGGGTTCCCTAATTTCCTCTTGGTTTTCAACATCAAATCTAATCGTTTCATTCCCCACTTCCATACATGAGCTGGCAGCAAATGCAATTAATACACCGGTGACATTTCTCAATTTATCCTCAATTAATCCATACTTCATAATAATTCGAGAAATGTTGTCCTCCAAAAATTCCTCATAACAAATCATGGGAGCAGTCTGTTCATGTGGAGGATACTACAAAGAGCTTGGGGTCGCATACTCAACATACCTAGACACTGGGTCGAGTATAGATTATCCATGTGGCAGATATTGGTAGGAGCCTCATATGGTGGCGTCAATAAACAAGGGAGCTTGTAGATCGAGCTCATGGGTCCAATCCCCTGGATGTTTAGGCTCTCCAAGTGGGTGGTATAAGGGCTGGTCAATGTGAGCTTGATCACTAAGGTCAATCAAGCCCAGAAAATCATAATGTGCAGGACTCTCCATTCGATTTGTTTGTTCGATCATGTTATCTCCTAAGGTCAAGTCAAAGTGTGAACTTGTGAGTTGTTGACCTATCCCAACAGTTATACGAGAATCAAATGAGGTATGTAGGAGTAGGTAACTTTGCCAATCATCTGTCTCAGCAGTAGCTTGCTCTTTAAATGGTTCCTTGATTCCAGCAAGCTCCTGTGAATATGTTGAGTTAACCCAGGATGGAAGTAGATATGGGGTATGAGAATACCGTGTAGATGAGAAGTGCAAAGAAATGGAGAAGTTAGTCGAAGGTCTGAGTTCATACGTGGAAGTGGGCGAAACCGACCACGGATAAGGATCTCCCACGGATGGTGGAGGGTACCTGAAGGAAGGATAAGGTGAATATGAATGGCCTATGGTCGAGGAGAAGTGACCCATGGGTTTTGGTACGTGGACTAATATCCAGAAATCTTTGAGAGAGATGAATGAAACGTACGTGGATCGCAGCCGAAAATGTGCATGTGCACAGAGGGATAACACACACAAACATACAAACAAACACAAGAGAAAACCCTAGTTTCACCAACTTAACACGGTATGGTCACAAAAGGTCCGACCGTTATCTTTTTTATTTTATTTAAGTGATAAAATAATCTTTTTACACAGGCACACAAGGTGAGTCGCCTAATGCCTAGTGTATGTGATGAGCACAAAGAACCGAGCAACTAAGGTAGATAAATCAGAAGGTCGTTGCGACCTCAGTCGCTCGGGTGCTCAATCAAGAAAAATATCAGACCACCAAACGAAAGCAAAAATCGATGAAAATCAAGGCAGCGATCTCGCTACCAGATTAACCTGGTATAGCGATCAGGGTCGAACTCAAGGAGCACGTAATGGCCTAGCGGCCTATGAAGTAGTCTAAAATAAAAAAAATAAAAGAAAATGATTTTTGGTGGGTTTTTAATTTTTTTATATTTTTTTGGATTTTTAAATAATAAAGAAAATAAGAAAATCAAGGAAACAAGCAACTTCACACAATTATTTAACTACCCAAATAAGCTCAAAGAAATCAAACAAAAATGTTTTTATGTTTTTTATTTTTTTACTGTTTTTGGTTAATTTTGATAATTTTCTGATTTTTATATAATTTTATAAAAATAAAACAAGACTGAAAATGCAAGACACTGTCCACTCAGGTTTCAAGGGCCAAATTAAAATGCCAAATGGCCTAATAAAACCTGAAGGTAATTTTCCTGTAAAGTATGGAATACAAAGAAAAATTAGGCACTGGATTTATTATTTTTGGATTTTTCAATTATTTATTAGAATTTTTATAAGGTTTTCATTGTCTTTCAATTTTTATATTTTCTATATGTCCAAAAATGACCAAATTTGGTCAGAGAATCAAACACAACAAAACACACCAAATCTAATTTTTTTTGTAATTTTTGGAAATGTTTTTATATTTTTTTGTGAATTTTATAACTGGACAGTAAGAAAAATAGATGTTTTTGAATTTTTAGAAATAACAAAAAGAGTAAAAATGTCTCCAAAAATTAGAGAAAATTTTACACAGTGGCATGAGCCACATGTCTAATTTTCACATTATTTGGATTAAGTTTGCTATTTTATTAAAATCAAACAACAAGGCACAATGCACAAGGACCTGTCTGCAATTAGAATATGTTCCAGGGCCCCTTGAATAACACGGCTGGAAAGTATAGGGCCCAAAGTGCAAAAAGCCCCGAGAACCACGCACGCTGCATGTGTGTTACACTCAGAGGGGCATTTTTATCATTCCAATTTATAAAACTATAAAAAGTAACACGCTAGAAACACAGGATAAAAGCTGCAATTACACCAAAACTCACATGTCGATGCACGTGTCCATCATGTACAGGGGCATAAATGCAAACGAGATAAACAACAGGGTCCTTGATGCAAGATGTCCAAAATAAAAACAACTACTCAAACGTATTTACAGGACTAAAAATTAAATGCAAAAAACTAAAGGGGCCTAAGAGCAATTACCCCTTATTATATGCCGAGGGCCAGATGGGCGCCACCTGTGATATCCAACGGTCAGGAGGGAGTGGCGCCTCAACGAAGGGCTGCGGCTCGGATCTGACGGTCGAGGCTCAGCCACGTGGATGATCGAACGTCTCCTGTGCGCTGTGGCTAAACCTCACTAATCTGACGGTCCAGGTCCACCCTCTGATGATCGAACGGCTGGTGCTGCTCCTCAAATGGACGGCTCGATGTGAATCTGGAGCTGGATGGCTGGATGGACGATCGGGGAGGATCCACGAAGAACAGGTGGCCGGCGAACTTTGCCGGCCTAGTGCGCGCATGGTGGTCCTCCTCGGAGGCTACTGATGATCGGAGAAGATGTGCTTGGGCCTCCCGCGTCTGAAGAGCCCCTCCGATGGCGCAACGGAGCTCCGGAGAGCTTAGGCGACATCGACGGAGCTGGAGCTGCTGCTCCTGAACTTCAAGCCCTCAGATGGGCTCGTCTTGACCTGCAAAGCAACACAACAGACTCCTGTGTCGAGGGCAAAGTGCCTCGACCCGGTTAGCGGTGGTGGGGATGATCGGTGCGTCGATATGGACGAGCTCCGGCGAAGTGACGGCGGTGGAGCTCGAGTCCCAGTTCCTATGTGAACTGGGTTGAACGAAGGGGTGGAGAACGTGCGTGAGAGGAGTGCGGAGGTGTTGGTCGACTCCGATGATTGAAATATGGACGAGGGTGGTCGGAATCAAGGGTCGTCGGCGATGGGTCGATTTGGGCGTGAATTGAAATTAGCTAAGGATAGAAAGAACTAGGGGTACCCGATGGACGAGATCGACTGGGAATGAGCCGATGAAGCTCTAGGTCCTAGCCTCGAGGGCCATCGATGCCCGAGGCTCGAGCACCACGTCTGGGCGGCGCGCGACGGTGATAGGTCGCCGGATCGATGGCCCACTCGCTCCCTCCTCGCTGCAACACAGCCACTCGCGAGCTGTCACTCAGGCGAGAACAATGGAGGTCCTGGGGTGGAGAAATGGTAGCCAAAGATGCGTGAAAATGCGGCCGGAGCGAATGCTTTATACGAGTGAAGGTCCGGGAAGAAAGGGTCGGGTCCGGCTTGGTAAAGCACTGACCCCTAGACAATGTGTCGGGCGAGGTTCCCGGATGTCTGGAGAGTGATTATGATTAGGGCCCGGGATTTGGTGAAATGACGATCGGGTCAAGCGGGGATAAATGGGAGAACACGGGTCCGGGCACAGGATCCGCTGGTCTGTGGTCCAGGGGGGAGTTGACCGGGGGTCAACATCCCCCGTGGACTAGTCAGAAGCGGCCACGTGGAAATTAATTGCAAATTCAATTTAAAATAGAAAATGGCCAAATTACTAAAAACTCAAAACATGAAAAATGTTTATTTTATTTTAAACTATTTTTTTGTGATTTTTAATTATTTTTTTGAAATAAAAAATAAGGTATATACAATATAGTACTATATACATAGGTATATACAATACTGATTTTTAATTTTTGATTTTTAATTAATTATTTTTGTGAATTTTTATTCCAAATTTATATTTTATTTATTTATAAGATGAAATTTGGAATATTTTGGTGTTTTTGTTTTCTTTTTGTTATTTATTTACAAGGGTTAAATAAATAGATATATACATTTATATACATGGTATATTTACAATGTTTCTTTTGATTTTTAATTTTGTTCTTTTTATTTGATTTTTGTTTTTATGGTTTTTATTTTATTTATTTACATAATAGAATATGGAATATATACCAATTTTTATGGAATTTAATTTATTTATTTACAAGGTGAAATAAATAGAGAAGGTGATTTTATGTACATGATGAATATACAAGTGGAGAAGATATTTTTATTTCTTTTTAATTTTCTTATTTTTATTTTGATTTTGTATTTACACATATTTACAAATATATACAAGCCCATTTTATTTTACTTTATTTTTTAGAGGAAAATAATATTATTTTATTTACAGGTATATTTACACATATGAGCTTCCTTATCTCTCTCTACTTGGGCTTTTATGCGGTCAGGCCCATGCTGAGCCCTCCCTTGGGATTAGGTTGCTCAATATTTATTCTAAATATCTCCCTCTTTTTCTTTTATTTCTTTATTCTTTTATTTTTGCACAAAAACATGCTAATTATTTAATTTTATACAATGCATGCTTTTTGGTAATTATTTGTATTTACAGATTTCTACATGTATTTGCAAAGGTTTTTATAGCTAAAATATAAGAATAAAGAGTGATGAATGAGTATTTATCACCGCCCTATACTTAACTTTGCTAGTCCCTTAGCAAACACTTATTTGAGAAAGAAGTGAACAAGAAAAAGAAAAAGAAAAAGAGGAGAATGTGCATGGATCAAGGTTGATTATTAAACTTGCCTTCATTAAATTGAAATATGGAGCTCGATCAGATCTTTGGGTTATTAATGTGTCGGAACCTTATTTGGACTTAAGTTTAAAACTCAACAGCCTCTAAGTTCCACCAATCTATAATCAAGACTCCTCAACAATCCAGATCAGAGCAAGTCCACAAACACAAACCCTGAAGACCATGAATCTTTCCTTGTACTGTGAATGTGAAGTATAAGCTCTCCACCTCAGAAGTGACAACTTGACAACCCTCCCCAACAAGGTAACTCTATGACCCCAATCTGGCCATTCTTTCCTCGAGGAACGGGGTATTCCCTTCTAAGTTCAAGTTCAACCGGCTCAAGAAGAGGGGGAAGAAGAGAATGGACCTTGGCCAGTGTAGTCATGTATCCTTGGGAGCTCAACCAGTGTAGCCAAGTCTCCCTGCTGCAAGCTACATAAGGTGGGACATAAATCTCAAGCTTTGCTTATTGCACTATATACATACTCCGGTGGGATTATCATTTTCTATTAGACCCACCACTTTTTTGGAGTTATTTTCTTTTTGCATTTTTTTTCAAGTGCATCTATACAACATATACATGTGAAGCATATATACAAGGAGTTTTTCCTCTTGAGCCAGTAGACTATCCCTCTTTTGAAGCATTATTGCAACCCACAACTCCTGTCGTTAGACCTCATGGCAACCAGACTAAGTTGAGACGCACTTCCTTCACTAAAAGAAGAAGAGAGGTTCCGCCTAGAAGTACTACCCTCATATGCTACCTCAAGTCAAGGAAGACTGCCTCCTCACCACCTCATCCGTAGAGAGCTCGGTGCTAAGTGCGGTGTCCAAGTAAAGCCATTGTCTATATGAGTCATGTGTGTGTTGTTAAGTGCTCTACTTAGGCTCATTGAGATGACATGTGATCATAGCCTAGTGGACTCAAAGAATTAAGTCACCATGGACCTGAAAAGCCTTAACCCTAAGCCCTATAAGGTTCCTCTTAGAATTAGGTGGATTAAGATCTTAATCTAGCTCCATTTCCCAATTTAATTCCAGGCTAGTTTAAATGTCAACTATAATCCAAGAAAGACTATATACCAGTATATACAAAGATGCTATTTACACAATATTTACACAAATGCAAAAATTTTTGAAAAATGTTTTGAAATCATGGATGTATGCATGAATGCAAGTTTTGCAGAAGTATTTACACAAATTTACACAAGGTTTTTGCAAACTTTTGATTTTCAAAACATTTTGGAAAAATTTTGTACTATGTACATAATTTTGTTATGAAAATATTTACACAAACTTTACACAAAAAGTTTTTGAAAACATTTTTACATAATTTGTACACTTGCTATGTATGTGCAATAAAAGAATGTTTATTTACAGGGAAAAAATTTTAATTTTTATGGATTTTAAGTTTTTGGCCATTTTTATTTATTAACACACTCACACAAAGTACGAGTTATGGCTAAAGTATATACGAAATATATACACCCCCCCTATACTTAGCTCGAATGATGTCCTCAGAGTCAAGAGCGATGAAGAAGACATAACTCGTGCTTAGTATAGGGAAGTGAAAAGGAAGGCTATATACAAAGACGAATGAATGAATAGAGAATCAAGAGAGTATCGGCTTTTCCCCTTATACTTAGGATCGAATAATCCTAAGTATAGAAGGCTGTACACTAAGGGAAAATCGAGTGGAGAATGTACAGGGTCTACCCCCCTATACTTAGGGTAAAATATCCCGAAGTATAGGCAGCAAAAACAGGGGTAAAATGAATCAAAAGAATACCCAAGAGTCCTACATCCCCCCTATACTTAGGGTAAAGTATACTCTAAGTATAACATAATCAAAAGATGAAGAAAGGGATGTGGGACTAAATAATGGAATGATATGGACATCTGGATCTATACAGGTCGGAAGAACAGTGATAATCATGCGTGAGATGCATAGATGTGAGTCAAGAGACCACATCTCACGCAAACTGAATAGGGGCAACATCAACGACCCGCGGTTCATGATCTAGAAATGGCTTGAGCCGCTGGCCGTTCACTCGAAAGGTACTCTCAGAAGACAACTCAGATATATCTATGCTCCCGTTGTCGTGTACCTTTCTCACAAGATAATGTCCCTTCTATTTGCTTTGTAGCTTCCCTGGAAATAGACGAAGCCTAGCATCAAACAACCATACTCTCTGTCCAGGCTCAAAATGATTGTGGCTGATATGAGAATCATGCCACTCCTTCACTCTCTCCTTGAACTATAGGCTGTTTGAGAAGGCGGTATCATGAAGCTCCTCCAGGGATGCTAACTCTACCCTCCTCTGGTCTCCTACACTATCTAGATCCACAAGAATATATGTAACTGCCCAAAGTGACCTGTGCCTCAACTCAACAGGTAAATGGCACGGCTTGCCATATACGAGGCGAAAGGGAGATGTGCCCAATGGTGTCTTGAAAGACGTCCTATATGCCCACAAGATCGAGTCCAAAAGCTGTGACCAATCCTTTCGGTCAGGGAGGACGACTTTCTACAATATAGTCTTGATCTCCCTGTTCGACACCTCGGCTAGACCATTCGTCTGTGGATGGTATGGAGTGGCAACTCGATGGTCTATGCCGAACTCGCTAGCAAGGGCCTTTACCTGGTCGTTGATGAAATGAGACCCCCCATCAGAAATCAACACTCGAGGCACCCCGAACAGCGTAATGATGTGCTTCCTCAAAAATCTGCAAACTGTCCTGGCATCAGCGGTTCGGGTGGGGATGGCCTCAACCCAACGACTCACATAATCAACAGCCAACAGAATTTACTCAAATCCCTGACTCTTAGGGAATGGACCCATGAGATCGATGCCCCATGCGTCAAAAACCTCACATAAGTGAATGGGCTGCATCGGCATTATATCACGTTGTCCACAAGTGCCCATCCTCTGACAGTTAGTTCACCTCTTCACGAACTCATCAGAGTCCTTGAAGAGGGTAGGCCACCACAGGCCGGATTGGAGCACTTTCTGTGCCGTTCTCCTCCCAGAGTGATGTCCTGCTGCCTCAAGCTTGTGGCAGTAAGTGAGGACGCTATGGTGCTCCTCCTGAGGAATGCACCTACGCCAGACGTTATCCCCTCCTTCGTGGTAAAGGATGGGATCCTCCCAGTGGTAGGACTTGGCCTTCGCAAGGAAGGTCTCAAGCCTCTGCCTGGGCCAATCTTGTGGAACTTTCTTAGCAACAAGAAAGTTCACAATATCGGCATACCATGGGAGAGAGGCGATAGAAAGGGTCACCTCATCTGGGAAGATCTCACAAATAGGGTCAATCAAGTCAGAATCCTCAAGATGCTCTAATCAGGAGAGATGAGCCGCCACCACATTCTTGACTCCAGGCTTATCCTTGATCTCAATGTCGAACTCCTGGAGTAGAAGGATCCATCTAGTCAGTCTGTCCTTGGAATCCTTCTTTGCCATGAGGTACCTGATGGCGGTGTGATCTGTGTACAGGGTCACTCTAGATCCAATAATGTATGATCGGACCTTATCTAGGGCGAAAACTACGGCTAGCATCTCCTTCTCTGTCACTGTGTAGTTCCGTTGCGCGGAATCCAATGTGCGGCTAGCGTAGTGGATAGCAAATGGGACTCCATCCCTCCTCTATCCCAGCACGACCCCCATGGCAAAATCAGAGGCATCCGCCATGATCTCGAATGGGAGAGACCAATCAGGCAGCTGAAGAACAGGAGCCTCAACAACACATCTCTTGAGAGTCTCAAACGACGAAAGATACTTGTCATCGACAAGGAACTCGGTGTCTTTCGTCAGCAGATCAGTCAACGGTCGGGCAATCCTACTGAAATCATGAATGAATCGCCGGTAGAAACCGACGTGCCCAAGGAATGACCGTAACTGCCGCAAATTGGACGGCAGTGCGAGTTTTCTAATGACATCTACCTTGGCCGGATCAACCTCCATGCCCCTGTTGGAGATGATATGGCCAAGCACCGTCCCTTGAGTCACCATGAAGTGACTCTTCTCCCAAGATAACACCAAGTGAACCTCTATACATCGCTGAAGGACTCGGTCTAGGCAGTCAAGACAGGAGTCGAATCCATCGCCGTAAACCGAGAAATCATCCATGAAGACCTCCAAGCACTCCCCTATCATGTCCGAAAAGATCGACAACATGCATCTCTGAAAAGTTGCAGGGGCATTGCATAACCCAAATGGCATGCGTCGGAAGGCGTATGTGCCGAAGGGACAGGTAAAGGTAGTCTTGTCCTGGTCCTTGGGAGCGATGGCCACCTGGTTGTAGCCCGAGTACCCATCCAGAAAACAGTAGTGGCTCTTCCCCGCCAGTCTCTCAATGATCTGATCTATAAAGGGTAGGGGGAAATGATCCTTCTTGGTGGCCTGGTTGAGTCTCCTGTAATCAACACAGACCCACCAAGAAGTGGGTACCCGTGTAGCAATCTCCTCTCCAGACTCGCTGACTACTGTAGTGATGCCCATCTTCTTGGGCACCACATGCAAAGGGATGACCCACTTGGAGTCGGAGATGGGGTAGATAAAATCGACGCTCCACCATTTCGATATCTCCTTCATGACAACCTCTCTCAGATTCGGGGTTCAGCCGCCGCTGGAACTCACGCGATGGCTTCGCCTCATCCTCGAGATAGATATGGTGGGAGCACAGGGCCGGACTTATCCCCTGGAGGATCTGCTATGCTCCATCCTATCGCCTTGCGGTTCTTTTCAAGAACACCCATCAGACGGGATTCCTGCTCTCCAGTCAAATCGGCGGAGATAATGACTGGGTACGTCTCATGCTCACCCGCAAGGAACCTATACTTCAGCGACGCAGGAAGCGGCTTCAACTCTGGACAATGGGTGCTGGTGGATCTGGCCTCTGAAAACTCTTTGTGAACGCTGCCAAATCCGCATGGGAGAACTGAAACTCTCCATCAAACTCTGAAACTGGAGAAGGCTGCCCTGATGGACTGTCTCTGCTCTGCTCGGCATCTACCTCCTCCCTAGCTGCGGCCCAGGTGAAGTCAGATCTGGCATGTAATCATCACAATCTGCCCAATCAGAATCTGACTCTGAGGGGATCTGTATCACCTAAGGTAGCCTCAGTACCACCATCATTACAAAAATCAGTCTCGCGGTCGAGAACCGGCTCTGCTGCCTCAAAAGTATCCTGGACCAGGAATGTGCTCTCCAAGCTCTCCTCTGCTGGCGTCTCTGCATCATCGGGCTCTGAAGGTGAGAGGATGGCCTGTGCATCTGGATCTGCCCATACTGCCTCATCATCTGTAATCACAAGTCGCAGTCCTGGTGGATGTCTAGCCCGGCATCTGTCATCTGCTCTGTATTGGAAGTAGTCTCTGAGCATTCTCTGTCTCTGGCTCTGCTGTCCTCGACCGTCTCTATTTGTACAGTTTTGCCCTCGACACGAAAGTATACCTTCCTCGCTATCATGGCCGGTCACTGCCTTGGCTGTGGCCAAGAACGGGTGACCGAGAATGATGGGGGTATCAGTCACTGAATCAGGGATCTCCATGTCCAACACTACGAAGTCCACGGGGAATTGTAGGCCCTGAATCATGACGACAATGTCTCTAAGCAACCCCTTCGGCCTCTTGACAGATCGATCAGCAAACTAAAGGACTGTCCTGCTCTGTCGAAGAGTGCCCAACTCGAAGCGGTCGAGAAGGGCTGCCGGAAGTAGGTTAATCGACGATCCGCTGTCTAATAGAGTACGATCGAACCTCTGCTCACTGATATGGCATCTGACATAAGGGGCTCCTGAATCTGGCCTCTTGGCCGGCAGACGGTCTGGATCGTGAAACAAGTAACTCTGGTCAGCACATGAATCTCTGAGTGGTGGTTCCTCCTCTTCCTCCTGACTGTAGTCCTGTCTCTAAGGGAACACTGAAGAAGAGGGATGTGCTGCAAAGCCTCCTGAAGAGTCAGCTGAATGTGGAAACGATCTATCATCTACTGGCTGAACTATTCCTGCTCTCTCTTTTTGGGATTTTCATTTTTCTTCCCCTTCCCCATCTGAAGGACTCTAGGGAAGGGGATCACAGGGTCTTTCTCAGATGAAGGACTAGGAAAGGGTCTAGATGGCTTGACGGCCGGATCCACACATACATCATGCACCACAGTGGGACCAGAAGAAAATAAACCCTTTCCTTTATTCACAGAAGTGTTCCGAGATACATCAGTAACAGGAAAAACAACAGGAATCTCAGAAGAACTGGTGGCATCAGCACCACCATCGGGCTGGTAGACGGGCGGCCTCAGTATCGTGCTCTGGCTCGGCAACATGGGTGGCCTCAGTACCACCTCCTCCAACTGGTGAAACGACAACCTCAGTACCGCCGGTGGGATCAGCATCCATGGTGGCATCAGTACCGCCGTCGTCATCTTTAGCGGCCTCAGTACCGCTCTCCTCCTCGCCTGGCGCTCTGGATGTATCCTCAGGGTGTCGCTCAAACGAGTCGCCGCCTGCTGGCATCCTACTGCTCCTAAGTGTGACAAAATCAGTATCAAAAAGATATGCATACATATTACCAAAAGTATCACTCGGAGTGTCATACTCAGTACAAGCTACCTGCTCAGATTTCCTCTTCAGGTTGTTGGGATTCGGCTCAATCTGGGCAGGGATGGCGGCCTTCCCTCTCACGATATCCCGCATCTCCTGGCTGAACTCATCCATCTCCCGTCGAAAAGTAGCCTGCTGATCTGTGAGAAGGCGGGCTATGTCATCCAAGGCGGGGCTCTCATAGGATGGCCCATGAGAACCCGACGGGTAGCCTCTTTGGTAGTGAGGCTGTTGGTGCTGTGGCTGAGAGGGGTAAGAATGTGGCTGATGCTGCGGCTGGTGAGGCTGATCACGGCTCCAAGACTGTCCCTGTTAATAGGGACGAGGACCATACTGCGGTGACTGCTGTGGTTGTGGCTGGGTATATGCTGGGGGCTGCTGCTGCTGGTGATCCCTCTGATGGCTATACTGGCCACCCTAACCTGACGGCTGCTGCTGGGGCTGGGCACCTCCGGTCGCCCAACGGAATCCGGGATGGTCTCGTCAGATACCGGGCTGGGGGCGGTCGTACCAAATCCCGTTGACATCCATCAACGGCTCTGAATCGTACTGGGTGGCGGGAGCACTGCCAGAGGCTGATCCGGCTGGTATACCACCATCTGTGTGTCAGTGGATGGTGATGCCTGGTAGGTGAGCTGCAGCTGCTGGTATGGCTCCGCCTGTACAAGATGGACCTGTCTAGGCTGCTGGTGTGAGCTGGAGCGCTGGGACAAGCTGCTGCTGCTACTCGGATCGCCTCGTACCTGAAGACAAGGCTGTGAAGCCGTCTGTGCCTCCTGGAGACACATGAGCTGTGTCTTCAGGTCACTCAGGGTTTGTGCTATCTGCTCCATCTGCGTGATGCCCTGGCACTGCTTCTTCTCGATAATCTCCATCCGGTCCAACTTCTCACTGATAATCCCCATGTCTGCGGCTGAGGGACTCGGCCTGTGCTGCTGCTACCGCTGACGAACTGGATGGACCAGCGTCGACCCGTGCTATCCTCTGGTACTGCACGGTCTGTGGCTATTGGGGTCTGCCCTGAGTGTACAATCGGGTCTGGGACATCACCATATAGTTCTCAGCCTTCTCCTCGTAGATGGCCCAGACCTGATCGTGATCCTTGGCGAAGTAAGATCCGCCACAAGAAGCGTTCACCAAGCCCTGAAACTCTGGTGTCAGCCCGTTGAAAAAGCTTCTGAACAAGGTTCGGCTTGGAAATGTTGTGGTACGGGCATCTGTCGGTCGGCTCTCGAAACCTCTCCCATGCCTCGTGAACTACTCGTTGGGGAGCATGGAGAAGTTGCTGATCAGGGCTCTAGCGGCGTTCGTCTGCCCGAGTGGATAGTACTTATGCAAGTACTCGGTGCGGAGCTGCTCCCAGGTGTAGACGAACTTCCCCAAGTGCTTCAGCCAGGTGGCTGCTCTCTCTGCTAAGGAGAAGGGGAAGGCAATCATCCTAATGGTATCCTGGTCCACCTGACGGTCGTGGACTGTGCTGTAGATCATCAGAAACTCCTGGAGGTGGAGATGGGGCTCCTCAGTGGCGAGCCTGTGGAACCGGGGGAGGAGCTGCAAAGTGTTCGGGGGAACTTGAAGTCCCCCATGATGGCTGGTAGAACAACCCAATGATGCATCAGTGTCGATCTAGGGTTGTGTAACTCCCGCATCGGTCTCGGTGGATCTGCTACGGCTGCTGCGGCTGCTGCCGCGGCCTCATCAGGTATCCTCAAGCTCGTCTCTACACTGCTCTCGATCTTCTCTCAGCCGCTCCATCTCGCGCCTCATATCTAACATGAATGCGCCCTGATCCCTCAGCTGCTGCTGAACTATCTCGAGGGAGGCGATCAGGGTGGAGTTGATTGCACCCTGGTCCAGAACAAAATGCTCATGCTACGGACCTCTGGTGTGATCATCAGAACTGCCAGCCATAGTCTCTGCAAAATCAAAACATCCGAACTCAGGTGCCGATAAATCATCTGTCTGTCTCTCCTCTGGCACTGGTATCTCGGTCTCAGAAGAAGGGGGATCGAGGGGGAACAGGGTGGAGTCATACTCGGGTTCGGAGAGCGGGGTCTGGGCTCTCGCGAACCAACCTAGATGAGCGGGTAGATGCACCCAAAAGCGGTGCAGCCAGAGGCTGCCTAAGAGATCGTCTGCCCATCATCTTGATGTGGCGAGTAAGGCAGATGAGATCTGGTAACAACTACGATCACAAGCAAACCCCTAATTCACCAACGCAACGCGAGCTGAAGACCGTAAAGGCTCGGTCAATTATCTTATCAATTTTTATTTTGGTGACGAGTCAGGTTATCAGAGCGATTACGTGACATGTTGGGTTACCCGATATTTTCCCAACCGACTGTCCGTACAGAAATAGCCGGTAATCAGTCGAGAAGAATATCGGAGGCTCTACCTAGTGTTCGGGGTCACTCTCTCGCACAATCAAACCAGACAATGAGGGGTTGCTCTCCCCAAGACAAATTTTAGGTGAAGTGTCTTTTAGGGTCGATAGTGCTAGCAGTCCCAATTTTATGATTTTTCTTTTTTTTATATATTTTTCAATAAAAACAAAAACGCCTAACGAATTTTTCAGTTCTCCTGGTTATTAAGTCCAAAACAGGGGGAGAAGACGAAAAAGCCGATGCGCGATGAAATCAATGATGCATGCAGAGTAAGAAATGCGTACCTGACTCCAGCAGTCTACATGTAAGATGATCCGCACAGAATTGAAAGACAGAAAAGAAACTACCTAAATGGTGCAAGCGGAAAACCGAGTCCCTAAATAGTAATTTCTACTCGAAAGAACAGTCTAGCTGGTCACCAGCCTCCGATCCAAAGGGTCCGATCTCGGTCCACCCCTCCTCCCGACAAATCAGTTTCAGGAGCAGCGCTTGGCAGGGCAGGCTGCGGCACTTAGGCTCAAAGGAAGCGAGTCAACTATTTTTATTGATCTTTTATTAATAGGTCCAATTACCGCACTATAGGAACAGGCAAGTGTATTAGGGTGTTTGTATCCTATTGAGTTACGTCACAATCAAACAGAAATTCCTAAGTCTAGGGGCTCGAGAAGACCGCGAGAAACCGGAAAAGGCACTGAAAACAAAAAGCTGCGTAAAAAATCGCGAAGAAAACTAAGGGTCCCTCGAGCGCACCGGTGCTTGGTGAAACAGACCCGAGAGAGTCTAAGTCCAAGTCTGAGCTGTCCCTGTATTATTACACCAATTCAAATAGCAGAAATAAAGTCTTATCTAATCTCCACTAATCCTCTCCCACTCAGCTACTCTCTCGCGCTCTCTTGCGGCTCCGTACAGAAAGGAGCCGCCTCCGATCACCGCGGTTGCGCCGGCTTCTCGAAAGTTGCCGCCTCGGTCCTCGGCCCTTGCAAGACAATAGCAAAGTGTCAAATACCAAATAAACTAAAGCAACTAAAGGCAGAAAATAATAAAAAAGGGTATATGTGCAAAAATAGAAAATAAAATAGACAAACAAAAGCAAACAAAAACAAAAATAAAAATAAAAATAAAATAAAATAAAATAAAATAAAATAATAAAAGAAAAATAAAAAGTCGCGAACTCAGTAAGAGCCGCGGAAAGCCGCGAAAAAGAAAACAAAAATAAAAGAAAATCAAAACTGACTACTAAGCCGTGCTCCCCGGCAACAGCGCCATTCTGGTGTGCACAAAGAACCGAGCAGCTAAGGTAGATAAATCAGAAGGTCGTTGCGACCTCAGTCGCTCGGGTGCTCAATCAAGAAAAATATCAGACCACCAAACAAAGGAAAAATCGATGAAAATCAAGGTAGCGGTCTTGCTATTAGATTAACCTGGTATAACGACCAGGGTCGAACTCAAGGAGCACGTAATGGCCTAGCAGCCTACGAAGTAGTCTAAAATAAAAGAAAATGATTTTTGGTGGGTTTTTTATTTTTTTTATTTTTTTGGATTTTTAAATAATAAAGAAAATAAGAAAATCAAGGAAACAAGCAACTTCACACAATTATTTAACTACTCAAATAAGCTCAAAGAAATCAAACAAAAATGTTTTTATGTTTTTGGTTAATTTTTGATAATTTTCTGATTTTTATATAATTTTATAAAAATAAAACAAGACTGAAAATGCAAGACACAGTTCAATCAGGTTTCAAGGGCCAAATTAAAATGCCAAATGGCCCTAATAAAACCTGAAGGTAATTTTCCTGTAAAGTATGGAATACAAGGAAAAATTAGGCACTGGATTTATTATTTTTGGATTTTTCAATTATTTATTAGAATTTTTATAAGGTTTTCAATGTCTTTCAATTTCAATTTTATTTTCTATATGTCCAAAAATGACCAAATTTGGTCAGAGAATCAATCACAACAAAACACACCAAATCATTTTTTTAATTTTGAGAAATGTTTTTATATTTTTTTGTGAATTTTATAACTGGACAGTAAGAAAAATAAATGTTTTTGAATTTTTAAAAATAACAAAAAGAGTCAAAAATGTCTCCAAAAATTAGAGAAAATTTTAGACAGTGGCAGGAGCCACGTGTCCAATTTTCACATTATTTGGAGTAATTTTGCTATTTTATTAAAATCAAACAATAAGGCACAGTGCACAGGGACCTGTCTGCAATTAGAATTTGTTCCAGGGCCCCTTGAATAACACGGCTGGAAAGTATAGGGCCCAAAGTGTAAAAGCTCCGAGAACCACGCGCGTTGCACGTGTGTTACACTCAGAGGGGCATTTTTGTCATTCCAATTTATAAAACTATAAAAAGTAACACGCTAGAAACACAAGATAAAAGCTGCAATTACACCAAAACTCATGTGTCGATGCACGTGTCCATTATGTACAGGGGCATAAATGCAAACGAGATAAACAACAGGGTCCTTGATGCAAGATGTCCAAAATAAAAAACAACTACTAAACGTATTTACAGGACTAAAAATTAAATGCAAAAAACTAAAGGGGCCTAAGAGCAATTACCCCTTATTATATGCCGAGGGCCAGATGGGCGCCACGCGTGATATCCAACGGTCAGGAGGGGGTGGCGCCTCTACGAAGGGCTGCGGCTCAGATCTGACGGTCGAGGCTCAACCACGTGGATGATCGAACGTCTCCTGTGCGCTGTGGCTAAACCTCACTGATCTGACAGTCCAGGTCCACTCTCTGATGATCCAACGACTGGTGCTGCTCCTCAAATGGACGGCTCGATGTGAATATGGAGCTGGATGGCTGGATGGACGGTCGGGGAGGATCCACGAAGAACAGGTGGCCGACGAACTTCGCCGGCCCAGTGTGCGCACGGTGGTCCTCCTCGGAGGCTACGGATGATTGGAGAAGATGTGCCTGGGCCTCCCGCGTCTGAAGAGCCCCTCCGATGGCGCAACGGAACTCCGGAGAGCTCAGGCGACACCGGCGGAGCTGGAGCTGCTGCTCGTGAACGTCAAGCCCTCAGATGGGCTCGTCTTGACCTGCAAAGCAACACAACAGACTCCTGGGTCGAGGGCAAAGTTCCTCGACCCGGTTAGCGGTGGTGGCGATGATCGGTGCGTCGATATGGACGAGCTCCGGCGAAGCGACGGCGGTGGTGCTCGAGTCCCAGTTCCTGTGCGAACTGGGTTGAACGAAGGGGTGGAGAACGTGCCTGAGAGGAGTGAGGAGGTGTTGGTCGACTTCGATGATCGAAATATGGATGAGGGTGGTCGGAATCAAGGGTCGTCGGTGATGGGTCGATTTGGGCGTGAATCGAAATTAGCTAAGGAGAGAAAGAACTAGGGATACCTGATGGACGAGATCGACTGGGAATGAGCCGATGAAGCTCTAGGTCCTAGCCTCGAGGGCCGTCGATGCCCGAGGCTCGAGCACCACGTCTGGGCGGCGCGCGGCGGCGATAGGTCGCCGGATCGATGGCCCACTCGCTCCCTCCTCGCTGCAACATAGCCACTCGCGAGCTGTCACTCAGGCGAGAACAATGGAGGTCCTGGGGTGGAGAAATGGTAGCCAAAGATGCGTGAAAATGTGGCCGGAGCGAATGCTTTATACGAGTGAAGGTCCGGGAAGAAAGGGTCGGGTCCGGCTTGGTTAAGCACGAACCCCTAGGCAATGTGTCGGGCGAGGTTCCCGGATGTTTGGAGAGTGATTAGGACCCGGGATTTGGTGAAATGACGATCGGGTCAAGCGGGGATAAATTGGAGAACACGGGTCCGGGCACAGGATCCGCTGGTCTGTGGTCTGAGGAGAGGGGGAGTTGACCGGGGGGTCAACATCCCCCGTGGACCAGTCAGAAGCGGCCACGTGGAAATTAATTGCAAATTCAATTAAAAATAGAAAATGGCCAAATTACTAAAAACTCAAAACATGAAAAATGTTTATTTTATTTAAAACTATTTTTTGTGATTTTTAATTATTTTTTTAAAATAAAAAATAAGGTATATACAATATAGTACTATATACATAGGTATATACAATATTGATTTTTAACTTTTGATTTTTAATTAATTATTTTTGTGCATTTTTATTCCAAATTTATATTTTATTTATTTATAAGATGAAATTTGGAATATTTTGGTGTTTTTTTTCTTTTTATTATTTATTTACAAGGGTTAAATAAATAGATATATACATTTATATACATGGTATATTTACAATGTTTCTTTTGATTTTTAATTTTGTTCTTTTTATTTAATTTTTGTTTTTATGGTTTTTATTTTATTTATTTACATAATAGAATATGGAATATATACCAATTTTTATGTAATTTAATTTATTTATTTACAAGGTGAAATAAATAGAGAAGGTGGTTTTATGTACATGATGAATATACAAGTGGAGAAGATATTTTTATTTCTTTTTAATTT
Source organism: Ottelia alismoides (assembly GCA_037367405.1). Classification (NCBI taxonomy): domain Eukaryota; kingdom Viridiplantae; phylum Streptophyta; class Magnoliopsida; order Alismatales; family Hydrocharitaceae; genus Ottelia; species Ottelia alismoides. The sequence continues at coordinate 1,085,180 of JAZKJV010002677.1, forward strand.
TCTTATTTTTATTTTGATTTTGTATTTACACATATTTACAAATATATACAAGCCCATTTTAGTTTCCTTTATTTTTTAGAGGAAAATAATATTATTTTATTTACAGGTATATTTACACATATGAGCTTCCTTATCTCTCTCTACTTGGACTTTTATGCGGTCAGGCCCATGCTGAGCCCTCCCTTGGGATTAGGTTGCTCAATATTTATTCTAAATATCTCCCTCTTTTTCTTTTATTTCTTTATTCTTTTATTTTTGCACAAAAACATGCTAATTATTTAATTTTATACAATGCATGCTTTTTGGTAATTATTTGTATTTACAGATATCTACATGTATTTGCAAAGGTTTTTGTAGCTAAAATATAAGAATAAAGAGTGATGAATGAGTATTCATCAGTATGCTCCCACTATATCCTAATAAAAGAGATGATTTGCCCGGGTTGTCGAATTCAATATCACAGCTCTAAGGATAGTAATGAGAAGATATACACCAAAACATCTCTCTAAGATCAAAGGCAAGAACTTGCAGCTCCCAAGCCTGTAAGAGTCAGACATGGAGACTTAGGGCACAAGTCCAAGGATTTGGGCTCTAACCTTAGTGCGTATGTCCTCACCCACTCAGTCTGGAGGTAGGTACATGCGTACAAGGACGGGTTTACTCCCAAAAACAAATGTTAAGTTTAGTGCTTTTTTGGTCCAATTCACTAAGCAGTCTCGACTTTAGAGATTAATTGTCACTTGTAATTAATCCAACACAAGAAATGACGTCTACTATCCAGTCCCAATTCCATTATCCTAAGCTTGAAAAAACTAAGAGGGGGAATCGGAAAAAGTTGATGTAATCGATGAAAATAATGATGAATTCTTAAGTTAGAAGACTTACAGTGACTCCAACTCTCTACAATGCAAGATGCACAACTGAATTGAAATTTTTTTACTCTAAATGAAATGTGAGTCAGAAAATTGTGCATAGAAGAAAGTTCAATTAGCGGGAAAGAATAGATTTCAGTTTGATTAAGTAGACGATCTATTGTGCGTATTATTAAGTGAAAATGTATGGTCCTAAATTAAACGAGCACAAGAAAATGATACTTGATCTATGTAAAGCTCTAAGAGTCGTGAGTGCAGGTCTAACCTACGAGCCACTCAAGTCGAGCCCCACCCTCAACTCAAGAGTGAAACATGTCTCGAGGCAACATAAAAATAAATGTCCAAAGTTTAGGTTACACACGTAAGATCTCAAATGGAATCTGCTAGAAATGTGCAATTACCTAAATTGTTACAAACTAATTACAAAATAAAATTCAATATAGAAATAAAAACCTAAGGACTCTATACTCTCTCACGACTCAACTCAACCGTAATGTGATCCCTTCAATCAGCTTATTTCTTGAAAAGTGGTCCCCATTGCTCCTGAGTTGCTCGGCCACCTAAGCAGCCTCCGTCGCCTCGGGTCCCTCACACAAAAATAAGATGGTGGTCAGAGAGAGATACACAAAATAAAACATAGAAATAAATATAGAAATTAAAAATGCAAGAAAATAAAAAGGAGCAATAATTACAAGAAAAGAGGTCAAGGTTAAGACTACCCGGAGTGGAAAATCTAATGTCTAAATTTTCTAAAAATAAACCTAAGTTGTGCCTCCCCTGCAATGCCATCATCTGACGAACCCATAAATACCCTGATTAATTTTGTCAAATTGTTGTTGTAGTTGGGCACTTTGGATCAATCAAAAGACTACTTAATTAATTTTACAATTAAAGCGAGCAATCAGTTTTTTGTACTTGGGTAAGCCCAAGGTCGAACTCAGGGAAGCCACTGTCTCCTTAGCTTAATTAATAGATGGTATAAATACTAGGTTTTCAGATAAGTATTTTTGTAATTTTTTATGCAATTAATTATGAAAGGTAATTTCAGGAAATATTAGGGACTAAAATGCAATTTTCAGTCAAATTACATCCAAAAATCCTGAAACTTGGCCAGAAGGTGAAAAATGAGGAATTAATGCCCTGTATTTTTTTTGGGAATTTTCTGATGTGAAATGAATTTATTATGAATTAATTCTGCAGGTAGGATGATTTTTCGTAAATTAATTATAACAAATAGCAAATCTATTTATTTCTTAGAAATAAAATTATCTTAAATAGGTTTATGTGAGAGGTATCCATGAAAAAGAAAACATCTAAAAATATTAGGTCTACAACCTATGAAAAATCAATTTCCAAAATCACCACTTAATTTATTCTTACCTCGATATACGTGTAAATAACATGATTTTTGGATACTTTGTAAAACAATGAATTTGTGGGCATTTTTGGAGCAATAATCAATTTAACGTCAATTTCAGATCACGTAGCGGGTAAATATGCAATGTTTCACCAACTTAATTATATTACATCAACCAAAGTTCACAAATATTTAAAAAACATCCACAAGAAAGAGAGTATATTGTTCTACAATGTGTTTTTTTGGATTTAAAATATGATGACAAATGATACACAAAATAAGACTCTAATTAAGGGGTCTAAATGCAATAAAGATAATAAAAACAAAATAAAAAATGCAAATACAATTATTGAGACCCCAGGGAGGCATATGCAATTTTTCCAAGGAGCACACTTTGTGAATAATGGAACACATCAAGGGGGGGTCGGTGCAACTTTACCCTCTTGCACATGAGCTCCAGAATGACGGATTCACCTTTGGAATTTGATTAGAGCATAGAGACACTGTACAAATTTCCCCTCGTCCACATGTCGTGCACGCGAGTATGGAAGTTGGGGCGATGGGCATGTCGATCGAGGCAGGGAGAGGCGAGCAGAGGAGTGAGGGATCTTAGGAGAAAAGATGTCCAGGGTGACCGAGGGTGAAGCGCAGTGGGTAGTTGTCAAAGACTAAGGGCGATCCCTCGATCGACACGTGACGCGGGGTGGTTGTCGTCTCCGGCTGATGGGGGTGATCAGTGGAGCTGTGAACTGAGGAGGAGGTCGATGGTGATGAACACGAAGGTTCACGGCTCGAGGGCGGTGCAGACCAAGGTAGTGGTGCAGCTCGATGGCTAGAGGGCGGGCTCGGCCAGAGGGAAGATGAGCGGAGGAGCGCGGTGGGGACATGGTGAATGGAGGGCAAAGGCGGTGATGGTTGTGAAGGGCGGTCTATTTAGGAAGAAGGAGAAATTGGGGAAGATTGGATTTGGGTGAAATCAAAGTAACTTGAGGGAAGAAGTTGCAGACAAGAAGTTCCTTTACCGGAGTGGCAAAGGAAGAGGAGGATGAGGAGAGATGGAGGAAGAAGAAGATGTGTGGAAGAAGAATAGAGAATGAAGGGGAGAAGAAAGCAAGAAGAAGAAGGGAAGAAGAGAAGATGGGTCTAAGAGAAGTTACCTGGAGTTCCGCCTGGGATCAGAGCATAGATGTGCTCTTGATCTTCACCTTCAACTGTGGGTGGCCGCACGGGAAGCTTGGATGATCCTCGCTGGACAGCAGTAGCAGAGGGGTGAAGACCCTCTGGATCTCACCGAAGATTGGTGGATGCTCCTCGTCGCTCGACTCCTCTTGTCGGCTCTGTTACCAGTGGCAAAAGGAGGAGCCGGGGCTCCATGTTCTCCCGATTGGCGGATTGGGAAAATGAAGAAGGAAAAGAGAATAAAAGGAAGGAGATGGAGGAGTTAGAAAAGAGGTGGAGAATGTGTCTTGGATGGGAAGTTGGAGTAGAGAATGAGTAAAAGGAATAAAATAAAATAAAATTTAAGTGGGCTAATTAAAATAATAAAATAAAAAGTAAAAAAATTGAAAAATATCAGCATGAATAATGAAGATCCAAATGGGATCAACATTTTTCATGTAGATCTCATATTCAAAATAAGAAAATATGTACACCAAAATATTTTTGGAATGCATTTTAAATAATTAAAATGCAAATTTCACAGCTTTATATATTTTTAGATTTTAATTAAAATGTATTTACAAAATAAAATAAAATGTTATAAATAAAGTAATATATATATGTATATTTGGAATTCTTAATATTAAAAAAGTGAAATAAAAATCAAGAAAGGAAAAGTATGTGCATTATATACAAAGTCACAACATGCCTTTTTCCATGATTTTAGATTTTTTTAGATTTTGAATTTAATTCATTTTATTAAAACATAAAATAAAGAAAAGAAATGCAAAAGAAATAATTCAAAAAGAGTTAGTTATATACATGAAATGATAAAACAAAGTTAGTAAATTTGTACAAGATACAAATAGGTCTCAAAATTGACATTTTGCAAATGAAATCCAATTTTAATGAAATCACTTTCGTTGGATAATAATTTAATAAATTGAACTTTAAAAGTGAGTTTGGTAAATTTGGAGTTCATACGGAACGAGAATTTAGCTGAGAAGTTGGACTTAACTATCTTTTCGGTTCAAGACCTATTATTCAATGCGAGAATCGTTTTATATTTTATATTTTTTTAAAATTTTTAAATACAATTTAAAAAAACAATTAAGTAAAAATGAGTTAGTATGAATTTATTAAAAATCAAGGAAGTTTGGATGATAACTATAGAGGATTATTTAGAAGGGAATTTTGACTTCTTATTTAATGCAATTATGCATGCTAAAATACGAATCTTATTTACAAGTGCATGAATGATAATAATGCAAAATAGATAATGAAATGCAGACAATTACTTGGGAACGGAGCTCTATTTTCATTTTTTTATAGTGATGAATCATAGAGTCATCACCCGTTGTGGAAGGGTCACTCGATCATGTGTTGACTGAGGTGCCCTCAATTCGACTGCCATCTCCTGACACCATAGCCTCCACCTCATCTATATCTAGACACCAGGTCCTCAGGATGAGGAGGTTCCTTTCCAATGCCGAGCATCGCCGCCTTAGCCCTGCATCCCTGGTGAGTTTCTTCGTGCATTGGATCTTTCATCGCCAATCGACTCTGCCGGCCCTTTTGTTTGAGCACATCAGGGCAGAAGGTAAGATACCTTCTGATCAAGATCGGGCAGTCCTGAAGTGATTACATGAAAAGAAGCCACCTCATCTGAGCCTCTTGCCTAACGTTATAGCTTCGGAGCCACCAGGTCACAACCGAAGCTACATCTGAGTGCTACATGGAGTTGTGGAGCCATAACACACCTGAACCTCCAAGCCGCATGCGGCACTCACGTGGGTGCAGGGTATTTACACCTTGATCCCCTGTACTTTTGAAGATTTGTATATCAGTCCCCACAAGCCTCCTACTGGATAAATTGCATAATACCCCGTGCGAGTTTTGGTAATTAAAGAACCACATTTCTGTGATATTTCTTGTATTTTGAATTTGTTTCATGCTTGCAATTAGAACCCTATGTTCGAGGACTAATTTGAACCTTCATTTTGCCTCTATTTTGAATTTTAAAAATTACATTATGTTGATCAATTAATTCTCTATAGTATAAGGATTTGATTGTATTTTTAGGAGCTCTGATTAACTTATTAAAATTAAATTGGTGTATACATGCATAATTTACTCAATTTCATGTATTAAATTCATATTAAATTATTTATTGCTATGAAAACTCTGAAAAAACATTCTTGGTAGAATTAATTTTGCTCTACAAGTGCATAAAAATCATATCATTTGCATGCATATTTGTCCCTGAATAATATATTTGGTGCAATAAGTAATTGAATTTTAATTACTAGTAAACTTCGTATTTTTAGGATTTGAATTTTTTTCTGGATAACTATTTATTAGTGCATCTAGGATAGTTTTATTCCCTAAGAGTATAAGATTTTCTATGTATTAAAATTAAATTACTCTAGGTACCCAATTTCGCATTATTTACTTCACAAAAAAATCATTTTGCAACATAAAATATAAAAAAATCATAGTATCTTAATTTATCATGCATTAACATTATGGACAAGTTTTAGGTTTTTTTGACATCATTTGATTTAAAAATTACATTATAACCCATGAACTTTGCCACATTGCATTTGCATTTTAATTGCATAAAAAACTGAAAAAATGTTTCATTGAAAACCTGATCTCTAAACGACCTAAGAATCATCCTAAAGAGATAATTGTCTCCTTGTAATCCACCTTGGGCTTGCCTATGTAAAAAAATAAAAATACGGTTGCTTGTGTATTAATTCAATTTTAATTAATTAATCATTTAAGTGGTTTTTAATCAATCCTAAATTGCTTGACTACAACACAACGTAACTCGTATGTCATATTGGGATTCATCAAAAAAATAACATCATTGTTGGGGAGCACGAGTTAGGATATTTTTTCGGTAATATGAAAATTAGATTTGTGCATCTCTTGGGTAGTCTGATCTCCAAGTTTCTTGTAATTAATCTCCATTTATTTTTCAGCATTTTTCTTTACTTTATTTCATTTCATTTATTTATTTCATTTGTGTTATCTCTCTGACTTCCATTCTTAATTTTTTGTGCGAGAGACCTGACGTATCTAGAATGGCTTTTCGGAAGAGGTGCATTGGAGGTTGGCTCTTCAAGAAACAAGTAGACTGAAGGACACATAATAATTAAGATCGAATCGAGTCGTGCAGGAGTGTAGAGTTCTTAGGTTTTTAATTTTCATATTTATTTAGATTTTGATTGTAATAATTTCACGTTTATAGCAGTTCCCATTTGGGATCTTACATGTGTATAGTGGACTTGAACTTTCTTGTTATGTGGTTTGTCAAGACATATTTCACTCTCATGTTGAGGGAGGGGCTCGACTTGAGTGGCTAGTAGGTTGGACCTGTAGTCGCAGCTCTTAGAGCTTTTTCATAGGTCAATTATTTTATTCTTGTGCTCGTTTAATCAAGGATGCACTTCTTCACTTTCCGAGACACACTTAGACCATAAGGCCATCAGTCAAATCAACTTGTCCATTACTCGCTACTAGAATTGCTTGTCTAAGAATAGTTTTTATCATATGCATTCATTTAGCATAACAAAATTTCAATTCTATTTTGCATCCCGCATGTAGAGTGTGAGGATTACTATAAGTCTCCAAAACTGGGCATGCATCATATATTTACTCGATTGCATCTGCTTTTCTCGACCCCCCCACCCTCAATTTTTATAACTTAGGATTAAAAGAAATTAGGACTGGTAATTAAGTGTGTTGTGTTTGATGGACTTAATTAAGTGATATTCTAACTTAAAATATGGACTCCTAATTAGAATTGACCAAAAAAATTCATGAAACTGAAATTATTTCAGGAGAGCAAACCTGTCCTTAGACAAACGTACTTACCCCCATGCATAATGGGCGAGGTTGCAACCACTAAGTTTAGAGATCGAATCCCTTGACTTGCCCCCTAAGTCTCCATTTCTGACTCTTGCAGATTTTGGAGCTACAAGGGCTTGTCTCTGACCTTAGAAATATGTTTCAGTTGTGTAAGCATGATAATCTCCTTAGGGGTGTGATACTGAAACCTGCAGCTCGAGAAGATCACCCATTGATTGTGAGTTATCATAAGCACCACCAGGCATAAGGCAACTCCACTGTGTATAACAGATGTACAAGATTGTCTTATCACCTAACTAAAATTGAAAAGATAATTGGCCGGACCTTTGTAGCCTTCATTATGTACAATTGGTGAATTTGGGGCTTGTATTGTGTTTGCATTTAGGGGTGTGCGTTCAAAGACCATGCTCTTAGTGAAGGAAGTAAATAAAAATTTATTTACTATGCATGCAACGGATTGACTTTTTTAAGAAAAAAAGAGACCACAATAAAATCCCCACGTTATCTTTCATAAGATAATCAAATAACAAAATTAAAATTACTAAAAAAAGAGTTGATAAATTAGCAACAACCTTACCTAATCATCATAATTATCCTTTAATTAAATTCATTTCATTATTGTTGATTATCTCATTATTGGTACCTATAAAAAGGGCATGAAGTTCCTCCATTAATCTCACCATATTTTGCATACTCGTGAGAAAGAGAGTCTAGAGAGAGAGAGAAAGAGGAAGAGAGAGAGAGAGAGAGGCCGTCGGCAACATATTTTGCGGTGTCGTTCTTGAATCCAGCATCGACAACCTTCTCCGTCAACGTTGGAGTTTGATCCGATAAAATTGAAGGAACAACGACATGGCCGACAACGGTCCGGATTTGGCGGAATCTTGGTCGATGAATTTCTTACATCGACGAGGTATGTGTCAAACACATAGGATCGTTAAATGGTGTTTTCTGTTGATCATTGGTTTAGAAATTAGGGCTTATAGACGTATGTGTCGACCTCCCCATCTTAGGGACATTATAGAATGAATGGATGAGCGCCTTAAAAGTCCTTTACGCTGATTACTATCGATACATGTACTGATAATTTTGATATCATTATCGGTGAATATATACGAATGCATTTCTCTCCCGAGCTTCATCTTGATGATATTAATTAATATTATCAAACTTTAACTGCATTGTTGATTTTTATAATAATCTATTTAACTGGATAATGCACATTTTGTTATTGTTGGGATTTGCAATCTCTTGATACATATAATTTCTTTAATATGTAATACCATGAGATATGCATTGTTATTTTTATGTAACAAATCAGCACGTAGAAACTGCTTTGGAGATTGACGAAAACGAACCATCTATTACTATAACAAGAATATTATAATTACATCGACTACGATTCAAGTGAACATTATCGACAATGATAATCATTATAAATTGTTTTTCTTAATGTATGGTACTGTATAACGGATTAGAAAAAGTTATATGTCCCACATGTTTCAAACTACATACCTTAGAAACCTTTTTTTTTACGGTCCAGGTACAACTCGATTCATGCATATAACTTGAATCACCCATTAGCTTCCGAGCCAAATGTTTTACATGAAGTCTACTGGAAGTTACTATCTTATCAACTTTTTGGGAACGATTCATCTCTACATGAACATTTCGATTTATATACCACACGTATTTCGCAATGCACTTTTTATTAACGATATAGATGACAATTGAATAGCATCCATGAATTTATATATATGTGATGTGCAATGTCAAATAATGGTTATTCAAGATATCATGTTATTAAACATGTGTAAGTTAAGATTTTTGGCACCGACTCGAACTAAGGGGTCGTAAGGGCCTAAAGGGCCAATGCCTTCCAGGGGCGTGAGGCAAAAGATAAGTCCTCTACAGTTGTAGCTACACTGTCATGTTATGTATTGTTTTGAACCGCTCGTGCCGGCGGTAAGCCATCAAAGCCATCAAAGCCGCCTAAGAAGTAACAATCAAGACCACTCTAAACATGAAAAATATCATGGGCATATGTGCATTATATGTTAATATTATGTGCATATATGCAATTATGTTACTGTTATGGACTTATGTGTAAGTTCCATTAAAGTTAAATGCACATATAAAAATTATGTTAATGTTATGGACATATATGTAATTTATGTCAATGGTATGTGCATATTTGCCATTTATGGTAATTTTAAGGGTACATATGCAATTATGTTATTGTTAAGTGTATATGTGCAATTTTGTTAATGATATGGGTATACGTGCAATTTATGGTAAGGCTAAGGGCACGTGTGTAATTTTGCTAATGATATGAGCATACATGCAAAATAAGTTAATGTTAAGGGCATATATGTAATTTAAGTAATGTTAATGTTATATGCGCAATTTTCGTTAATATTATGGGCATACATGCAAATATGATAAAACTTACGGGTATATGTGCAAATATATTATGCGATCCATGGTTATATAAGGAATTTAGTTATATGCATTAAATAAGTTGATTTATGATTTTTATGATAATGACTTTTGTGACTTGATTTTCTACGCTAGCTAGCTTGACCCTAACTCGACACATACTGAGCGTTAGGCTCATAACATGTATTGTTAATCTTTTTTAGGAGAACGTGCGGATTAGATCATTAGCGGTTTATGGGAGACGACACAGTCTTCAAGAAGTAGGAGCGGTATGGATCTACTGCGTTTTTGTTGGGAGGACGTCTTTATGCCCACTGGAATAAGGAAATCGTGGATACGATTTCGTCTAGTGTATTTATCTTTAATTAAAGAACTCCTGGAATTGTGACCTTATTATGATTATGGAAAAGTTTTTTTGTGGTTTCTTTACTGCTCGTTTATGCCATGATTGATGCTATGAGTAACGTTCCCGAGATGTCCGCTGAGTTTCTCGCTTCCGCATCATTCTCGGACGATCGGGTTCGTTACAAGTGGTATCAGAGCAGGAGTTCCTCTGGGCATAAGATATCCGACCAAATCAGACTTAGATTCATTAGATTAGAAAATCTAAGTATTCGACTGAACATTTCACACTTCGTCATTGCAGATGGCCCCTCGTCGTGGGAATGAGGTGAACGGAGATTGCGAGTCTTCATCAACCCATGGGATGGCTATGGACATGCAATGGATGATAGCCATAGGGTGCACAATTTTTTTGTCTAGCTTAAGTAGTACAAAATTTTGTATGGTGCAACTTGAGTATTTGGAGGTTGTACAAGATTTTTCCGATATTTTCCAGATGACTTTCCAAGTTTTCCACCTAGAAGAGAGATTGATTTCACTATTGATGTACTACCGAGTACTACATTAAAGCCCCACATAGGATGCCTCCTGCTGAGTTGGATGAGTTGAAAAAGTAGTTGCAAGAACAATTAGACAAATGGTTCTTGAGACCAAGTGTTTTGCCTTGGGGTGCTCCCGTCTTATTCATTAAAAGAAAGACAGATCACTTAAGCTCTACATTGATTACATAGCTTTGAATAAAATCACCAAAAAAATACCCGCTATCTGGCATCGATGATCTATTCGATCAATAACAACAAGGAACAGTCTTCTCTAAGATTGACCTTCGGTCTGATTACCATCAACCCAGGATTAGTGATGAAGATATATTAAAGACAACATTCAAGATAAGATACGGGCACTATGAATTCTAAGTGATGCATTTTGGCCTCACAAATGCGCCTGCTGCATTTATGGAGTTGATGAATAGGATATTCCGAGAATACCTGGACAAGTTTGTGATCATCTTTGTTGATGATATCTTGATTTATTCATCTGATATGGAACAACACCGAGTGCATCTCAGATTTGTTCTTGAGATATTGCGACCAATACCAGCTTTATGCCAAATTATCCAAGTGTGACTTTTGACTTTGAGAAATTGCATTCCTTGGACATGTTGTGTCTAAGAAGGGTATTTCCGTGGACCCCACAAAGATAGATGCGATTTTAAATTAGAGTCAACCAAAGAATGTCTCAGAAATCCGTAGTTTTCTAGGATTGGCAGGGTATTACAGGAGATTCATCCAGAATATTTCTAGGATCTCCCTACCTTTGACCCGATTATTGAGAAAGGATGTAAAGTTTGATCGGTCACAAAAGTGCGAGCAAAGCTTTCAAGAGTTAAAGCAAAGATTGACGACTACTCCAATGCTCACGCTACCATCGGGTAATGGTGGATTTGTGGTTTACACAGATGCATCAGGCTCTGATTTGGGATGTGTCCTCATGCGGCATGGAAAAGTTGTGGCATATGCCTCTCGGCAGTTGAAGGAAGCTGAAAGAAACTACCCGACGCATGATCTAGAACTTGCAGCAATAGTTTTTGTGCTAAAAATTTGATGTCATTATTTATATGGAGAGAAATTTGAGGTATTTATAGATCACAAAAGTCTCAAGTATTTCTTCTCGCAGAAGGAACTGAATATGAGACAAAGATGATGGTTGGAGTTTCTGTTAGATTATGATATTTTCATCGATTATCATCCAGGAAAGGTGAATGTAGTCGTCGATGCTCTTAGCAGGAAATATGAAAGGAATCTCGCAAGTATGGCATTGCAATGGCAACTAATGAAAGACTTGGAAGAATGGAACCCGTTTAGCGAAAGGAAGACTCGAGTTATTATAGTAAGGATGAAGTTCTACTTATCGTTGGTAGAAAAGGTTATATTGGCGTAGATGAATGATAATGAACTTCAAACTTGGCAATCGCTTCTCAGAAAGAAGGATCTGATTTCTCAATTGGGTTGGATGGAGTATTGAGGTTCCGTAATAGATTATGGGTTCCGGATAATGGTGAAGTAAGACAAGAGATTCTTGAAGAGGCTCACAGATCTATGTATACCATTCATCTCGATACTATATGTATAAAGACTTACATCGGAGTTTTTGGTGGCCAAAGAAGAAGAAGGATATTGCAAAATTTGTGTTGGTATGTCTTATTTGTCAACAAGTAAAGATTGAGCACCAGAAACCTACAGGTCCTTTGCAATCACTAGAGATCCCTGAATGGAAATAGGAGTATATCACTATGGATTTTATCACCGCATTGCCAAAGACAAATAAAAGTCACTTTGATACAATTTGGGTGATTGTTGATCGATTGACTAAGTCAGCACATTTCTTACCCATTAGATTGGATCAATATACAAAGAGCCTTGCTGAATTGTATGTGAATGAGATAGTGAAATTGCATGGTATTACGGTCTTGATCGTGTCAGACAGAGATACGAGATATACCTCTCGTTTATGGAAAAGCATGCAGGATGCTTTGGGTACGAGTTTGAAGTTCAGCACATCATTTCATCCACAGATCGATGGACAATCTGAAAGAACAATCAAGATATTAGAGGACATGTTGAGAGCTTCTGCCCTAGACTTTGCTGGAAATTGGGATAGACATTTGTCGTTGGTTGAATTTGCTTATAATAACTGCTATCATGCAAGCATTAAGATGTCCCCTTTTGAAGCATTGTACGGTCGACCTTGTAGATCACCATTGTGCTGGAGCGATGTTGGGAAAAATACATATTGAGACCTGAATTAGTCCAAGCTTGTACGAAGGGTGTGGAGGTAATTCGGAAGAGACTTTTAGCCGCTCAAAGTAGACAAAAGTCTTATGCTGATTGTTGAAGGCATGAATTGAATTTTGAGGTAGGTGACCATGTGTTCTTAAAGATTTTTCCTACCAAGGGAGTAGTGCGATTTGGCAAAAAGGGAAAATTGATCCTAGATATAGGGGACCTTTTGAGATAATAAAGAAAGTAGGAGAAGTTGCATATCAGGTGGCTCTTCCGCCTCATTATTCCAAGTTACATGATGTTTTTCATGTATCAATGTTAAGGAAGTGTAATCCTGATCCATTGCACGTGATCGAGCATGAAGTTCCGGACATTCAGTCGACTCTAACATATGAAGAAAGACCAGTTCGTGTCGTAGACCGTAAAGAGCATCAGTTGCGGCGACGTATAGTTCTGATGGTCAAAGAACTCTGGCAGCACCATCAGAGGGAAGAAGCGACTTGGGAGTTAGAGAACGAAATGCGTCAACATTATCCGCATCTCTTTAATAAGTGACTTTTTACAGTATAAATTTCGAGGACGAAATTTCTTTAAGGAGGGTAGATTGCAACGGATTGACTTTTTTAAGAAAAAAAGAGACCACAATAAAATCCCCACGTTATCTTTCATAAGATAATCAAATAACAAAATTAAAATTACTAAAAAAAAGAGTTGATAAATTAGCAACAACCTTACCTAATTATCATAATTATCCTTTAATTAAATTCATTTTATTATTGTTGATTATCTCATTATTGGTACCTATAAAAAGGGCATGAAGTTCCTCCATTAATCTCACCATATTTTGCATACTCGTGAGAAAGAGAGTCTAGAGAGAGAGAAAGAGGAAGAGAGAGAGAGAGAGGCCGTCGCCAACATATTTTGCGGTGTCGTTCTTGAATCCGGCATCGACAACCTTCTCCGTCAACGTTGGAGTTTGATCCGATAAAATTGAAGGAACAACGACGTGGCCGACAACGGTCCGGATTTGGCGGAATCTTGGTCGACGAATTTCTTACGTCGACGAGGTATGTGTCAAACACATAGGATCGTTAAATGGTGTTTTCTGTTGATCCTTGGTTTATAAATTAGGGCTTATAGACGTATGTGTCGACCTCCCCATCTTAGGGACATTATAGAATGAATGGATGAGCGCCTTAAAAGTCCTTTATGCTGATTACTATCGATACATGTACTGATAATTTTGATATCATTATCGGTGAATATATGCGAATGCATTTCTCTCCCGAGCTTCATCTTGATGATATTAATTAATATTATCAAACTTTAACTGCATTGTTGATTTTTATAATAATCTATTTAACTGGATAATGCACATTTCGTTATTGTTGGGATTTGCAATCTCTTGATACATATAGTTTCTTTAATATGTAATACCATGAGATATGCATTGTTATTTTTATGTAACAAATCAGCACGTAGAAACTGCTTTGGAGATTGACGAAAATGAACCATCTATTACTATAACAAGAATATTATAATTACATCGACTACGATTCAAGTGAACATTATCGACAATGATAATCATTATAAATAGTTTTTCTTAATGTATAGTACTGTATAACGGATTACAAAAAGTTATATGTCCCACATGTTTCAAACTACATACCTTAGAAACTGTTTTTTTTACGGTCCAGGTACAACTCGATTCATGCATATAACCTGAATCACCCATTAGCTTCCGAGCCAAATGTTTTACATGAAGTCTACTGGAAGTTACTATCTTATCAACGTTTTGGGAACGATTCATCTCTACATGAACATTTCGATGTATATACCACACGTATTTCGCAATGCACTTTTTATTAACGATATAGATGACAATTGAATAGCATCCATGAATTTATATATATGTGATGTGCAATGTCAAATAATGGTTATTCAAGATATCATGTTATTAAACATGTGTAAGTTAAGATTTTTGGCACCCACTCGAACTAAGGGGTCGTAAGGGCCTAAAGGGCCAATGCCTTCCCGGGGCGTGAGGCAAAAGATAAGTCCTCTACAGTTGTAGCTACACTGTCATGTTATGTATTGTTATGAACCGCTTGTGCCGGCGGTAAGCCATCAAAGCCATCAAAGCCGCCTAAGAAGTAACAATCAAGACCACTCTAAACATGAAAAATATCATGGGCATATGTGCATTATATGTTAATATTATGTGCATATATGCAATTATGTTACTGTTATGGACTTATGTGTAAGTTCCATTAAAGTTAAATGCACATATAAAAATTATGTTAATGTTATGGACATATATGTAATTTATGTCAATGGTATGTGCATATTTGCCATTTATGGTAATTTTAAGGGTGCATATGCAATTATGTTATTATTAAGTGCATATGTGCAATTTTGTTAATGATATGGGTATACATGCAATTTATGGTAAGGCTAAGGGCACGTGTGCAATTTTGCTAATGATATGAGCATACATGCAAAATAAGTTAATGTTAAGGGCATATATGTAATTTAAGTAATGTTAATGTTATATGTGCAATTTTCGTTAATATTATGGGCATACATGCAAATATGATAAAACTTACGGGTATATGTGCAAATATATTATGCGATCCATGGCTATAAAAGGAATTTAGTTATATGCATTAAATAAGTTGATTTATGATTTTTATGATAATGACTTTTGTGACTTGATTTTCTACGCTAGCTAGCTTGACCCTAACTCGACACATACTGAGCGTTAGGCTCATAACATGTATTGTTAATCTTTTTTAGGAGAACGTGAGGATTAGATCATTAGCGGTTTATGGGAGACGACACAGTCTTCAAGAAGTAGGAGCGGTATGGATCTACTACGTTTTTGTTGGGAGGACGTCTTTATGCCCACTGGAATAAGGAAATCGTGGATACGATTTCGTCTAGTGTATTTATCTTTAATTAAAGAACTCCTTGTGACCTTATTATGATTATGGAAAAGTTTTTTTTGTGGTTTCTTTACTGCTCGTTTATGCCATGATTGATGCTATGAGTAACGTTCCCGAGATGTCCGCCGAGTTTCTCGCTTCCGCATCATTCTCGGACGATCGGGTTCGTTACAATGCATCACAAAAAATGCAGAATATTTAGCAAACATTTTGCCAAAACAATCTTAGCTCATCATATGAACTAGAACATGTAGCACCACAATTTGTGCATCAAAAGAGATTGATCGGGGTCACCTATTTAAGCGTGAGTTTTGAAATGAAGAAACCTCCCAAATCAAGTCCGATTTGCAAAAGTCTCTCTTTGAGTGCGGAGATGAATCTTGTTGCTTCCCACGAACCCAAGCGTCGATCAGAGAAACAAGAAGAGGCATATGAAAGATGGATACTCTCAAAACTCTTCTATATCTCAAGGGGCATGGAATTTCTAAGGACTGTTGATCTCCAAAATTGTGTTGCAATAGAGAGGGCCTCTCCTTCCTTCTATACTTACACCACATGTCCAACATGTGTGTTGTAGTCCCTTGGATTTTAAATTAAGGGATTAGAGCAGATCCTAATTCACTAAGGATTATCTTCTTTTTATCTCCAATTAATATTAACTAATTAATGATAAATAAGCAACAACTAAGTATATATAAAATTAGTTAAGGTTGTTGCCTTTTTATATATTAGTTAATTAACATAGTAATCCCATTATAAAATAGGAGAAATTATGGAATTAATCCTCAAACTTATGAATCATATTCATGAGCCCAAAATAAATGTAAATCCAATTTACATTTAGAAAATTAATGTGAATCAAATTCACATAATTTCATGCATTGGAAATATTATGCAAATCATATCTATATAAATCTTTATATGAATCATATCTATACAAATATTAATTATTGTGAATCATTATTCACATTAATTAATGAGAAATATTTTCCCTTATAAAAATAATGCAATAATAACTATTATTAATACAATATTGATATCAACAGGTATGAGTCCTAATCCAATTTGGACTCATGAGATACAAATGCAGATACTTGGAGATAATGGCGGAGAGATCATATTATCCATTTATAGTGACTTGAAATGTGGATAAATATCCAATTTCAGATTTTATACCAATTTTGAAAAATCTGGCACTTTCGAATGTTGAGCTCGAGCTGTAACACTTTACACTCTCTATGAGCTCAATGAAACACATCATACTTTTCATGGGCTGGACAAATTATCGGTGAGCTGAATCCAGCTTCCTTGATCATTTCTATTTATAGTCCAAACCATTTGGAGCTAAGAAATGAGCTCAAGGAGCTTGTCTATTTCCATTTCCATGACCATTTCTGTTTCCAACATTTGGACATTGAAATTAGAATTGGAAATTGGATTCAAATGAATCGTGATTTAATCCAATTAAAACACAATTCATCTAGATAAATGGAGCCATTAAAATCCATCCTATTTCATCACTCCCTCATAGTGGAAGTGTCATGGTAGATGATCCATTACAACAGACGTAACCATGAGTATTTCTAATACTCATTCATCATTCATATTGGAAGAATTTGATAAATCCACAGTTCAAACCCTGGTTTGATTTTCTTCTTCAGAATATATCAATATATTTCTCATTTAATAATTGGATGACAATATTAACCATATACTTTTCAAAAGTATATATATTAATATCTCAAATTTGTGTCTTATTTAATAAACAAAATGATCATGCATAGAATTCAATTTGACCCCAAATCATCTCATGAGCGAGCTTTGTCTCCCGATCCATCATCTGTGAACCTATATGATTAGTTCAAGAGATTATGCATCTCATATGACTTCATATGCACACCAATGCGTCGGTATATGGATCTTGGCTAGGTCACCAACCTATTAGTCTATCAATTGTGCATACTTAGACATATATATGGATATCTGTCTCAGGTCAAAGGATGTGTGCCTGTTCGTGATAATTACACTTCAGGTGTTAGTTTATCTTGATCTCATAAAGTCAACTCTCTGACTTGATTATTCCAACACTTCTGAATCTCTATTCCTATGAAGATGATCTGCATCAAGAAGTCTGTTGGAAATTAGTCTTTCTCAAACTAGAGATCTGTATCAAATATCAGATGTTTAAAATCAGTTGTGTCCTCCCAGTCGCATGGTATTCAAAATGGACATGGTACATAATCCTAATTATATAAAGGGAGCTTAATAGTAAAGTGCATTCACATTCATTCATTTCATTTGAGATGGACATGATAAAGTAATAACTTTTATTGTGTTAATGGGTCGTTGAGGTCTTACAAGTCTAACAATCTTCGTATAGACCTTATAGACATTCATGTACAACTCTCAACCCCATATTCATTACATGATGGTCGAAGATCTTTTGGATTAACGTCTTGGTTAGCGGATCAACAATATTGTCGGTAGAGGCAACCTTGGTAATCATGATATCACCACGCTTCTGGATCTCCTGGATGATGTGATACTTCCTCTCCACGTGCTTGGTTTTTTGATGCCATAGAGGTTCCTTCGCTTGCGCTCTGGAACCCTTATTATCACAGAGCAATGGGATGGGAGATTCCGATGAGGAAACTATGCCAAGTTCCTAAACGAACTTGCGCAACCACACAACCACTTTAGCGGCATCCAATGCGGCTATGTATTCTACTTCAATTGTTGAATCAGTCATGGTGTCCTCCTTCTTGCTTCTCCAGCTCACAACACCACCATCAACATGAATAAGATCCCTGAGGTTGACTTCCTATCTTCAATATCTGAATGGAAGTCTGAATCAGTGTACCCTAAGAATTGAATATCATTATCTCCATATACCAAGACATAGTCTTGAGTTCTTCTTAGGTACTTAAAGACACTCTTCTCAGCAATCTAGTTTTTCTCTCCATGGCATGATTGGTAACGGCTCACCACTCCCACTGCATGGCAGATATCTGATCTAGTACACATCATGGCATACATCAAGCTTTCCTACAACCGATGCGTAAGGGTATCCGGCCATGCCTTTCTTTTCCTCAACAGTTTGAGGAGTCATCCCTTTAGATAGGTATCTAAGGGAAGGACGCCTTTCTTGGAATTATCCATACTGAATATTTCTAAGATCTTCTTGTTGTATTCCTTTTGTAACAGTCCCAATATCCTCTTTTGTCTGTTTCTGAACAATTTTATACCCAAGATGCAAGAGGTTTCTATGTGATCTTTCATCTTACAGGTATTGGACAACCAGATCTTAACACTAGTCATTACCCATGTATCATTCCCAATGATAAGAATGCCATCTACATAAATCAAAATGAACATGATGGTGCTCCCATAAGCTTCTTATACACACATGGTTCATCCGAATTCTGCACGAAATCATAACTCTTTATGGTTTCATCGAATCAGATGTTCCAACTATGAGAAGCTTGTTTGAACCCATAGATGAACTTCTTTAGCTTGCACACTTTTCCTTCCTCGGCTATGAAGCCCTGAGGCTGCTCCATATAGATATCCTCTTTGAGGTATCCATTGAGAAAAGCGATATCGACATCCATCTGCTAGATGTCATAGTCCATGTGTGCATTTATTGCAAGAAATTCCCTAATGGATTTGAGCATGGCCACAGGAGAGAATGTCTCATCATAATTGATGCCTTCTCTATGTGTGTAACCCTTGGTTAGGAGCCGTGCTTTGAAGGTCTCTACCTTTCCATCGGATCCCTTATTTACCTTGAAGATCCATTTGCTCCCAATGAGATTGACCCCTTTAAGTTGATCTTTGAGGGTCCATACACCATTCTTGTGTATGGAGTCTATCTCAGACTTTATTGCCAACATCCAGCTATCCATGTCATGATCACCTAATTCTTAATGAAGTTCGATCATCAATAGACTCTTTTGATACATGGAATATGTACCTTTCATGTTGTTGATGAATCCATGTTCATCATTCTTTTATTTTATCTAATTATATTGGCAAAGCATCATGTAAATAGGTGTAAATAGAATAAGTTAGCATTATGCATGTGTGTGTTAATAATACATAATAAGCATGTATTTGTGCAAAATAAAAGAATAAAGGGAAAGAAAAAGGAAGGAGGTATTTAGAATAAATACGGAGTGACTCGAACCTCAAGAGAGGGCCAAGCATTGGCCTGATTGCCAAATAAAATATGTAGAGGAAGATAGGGCCTACTCTATATTGTGTATACCATGTGTGAACAAATTATTTTTGCCAAAATAAAAATAAAATATATTCTTTTACCTCCGTGTATATATTCCTAAAAATAAAATAAAAATCAGAAAAATAAAATAAAAAGAGAATAAAATCTTCTCTCTCTTGTAAATAATATATGTATATATACTTCCTTCTCTATTTATTATATACCTGTAAATAAATAATAAAAATAAAACAAAAATTATTTTATACTCCAAAAATTATGTTATAAATTAATAAAATATAAAATTGGGGTATTTTTGTGAAAATAATAAATTAAAAATAATTATACAAAATACATAGGTATAATATACATGTATATAATACTCTATATTGTATATAGACTAATTTATTTTTCAAAAAATAAATAAAAATCACATAAAAATTCCTTGAAAAATAATGAACATTTTTTATTTTATTCATTTTTTAATTTAAATTCATTTACTATTTTTATTTATTTATCTTCTATTTTCATTGCTATTTTGTCCTGTAGTCTCTTTTGTCCTTTTCTCTGCCGCTTCTAATTAGGCCACACAGGAATGTTGACTCGAGTTAACCCTCTCTTCCAGGGCTTGACCCGACCCGACTGCGTGGTCGGACCCATTTCTCGCATTTTCCCCATCGGATCACGCAACCTTTCGCCCGAATTTTTCGCCTGCATCTCCCTTGTGGATCTAAGATCCCCGCGGATCCCTAGGGAGGCGCGGATCCTTCTCGGTTCGCGCACCCTCTTCTGTTCTTTCCAGTCACCTGGGAGGGCTATAAAATATCTCATCATCTTCCCCAGACGCTTAGCTCGTGCCTCGCTCCCTCTTGATACCCTAGCCACCTCCAGCAGAGTGACAGCCGTCTGGAGCGTCGTCTAGCGTTCGATTTGGTGCAGCGACGCCGCAGCTCAGCCACCGTGGCCGAAGTTCCACCGCGAGTAGCCTCCCTTGCTTTCCGTCGCTTGGTCGAGGCCATTACGTCGACGACCCCCTTCGCTTGGAGCCCAAGAGTTGATCCAGAACTTCAGGTGAGCCTTTCATTCTTCGCCTTTATCATTTTGATTCGATCTTTCATCTCAGCGCCGTCGCATCTTCGATTGCTCCGACCATATGGTCGGAGCTCCGTTCCCCCATCCCAACCGCTCCGATATCATCGCACATTCGCCCTCCATCTAGCTCTGCATCCTGGTCACCCTGATCTTATCCTATCTCGCCGAGATTAGGCTTGAGGTCTCCTTCCATCGCCTTCGCCGGAGACCAATGTCCGTCCCACATTGCATCTTCACTTTTTAGCCCAAATAATCCAGATCAGAGCATAGCTCTGATTCAGATCTATCCTCTGTAGGTTATTTCGCGCGTTGGGAGCCATCTTTCCATCCTCACCATGGCTCGTCAGAGCAGCTCCAGGCCTTCGCCGTCGACACACCTATCCATCCGTTGGAGCATCCATCCGAGTCGACCAGCTAACACGGAAGCATCTCGTCGTCACGCCTGCACCCTCCGATCGTCCTTCGGGGCTAGGAATCTCTTCCCTGGCTCCGATGAAGTTCGCCTGGCACCTGTTCTTCCAAACGCACTCCCCTCCGTTGGATCGACCGGGACCTTCCAGATCATATCAGAGCCGTCCATCCAGCCGCCCGGTCAGACCGTTGGATGTTAGATATGATGGTCACGTGCGCCCACGTCCCCGACCGTTCTGGCACTGTTAGATCTGATGACACCATCAGAGTCGCATGTCCATCCCGGGCTCCAACGGTCGATACGCGTCCACCCCACGAGCATCTCACGTGCTTCGAGGGTATCTTTCCCTTTTTACCATGTATTTATCTTAGTTTACATTTTAATCTGTAAAATAAATTCGTAGTTGAACTTATTTATAGTTTAGTCCCTGTAGTTTCTGTTAATTGCACTTTAGTCCCTCTGTCTGGAGACACGTGCGTCATCACATGCACTTTGGTGTATTTGCAGAATTAGTCTTGAGCTTTCCTATGTTAGTGTTTGATTGGTATATTTTCAGAAATTGCAATTATGCCCTTGTGAGTGTGTATTTGATGCATGTGCAGAATTAATTGGTGAAATTATATTTTTGATCCTAGACTTTTTGCATGTGTTAATGTTTAGTACAGAAACTTAAATAATTTACATTTATGTCCCTACGAACTATGTGTTGCATTTTTAATTAAATAAATATCAAAACTACTCCAAAAATTCCCAAAAAATTACCAATAGCTCCTGCTACTGTGTACTATTTTTGGTGATTTTTGTGACACATTTTGATTTTATTTGCTATTTTTATAAAAATCGAAAACCCTAAAAATTACCTCTGTCTAATTTAGAAAATCCATAAAAAATAGAAAAATACCTTAAAAAATTTCAAAAAATTTTATGAGTGTTTGTTTTGTGTTGTTTTAATTTTGTACCATTTTCATTTGATTATCTTTTATAAAACACTTAAAAATCACAAAAGAGTAAAAACCTTACAAAAATCATTAAAAATTCTTTAAAAATCGAAAAATGCATTTTCAATTTATATAGGTAGATTTATTTTATACTTTCACATAAAATTGATGTCAGGATTTTAGAGGCATTTTAGATATTTTTAATTTACCTCTTCATCCAAGTTGTACAGCGTTTTCTATTTTTGTTTTTGTTTTATTTTTAGAAAATTTCATAAAATACCCAAAAACATTTAAATATTTTAAAATACAAAAATAAATTTATTTTGAATTTTTGAGCTTTTTATACCTTAATAAAAATTGTTGTGTTGTGTTTGCTTTTATTCTCTTATTCATTTTCTTAATAGAAATTATATAAAAAAATTAAAAATTAAAAACCACCAAAAATATTTTGAATTCTTTTTTGATTACTTGACTACTTCGTAGGATTTTTCTCATAGTCCTTGTGTTCGACCCTGGTGGCTATACCAGGTTAAATAAATAGCAAGACCGCTTGCCTTGTTTTCATGTCTGTTTGATTTTGTTGGTGGTCTCTGATTTTTCTTGTTGAGTTCGGCTCTAGTGATCGAGGTCGCAACGACCCTTGAGATTACTTAGCCTCTGTCGCTCGGGTCGCTCATCAGAATGGCGTCATTACCGGGGAGCACGGCTTAGTAGTCGGTTTTCTTTATTTTATTTTTCGTTCTCTTTTTCTTTTTGTTTTTCTTTTTGTTTTTCTTTTTCTTTCTTTATTTGCTTTTTATTTTTGTTCTTATTTCTCTTTCTTTCTTTGTGGCTAGTTTTATTTTTCAATAACTGTGATCTAACCATCTTTTGTTTCTCTATTTCTTGCGAGGGGCCCGACGAGCGAGGGCGGCATTCCTAGGAACGCCGGCGCACCCGAGCGAAGCGGAGGCGATTCATTTCTGCATCGAGCCGCAGGAGAGCGTAGGAGAGGAGGAGCAGAAGACTTGGAGAACCTTGTAGGATTTTCTCGCATTTTTAATTTTATTTTTGACCTATAATTTGTAATAAAACAGGGCTCAGAGACTCTTTGGACTTGGCATTTTATCGGGGTCTGTTTCGCCGAGCACCGATGTGCTCGGGGGACCTCACCACGATTTTTCGCCGGTTTTGTTTTCTCGCACTTTTAGTTTATTTTTTATTCACATTATTTTTGATTCACACAGAATTTGGACCCTAGACTTAGGATTTTATCTTGATTGTGACGTAATTAATTAAGGTCCCAACCCTAATTATCTGCCTGCACCTATAGATCGATAACTGGATTTGATTAATTAAATCACAAAGAAAAAAGTTAATCTGATCACCTGAGAGGTCACGTGCCGCTAGAGGCCGTATACAGCACTGGTAGGATACGTTGTGGCGGACACCGACCTGCATCAGAGACCGGACCCCGACCTCTCTTGTTGACCCATTAGCTACTATTCTTAGCGTGTAGAAATCTTTTGTCTAAGGCCGTTTTCTTCGTGCATCATATAGGTAGTTTAATTTCTGTCTTTTATTTTATGCGTAGATTACCCTGCATGTAGACTCTTGGCGTCAGGTATGCATTTCTGACTTTGCATGCATCTTTGTGTTTGACCACGCATCGGCTTTTTCGACTTCTCCCCCCTATTTTTGGATTTAAAATAATCGGGAGAATCGAAAAATTCGTTAGGCGTTGTTTGATATTGAAAACCATAAAATTGGGACTGCTAAACATACTTGATCATAAAAGACACTCATTGAAAAATCTATCTTGGGAGAGCAATCCCCTCCTTGTTTGGTTTGGATGAGCGAGAGAGTGACCCGCATACTAGGATAGAGCCATGCCTGACCTATCAGACTACTAATTTCGGGTTTAGTCGTTCTCCAGTGAGGATCGCTCTGGTTTTTGGTAAAGCGGGTCGCGATATCCTTAACAGAGCGAGTTGATCGGGTAGCCGGTAAACAGTCCGCAACTTGTACTGGCTGGGAAAGATCTAGCCTTGGGATCGGGCTAGTCTCCTGAGAGCGTCGGGTTCCTACCAGCTCGCTTAATCGCTATGATAGACTGAATTATCACCTAATAAAATTGACACGATAAAAGACCGAACCTTTACGGTCATTAGCTCAGCGTTGAGTAGGTGAATTGGGGGTTTGTTTTCCTGATCTTGCGTGTTTCCAGATCTCATCCGCCTTCCTCTACATCACGATGATGGGCCGGAGGTCCCTTACGCAGCCTTTGGTTGCACCGCTTTCGAGCACTCCGCCCCATTCATCTAGGTTGGTTCGTGAGAGCCTGAACCCGCTCTCCGAACCCGAGTTTGACTCCGCCATGTTCCCCCTCAACCACCCTTCTACCAGTCATGAGGTGCTCGAGAAGAGACCACAACAGATGCATATTCATTTGACGACACCTGAGTTCGGGTCTTTTTCCTTTGCAGAGACCATGGCCAGCAGCGAGGAGCATACTGATGGACCCAACCAGACTCACACATATGTTCTTGATTAGGGTACCATCAACACCACCCTGTTAGACTCCCTGGAGACCATGGAGCAACAGATTAGAGACCAGGGAGCTTTCATGGCCGACATGCGTAGGGAGATGGCTCAGATGCGAGCGACAGAGAAGAGCCAAACAAAGCCGATGGTGGAGACATTCCAGAGCTAGGAGGAGGAGATGGACCACATTTCGACGAGCCCCAGGAGCCAGTCCGACCAGCACGCCCAATGAGAGAGTTGCACAACCCTGGTGCAACTCTGACGCACCATTGGATCCAGCTGCCTGCCATCCTGGGAGACTTCAAGCTCCCTCCTCAGACCATTCAGTTACTGTACGGATTTCACAGGCTAGCCACTGAGGAGCCGCACCTCTATCTCCAGGAGTTCGAGATGATCTGCAGTACGGTCCATGATATATTCGTGGACGAGAATACCATCAAGATGATGGCCTTTCCGTTCTCCCTCGTCGACATATCAGCCTATTGGCTGAAGCATTTAGGGAGATACGTGACATCATGGGAACATCTTCGAAACTAGTACTTGAAAAAGTACTACCTACTCGACCGGACAAATGTAGCGATAACCCTCATCAACAACTTCTCCATGCTTCCCAACGAGCAGTTTCATGAAGCATGGGACAGATTCAGAGAGCTTATCGACCGGTGTCCACATCATGATATATCCAAGCCCAACCTCGTGCAGAGTTTCTTTTGTGGGCTGACATCGGAGCTACAAGGGATAGTGAATGCATCCTGTGGAGGATCATACTTTACCAAGGATGAGGATCAGGTCTAGGCGATCTATGAGGAGATGGCAGAGAATTACACTGCCATGTCCCAGACCCGACTCTAAACACAGGGGAAGCCCCCACCACAGGCTGTGTCCTATCAGAGGATAGCACGAGTCGATGCAGGTCCCTCTACATCTTCAGCAGCCGCAGCACATGCAGAGTCATCGGTCGCTGATATGGGCATTATCAGCGAGAAGCTGGACCGCATCGAGATCATAGAGAAGAAGTAGTGCCAGGGCATGTCACAGATAGATCAAATGGCACATACGTTGAGTGACCTGAAGACCTGGATCATGTGTCTCCAGGAGGCACATACGACTTCTCAGCCCCGTCTCAGGTCACGGGCTGACCCCAGCAACAACAGCTCGACCCACCCCTCTGCCCAGTACAGACAGGTCCACCACATTCAGGCAGAGCCGTTCCAGCAGCCGCAACACCACTACATCCAGTCACTACCATCTTAGGACACTCAGATGGTGGTGTACTAGCAGGAGCAGCCCCTGGCAGTCCTTACTCCACCCCCGTTTGAGCAGGAGCCATTGATGGAAGTCAACGGGATTTGGTACGACCAACCACAACCCGAGATCTGCCGAGACCATCCCGGATTCCGGTGGTCGATCGGAGGTGCCTCATCCCAACAACAGCCTCCAGTTCAGAGTGGGCAATACAGCCAGCCAACAGCAGCAGCAACCCTAGTTCCCACAACCACACTACCAATAAGGTCCTCGTCCCTTCTAGTAGGGACAACCGTGGAGGCAGCACCAGCAGCAACCTCAGCAGTATTCTCATCAATATCCCCCTCATCCGTCCCAGCAGCAACAACCTCACTTCCACAGAGGCAACCCGTCTGGTTCTCATGGACCAGCCTATGAGAACCCAACACTCGATGACTTAGCCTGCCTTATTTCTGAGCAGCATGCCACTTTTAGGTGGGATATGGACGAGTTCCATCAAGAAATGAGGGAGATCGTCAAGGGCAAGGCCGCCATACCCGCTCAGATTGAGTCGAATATGAAGAACCTGAAGAGGAAGTCTGAGCGAGTACAATTTACAGAGGTTACCGCTCCTAGTGACTCATTAGGTGATATTACTGCATATACGTTTGATGCTGACTTTGTTACACTTAGGAGCGGTAGGATGCCAACCGGCGGCACCTCACTTGAGCAACATCAATACGAGGACTCAGAAGCACCAGACGAGGAGGAGAGCAGTGCTGATGCAACTCATGATGATGATGATGATGATGATGATGACGGTGGTGCTGATGCCACCAAGGATGTAGATCCAACCGACGGTACTGAGGTTGTCGCTTCACCAGTTGTAGGAGGTGGTGCTGATGCCACTAGCCATTCAGATGCTGAGCTAGAGAGCGTTGTTGATGCCACAATTCATGATGTCGTGGGTGATACTGAGGCCACCCCTTCTATTCTTGTTGCATTTCCTTTAGTTCATGTATCTCGGGACCATTCAGAAAAATCCAAAAAAAATAATAAAGGAAAGGGTTCTTTACTTTCGAGTCCATCTGTGATGCCTGGAAATATTTGTATTGATTCTGTTTCATCTCAGCAACAAGATCCGTTCCTAACCCTCTATTTGAGGAGGGCTCAACCATTCCCTTCCCTTAAGCACTCCTCTTGGCTAAGGGGAATAAAAAAGAAAATCCAAAAAAGAGACAGCAGTTAGAGTTCAGCCAGCAGATGATAGACAGATTCCAGATTCAGCTGACTCTACAGGAGGCACTTGAGCACATCCCTCCCTTCCAAAGGAACCTGAGAGAGAAGACTACCATTCACAGGAAGAAGAGGAACCATCATGCAGAGATCCATGTGCTTACCCGTGCCACCTGCTTCGCCATTCAGAACCGTCTGCCAGCCAAGAGGCCCGATGCAGGAGCTCCTTATGTAAGATGTCACATCCATGAGCAGAGGTTCGATCGGACTCTATTAGACATCAGCTCTTCCATCAACCTACTTCTGACAGCCTTACTCGACCGATTCGAGTTTGGCCCTCTTTGATAGAGCGGACAGCCGTTCAGTTTGTTGATAGATCTGTAAAGAGGCCGAAGGGGTTGTTGAAGTTCATAGTCGTCACAATTCAGGGCCTGAAATTCCTTGTGGACTTCGTTCTGTTGGACATGGAGATCCCTGAGTCTGTGACCGATACCCCCATCATTTTAGGACATCCATTCTTGGCCACAGCCAAGGCGGTGTCTGATCATGATAGCAGGAAGGTACTTTCGCGTCGAGGGCGAGAGTATACAAATAGAGACGATCGATGAGACCAGAGCACGAGATTCAGCCTGCTCAGATCAGCTCAACGATTCAGAGCATATGACAGAGACAGAGTGAGACGTCCACCAGGAGTGCGATTTTATGATTACAGATGATGAAGCCGCTTGGACTGATCCTGTTTCACTAGCCATCCTCTCACATCCATATGCCACAGATTCCCAGATTCCAGTAGCGGAGAGCTTGGAGAGCACACTCTTGGCAGAGGACACATTTGGGGCTGCAGACCGTGTTCTGGATAGTGAGGTAGTTTCTTCCCCTTGTGATTCAAATTTAGATTCAGATCCCTCGGAGTCAAATATCGATTGGGTAGTGTTTGATGAGTTGATACCGTGTCTGATTCCTACAGAGCCAACAACTAGGGTGGAGACTGATCTGATATAGAGTAAAGATACACCAGCAGAGCAGTCTACACCAGATTTCCATGATCAGCGAGAGTTCTCCCATGCAGATTTGGTTACCTTTACTCAGACCTTTCAGAGGCCAGATTTGCCAGCTCCCAGTTTCCCAGAGCTGAAGCCCTTGACGTAGTCGCTGAAGTATAGGTTCCTTGCGGGCGAGCATGAGATGCACCCACTCATTATGTCAACAGATTTGACCGGAGAGCAGGAATCTCGTTTGATGGAGGTTCTTGAAAAGAACCACAAGGCGATAGGATGTAGCGTAGCTAATCTCCAAGGGATAAGTCCGGTCATGTGCTCCCACCATATCTATCTCGAAGAGGACGCTAGGCCATCGCGTGAGTTCCAGCGACGGCTGAACCCGAACCTTCGAGAAGTTGTCATGACGGAAATCTCGAAATGGTGGAGCGCCGATTTTATCTACCCCATCTCCGACTCCAAGTGGGTTAGTCCATTACATGTGGTGCCAAGAAGACGGGTATCACTACAGTTGTGAGTGAGTCTGAAGAGGAGATAGCTACCCGGGTACCCACTTCTTGGAGGGTCTGTGTGGACTACAGACGATTGAATCAGGCCACCAAGAAGGATCATTTCCCGCTGCCTTTTATCGACCAGATTATAGAGAGGTTAGCTGGGAAGAGTCATTACTGCTTCCTTGATGGGTACTCCAGTTACAATCAGGTGGCCATTACGCCCGAAGACCAGGACAAGACTACATTCACCTATCCGTTTGGGACATATGCTTTCAGACGGATGCCCTTTAGTCTATATAACACCCCGGCGACATTCTAAAGGTGCATGTTCTCCATCTTCTTAGACATGGTGGCTGATTGCTTAGAGGTCTTCATGGACGACTTTTCAGTCTATGGCAATGGGTTTGATGCTTGTCTTGACTACCTAGACCGTGTCTTTTAGCGATGCATCGAGGTCCATCTTGTTCTATCCTGGGAGAAGAGTCACTTCATGGTAACTCAAGGGACGGTGCTTGGTCATATCATCTCCAACAGGGGCATGGAGGTTGATCCGGCCAAGGTGGATATCATCAGGAAACTCAATCCATCATCCAACTTGAGACAGTTACGGTCTTTTCTGAGGCATGTCGGTTTCTACCGATGATTCATTCATGATATCAGCAGGATTGCCCGACCATTGATTGATTTACTGACCAAAGACACCGAGTTCATTGTAGATGATAAGTGTCTTGCGTTATTTGAGACTATCATAAGTCTAGTTGTTGAGGCTCCTGTCCTTCAACCGTCTGATTGGTCTTTCCCATTCGAGATCATGACGGATGCCTCTGATTTTACCGTAGGAGTCGTGCTAGGATAGAGGAGGGATGGAGTGCCTTTTGCCATTCACTACGCTAGCCATACATTAAATGTTGCGCAGTGGAACTACACTATCACTGAGAAAGAGATGATATCCGTAGTTTTTGCTTTGGACAAGTTCAGGTCTTACATCATTGGATCAAAAGTGACTATCTTTACCGACCATACCTCCACCAGGTGCCTCATGGATAAGAAGGATGCCAAAGCGAGATTGACTAGATGGATCCTTCTACTCCAGGAGTTTGATATTGAGATTAAGGATAAACCTGGAGTCAAGAATGTGGTGGCGGATCATCTCTCCCGGTTAAAGAATCTTGAGGAACCTGAGCAGTCTGATCCCATTTCTGAGACCTTCCTAGATGAGGCAATCCTTGCTATCGTCTCGCTCCCGTGGTACGCCGACATTATGAACTATCTTGTTGCTAAGAAAGTTCCACAAGGTTGGCCCAGGCAGCGGCTTGAGACCTTCCTCGTGAAGGCCAAGTTCTACCACTGGGAGGACCCCATCATTTATCATGAAGGAGGGGATAGCATCTGGCGTCGGTGCATTCCTCAGGAGGAGCACCATAGTGTCCTCACATACTGCCACAAGCTTGAGGCATGAGGGCGACTCTGGGAGGAGAACGGCACAAAAAGTGCTCCAATCCAGCCTATGGTAGCCTACCCTCTTCAAGAATTCTGATGAATTCGTGAAGAGGTGTACTTGCTGTTAGAGGATGGGCACTTGTGGACAGTGTGATATGATGCCGATGCAGCCCATTCACTTATGTGGGGTTTTTGATGCATGGGGCATCAATTTCATGGGTCCATTCCCTAAGAGTCAGGGATTCGAGTACATTCTGTTGGCTGTGGATTATGTTAGTCGTTGGGTTGAGGCCATCCCCGCCCGAACCGCAGATGCTAAGACTGTCTGCAAATTTTTGAGGAAGAATATCATTTCATGGTTCAGGGGTGCCTAGAGTTTTGATATCTGACTGGGGGTCTCATTTCATCAACGACAAGGTAAAGGCCCTTGCTAGCGAGTTCAACATAGACCATCGAGTAGCCACTCCATATCATCCCCAAACCAATGGTCTTGCTGAAGTATCGAACATGGAGATCAAGACTATATTGCCGAAGGTAGTCCGCCCAGACTGAAAGGATTGGTCACAACTTTTGGACTCGGTCTTATGGGCATGTCAGACTTCCTTCAAGATTCCTTTGGGTACATCTCCCTTTCGCCTCATTTATGGCAAGCCCTGCCATTTACCTGTTGAGATTAGGCACAAGTTACTTTGGGTTGTCATATATATATTATTGGATCCAGTGAGTGTAGGAGATCAGAGGAAGGCAAAATTGGCAGCCCTGGAGGAGCTTAGAGACATAGCCTTTTTGAGCAGCCTACAATACAAGGAGCGAGTAAAGGAATGGCATGATTCTCTTATCTGCCATAATCATTTTGAGCCAGATCAGAGTGTTTGATGCTAGGCTTATATTATTTCCATGTAAGTTGCAGAGCAAGTGGAAGGGACCATACCTGGTCCGAAAGGTGCATGACAACAGGAGTATAGACATATCTGAGATGTCATCTGAGTCCACCTTTCATGTTAACGGGCAGCGGCTCAAACCATATCTAGATCATGAGCCACTGATCGTTGATGCTGCCCCGATTCATTTTGCATGAGATGTGGTCTTTGACTCACATCTATTGCATCTCATGCCTGATTATCACTGTCTTCCGCCATGTATAGATCCAGATGTCCATATCATCTCATTCTTTAGTCCAACACCCCATATGCATCTTGTGATTATGTTATACTTAGGGTGCACTTTACCCTAAGTGTAAGGGGGGGTCAGACTCTTGATTATTCTTTTGATTCTTTTTACCTCTGTTTTGATGTAAGTAAAGGGGAGGTGGACCCTGTACATTCGATCACTCGGATTTCCCTTTATGTATAGTCTGCTATACTTAGGATCACTTGATCCTAATTATAGGGGGGAAAATACCGAGTCCTCTTCATTCTATTCTTTGATTCGTCGTTGTAGTAGCTTTCCTCTTCACTTCCCTATACTAAGCACGAGTTATGTCTTCTTCATCGCTCTTGATCCACTCTGAGGACATAGTTCAAGCTAAGTATAGGGGTGTTGTATATATTTCATATATACTTTAGCCATAACTCGTACTTTGTGTGAGCGTGTTAATAAATAAAATGGTTAAAACCCTTTATCTAAAAATCATAAAAATTTTAAAATTTTCTTGTAAATAAAATTCATTCTTGCACATACATAGCTATTTATAAAAATTTATTTTTTACAAAGGTTTGTAAAAATATATTGCTTGTAAAATTTGTGTAAATATTTTGATATCAAAATTATGTATATAGTACGATTTTTTTGTAAAATGTTTGAAAAACAAAAGTTTGCAAAAACCCTTGTGTAAATGTGTGTAAATAGTTTGCAAAACTTCTACATCCATGCATTCGTTCAAGCATTTTTCAAAAATTTTGCACATTTTCAAAATTTTGCATAAAAATCTTTTTGTATATACTTGTACATTCTTTTGAATCCGGGATTGACATTTAAACTAGTCTGGAATTAAATTGAAAAATGGAGCTTGGTTAAGATCTTAATCCACCTAATTCTAAGAAGGAACCTTATGGGGCTTAGGGTTAAGACTCTTCAGGTTCAGTGGTGACTTAATTCTTTAGGTCCACTAGGCTATGATCACATGTCATCTTGTTGAGCCTAAGTAGAACACTTAAAAACACACACATGACTCTCACAAACAATGGCTTTAGTTGTACCATCACCTTACACATAGCTCTCTACGGATGAGGTGGTGAGGAGGCAGTTTCCTTTGGCTTGGGGTAGCATACGAGGGTAGTACTTCTAGGAGGAACCTCTCGTCTTCTTTTAGTGAAGGAAGTGTGTCTCAACTTGGTCTGGTAGCATTGAGGTCTAAAGATAGGAGTTGTGGGTTGCAATAATGCTTCAAAAGAGGGATAGTCTACTGGCTCAAGAGAAAAAAAGTCCTTATGTATATATGCTGCACCATGTAGATATGTTGTACATACGCACATCGAAAAAAATGTGCAAAAGAAAGAAAAAAACTCCAAAAAATAGTGGGTCTGATAGAAAATGAAATACCCACCGGAGTGTATATAGCCAAATAAAGCAAGTTTATGTTACCCATTCTCATCTCATGAAGCTTGCAGCAAGGAGACTTAGCTACACTAGTTGGGCTCCCAGGGATACATGGCTGCAGTGGTCATGGTCCATTCTCTTCTTCCTCCTCTTATTGAGCCGGTTGAACTTGAACTTAGAAGGGAATACCCTTCTCCTCGAGGAAAGAGCTGCCAAACTAGGGCATTAGAGTTACCTTGTTGAGGGGGTTGTTGCTTTACCGTTTCTGAGTAGGGAGCTACATATCACTTACACGGTACAAGAAAAGATTCATGGTCATTAGAGTTTGTGTATGTAGACTTGTTCTGATCTGGATTATTGAGGAGCCTTGACCATAGATTGGTGGAACTTAGAGGCTGTTGAGTCTTAAACTTAGGTCCATATAAGGTTCTGACAAACTAATAATCAAAAGGTCTGACTAAGCTCCATACACCAATTTAATGAAGACAAGTTTAATAATCAACATTGATTCTCCTTCTTTTTCTTTTTTTTTTCACTTATTTTTCAAATAAGTGTTTGCTAAGGGTCTAGCAAAGGTAAAGTATGGGGGGTGATGAATCCTTGTTCATCAACTCTTTATTCTTTTATTTTAGCTAATTATCTTGGCAAAGCATCATCTAAATATGTGTAAATAGAATAAGTTAGCATTATGCATGTGTGTGTTAATAATACATAATTAGCATGTATTTGTGCAAAAATAAAAGAATAAAAGGAAGGAAAAAGGAAGGAGGTATTTAGAATAAATACAGAGTGACCTGAACCCCAAGAGAGGGCCAAGCATTGGCCTGATCGTCAAATAAAATATGTAGAGGAAGACAAGGCCTACTCTATATTTTGTATACCATGTGTGTAAATAAATTATTTTTGCCAAAATAAAAATAAAATATATTCTTTTACCTCCTTGTATATATTCCTAAAATAAAATAAAAATCAGAAAAATAAAAAGAGAATAAAATCTTCTCTCTTGTACATAATACATGTATATATACTTCCTTCTCTATTTATTATATACCTGCAAATAAATAAAAAAAATAAAAAAAATTATTTTGTACTCCAAAATATATGTTGTAAATTAATAAAATATAAAATTGGGGTATTTTGTGAAAATAATAAATCAAAAATAATTATACAAAATACATAGTTATAATATACCTGTATATAATACTCTATATTGTATATAGACTAATTTATTTTTCAAAAAAATAAAAATCACATAAAAATTCCTAGAAAAATAATGAACATTTTTTATTTTATTCATTTTTTAATTTAAATTCATTTACTATTTTTAATTTATTTATCTTCTATTTTCATTATTATTTTGTCCTGTAGTCTCTTTTGCTCTATTCTCCGCCGCTTCTGATTGGCCCACGCAGGAATGTTAACTCGGGTCAACCCTCTCTTCCAGACTTGACCCGACCTGACTGCATGGCCGAACCCATTTCTCGCATTTTTCACCATCGGATCGCGTAACCTTTCGCCCGGATTTTTCGCCCGCATCTCCCTTGTGGATCCAAGATCCTCGCAGATTCCTGGGGAGACGTGGATCCTTCTCGATTCGCGTTCCCTCTCCCATTCTTTCCAGCCACCTGGTAGGGCTATAAAGTATCTCATCCCCTTCCCCAGTCGCTTAGATCGTGCCTCGCTCCCTCTTGATAAACCACCAGTCTCCAACAGAGTGACAACCATCTGGAGCGTCGCCTGGCGTTCAATTTGGTGCAGCGACGCCGCAGCTCAGCCATCGTGGTCGGAGTTCCGCCGTGAGTAGCCTCCCTTGCTTTCTGCTGCTCGGTCGAGGCCATTACCCCGACGACCCCATTCTCCTGGAGCCCAGGAGTTGATTTAGAACTTCATGTGAGCCTCTCATTCTTCGCCGCTATCATTTCGATTCGATCTTTCATCTTAGCATCGCTGCACCGTCGATTGCTCCAACCAATCGGCCGGAGCTTCGTTCCCCCATCCCAGCCGCTCCGATATCATCGCACATTCGCCCTCCATCTAGCTCTGCATTCTGATCACCCTAATCTTAGCCTATCTCACCGAGATTAGGCTCGAGGTCTCCTTCTATCGCCTTTGCCGGAGATCAACGTCCGCCCACATCGTTTCTTTCCTTTTTAGCCCAAATAATCCAGACCGGAGCATAGCTCCGAGTCAGAGCTATCCTCTACAGGTTGTTTCGTGCGTTGGGAGCCATCATTCCATCCTCACCAGGGCTCGTCGGAGCAACTCTAGGCCTTCGCTGTCGACACGCCTATCTAGTCGTTGGAGCATACATCCGAGCCGACCAGTTAACGCGGAATCGTCTTGCCGTCACGCCTGAACCCTCCGATCGTCCATAGGGGCTGGGGATCTCTTCCCTGGCTCCGGTGAAGTTTGCCCAGTGCCTATTCTTTTAGACGCAATCCCCTCCGTTGGATCAATCGGGACCTTCTCGATCATATCAGAGCCGTCCATCCAGCTGCCTGGTCAGACCGTTGGATGTTATATATGACGGTCATGTTGCCCCACATCCCGACCATTCTGGCACCGTCAGATCTGATGCCTGACACCATCAAAGCCGCACGTCCATCCCAGGCTCCATCGGTCGACACACATCCACCCCACGCGCGCCTCACGTGCTTCGAGGGTATTTTTCCCTTTTTTCCTTGTATTTATCTTAGTTTACATTATAGTCTGTAAAATAAATTCATAGTTGAACTTATTTGCAGTTTAGTCCGTGTAGTTTCTATTAATTTCACTTTAGTCCCCCCCTGTCTAGAGACACATGCGTCGTCACGTGCACTTTGGTGTATTTGCAGATTTGGTCCTGAGCTTTCTTATGTTAATGTTTGATTGATAGGTTTTTGAAAATTGCAATTATTCCCATGTGAGTGTGTATTTGATGCATGTGCGGAATTAATTGGTGAAATTGCATTTTTGATCCCAGAGTTTTTGCATGTGTTAATGTTTAGTATCGAAACTTAAATTATTTGCATTTAGGCCTCTACGAACTGTGTGTTGCATTTTTTATTAAATAAATATCTACACTATTCCAAAAATTCCCAAAACAATACCAATAGCTCATGTTACTGTCTAATATTTTTGGTGATTTTTGTGACGCATTTTGATTTTATTTGCTATTTTCTAAAAATCCTAAAAATTACCTCTTTTAATTTAGAAAATCCATAAAAAAGGAAAAATACCTTCAAAAATTCCAAAAAAATTGTGAGCGTTTGTTTTGTGTTGTTTTAATTTATGTACCATTTTTATTTGATTATCTTTTATAAAACACCTAAAAATCACAAAAGAGTAAAAACCTTACAAAAATCATTAAAATTCTCTAAAAATCGGAAAAATGTGTTTTGAATTTCTTTAGGTAGATTTTATTTTATATTTTTACATAAAATTGCTGACATGATTCTAGAGGCATTTTAGATATTTTTAATTTGCCTCTTCATCCAAGCTGTACATTGTTTGCTATTTTTGTTTTTCATTTATTTTTAGAAAATTTTTATAAAAATCAGGAAAAAAAGCTCATAAAATACCCAAAAACACTTGAATATTCTAAAAATACAAAAATAATTTTATTTTGTCTTTTTGAGCTATTTATACCTTAATAAAAATTGTTGTGTTGTGTTTGCTTTTATTTTCTTATTCATTTTCTTAATAGAAAATATATAAAAAAATTTAAAAATTAAAAACCACCAAAAATATTTTGACTTCTTTTTGGATTACTTGACTACTTTGTAGGATTTTTCTCGTGCTCCTTGTGTTCAACCCTGGTGGCTATACCATGTTAAATAAATATTAAGACCACTTGCCTTGTTTTCATGCTTGTTTGATTTTGTTGGTGGTCTCTGTTTTTTCTTGTTGAGTTCGGTTTTGGGATCGAGGTCGCAATGACCCTTGAGATTACTTAGCCTCTATCACTCGGGTCGCTCATCAATTATCTTACAACCCAATAACTCCTTCTAGGAGGTGCGGTCGTGACATTTTCAATTATCTCTTTAGTTTTTGGTGTAGGAACATCATCCATCTCGCTAGATTCGATCAGTTCCTTAACTTCATTAATTTCTTGACTTCTAAGAAATTCATCTTCCAGAAATTTGACATATCTAGAAATAAATTCCTTTTGGGTCTCAGAATCATAAAGTTGGTATCCAATACTGGTCTTTATGTATCCAATGAAGTATCTCTCCCTAGTGCGAGATTCCAACTTACTTGCATCCACAATTTTAGCATGAACCAAACAACCCCAAATCCTCAAGTGTCATACACTTGGCTTGGTACAGTACCAAACTTCATGAGTGGTTTTTGAAGGATATGGTTAGATCCTCAAGCACATCATGGAAGCGTGAGCATCGTATCGAATACGACGAGGAGCGACTAGTCGCACTAGTTGCTCGATGTAGCGGAATTTTAAATTTTTTTTCATGCGACGAAACCATATGATCCAAGAACGCTTCTCGGATCGTTTCGTCTAAACCACAAATAAGTAATAGGATTACCTCTTGAAGATGGTTGCGATTGAGTCTCTAAATGAAGAGACCTCCTGTCTCAAGTCCGATCCGACGAAGGAGACGCTTGCGAGCGCAAGGATGAATCGCGTGCTTCTTGCAATCCATGTTGATGATCCAAGCGGCGGATCTCCTGATCTCGACACACGAGATCCGACGTCTTCTTCACGAGTAAGGCACACCAAAGGAGACGAAGATCCACAAGCAGATGATCGGGCATCATAACGATGATGCTGCGACGATGGAGAACCTTTCTAGGGCATCCATGGTGGACGGTCACATGAGAGGGAGAGAGAGTAGGCGTGTAGAGAGAGAAAGAGAGAGAGGCGTGCTTCTAAAAGCATGTACAAATGAGCATGGTATGCCTCTCTATTTATAGGATTTTAGGATCCATGGATCTCAATCCATGGGACATATAAAATCAATGGATGAGATTGATTTATGTCAATCCAATGGTCAAGATTGTTGTTGGAAAAAGCCAACAACTTCTGATTTATTTTAGATCAAATATATTTGACAAATAAAATATACATCAATCCTAAAATTAAATCAATCAAATAAGGAAGCAATGACATGGAGATTACATCTCCCATGTCAACATGGTGGACGGCCACCAATTCCATATAGGACTTGGTAGCCATCCACATGTTACCATGTGGAGGCAATCTCATGAGATTTCATGAGATTGCATATCTCCATGTATTTCTCCTTTATTTAATCTCAACAACTTTTGTTGTGATTTATTCTCCAAAAATAATTCATAATTAATTTTGAGAATATTGCAATCTTGCCATTGGGAAATTGTAAATCATATTCACAACCCAAAACAAAATATAATTTACATTTTCAATTAATTAAACAATGTGTATCCAATACACACTAATAATTAATCAACAAACATAAATTATAATTAGCTCTCTCTAATACATTATAAATCACATTTATAATATATTATGAATAATTGGATATTGCTATCCACATTATTCTTATCCATAATAATTAAATCACATTTAATTATATTGGATCTTTATTCTCATGTGCCCAAATAATATGAATCACATTCACATTATTTATAACTTTGATAATTAAATCACATTTAATTATCTAAGATAAATCTCCTTATAATATGAATCAAATTCATATTATTCATGATAATTAAATCACATTCATTATCCATTTTCTCAATGCTCGGATACATATACCAACAATAGAATTATCCATGAACTCTTTCAAGGATAATGCGCTTTCTCCGCGAATACTTGGAGATAAGGACAGGGCGATTGTATTGTTCCACGTATAGTGACTTGGGTATTGAGATCACATCTCAAATACAGATCTCGGGCCTCCCATAGGTGCTTGATTAAATCAAAATCGCAAATCTAATCTTCTCATTCAATCTGAATCACATCCGGATCAATGTCCAACATTTGGACTAAGATCAGATTACTTCTCTACTGAGAGGAGTCACTAAAATCCCGACCCATTTCATCACTCCCTAGGAATGGAAGCGTCATGGTTATACAACCGTTTATGATCACATCACCCTCAGGTATTCCCAATACCTGTACATCCCGTATACTGGAAGACCTAGAACAATCCCGAAGTATAAGATCAATTTTACACTGTCTACTTCATGGATTTATCGTTAAGTTTCTCATTCAATCATTGGGAGTTGGTATCGATCATATACTTTCCAAAAGCATATATCATACCTAGGTGTTGATCATATACTTTCCAAAAGTATATATCAAAACTACAAATTCAGTCGAGCTTCCAAAGCGAGACGACCGTGCACGGAATTTGATCTTCCCAATATCTCATGAGTGAGCTCATATCTTTCGGTTCAGTAATGAACATGTATGATCCCTTTGAGAGATCGTATTACTCATATGCCCTTGCATGCACACCAGCACGCCGGTGTATAGACCTTGATTAGGTCATCAACCTATTGGTCTGTCAAATATACATACTCAGACATATAGTAACACATCTGTCTCTGGTTGAGGATGCGTGCTTATATCATGACAACATACGATATAGGACTTTAGTTATCTCGATCTCGTTAAGTCAACTCTTTGACCTAACTAATCTGGCACCTCCGAATCTCTATTCCTATGCAGAGGACCTGCACCAAGAGGTCGGTCAGATATCGGCCTAACTGAGAAAGGATTGCCATCTCCTACTCAGGCTGGAGATCATATCTTAACAATCATTTGATGATGCTTGATGAGTCCTCAATCTAACTCTTTAGGTGTTCATCCAAGCACCAGCCTCTATGATTCAATATTTGAATAAACAGTTGTATGATCATCAAGATGGCCATGGTACATAACCCTAATTGTACTAAGGGACCTATTATGAAAATTATGTATTCTTCATTTCAGATTTGGGAATGATATTCACAATAACATTTATTGCATAATGGCTCGTTGTGGGCTCGCATGTCCAACAATCTCCTATTATCCCAAAGAGCCATTAATGGGTTAATCATTTAAACCCACACTAATGTGACAATCATAGGCTATTTAGAAAATAGCTAGGTAAGCCGATCAGTCACTCTGTTCCCAAGAGACTACGCCAAGTCCTTTTACGGCACTTGCATTTCCCTTAGTAACAGTGCTCGCATCTAATGCGAATGTTGCATCTTATGCAACCAATACTCAATATTGTTATAGTGTCGTTGGCACTATAGCTCGATAATTATTATAACCAGTAAGCCCATAATCCTTATCAGAATACCTTTATTCCTAGAGATCTCTATCTCTTAAGGAATCACCAGTTAAGACCTTTTAGATCACTATCTATAAAGTCTTAATTTCTTGAAGATAAGACTTTGAGATCACTATCTCAAAAGTTTTGCCTTCTATGAAGATATTTTTATTACTGCAATCAAGTGTTTTATCACCATTAATAGTTTACTACTCCCACTGCATGGGAGACATCTGGCTTTTGTACACATCTAGCATACACCCGGTTTCTTGGAACTGATGCACAAGGGCAAGTAGTTTGTATTCACATCCTCAACTCTTTGAGGTGTTATCCCTTTAGATAGGTTAGTACCATATCTTTGAGGAAAAGAAGCCTTTCTTGGAATTTTCAAAAAAAAATGGAAATGTCCAAGGTGTACTATTAGTGTGACTGTCCAAATACCCTCTTTTCTTTGCTTTTGAACAATTTCAGAACTAAGATCTAAGAGGTATCCTTGAGATCATATCTCGAGGTATGTGACAACTAGAATATAAAACACTTATATCATTCTAAATGATTAGAATATTATCTACATTTAGCATGATAAACACTATGGCACTCCCACTAAGCTTCACATGGTTCATCAAGATTTTATCTGAAATCATAACATTTGTAATTTCATCAAATCTTATGTTCCAACTACAAGAAGCTTATTTGAGTCCAAAGATGGATTTCTTCAGCTTGCACACCTTGCTTTCCTCAACCATGAAGCCCTAGGGCTACTTCATATGAATATCCTCAGAGAGGTATTCATAGAGGAATGCAATCTTGACTCACATCACGAAGATGTCATAGTCCAGTTGTGTAGCTATAGTTAGCAATATTCTGATGGGTTAAAGAAAAATCACTGGAGAGCAAGTCTCATCGCAAGCGATGTCTTCTCTTCGGTGTGTAGCTCATGGCTACGAACCGTACTTTGAAGGTCTCTACCTTTTCATTAGGTTTCCTCTTTCTCTTGAAGATCCATTTACACCTTAATGGGTCTTACCCATATAGGTGGATCCTCGAGGGCCCATATACAACACTTGTATATGAAATCTACATTAGACTTTTATTGCTAACATCCATCTTTCCATGTCATGATCCTCAGGAGCTTCATCACATGAAGTTCGATCATTTTCAGACTTAACTGACACATGGAATACATCTTCAAACTTATTTGAAGAAGTATTAGTGTTTCATCTTCAATTATTCTTTTAGTTTCCAATTTCAGGAGCCTCATTATCTTCTCAAGATTAAATGAGTTCCTTCACTTCATCTTGATTCTCAAGAGAGTCATCCTATACGAATCACATTCTCAAAGATGAGATCTTTTAAGAATCTCAAGGTCATAAAGTAGGTATCCAATACCATCCTTTATTTTCCTAATGAAGTAGCACTCTCTGGTGCTAATTC
Organism: Ottelia alismoides; assembly: GCA_037367405.1. Taxonomy (NCBI): domain Eukaryota; kingdom Viridiplantae; phylum Streptophyta; class Magnoliopsida; order Alismatales; family Hydrocharitaceae; genus Ottelia; species Ottelia alismoides. The sequence continues at coordinate 1,126,735 of JAZKJV010002677.1, forward strand.
TATTTTTCTAGCATGGAACCTTGTAAGGATATATGATGTAGTCTCTACCACATATATACCTGGAAACTAAGAGATAATTATGCTAAGATTAATCATTGATCAAATCATGTCACATATGATCAATTGTATCTCCCTACAACTCTATTGAGTTAAGGTTCATTAGGAGGATTGAGATAGGAATGATATTCACATCTCCATAAGGTATTCCTTGAATTCATCTAATAGGTACAAGCTACCTTGGTTAGATCAAATTCATTTCATCTTCCTTCAAACTTTGGTTCTAAACCAAAATTGTGAAATCTTTGAACATTTCAAAGTTTTCTAAGTGAAGAGAAGAAATCTCATATCACAAATAATCATTGATAGATATCACATGTCCATAATGTTTATTCTGATATAGATGATTCATATACATCAATATGTATGAGATCTTGAATACCTTAACATATTACACCATTCCAAAAGAAAAGGTGTATTCGACATTTTTTGCTTTGAATACAATATTCATCAGTATGCAAGTTTTAAAATTTTAGACATTCTAAAGTTTCATCTCTTACTTGTCCATTGATCTTATCAACAGACATATGTCCAAAACATGATGCCAGATCATTATCAAATGATCTTTATCCTCCTATTGATCTTTGAAGGTTTAATTTTCAGTATTAGAAATCTTAATGAACCATTCATTAATTTTCTAATTTAGCAGAGTCCACTAGATGTTTGATTACTATCTGAAATATATCCATCATAACTCTCTATGATAGGTTTATTCCAGAATTCATGTTTATTTCCAACATTTAGAAATAAACTATGATTGTATTCTAATATCCAGGTCATAGAGACATTCTCTAAGACTAAGGGCTCTCCCACTGAAAATATGAAGTATATTCATCCGGTGGAAATTGTTGCAACAATTGCATCAATTCCAACATGGATGACCATTAAACCTTAAAATCAAATTTCTAATATTTTAATACAGATGCAACCAATTGCAAGTATCATTAGAAGATTGAGATGCAATTATTAGACTTTATCTTAATGGTTATATGTAGATTATTCTGATGTACTATCCGGTTCCTTCTCTAAGGATTCTAGATAGATTTGATAGTCATATTATCAACGCATCAACTTATTACAGTATTGGCATTCATCCAACTCTTTGGATGTCATATGGAAGTCACAGAAGTACAGTCAACTCTTTGACTATACTTCTTACTTGGGTCCAACCCATCCTTCCACTGCGCTCCCTTTATCTATAAGCAACCATTGCTCAAGACCAAGGATCTCTTATGTTAAAATCAAAAATTTCAAAATAAGAGTATTTCAACATATATACATGCTTCATTCAATTCATACAATATGAATATTATGAAGCTTCATGAATGACTAGAGTATAGATAGTAGAATGATGGTACTCATCGTATCTACATCCATTTAAACTCTTAAAACTTAGGTTCAGGTAGGTACTCAAACAATTTGAATACATTATGTCCTATAGAGCCACCATTCTGCATAATGCAGAGAACCATGTCATTCATGATTATATGTCGAGAGCACATATGTATGCCAGAACATCTTCATAGATTTTATAAGGATTATTTGATAATTACGATCATTATCGACAAGTCACTTCAAAAGTACATTCGATGAGATCAAGACTTATAGAGACATACAAACCCTAGGGTTTTAGTCCTATTGTCTTATTTAATTACCATTCCTCATTATTATGAGGAAACTTGCACATTGCAACCACATAAATTATGTGTACAATTGCAAGTATAATATCCGGATCATAGGTCCAATCCATGATATTCTACTGGTTATTATTGAGTATAACATTGAGTGGGATTAAAGAAGCATTATCTGAAATAAGAAATTTGCATAAACATATATAAATATATAATTTACTTTGATTTAGGAATTTTTATATCAAAGTTGTCTTACCATGTCAACAATGAAAGTTCATTCCGTTAATCACTTTCAATGTAAGAGATATACTTACCATTATATCTCAAGTAAGATCTGGGATCTCCTTCCTTATCTTTGTTACATCCCAATAATATGAGAACCTGTAAGTCCGATAAAAAGAAGCGGGAACACATTCCGCCTTGCAAGTCCAACTTGCATTTCCCAATTTGGTCTTTAACACCCGGGCCCACCACCCCTAAGGTGATGTTGACCCGTCATTAATTGAACCAACTGTCAACAGGAATACAACTCGCTATGTGCAATCTAATATCGCCCCAATAATATGAGGACCCGATATTTGGGTCACTACGCATACGTCCTTACTCTTTCGAGAAGCGACGAGCCCGATCCAAATGGATCGTATGCAGGAGTTGTCACTTCGGACAGGCGTCTCCCACATACAATATCTGGCGACGGAACCCTTCGCCTTGACGGGAGACCATGGATGTCACTTATGTGATCCTCCATATCATATTCAAATTCTAATTAATCATTCCAAGGGAAATAACAACTATATTTATAATAGAGTGTTCTTAATTGGATATAATTAACTTAATCATATTAAATTAATTTTCAATCCAATTCAATCAACAAACTTGATTTTACTTGAATATATGGTATTATCTCAAAATACATATTAATTTGAATTTTAATAATTAGAAAAATACATCATGATCTCTCAGGCATCATTCATTCCCTACCCGTTGTCATGGCCAGTATCGGCAGGAGTGGGACGAACCGCATCCGGTGCAACCCTCTACCCCAGCGATCCCCGACTAGACACCATATCCACCTCAGGAAAAAATAATGCCGAGTCAATCATTTTGTACTTAAGATGATCATCGGTTCTTCAACCAAAATTATACCATATAGTAATAATCAAAACATTTTTTATTATAAGGAAATTTGCTAGACAAATTCCCAATCCTATTCAAGCAAGGAGTTTGATGATTGAGTTTCCAATTATGATCTAGATCAAATCAAATCAATTTATTGGTTGAGGCCAAGTCAATTAAGGAAATAATCATCATTCAATATTTCTCAAATATTTTCCATAATTATTTCATGAAATTAACATTTAATTTCACTAATTAACAATCACATGGTTCTTGATTAGGACCGTAATTTCAGCAGTGACCCCTACTTACTAAAATTAACATATCTCAATCAATTTAAATCCAAATTAGACAAAATCAATTTTCAAAGATTTCTAATTTGATTTAGGACAGAACCTAAGTGATTTTTCACGCATTTAGAGGTAAATCAAAACAGTAATTAACTCACTAATCATGTTAAGATTCTCAGTTCCTGCAACAGTGAATACATGTTCATTAAAACAACCATATCTCGAGCAAACGGAATCCAAATTATGTAAACTCAGATTCTATGGTTTTCTTATTTAATGGGGAACAAAATACAAGTTTTATTTTCGTGTTTATACAATTTAAACAGGGCAGAAAATAATTACTAAACAGAGATGCGAAAATGAAATGCGATAAAACTTTCGCAACCTTAACAAACCCAAGTCGCCTTCGGTTTTATGGATCGTATCCAAAACCTTCAACCTAAGGCTCTGATACCGCTTGAAGGATATGTTTATATACTCAAGCGCATCACGGAAGCGTGAGCGTCGTATCGAATACGACGAGGAGCGACTAGTCGCACTAGTTGCTCGATGCAGCGGAATTTTTAAAAAAAATTCATGCGACGAAACCACATGATCCAAGAACGCTTCTCGAATCATTTTGTCTAAACCACATACAAGTAATAGGATTACCTATTGAAGCGTGGTTGCGATCGAGTCTCTAAATGAAGAGACCTCCTGTCTCAAGTCCGATCCGACGAAGGAGACGCTTGCGAGCGCCGGGATGAATCGCGTGCTTCTCGCAATCCATGTTGATGATTCTAGTGGCGGATCTCCTGATCTCGACACACAAGATCCGACGTCTTCTTCACGAGCGAGGCACACCGAAGGAGACAGAGATCCACGAGCAGATGATCGGGCAGCATAACGACGACGCTGCGGCGATGGAGAACCTCTCTAGGGCATCCACGGTGGACAGCCACATGAGAGGGAGAGAGAGTAGGCGTGTAGAGAGAGAAAGAGAGAGAGACGTGCTTATAAAAGCATGTATAAGAGAGCATGGTATGCCTCTCTATTTATAGGGTTTTAGGATCCATGGATCTCAATCCATGGGACATATAAAATCAATGGATGAGATTGAATTATGTCAATCCAATGTCAAGATTGTTGTTGGAAAAAGCCAACAACTTATGATTTAATTTAGATCAAATATATTTGACAAATCAAATATACATCAATCCTAAAATTAAATCAATCAAATAAGGAAGCAACGACATGGAGATTACATCTCCCATGTCAACATGGTGGACGGCCACCAATTCCATATAGGACTTGGTAGCCGTCCACATGTTACCATGTGGAGGCAATCTCATGAGATTTCATGAGATGGCATATCTTCATGTATTTCTCCTTTATTTAATCTCAACAACTTTTGTTGTGATTTATTCTCCAAAAATAATTCATAATTAATTTTGAGAATATTGCAATCATGCCATTGGAAAATTGTGAATCATATTCACAACCCAAAACAAAATATAATTTACATTTTCAATTAATTAAAGAATGTGGATATAATACACATTAATAATTAATCAACAAATATAAATTATAATTATCTCTCTCTAATACATTATAAATCACATTTATAATATATTATGAATAATTGGATATTGATATCCACATTATTCTTATCCATAATAATTAAATCACATTTAATTATATTGGATCTCTATTCTCATGTGCCCAAATAATATGAATCACATTCACATTATTTATAACTTTGATAATTAAATCACATTTAATTATCTAAGATAAATCTCCTTATAATATGAATCAAATTCATATTATTCATGATAATTAAATCACATTCAATAATCCATTTTCTCAATGCTCGGATACATATATCAACAATAGAATTATCCATGAACTCTTTCAAGGATAATGCGCTTTCTCCGCGAATACTTGGAGATAAGGACAGGGCGATTGTATTTTTCCACGTATAGTGACTTGGATATTGAGATCACATCTCAAATCCAGATCTCAGGCCTCCCATAGATGCTTGATTAAATCAAAATTGCAAATCTAATCTTCTCATTGAATATGAATCACATTCAGATCAATGTCCAACATTTGGACTAAGATCAGATTACTTCTATACCGAGAGGAGTCACTAAAATCCAGATCCGTTTCATCACTCCCTAGGAATGGAAGCGTCATGGTTATACAACCGTTTATGATCACATCACCCTCAAGTATTCCAAATACCTGTACATCCTGTATATTGGAAGACCTAGAATAATCCCGAAGTATAAGATCAATTTTAAACTATCTACATCAGTGATTTATCATTAAGTTTCTCATTCAATCATTGGGAGTTGGTGTCAATCATATACTTTCCAAAAGCATATATCATACCTAGATGTGATCATATACTTTCCAAAAGTATATATCAAACCTACAAATTCAGTCAAGCTTCCAAAGCGAGACGACCGTGCACAGAATTTGATCTTCACAATATCTCATGAGTGAGCTCATGTCTTCCGGTTCAGTAATGAACATGTATGATCCCTTTGAGAGATTGTATTACTCATATGCCCTTGCATGCACACCAGCGCGCCGGTGTATAGACCTTGATTAGGTCATCAACCTATTGGTCTGCCAAATGTACATACTCAGACATATAGTAACACATCTATCTTTGGTCAGAGGATGCGTGCCTATATCATGATAGCATACGATATAGGACTTTGGTTATCTCGATATTGTTAAGTCAACTCTTTGACCTAACTAATCTGACACCTCCGAATCTCTATTCCTATGCAGAGGACATGCATCAAGAGGTCGGTCAGATATCAGCCTAACTGAGAAAGGATTGCCATCTCCTACTCAGGCTGGAGATCATATCATAACAATCATTTGATGATGCTTGATTAGTCATCAATCTAACACTTTAGATGTTCATCCAAGCACCAGCCTCTATGATTCAATATTTGAATCAACAACTGTATGATCATCAAGATGTCCATGGTACATAACCCTAATTGTACTAAGGGACCTATTATGCAAATTATGTATTCTTCATTTCAGATTTAGGAATGATATTCGCAATAACATTTATTGCATAATGGCTCGTCGTGGGCTCGCATGTCCAACAGTTTTAGGTACATATTTAGATGGAATTTTGTTTAGGACATAAGCTACAATCTCTACTGCAATCCCTAAAAATTGAGAGGTAAGTTTACTTTATTTATCATTGATCTTACCATTTCCAACTTAGTTCAATTTGATCTCTCCGCAACTCCATTGAGTTGAGGAGTACCTGGAGGAGTGAGATTGAAAATAATTCCTCTCTCTTAAGCTATTCTTTGACTTCATCTGAGATGTATTCACCACCTCGGTCAGATCAAATCCATTTTATCTGTTTCCTATTTGGTTCTCAACCAAATCCATGAATTCTTTGAGCTTTTCAAATGTTTCATGTTTGTGACATATTAACAAGACAAAATCATACATGAATGGTCATCAATAAAGGTCACATAATACTGATGTCCATTTCGAGTCACGGTACGAAAGGGACCGCATACATCAGTATGTATCAGTTCCAATATACCCTCACATCCTTCACCTTTCTTAGATAAGGGTGCCTTGGATATTTTTCCAAGATTTCAATATTGGCAAGTTCTTAAATTACAGATTTCTAGGAAATCTAGAGGTCCATTCCTTACTAGTCTATTAATCCTATCAACAAATACAAGTCCAAGTCCTTGATGCCAGATAATAGTTAAACGATCCACATCCTCCCTTGATCGTTTAGGGGAATTAACATTATTATTATTGTTAATGTTATCCATGGTATTGACATTCATAACACAATCATGCATGTTCAATTCATAGAGTCCTCTTGTTGTTAGTAAACCATATGCCACAAAATTACCATAATGACTCATGATAAGTGTATTACAGAATATGAATAAATATCCATGTCCAACTAATTTATATATAGATAAAAATTTCCTTCTAAGATTAGGAACATAGAGACACTTTCTAATAATTAGGACTCTTCCACTAAATAAAGATAGTCGGCACATCTCAATGGCGAATGCTGCAACAGTTGTGTCAGATCCCATCTGGATGACTATCTCTCCATTATCAAGATTTCTGGTGTCCTAAAATGCAACTGATTGCATACATGCAGAAAAACACCAGAATCAACAATCCAACTTCCTTCTCGTCCTACGAATAAGTTGGTTTCAACGATGAATGTAGATTTCTTATTTGATAGTGTTATAATTTTATCCTTCTCTAAGCACTTAAGATATTCTGGATGGTTAATCTTCTAAAATCCTAGCTTATTTTAGTGATGGTAGACATCCATCTATATGGGTGTCAGATGTGTTGAAGCTTTAAAAGATTGATCAATAGGTTGACCTTTTTTCTTCTCTTGTATCGGACCCTTCCCAGATCCACACTTCATCTCGTGCTTCCCTTTAACGTGTGCAACCTTTTGCACTGTTAGAGAGAAATTTTTTCTTCATGATATCCTCCATGGGTTTTAATGTAGAAAGAGTGTGATTCATATCTCCATACATCTCCTTCGGATTCAAGAGGATGTCATGAGCGGAGCAGATTCAATGTCTATAAGTTGCTTCTGAAGCACACTAGACAATGATCAAGAATGTAGCAATGAAAGATTGAATATCCTCATCTCACTTCTTGTTGAACTCACATGCATCCTTTGTTTGAGGGTTCTCATATATCACAGACGAGAGTACATACACTATGTGTTCTATCTCAAGCACACGTTTCAAATTTAGGATCCAACCCGAATAATTTAGGCTGGTCAACTGATTTATCTCAAGCATATTGTTAAGTGGGTTGAGAGATTTCATTTGAAAAAATAGAATACACTTTAATATCTTGATTAAGGAGATTAAATAATGTAATATTTTTAAATCAAGAGTTCTCATATTTTTTGTACTTTGAAATGCTTTCCCTTATAAGCTATCAAAGCATGAGTCAGGCTAACCAACGACTTCACTGTGAGATCCGAGTCTCCTTTCCATTTTCATTTCACCTCAATGATATGAAAAAATGCAACTACGATGAAAGAAGCGGGAACTCTTTCCACCTTACATGTCCAACTTGTATTCTCAGTTTGGTCTTCAACACCCACACCCCCACATATATGGAGTTAGCATGTTGTCAATTAAACCAACCGCCAATAATATAATATCAATTTACGCTATGCAAAATCCAATATCGCCTCAATAATATGGGTAACAACATTGGGGTCACAATGCATACGATCCATCTCTTTCAAGAAATGAAGAACCGATTCAATGGCTATTTGTATTCAGGAGTCATGACTACACATGAACGTCTCCAAAAATATAACCCATGGTGAGGAAGTTATTTGCAATGACGGGAGACCATGGATGTCATCATACGACTTAGTTCATATTATGTTTAATATAACGATTAATCATTTTGAATCATATTCTCATGATTAATCTAAGGGATAGGGTCAGAACACATGCTTATTGCCTTAGTTTTAATCTAATTAAAACAATGACACTTAAGCGGTCCCAAATAGAGTTTGATCTTTTATGCACTTGATGTTACCGTATAGTATTACACCCTCACGTAGTGGAAATTAATGTTCCAATTTAGGTGTTAAAGTATGCAATGACTCCTTATGCCACCTTTCATCGAAACGGATCTAGCCATGTCGGATAGACAATGCTAATAGGGAGCGCTTCCATTGGAAATTCGGCATAGGGTGCCAATTAAGTAACCCATTAGCATGTTCATGGCTTAGACACCTTCACCAAATCAATTCGAGATAACATAATCGGTACATATTATACTAAGGAGGTTGTATTGATCTTTCCACCGTATGTGATACTACATAGTAACTCTCAGATGTTCTAGGAATTAAAACTCTTTTAAATTTCCCAAAAGGTCTAGTGTAAATATCTAGTCACTTTTTGAAAACATCTTTCAATTTCAAATGATTTCGTGCAACAATCTAGACACTTCATTGAATCAAAATAATTTTAATTGCAAAGGAAGTCTAATGCAATAATCAAGACAATTCACAATTCTTGATTGCACTATAAGCATTCAAGTGCATAAATAATTAGGGAAATATGAAATAAAAATAGATATTCTAATTTATTTCATATTTCTAAAATAAACACACAATGATTTTAAATTCGAATTTGCAAGTTTTGACCATCACACTTCAAATTGGAAGACATCATATAACTTGGACTTAAAATTCGTTGCGACCTCAAATATTTCCAAAACATTAGGTACAACGCCTGATGTAAATATATCTAACATATTTCCATCAATTTTGAGTGCCAAAATATGATAAATCAGTTAAAACAATCAAGTCCTCTTCCAACTTCTCCTATGGAGAAATCCAATTTTTCGAGGCCGCACGGTCAGAATCACACAAAATGTTTTCATACTGATTGGGGGTCTTGATATTTGATTTATTAATCAGTATGTTATCATGTTGTATTAACCAAAAATAGTATCCAAAAATAAATATTTCTTGCTACAATCTTTGGTCGAAATCGGAGTCTGTGATCGCTTTAGCATCTGAATCTTCTCACGTTTGTCACCAACATTTGGTGCATCTTTTGGGTATGAGTCCATACCATCTAGATCTCATATATATCCCAAACATACATTTAAAAATATGGGAATACAATAGAAATGTTGAAATTTGCTGAATTATTCAAATCGTTAAAACTATCGCAAAACTATGTACCCGATAATCGGGATAATCTAGCTAATTGTTTATCAGACTTGGATGAAATTCAAATCCTCAAAACTAAGGCTCTGATACCAATTTAAGGAAGTAAATAAAAGCTTATTTACTGTGCATAATGAAAACATGGAATATTTAGCAAACATTTTGCCAAAACAATCTTATTTCATTATATGAACTAGAAAATGTAGCACAACAATTTGTGCATGAAGAAATTATAAATTCTAAGAAAACAAGTTCCAAAATAATTTCTGATATTTACAATGAATAAAATATATAAATAAGGGTTTCTTCTTGAAGCGTGAGCTTCTAGATGAAGAAACATCCCGAATCAAGTCCAATCTGCATAAGTCTCTCGTGGGCACGGAGATGAATCATGTTGCTTCCCACGTACCAGGACGTCGACCAGAGTAACAAGAAGAGGTATATGAGAAATGGAGACTCTCAAGACTCTTCTATATCTCAAGGTGCATGAAATTTCTAAGGACTTTTGCTCTTAAAAATTGTGTTGCAAAAGAGAGGGCCTCGCTCTCCTTTTATACTTACATCACATGTCTAACATGTATGTTGTAGTCTCTTGGATTTTAAATCAAGGGTTTAGGGCAAGTCATAATTCAATAAGGATTATCTCCTGTTTATCTCCAATTAATATCAATTAATTAAAGATAAATAAGCAACAATTTAGCTTAACTAAATTAGTTAAGATTGTTGCCTTTTTATTTATTAATTAATTAAATCGATAATCCCATTATCAAAATTGGAGAAATTATGGAATTAATCTTTAAAGCTTATGAATCACATTCATGAGCCCAAAATTAAATGTAAATCCAATTTACATCTACATAATTAATGTGAACCAATTCACATAATTTCAAGCTTTGGAAATATTATGTAAATCATATTATATAAATATTTATAAGATCATATACATATAAATATTAATTATTGCGAATCACTATTTATATTAATTAATGAGATATATTTTCCCTTATAAAAAATGATGCAATAATAACTATCATTAATAGAACATCAATGGATTCCAATGAATTATGATTTAATCCAATTAAATCACAAACCATCGAGCTAAATGGAGACACTAAAATCCATCTTGTTTCATCACTCCCTCATAATGGAAGTGTAATCGTAGATGATCCATTACAACAGATGTAAACCTGAGTATTCCCAATACTCATTCATCCTTCATACTAGAAGACTTTGATAAATCTAAATTCAAACCCTGTTTTGACTATCTTCATTAGAATATATCAATAGATTTATTATTTGATAATTGGGCTATAATATTAATCATATACTTTCCAAAAGCATATATTAATATCTCGAATTCGTGTCTTATTTCATAAATAAGATGACCATGCATGGAACTCATTTCGACCCCAAATAGTTTCATGATTGAGGTCTATCTCATGATCCATCAAATATGAATCTGTATAATTCCTTCGAGAGATCATACATGTCATATGTCTTCATATGCACACCGTGGCACATACTCAGGCGCATACAAGTCATATGTATTCGGTAGATGGACCTTAGTTAGGTCACCAACATATTGGTCTGTCAAATGTATATACTCAGGCATATAGATGCATATATGTCTCGGGTCAAAGGATGTGTGCTCGATCATGATAGTTATGATCAGTCTTAGTTTATCTTGACCTCATCAAGTCAACTCTTTGACTTGATTATTAGTAGTCTTTAGAGAAAAATTGCCATCTTTTTCTCATACTAGATATCTGTATTTAATATCACATGTTTGAAGCCAGTTGTGTCCTTCCATTTGCATGGTATTCAACATGGCCATGATACATGATGAATCCACGATTCATCGCCTTTATTCTTTTATTTTAGCATCATTTCCTTAGTCAAATACCTGTAAATACCACTAATTACATAAAATTACCATTTTGTATGCATTCGTTAAAATTGCATTTTTAACACTTTTTGTACATAAATAAAAGAATAAAGAAGAAAAGAAAAAGAAAAGGATGTGTTTATGCAATAAATACAGACTGACCCAAACCCCGAGAGAAGGTCAAGACTTGACATGATCGACCAAGAATAAAGTAGGGGGAGATAGGGTCTTTCTATCAGAAAAGGCCAAAAATATTTTGTAAATATTTTTCTTGTATATTTGTACAAAACTTACATTATTTTATTTGTACATAATTTGACCTTAAATTAACTATTTTTGTAAATAAAAGTTGTAAATAAAATGTGTTGTAAATAATAAAATTCTTTGTAAAATAAAATATTATATATATTGCAAATAATTGCACCCAGAAAAAGCCGCAAAGCGACAATTAAAACACCAATTCCGACTCCATACGAGCTCAAATTGAACCAAACTCACTTCCATTGTACTATAAATTAAATTATCTTTCAAATGGCCGTGGTTTCGTATTTTTTTGGAGTTACGGTTAAAAAGTCGGTTTTCTGGGTGCATTGTGCAGTTACCCATATACTTATTGTATATATTTTATTCATATTTTTTTATACATAATATATATTTTTGTAAATATTGTTTTCATTAAAAATAAAATAAAATAATTAAAATTAAAAAAATCTTTTATAAAAATTATTTCCTTATTTGTACCTATGTATATTGTATTATATGTGCATAATACTTGTATATAATTAACTTCCTTTTATAAAATTCACCAACAAAATTATTTATCTAACTTTAATTAATTAATTTAATTTAATTACGAATTTTGTATTTATATTTAATTATTTAATTCATTTATTTGATTTAAAAACTTGCCTTTTATATTAGATTTTATTCCATGCCTTTAATGGCCACCATTAAGGTGGCTAATTGATTTTCATTAATTATTTAGTTTATTTAATTTATTTAAATCCGAATTTCGAAATTAATTAATTAATTATTTTATTTATTTAATTATTTTATTTAATTAACCCATAATCACCTTCCTTTTTTGTACATACTTTCCTCTTTTGTTTTTCTTCTCTTTTTAATGGGCTCCTCCTCCCTCATTCACACTTGATCAATCTTTGGAGAGAGAAGCCCGATCTCCGAGAGCTACTCGTTGCAGAAGGGTGCCCAGCCTCCGATTCGGTCGGTGACAGCGATTTGAGCTTCGGCGAGGCCATCACGGCGTGTCTGATCCCAAGGTGAGATCCGATTTTTATTTCCTGTCATTTCTCGTAGGTAATTGTAGCTTTAGTTTTTTATTCCCAGTTGATTAGCCTTTAGATACTTAAAAACCAAAAAACTTCACTGCACATTTTCCGATCCGCCATCGATTTCCATCTCATTTTCCGTGCCCCTCCATTTTCATTTCTATCTCGCACAACCTTTCACCTCCGACCACGCACGGTGGTCGGAGTCTGTGGATCTATCTCTCACTACGTCAAGATCCGATCATCTCACATATTCCATTTTTGCATAAATAAAAATAAAAATAAAACAAAAAAATATATATTTGGTTTTTCTATCTCTAACATTTTGTTTTGCAGGAATAAAAAAATAATAAAAAATATATTTGTTGTATCTTCTCTCTAATTTTATTTTGCAAGAAAACCAAAAAAAATATAATAAACAAAAAAAGTATTTCTTATTATCATTCCCTGATTACAGCAAATAAGAGAATAAAACAACCTTTTTTTATCATAATTGCTCTGTGTATGCAGTAACAAAATAAAAAAACAAAAAAAACAAAAAAATTGTTTGCAGCACAGAGCCGCCCGCCACCGCCGCGAGCCCCGCCGGTGGCCTCCCTTCAGACCTCGTCGCTGCCTCGCGGCCAGGTTCAACGCCCCCGGGCCCTCCACTGCTCCAGCGGGCGGCGGCGTCGCCCCGCGCCTCCTCCAGATCTGTCCGTCCAGCCCCGCGCCTCAGCGCGCGGTGCCGCGCGCCTCCGACGAGCCCCTGCTCGCGCTGGGCTCTCTGCGTTCAGGCTCGTCCCTGCGCCACCTCCTACCACCGGCCGCGTGCCTGTAGACACGCGTCCCTCCCGCGGCGTCCAGCCACACGACCACGCTCACAGCCGATCCACCTACTGCGAAACCGCTCCCAAGACGGCCCCGCGACTCCATTCGCCACCGTGCGCCACCGCAGTAGCGCCGCCCTACCTCCTCCGTCACCGCGCCCGTCCCCGCGAGGCGACGCGCGATCTCCCGCTCTGCCTGATCGCCCCCCGTGAACTGCGGCAGCGGCTGTCCCCATTGTCCCTCTGTTGGGTTTTGGAAACGAAGGAGCCCTAGTTGTCTTTTGGAAATAAAAAAATAGAAGAATTGCAAACTCTCTCCTGGAAATTCTAATATTGCAAGAAGCCCCCTCTGTTTCAAAGAAAAATCATGTGCGTGGCACATGTTTATGGGTAATTATTACTTTCGACCGTATTTGTATTTACTGTTATCTTCTGGTGGAATAACTTTACCAAAATTACATTTCAGTCCCTGTGCCACTAGAACATCAATTGCATGTTGTTTTTGATTAAATAAATGTTTTCATATTCCGAAAAATTCTCAAAATAATTGTGTAGACTCCTAATATGATCTTTTTCATTGTAAAAAATTTTCATCATTTTTCATTGCCATTTGCTATATTTAAAAAATCAAAAATAATAACTTTTTATCTACCCAAAATTGCAATATTCATAAAAATTTGAAAAATTACTTAAAATTTTCAAAAAATTAATGTAGTTGTATTTTGATGTGTTTTAATTTCTTTCCAATTTTCAAGCATTAACTCAATACAAAACTCCAAAAAATTATAAAATACTGAAAATCTTAAAAAAATTGTAGAAAATTCTTGAAAAAACCAAAAATAGTAATTTCAGTTCTCGATTGTAGATATGATCTTGTAGTTTATTTTAAAAATAATCTTCTGGAGTTTTGAACTTTTAATGGATTTTTAACATGAAAAATACTCCTGCTTGTCCACTGTTTTCTCTATTTTGCACTGTTTGATTTTTAGAAAATCACAAAAACACCAGAAAAATCCGAAAAAATTACCAAAAATATTTTAAAATATATAAAATATAAAAACATTTTCTCTTGAATTTTCTGAACATTTTCGACCTTTTTGAAAAATACCAAAATAGTGTGGATTGTGTGTTTTATCACTTTTATTCATTTGTGCTTGTTTTAAAAATTTAAAAAAAAATAAAAATTCAAAAACCACTAAAAATTAATTCTGAAATTTGACTACTTAGTTTTTAAATCGTGCTCCTTGTGTTCGACCCTAGTCGCTATACCAGGTAAAAAGAATAGCGAAAGGTGCTTACATTTAATTTTTTGATTTTCTGAGTGGTTCATTTATTTTTCTCAATTGACCGCGCTGGGTGATTTGGGTCACAACGACCATTCTTTATTATTTCCTTAACCCGAGTCTCAGGCGTGTCATCAGAATAGCGCCGTTGCCGGGGAGCACGGCTTTGTAGTCATTTTTCTATTTTTGACTCTTTCTATATTATAATTGTTATCTGACCTTCTCTCTTTGACTTTTGTGCAAGGTACTGCTTGGAAGACTTGGAGCTCACTTTTTGAGGATCGTACAGGAGGAAGAGCAGGGATGAGAAGAAGAATTTTATTTTTTGAGAGAGAGAGAGAACAAAAAATTTTGTAATAATTATACCCTTGAACATTGTGGACTTGGACATTATTCGGGGTCTGTTTCGCCAAGTGTCGGTGCACTTGGGGGACCTCACCACTGTTTTTCGCCAGTTTTGTTTTCTTGTATTTTTTTTATTTTATTTTTTAATTCACACAGAATTTGGCCCATAGACTTAGGATTTTTATCTTGATTATGACGTAATTGATTAAGGTCCCAGCCTAATTATTTGCCTGCACCTATAGATCGATAACTGGACTTAATTAATTAAATCACAAAGAAAAAGCTAATTTAAGTTACCTGAGAGGTCATGTGCCGCTAGAGGCCGTATACAGCGCTGGTAGGATCCGTTGTGGCGGACACCGATCGGCATCAGAGACCGGACTCCGACCTCTCTTGTTGACTTTTTAGCTAATGTGCTTCACGTGTAGAAATCTTTCGTCTAAGGTCGTTTTCTTCGTGCATCATATAGGTAGTTTAAATTTCTGTATTTAAATTTCTGCGCGGATCATATTGCATGTAGAGTGCTGGAGTAAGGTACGCATTTTCTATCTCTGCATGCATCATCGTTTTTGACCATGCATTAGCATTTTCGACTTCCTCCCTCTATTTCTTGGACTCAAATCAATCAAAGAGGAAATCAGAAAATTCATTAGTCATTGTTTATTTCTTAAAAAAATCTAAAAAAGTAAGAGCAATAAAAACTGGGATTGCTAATGCAAACTTGACCCTAAAACCCGCCTCATCTAAAAAATATTTGTTTTGGGGAGAGTCACCCCCTCATTGTTTGGTTTGCTTGAGCGAGAGAGTGACCCGAACACTAGGATAGAGCCACGCCTGAACTTCCACTAGACTATTGGTCTTAGAGTTAGTCGTTCTCCAGTGAGGATCTCTCCGGTAACCGGTAAAGCGGACCGTGACGTCCTTAACAGAGCGGGTTGATCGGGTAGCCGGTAAACGACCCGCAACTTGTACTGGCTGGGAAAGATCTAGCTTTGGGATTGGGCCAGTCTCTTGGGAGCATCGGGTTCCTAACAGCTCGCTTAATCACTCTGCAAGATTGTTTTATCACCTAACTTAAAATTGACAAGATTAATGACCGATCCTTTACGGTCATCAGCTCGTGTTGAGTAGGTGAAATTGGGGTTTGACTTCTTATCTTGTTTGCTTACCAGATCTCATCCACATTCATCTCCACATCACGATGATGGGAAGGAGATCCCTTAAGTTGCCTCTGGCAGCACCGCTATCGAGCACTCCTCCCCATTCATCTAGGGCACTTTCGGAGAGCCCAGACCCGCTCTCCGAACCCGAGTTCGATTCCGCCCTGTTCCCCCTCGACCACCTTTCTACCAGTCCAGAGATACCAGTGACAGATGTTAGACATCAGACAGATGATTTATCGGCACCTGAGTTTGGGTCTTTTGCCTTTGCAGAGACCATGGCCAGCAGCAGCGACGACCGCATCGGAGGTCCCCTAGGCGAGCAGACATTTATCATGGACTAGGGTGCGATCAACACCACCCTGATCGCCTCCCTAGAGACAGTGCAGCAACGGCTGAGGGAGCAGGGTGCCTTCATGATTGAGATGAGGAGAGAGATGGAGCAGATGAGAGCCGACCGCGACCAGCTGATGAATCCACTTTTCATCATCTTTATTCTATCATTTTGGCACCAAAAACCCTAGCAAATGCCTGTAAATAGCATTAAATACATCATCTTATCATGCATGCATGTGCATCTTAGTGTGTAAAATATTGTAATTAAAGCCAAAATTATAGAATAAATAAAAGAAAAGAAAAAGAATAAAATATTGTAAATATTTTATGACACAAAACCCGAGACCTAGGCATCTTGATGAATGGGTCGACCAGGAATAAAGTAGGGGGAGATAAGGGTCAAATACCTATACTATTCTATTCATTCTTTATTCATTTTGGGACCTATTTTTGGTTCCACTTTTTATACATCAAATAAAGAAACTTTGTACATGAAAGTTGTAGATAAATTAGTAAATAAAAATAAAAAATTGATTTCACTAAAAAATAATACACAGATAAAATGTTATAGTCTGAATAAAAATCCAGAATCTCAACTTCCCAGACCTGTATCTCACAACTGAAAACTCCAAATGCATCAAACTCACCTTTAATTGTATATAGAATAAAATAATCTATTTAATGGTGGTGGTTTTGCATTTGGCAGAGTTACGGTTTGAAAGTTGAGTTTTGGACCCACATTATATACTTGTACAGACTAAAATACTCATTTTATTATTTATTCCTTATTTTTATAACTTTATAATTTATTTTGTAAACATTACTTATAATATATATGTGCATTGAAATCAGAATAAAAATTCAAAGAAAATGCAAAATAAAAATACTTGTCCATAATACATAGGTAAAAGACCTACTTACATACCTATACAATACATACTTTTGTTTTATTAAGTATACAAAATATATCAGAAAAATAAAATAAAAATATTTCTAAGTGTATAAAAGTATTATATAAATTTACAAAATAATAAATAGAATTAAAGAACTTAGAAATACCAAAATAAAAATAAAAGAATAAAATATATAGGTAATATACCTATAAGGGGCACAATAGGCAACTCATAAAAATATATTCCATAAAAATAATTAAAAATCATAATAAAATACTACATAAAAAAATATTTTTTATTTTATAACCTAAAAATAATAAAATCGTTTTCGATTTTTAAACTAATTTTCAAAACTTTTTCGGAGGGTTTTTCCTTGTTGGTCCACGTGGACCAACCAGGAGGTAGTCAGCGTTGACCCTAGGTCAATTGCCTGCCTTCCCCCGCCTGCCTCCTGTCAGACCTGGGTTTTTACCCACTTTTGTCAAGATTTTCCAGCCACACCTTACATTTTTTTCGTGGTGATTTCTTCACATCTTTTCTTCCTCGTTATGCAGTGAATCACGTCCAAGTGAAACCTTGGACTTTGGATCACTGTGGCGATCAGGGCGCCTTGATCTTTGGGGCTCCTCAGCCAATTAGTCAAACTGCATAAAATGGAGCCCCGACTTTGAATTCGAATTTGAGTCCCTTCAGTCCACCCCTCATCGCCTCTCTTGTGCTCTGTGGATTCTTGGAGGTGACAGCTCCACCGTGGTCCCTTCAGCCAAGGCGTACGAGGTCGGAGGCGTCTCCACCACCTCCCCCAACTCCTACGGTCGAGGTACCCCTTTTCCTCTGGTTCCGGCCATTGAGGGCCCCCTCTCCCCTATTTTTCATTTGCATTTCGTTAGCCGTAGTCTAAATATCAAAAGCCCTCAAAAATATCAAAGTTTCGTCGCTTGAATCGTCCAATCCCCCATCTTGGCCGGAGCGCACCTCCGGCCAATCACCGCCACATCGCATTTCGCATCGATTCCGCCTCCCTAAGGTCCAGGCATTTTACCCTAGACCTCCTAACCCTTTTTGCAGGTCAAAGAAAGTTCATCCGCGCTTGGAGGCCATTTTGGAGCCTCGCTGGAGTTCGCGAAGCTCTCCAGCTCCGCCGACCGCCAGCGAGCACCTCGGCCTTCGCCGTGGTCTTTTGAAGCCTCCAGGAGGAAGAGCAGAACTTTCGGGAGTCTCCACGTCCATTTTGAAGCTCAACCGCCATCGGAGACCGGAGATCTCGGGTGGAGAAGCTCGCCCTCACCGGTGTTCTTCGCTGTTCTTGGTCCTAGCCTCCGCACCGTTGGATCGTGGAGAAGCTCCAGATCGCACAGCATCCGTCTGATCCTCCCTCGCCTTCACCGTTCGATCGTTCGAGGAAGATCTAATCTCAGCCGTGCATCGTCGAAGCGTCATCGGCCGTCTGTCGCTCGCCACGTGGATAAGTGGCATAGTCTCCGCCGTTGGATCACGCGCAAGGGGTATTTTGCACCTTAACTCCTGCGCATTTTGTATTTACTATTTAGTCCACAAACTTTCATCTGTAGTGTAAAAGTTTTGTAATATTTGCATGTAAACCCTCGTACTTATTTTATTTGCATTTAGGCCCATTGCCACGTCACCTCACGTGCCTGTGCGCGTGAGGGGGTGGGCATTTTGCAGGGACCCTCCCTGGGGTTTAGTTATTTAATTTTAGTCCCGGAATTTTGTTTTATAGTGTAAAACTTT
Source organism: Ottelia alismoides (assembly GCA_037367405.1). Taxonomy (NCBI): domain Eukaryota; kingdom Viridiplantae; phylum Streptophyta; class Magnoliopsida; order Alismatales; family Hydrocharitaceae; genus Ottelia; species Ottelia alismoides. The sequence continues at coordinate 1,146,305 of JAZKJV010002677.1, forward strand.
TGGATATTTTGCATGCGGCCCTGGAAGATTTTGGATATTACAGTTAGGTCCTCCCACGCGCGTGCCCGTCACGCGTAGGGTTTGGGGAAAATTGTATCGATACCCTTCCGGGTTTTGTATTTGTTATTTAGTCTATTAAATGCAAGTTTCAGTATAAAATTTTGTGGAAATTTTGTGGCTTTACCCCTGGATGTTTGCTTATTTGCATATATACCCCTGCCAGGCTTTGTAAATTTTTGTGTGATTGTTTTATTTGTTTAAGGCATCATTTAAATTCGAAAAATTCTCAAAAAAATCAAGTTAAGCTCCTGTGTGCTTGTTCTTTGACGCCATATTTTTAGTTTTTGATTTTCTTGCATTTTCATATTTATTAAAAATCAAAAACATGCCATTTCACTACTCTCTAGCTTAGAAAATACCAAAAAAATATTAAAATACCTCGAAAAATTCCAAAAAATTCCCTTCTATCTATTTTATCATATTTGAGTGTCAGTCCAAAAATCACTAAAAATTGCAAAAGAAAAACTTTAAAAATTTGAAAATACCTAAAAACTTCAAAAAAATCTAAAAAATTCTAGAAAATCCAAAATTTACAAACTCAAGTTCTGATGTTTCCATATTTTATCCTCTTCATTTTAAAAATAGTTTGGAAAAATTTTATGGCTATTTGATATTTTTAATTCCCATTTTAACCCCAGCTAGTAGCTAATTCCATGTTTTCCTTTATTTTGCTATTTAAAAATACCAAAAACAGTCTGAAAAAGACCCAAAAATCACAAAAATAGTAAAAAATTATAAAAATACCAAAAAGATTTTATTTATGAATTTTTGGCTATTTTTGCATATTTTTATAAATATTGTAGCACCTCTTTTATTACCTTTTTTATATATTCCAATATTGAAAAAGAAAAAAATTATAAAATATAAAATTATAAAAATCAGAAAATTAAAAACCAGAATACAAAAAAAAATAAAAAAAAAATTAACCCATAGAAATGTTTGCTTGCATATTGTAGACATCACTTCACTTTCACTCTCACACACTTGTGCATCTACCTTGTTTCCTCCCTGTGTTCGAACTCTCTGCATACTTGCTCTTTACATCTTTTATGTAGAGTTAAAAATAAATTTTAACTTCACATCTGCTTGTCATTGCTTGATATATATAGTGTGGGTTAATTGTTAATTTTAGTCCAGGATTCATTGCGAGTCGTCACAGCGAAGGTTGTCTCCGCCTTGTGTGAGACACTATTTTAGACTCCGTGAATATTGGCTATATCAAATGGCGTCGTTGCCGGGGAGCAACAGCGAGTAGTTCATTATTTTGTTTGATTGTGTTGATTGTCTACCATTGCTTCATTTTATCTCTCTTGCATTTTTGATATATCTTGTTGAGCTTTCCTGACCACTCTTTTTCTTGTCTTCTTGCGAGGGACCGCGGAGTGAGGCGGATCGCCTAGGGGATCCGAAGCAACCACGTGAGGCGGAGCCGGCTTTTCTTAAGCCAAGCTGGCATGAGAGAGCATGAGGAGTGAGAGAGTGCTTAGATTAGTTTGCATTTTTATTTCATGAGAGAGTGATTCATAATTTGTAATAATACATGATTCAGACTCTCAGACACTTCGGGCCTAATTTCCGGGTGTTTGTTCACCCGGGGGCTCACCGCGGTTTTCAACGTGTTTTTCCGATTGTCATTTTTCGGTTTTGTTTTCATTTTTATTTCTTTTGTGGATTGAGCCCTTAGCTTTAGCCTTGCTTGTTCGATTAGATTAGGTCCAAACACACTAATAACCTTTGCATGTTCCTATAGATCGTATTTGGACTTAGTCTAATTAAACAGTTAGTCATTAGCCTTCGATCCGCGCGCCGCAAGCTCATCCCGCTAAGCGCTTCTCCTAAACTCGATGTGTCAAGAGAAGGAGGGATGAGCCTAGACCAGACCTTAGGATTGGAGATTAGTGATTAGCTTGCGGTTCTTTACGCTAGCAGTTGCCTATCTTAGGACGATTTCCGCATTGCATACCAGCATGTAGATTAGGTTTATAAATTTCCGCTTTGCATCCCGCATGGAGAGAGCTGGGATTCATTGTAAGTCCTCTTACTTTGCATCCATCATTTAGGCACAAAGGTGAGATTTCCACCTTGGTGTCGACTTGCATTGGCTTTTCCGACTCTATTCTCCCTCTGTTTTTGGACAAAGTAGGATCAAGAAAATACAAAAATCGTTAGGCGCTTGTTTGAATCAACTCAAAAGAAGCGATAACGCCAAAAAAATTAAAAAAATGGACTGCTAAGAAAACCTTGACCAAAAATAAAATTGGTAATTGGATTCATTGATTGGGGAGAGTCACACCCTCACTTGTATTCATGTTGCATGGAAAGGTCTCCTTCCAAGTGAGCAGAGTGCTTCGTAAGGACTAGAGCCCAAATCCCAGCTTGTGGCTGCCTTGTGTATCACCTGGATTTCCGAAGTATTGGCGCTACCATCGTACGTAGGCGAGTAGGGCTTGGTCGCCATTGGTGACTCACTATTGTGTGAGCACCGACCTTGTCCGAAGTACCGAGCATAGGCCACGCCTTCACGGGTGTGTCTGTCTCACCGTCTGCGTCCGAGTAGGATCTTGCACGCTCATGGGTGATTCCGTTGCGAGCGAGATCCGAAGTATCGGTTTCGCCTATTGGCTTCCTCTCTCTTATTCTTTGGCTGAGTAGGGATCCAGGAAGGGTTACAAGGACCTTAAAAAGCACAAGCTATAGGTTACACAGGAGGAGGACAAGTACGGGGATACTTTTCCGGCAGTACTCTCTCCTTTAGGCGTAGCGCTCTAAGGACTCGTGATAAGATTAATTCCTGAATTGCAAGCCAAAACTGATAAGATAAAAGCCGAACCTTTCACGGCTTCATGTGTTGAGTTGGGGAACTCACCCCTGTTTTGTGTTTGATTGCTAGTTCTATTTAGGTCAAGATCAAATACACAGCACAATTGTGCGTAATTTTGCTTCTCATTTCTTCCTTCTTCTTCTTCTGCATTCCCCCTACTCTTCCCAATAATCAAGATGATGGGACGGAGGTCTCTTAGGCCGACCTTGTCGGCGCCGCTATCCAGCACTCCGCCTCATTCATCTAGGACAACCTCGGAGAGTCCGCTCTCTGAGCCTGAGTTCACTTCCACCTTGTTCCCCCTCGACCACTCTTCTTATTCCCCTTCCATCAGTCCAAGAGTCTCAGATTTCATTGCATCGTAGAGTTCAGAACATTTGACGGCACCTGAGATGGGTTCTTTTGCTTTTTCAGAGAACCCAGATATGGCTGACAGAGGAGAACACCCAGATGACCATGATCACCCTCCTTTCTTATTTGATCAAGCGGGCATCAACAATTCTTTGCTGGCCTCCCTGGAGACAATGCAGAGGCAGATCCACGATCAGGGAACCTTCATCGGTGATCTCATGAGAGAAATTGCACAGATGAGAGAAAACCGACCTGGGGCGGTGGCGGTGTTGGTGGAGGAGGAGGACCTGGTGCAGGAGGAGGTGATCCCGATGCTGAGAGACCACCACAGACTATCATGAGGGAATTGCACAATCCAGCAGCATCCCTCACTCACCGTTGGATCTGATTGCCACCTATCCATGGAGATTTCGAGCTTCGGCCCCATACCATTCAGCTTCTACCCAAATTCCATGGGTTGTCGACCGAAGAGCCACACCTCCACCTCCAAGAATTTGAAATGATCTGCAGCACGATCCATGATAGGCTGATGACCGAGGACACGATCAAGATGATCGCCTTCCCTTTCTCCTTGGTTGACAAAGCCGCATACTGGCTCAAACATTTGGGGCGATTCATCGACACCTGGGCAGATCTCCAGACCGCATATTTGAAGAAGTACTACCCTCTCGGCCGGACTAATGCAGCTAGAGCCATGATCAGCAACTTTGTCATGATCACAAATGAACAATTCCATGAAGCCTGGGATCGATTCAGAGAGCTCATTGACCGGTGTCCACATCACGATATCTCCAAGCCTAATCTAGTTCAGAGCTTCTTTTGTGGGATGACACCGGAGCTGTAGGGGCTTGTCAATGCCTCTTGTGGTGGGTCCTACTTTTCAAAGGGTGAAGACGGCGTTTGGGCCATCTACGAGGGCATGGCAGAGAATTCAACTGGGATGGCCCAAGCCCGTGTTTACACACAACAGAAGCGCCTGCAAGGAGCGGGATCATTCCAGAGGATCGCACGCATCGATGCCGATCCTAACACGTCGTCGGCAGCCGCAGCGCAAGCCGAATCAGCCGCAGCCGACATGGGCATCATTAGTGAGAAGCTGGACCGTCTCGAGATCCTCGAGAAGAAACAGATGCAAGGCATGGCCCAGATGGACCAGATTGCCAAAATCATGAGTGACCTGAAGACGCAGATCCTTTGCGTCCAGGAGGCACAAACTCATTCCCAGCAGCCTCCCAGGTCACGGGCTGACCCCAGCAGTAGCAGCTCCAACCAACCTTCTGCCTCGTACCGCCAGGTTAACCACATACAGGCAGAGCCGGTTCCACTGCTATAGTACTACCCAGCACATCCGCCATCTCCGGACACTCAGATGGTGGTATATCAACCGGAGCAGCCACTGGCAGTTCTCCCTCCACCCTCCTTCGAGCAGGAACCATTGATGGAAGTCAATGGGATATGGTACGACCGATACCCTCAGCCCGGGATTCGTCGTGATCACCCCGGATTCCGTTGGGGCAATGGTGGCTCCTCATCCCAGCAGCAGAATCCAGCTCAAGGACAGCAGAGCAGCCATCAACCACAGCAGCAACAGCAGCCCCAATATGCCCAGCAGCAACAATACCAACCGGGTCCTCGTCCCGCTTATCAGGGACAGCAGTGAAGGCAGCGTCAGCAGCCTCATCAGTCATATCCCCATCCTCCCCAGTACCAGCAGTACCAGCAGCAGCAAAACCTCATTTCCCGCAAGGGAACCCATCCGGTTCTCAAGCCCCCGCTTTTGAGAACCCAGCGCTCGATGATCTTGCCTGCTTGCTCTCCGAACAGCGAGCATCCTTCAGGCAAGAAATGGATGAATTCCGGCAGGAGATGAGGGAAATCATCAAAGGCAAGGCCGCCATACCCACTCAGATTGAACCTAACCCGAACAATCTGAAAAGGAAGTCTGAGCAGGTAGAGTTTACAGAGGACACCTCTCCTAGTGACTATTTGAGTAACATCTCTCTTTTTTTGTATGATGCTGATTTTGTGACTACTAGGAGCGGTAGGGTGCCAGTCGGCGGCGCCTCTTCTGAGCGACAACCACCAGTTGAACCAGGAGTGCCAGAGGAGCAGAGTAGCGGTGTTGATGCCGCTAATGATGATGTTGCAGACGGTGGTGCTGAGGCCACCAATGAAGGAGATCCAGACGACGGTACTGAGGCTGTCGTGATACCAGATGCAGACGGTGGTGCTGATGCCACCATTTTGGATGCAGAGCCAGAGCACGGTGCTGATGCCGCGAAGACATGTGCCGGTGGTGGTACTGAGACCACCACATCTACTTTTGTTGAGCCTCCCTCTGTGATGTTACCACCTTTTGTATCTATGGACTGTGGTAACAAAAAGAAAAACAAAAATATGAATAAAGGAAAGGTTTCTGTTCACATTACGGATCCATATGTGTTGAATGATGATGATTGTATGGATTCTCCTCCTTCACAGGCATAAGGACATATTCCTAGTCCTCCATCTGAGGAGGCCCTACCATCCCCTTCCCTGAGGCACTCCATCGAGCGAAGGGGAATAAAAAAGAAAATCCAAAAAAGAACCAGCAGGTAGAATTCAGCAACCAAATGATTGACAGATTCCACATTCAGCTGACTCTACAGGAAGCAATGAAGCATATCCCCTTCTTCAAAAAGAATTTGAAAGAGACAACCATTGTCCGAGGGAAGAAGAGGTACAGAGATCAGATCCATATGCTCACACACGACACTTGATGCACCATTCAGAACAAACTGCCAGCCAAGAGACCAGACGCAGGAGCTCCCTATGTCAGATGCAAGATTCAGGAGCAGCAGTTTGATCGTACTCTGTTAGACAGCGGCTCTTCAATCAACCTTCTTCCGGCAGCCTTACTCGACCAATTCAAGTTTGGTCCTCTTCTTAGGAGTAGGACAGTCCTTCAGTTTGCTGATAGGTCGACTAAGAGGCCGAAGGGGTTATTGAAAGACGTGGTCGTTACCATTCAGGGCCTGAAATTCCCCGTGGACTTCGTTGTGTTGGACATGGAGATCCCTGAGTCGGTAACCGATGCCCCCATCATACTCGGACGTCTATTCTTGGCCACAGCCAAGGCGGTGACCGATCATGATTGTGGGAGGGTATGTTTTTGCGTAGAGGGCGAAACCATACAGATAGAGACGATCGAGGAAACCAGAGCCAGAGAACTTGAATGCTCAGAACAGTCCAGCGAAGCAGCGCAAATGATAGAGGAAGAGCTAGACATCCACCAGGCGTGTGATTTTGTGATGACTGATGATGAATCCAACTGGACAGATTCTGTAGCACCGACCCTCGCCCTGCCTACAGATTCACTATATCTAAAGCTTTTGGCAGTCGAGAGCCGGGAGAGCACATCCCTGGATGAGGATACACCTGAGGCTGACAGTGCTGGGACAAGTGCTGCTGATGATTTTCAATCTTGTTCATCTTCTTCTGATCCCTCGGATTCAGACATTGATTGGGATGATTTCGATGACTATTTACCTTGTTTGATTCCTTCTGAGCCAACAGCCATGACAGAGTGCGAGCCAGTGCAGTTTATTGATGATTCAGCAGGCCGCCATTCGTTAGAAATTCATGCAGAGCGAGAGTTCTCCCATGCAGACCTGGTCTCCTTTACACAGACATATCAGAAGCCAGATCTGACACCTCCCAGTTGTCCAGAACTGAAACCTCTGACGCAGTCGTTGAAGTATAGATTCCTTGCAGGTGAGCCAGATATGCACCCAGTCATTATCTCAGCAGGTTTGACTGGAGAACAAGAATCTCGTCCGATAGAGGTTCTTGAAAGAAACCACAAGGCAATAGGTTGGAGTATAGTTGATCTCCAGGGGATTAGTCCGGCTCTGTGCTCCCACCACATCTATCTTGAGGATGACGCTTGCTCATCGCGTGAGTTCCAACGACGGCTGGACCCGAATCTTCGAGATGTGGTCATGAAAGAAATATCAAAGTGGTGGAGCGCCGATTTTATCTACCTTATCTCCGACTCTAAATGGGTTAGTCCATTACATGTGGTGCCCAATAAGACGGGCATCACTACAGTTGTCAATGAGTCTGGAGAGGAGATCGCTACCCGAGTACCCACTTCTTGGAGGGTCTGTGTGGACTACAGACGATTGAATGAGGCCACCAAGAAGGATCATTTCCTGCTACCCTTCATTGATCAGATTATCGAACGGCTAGCTGGGAAGAGTCATTACTATTTTCTTGACGGGTACTCTGGATATACTCAAGTGGCCATTGCGCCCGAAGATCAGGAGAAAACGACATTCACTTGTCCGTTTGGGACTTATGCTTTCAGACGGATGCCCTTTGGTCTATGTAACGCTCCGGCAACATTCCAAAGGTGCATGTTGTCCATATTCTCAAACATGGTGGGTGACTGTTTAGAGGTCTTCATGGAAGACTTCTCGGTCTATGGCGACGGGTTCGATGCTTGTCTTGACTGCCTCGACCGTGTGCTTCAGCGCTGCATTGAGGTCAATCTTGTATTGTCTTGGGAGAAGAGTCATTTCATGGTGACTCAAGGGATGGTCCTTGGTCATATCGTCTCCAACAGGGGTATGGAGGTCGATCCGGCCAAGGTGGATATCATTAGAAAACTCAATCCACCGTCCAATTTGCATCAATTGCGGTCTTTTCTGGAGCATGTCGGTTTCTACCGACGGTTCATTCAGGACTTCAGTCGTATTGCCCGACCGCTTACTAATCCGCTGACGAAAGACACCGAGTTCATTGTCAATGATAAGTGTCTTGCGTCTTTTGAGACTCTCAAAGATATGGTTGTTTCAGCTCCCATCCTTCAGCCACCCGATTGGTCTCTCCCATTCGAGATCATGACAGACGCTTCAGATTTTGCCGTTGGGGCTGTGCTTGGACAGAGGAGGGATGGTTTGCCTTTTGACATTCAGTACGCCAGCCGGACTTTGGATGCCGCTCAGCGGAATTATACGGTGACTGAGAAAGAGATGCTAGCTGTAGTCTTTGCTTTGGATAAGTACAGATCTTATATTCTCGGATCTAGAGTAACAATTTACACCGATCATACCGCCATCCGGTACTTAATGGCTAAGAAGGATGCCAAAGCACGCCTTACCAGATGGATCCTTCTGCTCCAGGAATTTGATATTGAGATTAAGGATAAGTCTGGAGTTAAAAATGTGGTAGCGGATCATCTATCCAGATTGGAGAATCTTGAGGAATCTGAGCCCAGCGCACCTATCACAGAGACATTTCCAGATGAGGCGATCTTGGCTATCACCTCGCTCCCGTGGTACGCTGACATTGTGAACTATCTTGTCGCCAAGACAGTCCCACAAGGTTGGCCCAAGCAGAAATTCGAGACCTTCCTATCGAAGGCCAAGTTTTACCATTGGGAGGATCCCGTCCTTTATCATGAAGGAGGGGACAGTATCTGGAGGAGGTGCATTCCTCAAGAAGAGCATCACAGCGTCCTCACATACTGCCACAAGCTTGAGGCAGGAGGACACCATTCTGGAAAAAGGACAGCACAGAAGGTGCTTCAATCCAACCTATGGTGGCCTACTCTCTTCAAGGATTCTGATGAGTTCATGAAGAGATGTACTGACTGTCAGAAAATGGGAACCTGCGGACAGAGAGACATGATGACCATGCAACCCATTCACTTTTGTGAGGTTTTTGATGCATGGGGGATTGATTTCATGGGCCCATTTCCTAAGAGTCAGGGATTCGAGCATATTTTGCTCGCTGTTGATTATGTCAGCCGAAGGGTTGAGGCCATCCCCGCCCGAGCCGCAGATGCTAAAACCGTATGCAAATTTTTGAGGAAAAATATCATTTTACGGTTTGGGGTACCTTGAGTCCTGATATCAGACAGGGGGTCTCATTTCATCAATGACAAGGTTAGGGCCCTTGCAGACGAGTTCGGCATTGACCATCGGGTTGCCACACCGTATCACCCTCAGACTAATGGTCTAGCCGAAGTATCGAACCAGGAGATAAAAACAATCTTGCAGAAAGTTGTCCGCCCAGACCGAAAGGATTGGTCACAGCTTTTGGACTCGGTCTTGTGGGCCTATCAGACTTCTTTCAAGAATCCATTGGGGACATCTCCCTTTCGACTCGTCTATGGCAAGTCGTGCCATTTGCTAGTGGAAATCAAGCACAAATCTTTTTGGGCATTCACTGAGTTACTGTTAGATCCCGAGAATATAGGAGAACAGAGAAGGGCAGAATTGGCAGCCCTGGAAGAACTGAGAGATACAACCTTTTTCAACAGCCTACAGTACAAAGAGAAAGTGAAAACATGGCGTGATTCCCATATCAGCCATAAACAGTTTGAGCCAGATTAGAGAGTATGGTTGTTTGATTCCAGGCTGAAATTATTTCCAGGAAAATTACAGAGCAAGTGGAAAGGTCCATATGTGGTCAGGAAGGTACATGACAATGGCAGCATCGACATATCCGAACCGTCATCTTCCTCTACCTTCTGCGTCAATGGTCAACGCCTGAAGCAATATCTAGATCATGATCCGCCGACCATTGACGTTGCCCCCATTCTTCTGGTATGATATGTGTTCTTTGACTCGTATCATTTACATCTCATACATGGTGATCACTTCCATCTTTCGCTGTACAGATCATCTGTCTATATCACTCTTTCATCTGTTGATTTATTTTCTTCTTTTCTTCTTTTCTTCTTTTCCTTTTATGTTTTCTTTATCTATCAAAAAGGTGCCGCCCCTTGTTGTCAGTTTTCTATACTTAGGACGTACTTTGTCCTAAGTATAGGGGGTTTGCACCCCGAGTTTTCATTTATTCCGATCCTCTCCATTGTCTCCTCCTCTTGTCTATACTTAAGGATATTTTACCCTAAGTATAGGGGGAGACAATCTGAGTACGATCTGTTCATTCCCACCCTTGACCCTCCCTGCGTGGTGTACAGTCTGCTATACTTAGGATTATTTGATCCTAAGTATAGGGGGGATGGTCAACTTCTCATTCGTTGATTCATTCATTTATTCTTTAGACTTGTCTATACTTTGTACGAGTTATGTCTTCTCTTTTCTCTCCGATCTATGAGGACATAGCTCAAGCTAAGTATAGGGGGGTCGTATATACTGTGTATATAATTTAGCCATAACTCGTACTTTCGTATTTTCCTAATAATATGGCTAATTATTCTTTAGAATTCATTAAAGTCCGTAATAAAAAGATGTTACCATTCCTCAAATTCTTTTTGTATTTACTGATTAATAAATCAGGTGAAAATGTTTTTTGCAAAATGTTTTAGAAATAGTTTGAAAATCTTTGTGAAAATCTTTTGAAAACTATTTTGAAAATATTTTGTTACATGTTTTCAACCTTTGTAAAAATGTATGGTTTGTAAAAATTTATTTTCTTTGTGTGAAATAAAATGTTTGAAAAATGAATTGCAAATGGTTTGAAAAATGGTTGCAAAAATGTTTTGAAAAATTTATATATACTGTTTGGAAAACCATTGCAAAATGATTTTCAAATGTGTGTACATGTTTGTAAAATGTTTGTAAAAATTATTTTGGACTAGAGTTTTCAAAAATTCTTTGAAAAACATGTGTCAAATAAGTTTGAGGAATATATGAACATCTCACCAAAATCCATTATGTACTTATAAAATTGACCACTTACCCTGTAAATTCTTAAAATCCACTTCTTGTATATATAAGAAGCACTCCCGTGTACATATTTTTCACCTAGATTTTAGCCAAAAACTTTCTGTTTTCAAAAATCCCAAAAACATTTGCAAAAACTAAAATCCAAAAACATTTGAAAAATCTTTTTGAAAAAGTACAAAAAAATGCACACGCATCATCATCATCTTTTCAGAAATCCATAAAAAGTTCAAAATCTTGATAATTGCATCACAAAAATATTTTATGCATTCTGCATCGCATTTGCATAGCATTCGCATTTTTCGGATTGAGTTTGATAGTTGAACAAGTCTAAGTAAAATCCGGAGATTGGAGCTTGATTGGACCTTAAAATCTACCTAACAACAGGAACCTTATAGGAACTGGGTTTGAGGTACTTCAGGTCTAGTTGACTTAATTCTTTGAGGATCACGAGACTTGGTTCAATGGATTCTTGACTGCCTAAGTAGAGTATTTTGGAGCACACGCACGACTCTTGTGGATAATGACCTAACTTGGACACTTGCACCTTTCACATGGCTCAACTCAGTTGGAGTGGCGAGGGGATTGGATTTGCCGGTATGAGACGTACACAAGTGGAAACATTTGTCCTCCTCTAGGGAGGGAGGTGCACCCCAACCCGTCCAGTGATGAGGAAGTCTAAAGACAGGAGAGTGTGGGTTGCGATAAAGCTTCAAAAGAGGGATAGTCTACTGGCTCAAGAGGAAAAACTCCTTATGTAAATGCTGCTGTGAATAATATTTCAAAAAACAATGTTCAGGCATGTACAAAAATAAAAAGCCTGCAAAGTATGTACAAATGTTGTAAAGTCAATAAGCAAGCTTGAGTTCCAAAGTCATATCATGTGAGCCTGCAGCAGGATGACTTGACTACACTGGTCTTGCATCCCAGGATAGGTAGCTACACTGGCTACCGTCCATTCTTCTCTTCACCCCCTCCTCTTGAGCTGGTTGCCACTTGAACTTAGAAGGGAATACCCCGCTTCTTGAGGATGGAGTTATTGGATTGGGGAATCATTGGGTTGTCGTACTGGAGAAGTCAGTTTCTTTGTCATTCTAGTTGGGGAGAGCCACCATCACTTACACTGTACGAGTCAGACTCATAGTCGTAAGGGTTTGCGTATGAATTGAGATATTTCTGACCTGACTATTGAGGGGACTTGAGCAGAGTTTTGGGATTCTCAAGGACTGTTGGATTTCAAAGTCGGTTCTCATTAAGGTTCCGCCCGCACTAAAATTACAAAGGTCTGACTTAAGCTCCAAACTTTGATTTTGTGAAGACAAGTTTGATAATCAAATAAAAACAAAGTTCTTCTTTTTCTTTTCTTTCTTTTCTTTTTGCACTTATTGCATAAGTGTTTGCTAGGGACTAGCAAAGGTAAAGTATAGGGGGATGATGAATCCACATTTCATCATCTTTATTCTATCATTTTGGCACCAAAAACCCTAGCAAATGCCTGTAAATAGCATTAAATACATCATCTTAGCATGCATGCATGTGCATCCAATTAGTGTGTAAAATACTGTAATTAAAGACAAAATTATAGAATAAATAAAAGAAAAGAAAAAGAATAAAATATTGTAAATATTTTATGACACAAAACCCCGAAACCTAGGCATCTTGATGAATGGGTCGACCAGGAATAAAGTAGGGGGAGATAAGGGTCAAATACCTATACTATTCTATTCATTCTTTATTCATTTTGGGACCTATTTTTGGTTCCACTTTTTATACATCAAATAAAGAAACTTTGTACATGAAAGTTGTAGATAAATTAGTAAACAAAAATACAAAATTGATTTCACTGGAAAATAATACACAAATAAAAAGTTATAGTCTGAATAAAAATCCAGAATCCCAACTTCACAGACCTGTATCTCACAACTGAAAACTCCAAATGCATCAAACTCACCTTTAATTGTATATAGAATAAAATAATCTATTTAATGGTGGAGGCTTCGCATTTGGCGGAGCTACGGTTTGAAAGTTGAGTTTTGGACCCACATTGTATACTTGTACAGACTAAAATACTCATTTTATTATTTATTCCTTATTTTTATAACTTTATATTTTATTTTGTAAAAAATACTTATAATATATATGTGCATTGAAATCAGAATAAAAATTCAAAGAAAATGCAAAATAAAAATACTTGTCCATAATACATAGGTAAGAGACCTACTTACATACCTATACAATACATACTTTTGTTTTATTAAGTATACAAAATATATCACAAAAATAAAATAAAAATATTTCTAAGTGTATAAAAGTATTATATAAATTTAAAAAATAATAAATAGAATTAAAGAATTTAAAAATACCAAAATAAAAATAAAAGAATAAAATATATAGGTAATATACCTATAAGGGGCATAATAGGCAACTCATAAAAATATATTCCATAAAAATAATTAAAAATCATAATAAAATACTACATAAAATAATAAAAAAAAAATTATAACCTAAAAATAATAAAATCATTTTCGATTTTTAAACTAATTCTCAAAACTTTTTCGCAAGGTTTTTCCTGGTTGGTCCACGTGGACCAACCAGGAGGTAGTCAGCGTTGACCCTAGGTCAACTGCCTGCCTTCCCCAGCCTACCTCCTATCAGACCTGGGTTTTCACCCACTTTTGTCGAGATTTTCCAGCCGTGCCTTGCATTTTTTTCGTGGTGATTTCTTCACATCTTTTCTTCCTCGTTATGCGGTGAATGACGTCCAAGTGAAACCTTCGACTTTGGATCACTGTGGCGATCAGGGCGCCTTGATCTTTGGGGCTCCTCAGCCACTTAGTCAAACTGCATAAAATGGAGCCCGACTTTGAATTCGAATTTGAGTCCCTTTGGTCCACCCCTCATCACCTCTCTTATGCTCTGTGGATTCTTGGAGGTGACAGCTCCACCGTGGTCCCTTCAGGAAAGGCGTACGAGGTCGGAGACGTCTCCACCACCTCCCCCAACTCCGGCGGTCGAGGTACCCCTTTTCCTCTGGTTCCAGCCATTGAGGGCCCCCTCTCCCCTATTTTTCATTTGCATTTCGTTAGCCATAGTCTAAATATCAAAAGCCCTCAAAAATATCGAAGTTTCGTCGCTTGAATCGTCCAATCCCCCATCTTGGTCGGAGCGCACCTCCGGCCAATCACCGCCACGTCGCATTTCACATCGATTCCGCCTCCCTAAGGTCCAGGCATTTTGCCCTGGACCTCCTAACCCTTTTTGCAGGTCAAAGAAAGTTCATTCGCGCCTGGAGGCCATTTTGGAGCCTCACCGGAGTTCGCGAAGCTCTCCAGCTCCGCCGACCGCCAGCGAGCACCTCGGCCTTCGCCGTGGTCTTTTGAAGCCCCCAGGAGGAAGAGTAGACCTCCAGGAGTTTCCACGTCCATTTTGAAGCTCAACCGCCATCGGAGACCGGAGATCTCGGGCGGAGAAGCTCGCCCTCGCCGGCGTTCTTCGCTGTTCTTGGTCCTAGCCTCCGCACCGTTGGATCGTGGAGAAGCTCCAGATCGCACAACATCCGTCCGATCCTCCCTCGCCTTCACCGTCCGATCGTTCGAGGAAGATCTAATCTCAGCCGTGCATCGTCGAAGCGTCATCGGCCGTCCGTCGCTCGCCACGTGGATAAGTGGCATAGTCTCCGCCGTTGGATCACACGCAAGGGGTATTTTGCACCTTAACTCCTGCGCATTTTGTATTTACTATTTAGTCCACAAACTTTCGTATGTAGTGTAAAAGTTTTGTAATATTTGCATGTAAACCCTCGTACTTATTTTATTTGCACTTAGGCCCATTGCCACGTCACCTCACGTGCTTGTGCGCGTGAGGGGGTGGGCATTTTGCAGGGACCCTCCCTGGGGTTTAGTTATTTAACTTTAGTAACAGAATTTTATTTTATAGTGTAAAACTTTTGGATATTTTGCATGCGTGCCCTGGAAGATTTTGGATATTACAGTTAGGTCCTCCCACGCGCGTGCCAGTCACGCGTAGGGTTTGGGGAAAATTGTATCGATACCCTTCCGGGTTTTTTATTTGTTATTTAGTCTATTAAATGCAAGTTTCAGTATAAAATTTTGTGGAAATTTTGTGGCTTTGCCCCTGGATGTTTGCTTATTTGCATATATACCCCTGCCAGGCTTTGTAAATTTTTGTGTGCTTGTTTTATTTGTTTAAGGCATCATTCAAATTCGAAAAATTCTCAAAAATTCAAGTTAAGATCTTGTGTGCTTGTTCTTTGACGCCATATTTTTAGTTTTTCATTTTCTTGCATTTTCATATTTATTAAAATTCAAAATCATGCCATTTCACTACTGTCTAGCTTAGAAAATACCAAAAAATATTAAAATACCTCGAAAATTCCAAAAAAATTCCCTACTATCTATTTTATCCTATTTGAGTGTCAGTCCAAAAATCACTAAAAATTGCAAAAGAAAAACCTTAAAAATATGAAAATATCAAAAAACTTCAAAAAATTCTAAAAAATTCTAGAAAATCCAAAATTTGCAAACTCAAGTTCTGTAGTTTATATATTTTATCCTCTTCATTTTAAAAATAGTTTGGAAAAATTTTGTGGCTGTTTGATATTTGTAATTCCCATTTTAACCCCAGCCAGTAGCTAATTCCCTGTTTTCCTTGCTATTTAAAAATACCAAAAACAGTCTGCAAAAATACCCAAAAATCACAAAAATAGTAAAAAATTATAAAAATACCAAAAAGATTTTGTTTCTGAATTTTTAGCTATTTTTGCATATTTTTATAAATATTGTAGCACCTCGTTTATTACCTTGTTTATATATTCCAATATTGAAAAAGAAAAAAATTATAAAATATAAAATTATAAAAATCAGAAAATTAAAAACCAGAATACAAAAAAAATAAAAAATTTTTTAACCCATAGAAATATTTGCTTGCATAGTGTAGACATCACTTCACTTTCACTCACACATACTTGTGCATCTACCATGTTTGCTCCATGTATTCGAACTCTCTGAATACTTGCTCTTTACATCTTTTATGTAGAGTTAAAAATAAATTTTAACTTCACATCTGCTTGTCATTGCTTAATATATATAGTGTGGGTTAATTGTTGATTTTAGTCCAGGATTCATTGCGAGTCGTCACAGCGACGGTTGTCTCCGCCTTGTGTGAGACACTATTTTAGACTCCGTGAATATTGGCTAAATCACCAGCGCGGGCCCGCTGATGGACCGAGGAGACCTGATGATGCAGTAGTAGCAGCCGCAGCAGCCGCAGCCCCAGACCAGCCGAGACCGATGCGGGAGTTGCACAACCCCGGGTCGACTTTGACGCATCGTTGGGTAGTACTTCCATCCATTGTGGGGGACTTCAAGTTCCCCCCGAATACATTGCAGCTTCTACCCCGGTTCCATGGGCTCGCCACTGAGGAGCCCCATCTTCATCTCCAGGAGTTTCTTATGATCTGCAGCACCGTCCACGACCGTCAGGTGGACGAGGACACTATCAGGATGATTGCCTTCCCCTTTTCCCTGGCAGATAGAGCAGCCACCTGGCCGAAGCATCTGAGGAAGTTCGCGTACACATGGGAGCAGCTCCGCACCGAGTACTTGAACAAGTACTATCCACTCGGACGGACGAACGCAGTGAGGGCCCTGATCAGCAACTTCTCCATGCTCCCCAATGAGCAATTCCACGAGTCATGGGAGAGGTTTAGAGAGCTTACCGACATATGCCCGCACCACGAGATCTCGAAGACGAACTTAGTCCAGAGCTTCTTCTGCGGGCTGACACTAGAGCTGCAGGGCCTGGTGAATGCTTCATGTGGTGGGTCCTACTTCGCCAAGGACAAGAATCAGGTATGGGCTATCTACGAGGAGATGGCCGAGAACTACACTGTGATGTCCCAGACCCGACTCTACACTCAGGGATCCCCCAACCACAGAACGTGCAGTACCAGAGGATCGCATGAGTCGACGCCGGTCCTTCCACTTTGTCAGCGGCAGCCGCACAGGCCGAGTCCACAGCCTCCGACATGTGCATTATCAACGAGAAGCTGGACCGGATGGAGATGATCGAGAAGAAGCAGTGCCAGGGTATCACGCAGATGGATCAGATGGCACAGACACTGAGTGACCTGAAGACACATCTCATGTGTCTCCAGGAGGCTGATTTAACCCAAAAAGTCAAGCGGTCGTATTGATCCACAAGGCGGATCAACAGTCGATGCGGTGACCGCTCGAAAATCCGGATTAAAACAACAATTAACCCACAACAATTAAATCAAGCGATGAAAGTAAATGTGCGGAGTTAAAATTTATTATAACTCTACAACAAAGATGTGTATAGTGCAAGTATGTGTAGAGGTCGAACACAGGGAGCAGACAGGTAGAACGGGGCAAAAATGCTCAAAGTGTGTGTGAAAGTGATCAAGTGTCTACTATGCTATTTTTTGTGGGTTTTAATTTTATATTTTTTTTATTTTAATTTTTAATTTTGTATTTTGCTTTTTAATTTTCTGATTTTTATATTTTCTTTTTATATTTTATATATTTTTTTATATTTTCTTTTTCAATATTGGAAAATAAAGACAAGGTAATAAAAGGGAGAAAGAGATATTTATAAAAATAGATAAAAGTATTCAAAAATAAGCAAATAAAGTCTTTTTGGTCTTTTTATATTTTTCTACGGTTTTTGTGATTTTTGGGTAATTTTTAGAATGTTTTGGTATTTTTAGTTGTCAAAATAAAGAAAACAGTGGCAAAAATGCAAGGCTGAAACTAAAGTGGAGAAATAAAATGGAAATCAGTAGCAAAAAATTCTCCAACTCAATTTTCAGTAAAAGATAATAAAATAAGGAAAATTTGAACACCAAGATTATATTTTTAGGATTTTTGAGGAATTTTTAGGATTTTTATAAAGATTTTTGGAGTTTTGCAATTTTTAGGAGTTTGGTTTTGTATTTTTTAATGATTTTTGGCTGGGAGTTAAAACAAACTAAAAGACACAATATATATTTTTTTGGGATTTTTCTGAGGAGTTGTAATATTATTTTAGGGATTTTCTAAGCTAGACAGTGCACAAAAAGCAAGTTTTCGATTTTTAATAAATATTAAAATGCAATAATTATGGAAAATAAAAATATGACATAAATCTACAATGCAACAGGAAGTTTAATGCAATTTTTGTGGATTTTTTAGTGATTTATAGATGCATGCAAAAATTAGAGATGACAGCAAGAAACTACATGCAAGCCAGGGGTATATGTGTAATTAAGGCACAGTTCGAGGGCTGGCAAGCAAATTTTCCAAAAGTTTAAAACTTGAATACCAGATTATAGCACTAGATGGAAATAAACAGAGTCGCGATGTTACTTGTGCAAAAATCCCAGGGTGTGTGTGACTTGCACGCGCACCTGGAAGGGGTATACAGGCAATAATAGGAAACTACGGGGCTAAGATGCAAAAATTACATAAACTATAAAAGAGCAGAGGGAGGTTTGTGCGTTAAACCTTAAATACAAAAACGCCTGGGAAATACTTACAAAATGCCCAAGCAAGGGTGCTGGCGGACGGTTCGATCTGTTCCACTTATGCCACGTGTCGCACGCCGATCGCGCGATACCCCTTGGGCTGTGTGGCCTCGATTAGATCTGAGATGAGCGATCGGACGGCCAAGAGCTATCTTCATCCAACAGCGCATGTACTGCTGGAAGATCACGGCCGAATCGAACGGCGTGAAGGTGTAGAGGAAGAACACGATGAACTCGCCGCTTGGCGAGTTTGATTTCGATGCAGCTCCTCCCCCCGAACACCTGGAAGGTTTCTGACGGCTGACCCACGCTCCAGATGTGCTCCTGCGAGCTGGAAGCCCCGCAAAATGGCCGAGGACCACCGGAGGGCGTCCGGTGACGCGCGGCACCTGGGGCTACCTCGCGAGCTTCGAAGGCTCCTGCGTATGAATGCGATCTTGCTATGTCCTGCAGGGGAGACGTCAGCGCAACAAAAAATGGAGCACCAGAGGGCTCCTCAAGGTGGATGGGACGTAGGGGGGTGCTAAGTGGAATGCGGCGGGGGTTCGCCGGGGCTTACCTCCGGCGAACCTCGAACTGGTGGATCTGAGGATAAAACGAGCGATTCTATGCAAGGATAAAACTACAGACCAAATGCTAGATTAAAACGCACTAAAAACACATCCAAAATGACCTCAAATTGGTTGGGAAAACCAACGAGATGCTGGACCTCGACGGCGGCACGCCGGAGGTGGGTGGAGACACACTTTCAACCCGTCGAGCGACTCCCCAAGCAGCTGGAGGGATGCTGTCACCACCACCGATCCTGAGCGAGATGGAGGAGGTGCAAAACAGGGTCAAAAGGGGTTCCATTCGAAATGGGGGTGCTGGGTTGATTTTTGAAACATGGCTCTGGAGCGAACTTCGAGGGCGTGTCACGGGCGAATCTTTGATCGAATCGCCAAGCCAATAGGTGGGCGTGGATGATCATTCATAGGGCTACATATCTCGTGAAGAGACCGACCTCAAACGGTGAAAGAATCGGCCTCCAAAAATCGTCAAAAACGAGAGAAAAGTCATTCTGACAGGCAGCAGGCATTGGGTCAGAGAGTTGACCCAGGTCAACTCTCCAGCCCTCCTGGTTGGTCCACGTGGACCAACCAGGAAAAAGCCTGGAAAAAATTATTGTAAAATCATTTAAAAATAGTAAATGATTTTATTAATTTTTGATTAAAAAATAAAAAGTGTTTATTTTTTATAAATTATTTTATAGTGATTTTTATTTCTTTTTATGAGATGTATTTTTACAAGTTTGTATTTATGCCCTTTATAGTATATATATTTAAGTATTCTATTTTTATTTAGGTATTTTTAATATTATAATTTTTATTTATGATTTTATAAAATTATAAAATACTTTTATCTACACAAATATATTTTATTTTATTTTTATGAAATGTTTTGTATATTTAATAAAATACAAATATGTTTTATATAGGTAGATGTATAGGTAATGTATCTATGTATTTTATTTTTAAGTATTTTATTTTTGTTTTTATTTAGATTTTTATTCTTATTTTAATGTACATAATTATTATAAGTATTATTTACAACACTATAAAAATATAAGATTATAAAAATAATAAATAAATAATAAATTGAATATTTTATTCGGTACACTGTCCAATGAGGGTCCAAAACTCAACTTTCAAACCGTAGCTCCGCCAAATGCGAAACCACCGCCATTAAATAGCTTATTTTCTTCTATATACAATTAAAGGTGAGTATGCTGCATTTGGAGTTTTCATTTGTGAGATACGGGTCTGGGAAGTTGGGATTCTGGAATTTTATTCAGACCATAACTTTTTATCTGTACATTATTTTTCTGTGAAATAAATTTTGTCTTTTTCTTTATTAATTTATCTACAACTTTCATGTACAGAGTTTCTTTATTTGATGCACAAAAAGTGGAACCAAAAATAGGTCCCAAAATGAATAAAGAATGAATAAAAACTATAGGTATTTTATCTATATTTTTGCCCTTATCTCCCCCTACTTTATTCCTTGTCGACCTATTCATCAAGATGCCTAGGTCTCGGGGTTTCGGGTCATAAAATATTTACAATATTTTATTCTTTTTCTTTTCTTTTCTTTATTCTATAATTTTGGCTTTAAAAACCGTATTTTATACAGTATTTACACACCTATGCATGAATGCTAAAATGCATGAATTAATGTTATTTACACGTATTTACTAGGGTTTTTCAGGCCAAAATGATAGAATAAAGATGATGAAACGTGGATTCATCATCCCCCTATACTTGCCTTTGCTAGTCCTTAGCAAACACTTATGCAATAAGTGCAGAAAAAAGAAAAATAAAGAAAAGAAAAAGAAGAAAGATGGACTAAATTTAATTATCAAACTTGTCTTCACAAAATCAAAGTTTGGAGCTTAAATCGGACCTTTGGAATTTTAGTGCGGGCGGAACCTTATTGAGAACCGAATTTGAAATCCAACAGTCCTTGAGAATCCCAAAACTCTGTCCAAGTCTCCTCAATAGCCAGGTCAGAAATACCTCAATTCATACGCAAACCCTTACGACTATGAATCTGACTTGTACAGTGTAAGTGATGGTGGCTCTCCCCAACTAGAATGGCAAAGAAACTGACTTCTCCAGTACGACAACCCAATGATTCCCCAATCCAGCAACTCCGTCCTCGAGAAGCGGGGTATTCCCTTCTAAGTTCAAGTGGCAACCAGCTCAAGAGGAGGGGGTGAAGAGAAGAATGGACGGTAGCCAGTGTAGCTACCTATCCGAGGATGCAAGACCAGTGTAGTCAAGTCATCCAGCTGCAGGCTCACATGATATGACTTTGGAACTCAAGCTTGCTTATTGACTTTACATCATATGTACATACTTTGCAGGCTTTTTATTTTTGTACATGCCTGAACTTTTTTCTCTTTTTTTTCTTTTTTTTTTGAAATATTATTCACAGCAGCATTTACATAAGGAGTTTTTCCTCTTGAGCCAGTAGACTATCCCTCTTTTGAAGCTTTATCGCAACCCACAGCCTCCTGTCTTTAGACTTCCTAATCACTGGATGGGTTGGGGTGCACTTCCCTCCCTAGAGGAGGACAAGTGTTTCCACTTGTGTGCGTCTCATGCCGGCAAATCCAATCCCCTCACCACTCCAACTGAGTTGAGCCATGTGAAAGGTGCATGTGTCCAAGTTAGGTCATTATCAACAAGAATCATGCGTGTGCTCCGAAATACTCTACTTAGGCAGTCAAGAATCCATTGAACCAAGTCTCGTGATCCTCAAAGAATTAAGTCAACCAGACCTGAAGTACCTCAAACTCCGTTCCTATAAGGTTCCTGTTATTAGGTAGATTTTAAGGTCCAATCAAGCTCCAATATCCGGATTTTACTTAGACTTGTTCAACTATCAAACTCAATCCGAAAAATGCTCATGCTATGCAATGCAATGCCGAAAATATTTTGTGATGCAATTTTTCAAGGATTTTGAGCTTTTTATGGATTTTTGAAATGATGCATGCATTTTTTTTCAAAAAGATTTTTCAAATGTTTTTGGATTTTAATTTTGCAAATGTTTTTGGGTTTTTTTTTGAAAACAAAAAGATTTTGGCTGAAAAATAGGTTAAAATATGTACACGGGAGTGCTTCTTATATATACAAGAAGTGGATTTTAAGAATTTACAGGGTAAGTGGTCAATTTTATAGATATCTATATAATGGATTTTGGTGTGATGTAAGTATTCCTCAAACTTATTTGACACAAGCTTTTGCAAACAATTTTTGAAAACTATAGTCCAAAATAGTTTTTACAAACGTTTTACAAACATGTACACACATTTGAAAATCATTTTGCAAAAGTTTTCAAAACAGTATATATAGGTTTTTCAAAATATTTTTGCAACCATTTTTCAAACCATTTGCAAATCATTTTTCAAACATTTTATTTCACACAAAGAAAAGAAATTTTACAATCCACACATTTTACACAGGTTGAAAACATGTAACAAAATATTTTCAAAATAGTTTTCAATAGATGTTCACAAAGATTTTCAAACTATTTTTCAAACATTTTGCAAAAAACATTTTCACCTGATTTATTAATCAGTAAATACAAAAAGAATTTGAGGAATAACCACATCTTTTTATTAAGGATTTTTTAATGGATTTTAAAGAATTTTTCTAGCCATATTATTAAGAAAATACGAAAGTACGAGTTATGGCTAAAGTATATACACAGTATATACGACCCCCCTATACTTAGCTTGAGCTATGTCCTCATAGATCGGAGAGAAAAGAGAAGACATAACTCGTACTAAGTATAGATAAGTCTAAGGAATAAATAAATGGATGAATCAAACGAATGAGAAGTTGACCGTCCCCCCTATACTTAGGATCAAATAATCCTAAGTATAGCAGACTGTACACAAAACAGGGAGGGTCAAGGGTGGGAATGAACAGATCGTACTCAGGTTGTCTCCCCCTATACTTAGGGTAAGATATCCCTAAGTATAGACAAGAAGAGGAGACAATGGAGAGGATCAAAATGAAAATGAAAGAAACTCGGGGTGCCAACCCCCCTATACTTAGGACAAAGTACGTCCTAAGTATGGAAAACTGTCTACAAGGGCGGCACCTTTTTGATAGATAAAGAAGATAGAAGAGGAAAAGAAGAAAAGAAGAAAAGAAGAAAAGAGATCGGAAGATGGAAGGATAGATCAGAGGATATACACATCACTCCCCCTATACTTAGGGTAAAAGAAGCCCTAAGTATAGGCAACAACAGGAGTGATGACATGGAACGAAGAATGAGCACTCAACTCATCTACCCCTCCTATACGTAGGACAAAGTACGTCCTAAGCAAGGCAAACACGAGAAATGGGTAGACAAGCAAAAACAGGAGATAGAAAGAGTCACAAGAGAGAAACTACAACATAAAAGGGTGATCATTAGAAGGTGGAAAGCAAACCTTCTTGCGGGACCGCTGAGGGATAGATCTGATATGATGTATGTCGACATCGGGGTCCACAGTGGACGGAGGCCGATCAGGGTCGACACGGTGAAGGCCCTTAGTGGAATCAAAACGGAAAGGGACGAACTGATCGATGGAAGCAGTATGGCTCGGTTCTCCCTTGGTGGTCCTATGGTGTGAAGGCACAGACGGGTGAGTGGAAGAAGTACGACTAGGTCCGGCCTTGGAAGTCTCGCAGATGTCAAAGTGAAATGGGACAAACTCATCATCCTCGGAAGAAGTGTAATCGGAGTCGTCCTGCGAGTCCTCGTCCAGGTCAAAATCAAAAGGAACGAAATCATCTGTGGAAGTATATGAACTCAGATCGTCCTCAAGACTCTCATCTGAATCCTTGTCTTCAACAAGAGGTCTGAATTTATCAAAATAAATGGCAGCATCATAACCGACCTCAATCATCTTCACTTGTGAAGGGCCAGGAACGGATTTATCAGTGGAAGTAGTCAAACCAGGTCCGTCCTGCCTAGTCTTACCTAGGTCATTTGTTGCCTTATGAGGTCTCTCAAAGTAATGGGCAACATCATAAACATCCTCAATTATTTTGTCATCTGCCCCCCGCTCAAATGGTTCAATCACGTAGATACTCTGGATTTCATCAACACATCGCCACACACCAGGAGGAGGATTAGTGAGGTCCATGCTTTCCGATTTCCTCCCCTTTCGGGGGATCCGTCGGGGCTCATCAGGGATCGCTAAGGAAGTATCTCTAGTAGCATCAGGTAGGTCACAGGCCTCAGAGTCAGCTATAATCGGTAAAGGTGCATCAGGTGCGGGTCTCTGGTCAACTGTGGGTGTGGTGATCAACACTTCGCTCTCGTCAATAGGACGGAAGCGAATCTCTCCTGATCCGTAATCAATAACGACCCTCGCAGAGGCGAGGAATGGTCATCCCAGGATTGGAGATGGCTCCCCTGTGGAGTTCTCCATGAGCAACACGACAAAATCAACATGGTGGGTCGTGCCCTGAATAGAAATGACGGCGTTTTCAAGGATACCCTTCGGCCTCTTGATAGATCCATCAGCAAACTGAACGATCATCCTGGTCTTCTTGAGAGGCCCTAAGTGAAGAGACTGTACCAACGAGAAGGGTAATATGCTAATCGAAGCACCACCGTCCAGGAGAGTGCGATCACAAGTATAGTCAGAGATGGTGCAAGTGATGAAAGGTGTAGCTGTGTTCTTCTTCTTGGGAATGGGATGGTGTGTGATGGCGAGGGCAGTGGCCATGGTCAGGATGTGACGCTCAGATCTGCTCCTCCGCTTTCTCTTCTTGGGAAGAGGAGCAGACATGTGGGTCAGGGCCTGCTGAAGTGGGGCACGGATAATCTCATGAATAGCAGCCACCACTTCGGGTTCAGATAACATTTTTTTGAATTTTTGGACTTCCTCCATACAAGGGAGGAAGTCAGAATCAGCGTATACACGAGGCATGCCAAGAGCAGTCTGTACAGCGGCATCCTCGGAGTCAAAGGTGGGACTGGGTGTGAATGCATGTGTGGTCCAGGGCTCTGGCAAGTGGACTCTCTCCTCAAAATCTTGATCAACCAAATGTCTCCCGAAATCTTTTTGGATTTTTAAATTTTTCTCATTTTTTGTATTTTTGGCGATTGCAAGCTCCCATGATCACCTACAAGTAAATCCGAATCCCTGACGGAAGGAGCATTAATCTGATTATTCCTCAAGATAGCAAGATTATCATTCAATAAATCAATGCGCTTGGTCATCCGATTCAAGATATCGCTCATAGAGATCGAGGGAGGTGACTCCATCAGGTCAGACTCGGGTGGATGTGAACGTGGAGCTGGATAATACATAGGCGGGGGTGGATGTGGGTAGAAGTCCGAGTCGTGATACTGTGGCTGAGGCGGGTATGTACAAAAATCAGAAAAAATAGGAGGAGGATCCTTCTGATAAAAGGGAGGTGGATCGGCTGGAGCGAGCGAGGGGTCCGCAAAGTCCGGATAAAATACACTCCAGGGGTCCATCTTGAAAACAAAAGGAAGTGATTCAGGGGAGCACGAAGGTCAAGTCAAGAGAGTGAAGAAAAAGGCGCAAATGCGCAGAGGAGATCTAGGACACACAAAAACAATCACAGACAAAAATGAAAATAAGACAAACCCTCAATTCACCTACTCAACTCGGTAGAGACCGTAAAATGCGGTCTTTTAATCTTGTCTGTTTTAGAGTTAGGTGAGAAGTCAAAGAATTTCACACACACTTAGGGGGCTTGATGGGATTTGGGCACTAATCCTTAAGGTGTGCGCGAGCAAATAAAAGCGAAGACAATGAGGGGATTACTCGCCCCAAGACAATATTTTTCTTTTTGGTCGGTTTTAGGGTCAAGTAATATTAGCAGTCCCAATTTTATTGATTATCATTTTTTTAGTTAGAAATGCACGAGCCTAACGAGGAGTCAATTTCACTTAGCACCTAGGTGATCAAAATCAGAGGGAGAGTCGGAAAAGCAATGCAAGCGGCAAAAATGATGATGAATGCTAAAGCGTAAATGCTCACCTTGCCCCCAGCACTCTACATGCAAAGATGCTCAACAGAATTGAAACCTATCTATATGCAAATGCAAGCCGATGAAATCGCCCTGAGTTTCAGAAATTGCTATTAGCGGGAAGAACCACAAGTTGACCAACAATCTTCAACCCAAGAGTCCGGTCTAGGCTCACCCCTCCTCTGCTCAACACACTTGAGTTTAGGAGAAAGCGCTTTGCGGGGAGAGCTCGCGGCACGACGGGTTGAAGGTGATGATCAACTGTTTAAAATTTGACTAAGTCCAAACGATACTATAGGAGCATGCAAGGTATTAGGTGTTTGGCCTTAATCCTATCGCAAGCAACTCCTAAGACTATGGGCTCAATCACACAAAAGAAATAAAATCGGAAAACAAAACAAAATAAAAAAAATGCGAAGAAAACCGTAAAAAGCTGCGGTGAGCCCCCAGGTGAACAGACACCTGGAAATTAGGCCCGAGAGTCTTGAATGTCCGAGTACCTGTATTATTACAAATATAGGTTGCTCTCTCACTTAAATTACAAAAATAAATGCGGGAAATAAATTCTACAACTAAAGGTGGAGCTCGGTCTTCAAAAATCTCTCCTTGTCTCCTCGGTGCTAAGCGGGCAGAAGCCGGCTTCACGTGGGTGCGTAGGCGCCTAGGGTGGAGCGCCTCCCTTGATCCGCGGTTCCTCGCACAAAGTCAACCAAGCCTCGGCTGAATTAGATGGTTGTCCTTCAATCACTAATGCCACACGTCAGCATCACAGCCCGCGATGCCCCTTCGGCGTTGACGGCCTGGA
This sequence comes from Ottelia alismoides, assembly GCA_037367405.1. Lineage (NCBI taxonomy): Eukaryota > Viridiplantae > Streptophyta > Magnoliopsida > Alismatales > Hydrocharitaceae > Ottelia > Ottelia alismoides. Next base: position 1,173,111 of record JAZKJV010002677.1, read on the forward strand.
TTAAATGATCGGATGGGAGGCAACGGTCCAGGGCATCCTTAATCCAACGATGGCTGCTTCGAAGGATGAACAGGGGAAGATCGACGGCGGAGAGGGCCCGACGACGAGCCGGGAAGAACTTCGCCAAGATGAGGTTCCTCCGGCCGTATCGCGCCTCTCCGGTGGCTTAAGCTGCTCAAAAAATGCTCCCCCGACCTCCTGCTGGGACGATGATACCCCCAGGTACCACGACTGTGGCCAAAAACCAACAGGTGGCCGCCAGCTCTCAAGGTTGCTCCGGCGATCTTGGGGTCTTTCTCAAGCAAAATCAAGGCACGGACGACCTCTCTTGGGACCTGCAATCGACAAAAAAACGCAGCAGCAACAGAAACTTGCAGGTCCCAGACCTTATTGGCGACGGGATGGCGTGATATGGTGCAATGGAGGCTCGCCGGAGCAAGCTCCGGCGAGGGGCGGATTGGGTGTTTGGTCGGATGAAACGTGAGAGTAGGATGGTAGACTAAGGCTACAACTATTGCAAATACACAAAACAAAGGAAAATGCAAGGAAAAACAAAGACGAAACAGCACCTCAAGGGTTGAAAAACCCAAGGTTGGTACCTCACGGCATACGCCGGAGATGGAGGTTGGAGCACCTCTCCGGCCGCCTGGGCTCGCTCCTTGGGGCTGGAGAAGGAGGTTGTCACCCTCCTCCCGCCGGAGCACACGCGCAAGAGCTATACTAGGGGTCAGAAAGGGTTCCATTCGAAATGGGGGTGTTGGGTTGATTTTTGAAACATGGCTCTGGAGCGAACTTCGAGGGCGTGTCACGGGCGAATCTTTGATCGAATCGCCAAGCCAATAGGTGGGCGTGGATGATCATTCATAGGGCTACATATCTCGTGAAGAGACCGACCTCAAACGGTGAAAGAATCGGCCTCCAAAAATCGTCAAAAACGAGAGAAAAGTCATTCTGACAGGCAGCAGGCATTGGGTCAGAGAGTTGACCCAGGTCAACTCTCCAGCCCTCCTGGTTGGTCCACGTGGACCAACCAGGAAAAAGCCTGGAAAAAATTATTGTAAAATCATTTAAAAATAGTAAACGATGTTATTAATTTTTGATTAAAAAATAAAAAGTGTTTACTTTTTTTATAAAATATTTTATAGTGATTTTTATTTATTTTTATGAGATGTATTTTTACAAGTTTGTATTTATGCCCTTTATAGTATATATATTTAAGTATTCTATTTTTATTTAGGTATTTTTAATATTATTATTTTTATTTATGATTTTATAAAATTATAAAATACTTTTATCTACACAAATATATTTTTATTTTATTTTTATGAAATGTTTTGTATATTTAATAAAATACAAATATGTTTTGTATAGGTAGATGTATAGGTAATGTATATATGTATTTTATTTTTAAGTATTTTATTTTTGTTTTTATTTAGGTTTTTATTCTTATTTTAATGTACATAATTATTATAAGTATTATTTACAACACTATAAAAATATAAGATTATAAAAATAATAAATAAATAATAAATTGAATATTTTATTCGGTACACTATACAATGAGGGTCCAAAACTCAACTTTCAAACCGTAGCTCCGCCAAATGCAAAACCACCGCCATTAAATAGCTTATTTTCTTCTATATACAATTAAAGGTGAGTATGCTGCATTTGGAGTTTTCATTTGTGAGATACGGGTCTGGGAAGTTGGGATTCTGGAATTTTATTCAGACCATAACTTTTTATCTGTACATTATTTTTCTGTGAAATAAATTTTGTCTTTTTCTTTATTAATTTATCTACAACTTTCATGTACAAAGTTTCTTTATTTGATGCACAAAAAGTGGAACCAAAAATAGGTCCCAAAATGAATAAAGAATGAATAAAAACTATAGGTATTTTATCTATATTTTTGCCCTTATCTCCCCCTACTTTATTCCTTGTCGACCTATTCATCAAGATGCCTAGGTCTCGGGGTTTCGGGTCATAAAATATTTACAATATTTTATTCTTTTTTATTTCTTTTCTTTATTCTATAATTTTGGCTTTAAAAACCGTATTTTATACAGTATTTACACACCTATGCATGAATGCTAAAATGCATGAATTAATGTTATTTACACGTATTTACTAGGGTTTTTCAGGCCAAAATGATAGAAAAAAGATGATGAAATATGGATTCATCAGACGCACAGACGGCTTCTCAGCCCTGTCTTCAGTCACGAGGAGATCCGAGTGGCAGTGGCTGCTTGTCCCAGCGCTCCAGCTCCAATCAGCCTAGACAGGTCCATCTTGTATAGGCGGAGCCGTACCAGCAGCCACAGCCCTACTACCAGTCCCCACCATCCCCAGACACTCAGATGGTGGTCTACCAGCCGGATCAGCCTCTGGCAGTACTCCCTCCAACCACCTACGAGCAGGAGCCGTTGATGGACGTCAATGGGATTTGGTACGACCGACCCCAGCCCGGTATCCGACGAGACCATCCGGATTCCGTTGGTCAGCCGGAGGTGCCAGCTCCCAGCAGCAGCCTCTAGTTCAGGGTGGCCAGTACGACCATCAGCGAGATCACCAGTAGCACCAGCCCCCAGTACACCAGCAGCAGCAGCAGTCATCCCACCCACAGCAGTATGGTCCTCGTCCTTATCATCAGGGACAGCAGTGGAGGCAGCAGCAGCAGCCTCAACAGTATTCTCAGCCTCCTCCTCATTTCCAACGAGCAAACTCATCTGGTTCTCATGCACCTGTTTATGAGAACCCGGCCCTTGATGACCTCTCCCGCTTACTCACTGACTAGCAGGCATCCTTCCGGCGTGAGATGGACGAGTTCCGGCAGGAAAAGAGGGAGATAATCAAGGGAAAAGCCGCCATACCCGCTCAGATTGAACCTAACCCAAACAATCTGAAGAGGAAGTCTGAGCAGGTACAGTTTACAGAGGCCTCCACTCCTAGTGGTATTTTGAATGATATTTCTTCCTCCATATTTGATGCTGATTTTGTAAAACTTAGGAGCGGTAGAAGGCCAGCCGGCGGCGCCTCGTCTAAACGACAGCCCATTGACCATTCCAGAGCGTCAGACGAGGAGGATAGCGGTGCTGATGCCGCTGATGATGTTGATGACGGTGGTGCTGACGCCACCAAGGATGATGAGCTAGAGCGCAATGCTGATGCCGCAAAGACAGATGCCGTGGGTGGTGCTGATGCCACCATTTCTAGTCCAGTTGTGTTTCCTCTTATCTATGTATCTCAGGACATTATCAAAAATAACAAAAAATGAATAAAGGAAAGGTTTCTTCATCTACTCATAGTCCAAATGCGTTGCATGATCACTCTTGTATGGGCTCCAGTCCTTCTTAGCAACATGAACCTCTTCCTGACCCTCTATCTGAGGAGGGTCCAGCTATCCCCTTCCCTCAAGCACTCCGCTTAGGGCAAGGGAATAAAACAAAAAATCCAAAAAAATCACAGCAGTTAGAGTTCAGCCAGCAGATGATTGACAGATTCCATATCCAGCTGACTCTACAGGAGGCACTAGAGCACATCCCTCTCTTCCAGAAGCACTTGAGAGAGAAGACCACTGTACATAGGAAGAAGAGGAATGCAGAAATCCATGTGCTTACACGTGCCACATGCTTCGCTATACAGAACAAATTGCCAGCCAAGAAACCTGATGCAGGAGCTCCATATGTCAGTTGCCACATTCATGAGCAGCAATTTGATCGTACTCTATTGGACAGCGGTTCTTCAATTAACCTCCTTCTGGCTGCCTTACTCGATCGATTCAAGTTTGGCCCTCTTAGAAAAAGTAGGACGATCCTTCAGTTTGCTGATAAATCTGTGAAGAGGCCAAAGGGGTTACTTAAGGACGTTGTCGTCACAATTCAGGGCCAGAAATTTCCCGTGGACTTTGTTGTACTGGACATGGAGATCCCTGAACGTGTGATCGATGCCCCCATCATTTTAGAAAGACCATTCTTGGCCGCAGCCAAGGCGATGACCGGCCATGATAGTGGGAAGGTATACTTTCGCATCGAGGGTGAGAGTGTACAAATAGAGACGATCGAGGAGACCAGATCTAGAGATTCAGAGTGCTCAGATCAGATAACCGACTCAGAGCAAATGACAGATGCAGAGCTAGACATCCACCAGGAGTGTGACTTTGTGATTACAGACGACGAAGCAGTTTGGGCAGATCCCGCATCACGAGCTCTTGCCACATATTCAGACAATGAAGATTCACATATCATGGCAGATGAGAGTTCGGAGAGCACACTCATGGCACAGGATACAGTATAGGCTGATTACCATAATCAGGATAGCGAAGACAATGTTATCTCATGCGCTTCAGATTTAGATTCCTCAGACACAAACATCAATTTTGACTGGCAGGAGTTCGATGAATATTTACCGTGTCTAGTGCCTACAGAGCCGATAGCTAGGACGGAGAGTGAGCCAGGACAGTTGACAGATATACCAGCAGAGCCATCTTTGTCAGATTTACCATTACGAGAGTTCTCACACACAGATCTGGTAGCATTCACTCAGACCTTCCAGAAGCCAGATTTACCAGATCCCACTTGCCTAGAATTGAAAACCTTACTGCAGAGCATGAAGTATAGATTCCTTACGGGTGAGCCAGATATGTTCCCAGTCATTATCTCAGCAGATTTGACTGAAGACCAAGAATCTCGTCTGATGGAGGTTCTTGAAAGAAACCGCAAGGCAATAGGATGGAGTGTGGCTGATCTCCAGGGGATAAGTCCGGCCATGTGCTCTCACCATATTTATCTCGAAGAAGACGCCAAGCCCTCGCGTGAGTTCCAGCGAAGGCTGAACCCGAATCTTCGAGAAGTGGTTATGAAGGAAATATCTAAGTGGTGGAGCGTCGATTTTATCTACCCCTTCTCTGACTCTAAGTGGGCTAGTCCATTGCATGTGGTACCCAAGAAGACGGGTATCACCATAGTTGTGAATGAGTCTGGAGAGGAGATAGCCACCCGAGTACCCACTTCTTGGAGGGTCTGTGTGGACTACAGACGATTGAATCAGGCCACCAAGAAGGACCACTTCCCGCTACCATTCATAGATTAGATCATTGAGAGATTAGCTGGGAAGAGTTACTACTGCTTTCTGGATGGGTATTTGGGATACAATCAAGTGTCCATAGCGCCTGAAGACCAAGAGAAAACAATGTTTACCTGTCCGTTTGGGACGTATGCTTTTCGACGGATGCCCTTTGGATTATGTAATGCCCCGACTACATTCCAGAGGTGCATGCTCTCTATTTTCTCGGACATGGTTGGTAAATTTTTAGAGGTCTTCATAGATGATTTCTCGGTTTATGGTGACAGTTTTGATGCATGTCTTGATTACCTAGATCGAGTACTTCAGCGTTGTATTGAGGTCAACTTAGTCTTGTCTTGGGAGAAGAGTCACATCACGGTGACTCAGGGGACGGTCCTTGGCCACATCATCTCCAACAGGGGCATGGAGGTCGACCCGGCCAAGGTGGATATCATCAAGAAGCTCAATCCACCGTCCAATATACGACAGTTGCGGTCTTTTTTGGGGCATGTCGGTTTTTACCGATGGTTCATACACGACTTCAGCGAAATTGCCCGACCGCTCACAGATTTGTTAACGAAAGACACCGAGTTCCTTGTAGATGATAAGTGTCTTTCATCATTTGAGACTCTCAAGAATCTAGTTGTCGAGGCTCCTGTCCTTCAACCGCCTGATTGGTCTCTCCCATTCGAGATCATGACGGATGCTTCTGATTTTGCCATAGGGGCTGTGCTAGTACAGAGGAGAGATGGAGCGCCTTTTGCCATTCACTACGCTAGCCGAACAATGGATGCCGCTCAGCGGAATTACACAGTCACAGAGAAGGAGATGCTAGCTGTAGTCTTTGCCTTGGATAAATTTCGATCTTACATTCTTGGATCTAAAGTGACTATCTATACTGATCACACCGCCATCCGATACATAATGGCAAAGAAGGATGCCAAAGCCAGATTGACCAGATGGATCCTTCTACTCCAAGAGTTTGATATAGAGATTAAGGATAAACCTGGAGTCAAAAATGTTGTGGCGGATCACCTCTCCCGTCTAGAGAACCTTGAGGATTCAGATCAGATTACACCTATTACAGAGACTTTTCCAGATGAGGCGATCCTTGCAATCACCTCACTTCTATGGTACGTTGATATTGTGAACTATCTTGTCACGAAGAAGGTTCCCTAAAATTGGCCCAGACAGCGACTTGAGACTTTTCTTGCAAAGGTCAAGTCGTACCATTGGGAGAATTCCACTCTTTATCATGAAGGAGGGGATAGCATCTGAAGACGGTGTATTCCTCAAGAAGAGCAACATAGTGTCCTTACCTATTACCACAAGCTTGAGGTAGGAGGACATCATTCTGGGAGACGGACAACACAGAAGGTGCTTCAATCCGGACTTTGGTGGCCTACCCTCTTCAAGGATTCAGATGAATTCGTGAAGAGGTGTACTGACTGTCAGAAAATGGGCACTTGTGGACAGAGAGATATGATGCCGATGCAGCCCATTCATTTCTGTGAGGTTTTTGACGCATGGGGCATCGATTTCATGGGCCCATTTCCTAAGAGTCAGGGATTTGAGTATATCTTGCTTGTTGTAGATTATGTGAGTCGTTGGGTTGAGGCCATCCCCGCACGAACCACAGATGCTAATACCGTTTGCAAATTCTTGAGGAAAAATATCATTTCACGGTTCGGGGTACCTAGAGTGTTGATATCAGACGGGGGGACTCATTTTATCAATGACAAGGTAAGGGCCCTTGCTAACGAGTTCAGCATAGATCATAGAGTTGCCACTCCTTATCATCCACAGAATAATGGTCTTGCTGAGGTTTCTAACAGGGAGATTAAGACTATATTGCAGAAGGTAGTCCGCCCAGACCGAAAGGATTGGTCACAGCTCTTAGACTCGGTCTTGTGGGCATATCGGACATCCTTCAAGACTTCATTGGGTACATCTCCATTCCGACTCGTTTATGGCAAGCCATGCCACTTACCAGTTGAGCTGAAGCATAAGTCACTATGGGTTGTTAATGAGATATTTTTGGATCCAGAGAGTGTAGGAGATCAGAGAAAGGCAGAATTGGCAGCCCTGGAGGAACTTAGAGATACAACCTTTTCGAGTAGCCTACAGTATAAGGAACGAGTGAAGATATGGCATGATTCTCACATCAGCCATAGGCAGTTTGAATCGAATCAGAAAGTATGGTTATTCGATGTCAGGCTAAAGCTATTTCCAGGGAAGTTGCAGAGCAAGTGGAAGGGACCATACTTGGTCCGGAAGGTGCATGACAATGGCAGCATTGATATATCTGAGATGTCATCAGAATCCACCTTCCGAGTTAACGGATAGCGCCTGAAGCCATATCTAGATCATGATCCGCTGATCGTCGATGTTTCCCCGATTCATTTTGCATGAGATGTGGTTTGACTCACATCATTTGCATCTCATGCCTGATTTTCACTCTCTCGCAACTGTATAGATCCAGATGTCCATATTACACATTCTTTTGTCTGACACCCCATTTCTATCTTATGATTATGCTATACTTAGGGTGCACTTTACCCTAAGTGTAGGGGGGATGTCAGACCTGTGATTATTCGTTTGATTCTTTTTACCTCTGTTTTGCTGCCTATACTTAGGGATATTTTACCCTAAGTATAGGGGAGGTAGACTCTGTACATTCTACTCCTCGGTTTTCCCTTTGTGTACAGTCTTCTATACTTAGGATTATTTGATCCTAAGTATAGGGGGATCACCGACTCCTATTGTTTTTATTCTTTTATTTGTCGTTATAGTATACTATTCTTTTCACTTTTCTATACGCAGCACGAGTTATGTCTTTCTTTCCAGCTCTTTGATCACTATGAGGACATAGTTCGAGCTAAGTATAGGGGGTGTCGTATATATTGTATATATACTTTAGCCATAACTCGTACTTTCATATCTTTAATATGGATAAAATACCATTTAAATACTCAAAAAAATTAATTAAAAAAATTAACTTACTAAAAAAAGGAAAGAAAAAAAAAGAAAAGATGCAAATATTTCCTCAAAATTCTTTTTGTATATACTGATTAATAAATCAGGTTAAAATATTTTGAAAAGTATTTTGAAAGTAGTTTGAAAATCTATTTGAAAAAATCTTTTGAAAACTATTTGAAAAATGTTTGAAAAATATTTTCAACCTTTGTAAAAATATTACGGATTGTAAAAATTTTTCTCTTTGTGTAAAATAAAATTATTTTGTAAAAACTATTTGCAAATGTTTGAAAAATGGTTGAAAAATTATTTTGAAAATCTATATATACTGTTTGAAAAATGTTTGCAAAATAGTTTTCAAATTTGTGTAAATGTTTGTAAAACTATGTGAAAAAATATTTTGGACTATAGTTTTTAAAATTCTTTGTAAAATGATTTTCAAATAAATTTGAGGAATATATGCATCACAAAAAATGAAAAAACTAAATAAAAAACCAACTGTGTATATACCTGTATAAATTACTCAAGTTGTAAATTCTTGCATCTTATTCTTGTAAAATAATCAACTTACTCTTGTGTAAATATGTATCACTTTCCTAATTAAATTAAAAAAATTGTATATACTTGTATATATTACTAACTATTTGCATTAAAAAAACTTTTTGCATATGCATCAGTTTTTTTCAAAAATCCATAAAAAAATTCAAAATTTTGAAAATTGTCTCACAAAAAGATTTTGTTTTCTTTTCCCTTGCATGTACATACTTTCTTGCATTTGCATTTGCATGAGAATTTTTCGGGATGATTTTGACATTTAGACTAAGTCTGGAATAAATTTGAAGAATGGAGCTTAGTCGGACTTTAATGCACTTAATTTCAAAGGAACCTTATAAGATTTGGAGTTAAGACTTTCCAGGTCCTAGTGACTTAATTCTTTGAGTCCATAAGACTATGTTCACATGTCATCTTGATAAGTCTAAGTAGAATATTTAACAACACATGCATGATTCTTTCAGACTATGGCTTACCTTGGATAATGCACTTTACACGTAGCTCTTCATGGAGGAGGTAGTGAGGGAGCAGAATCTTTTGGCTTGGGGTAGCATACGAGGGTAGTACATCTAGGCGAAACCTCTCGTTCTCCTCTAGGGAGGGAAGTGTGTCTCAACCTGGTTTGGTGATGTTGAGGTCTAAAGACAGGATGCTGTGGGGTTGCAATAATGCTTCAAAAGAGGGATAGTCTACTAGATCAAGAGGAAAAACTCCTTATGTACATGCTGCACCTTGTATATATTTCAAAAAAAAGAAAAAAAAGAAGAAGAAAATGCAAAATCTCCAAAAGTGGACAGGCCTGATAGAAAAATAAAATGCCTTCCGGAGTGTATATACAAGTGAAAAAAAAAGAAAAAATAAGAGCTTCAAAGTCGTATATTTGTGAGCTTGCAGCGGGTGACATGGCTACTGATGAATCTCGTATTCATCACTCTAAATCTCATTTATTAAGCTCAAAACCCTTAAAATCAACAGCATTCTTGCATCTATTCTGCACAATTAGCATTCATGCATGTTTCCATAAGAATTGCATTTTAGCACAAAAATCTGCACAAAATAAGAAGCCAAAAATCCAAGCCAAAATGACCTGTAAATAAACCTAACTTCCCGGATTTTTAACTCATTCATGCTAACTCCGAATAACTCAAAACCACTTCCACTGTGTACATATCACTAACAAGAATAAAGGAAAAATACAAAAAAATAACTAACCCAAATAAGTGGACCAAAAACCCAAACCCTAATTTCAGGATTTTCGGACTAAAAGCCACATATCTTCTCCATCCAATGTCCGATTTAATCCTACTCACTTTTGAACTAATGTGCATTCAATTACCTTCAAAACAAGACCAAGTTCAAGTGAATCGGAGCTCATATGTGAAAGTTGGGTTTTGGGCCTCTTTTGTACATTGTATATTTTAGCTATTTTTGACCTAATATTTTATATACATATTTATCAATTAATAAAAATCCAAAAAAATTAGATTAAGGTGTCTTTATTTATCTCTGATTTTATCGTAATTTTTCCGGATTTTTATCTTGGTTAAAAATGACATAAAAATTATAAAACCCAAAAAAACCAAGGTATTCTATGTACATGGGATACCCCAAAAATTCACTTTGTTCAAATGATCGATTTTGGTTTTGATGTCTTCATGAAAGTTGTAGATCTCATCGAGAGGAGCAATTTTTGTGAAGAAAGTTTTTCGATCCGAGGTCATTTACTATTTATTTTCGATTTTACAAGACAATTATTTTCTGAATTTTCTGGTGCTGACACGTGGCAGCACCTGGTGCCGCCACGTGTCAGCCATTTTTGGCACTATTATATATTAGTTTTATAAAAAAAAATTAAATTAAAAACCACGCACGTGCGAGGCACGTGCCACCCAGGCACGTGCTCCGCACGTGCGCCCTATCCCTTCACCTCCACCCGCCAGGTGGCCCATCAGGGGTCGTCCGATCACGCGCGATCGGACGGCACCTGTACGTCGTCTCCCTCAACGCCGTCCCCCTTTCCTAATCGGCCTCCGCTGCCCCGCGAATCTCGCCGACCATCCCCTTCCCCGTCGAATCCCGCGAATATCTCTGCCCATCTCCGATCCCCCGTATCTCGCGTACCGCCGCGCGAGATCCTCTGAAGCTCCAATCTCGCAATCGGATCGCCGCCCTGATTCCCCTTCCATCCTCGATCGATGACCTCTACCCTATTTAAACCCATCGACCATCACCTCCAACGTCATCCGCCGATCTTCATCGCAGAGCACCACCTCCGGTCGTGACACCCGCGAGGCCCCCCCTCGTCGCCGGCGTGATCCGAGGCTCTCCCCGCCTCGTCGCAGCTCCGCCCCGAGCGCCGCTGCTCGCTCCGGCCGCCCAACGCCGTCGAGCTCCTTCAGGTATACCCTCTTTCTCTCTCTCTCTCTCCCCCTCTCGCCTGCTCCACCACCGAGTCCACCGTTCGTCTTCGACATTCAACTGCACCAAGCCATCACGCCGCTCCACCGGAGGTCTGCCAGCCATCATCTTCACCGACATCATCACCGCCTCCGACATCGTCGTCCCCAGGCTCCTCTCCACCTCCGCTCAACCACCGCAGGAGGCGGTGGTTCTCCAGCCACGCAACCCAACGCCGCACCGCCTCCGACTCCGCCATCGCCACCGGCCCCATCGTGCGCCACCGCCGGACGACTGGACCGCTCCTCCTCCGCCTGGAGCGGCCCTCCGTCGCTACAGCCCCGCTCCACCTCGACTCATCGGAACTCCGCTTCGGCCAAGCCTTGGTTGGACGACTCGGCCATCACCACCGCCCCTCCGCCTCGTTCCCTCTTTCTGCCGGCCGGAGAGCCGAGACCCTAGCACGTGCTAGGCATGTGCGTGGGGGACTTCCCCAGCAAGCAACCGCCCAGGGGCACGTGCTGCGCACGTGCTCCCTTGGACATTTTACGGAAGACCCCCTGGGAGTTACAGGAATTACGCGACAGCCCCCATTCCAGAAGGGCACGTGCCTCGCACGTGCCCCCTTGGGAAATTTGCAGAAGAGCCCTCCGATTATTGGTAATTGCAAACAAGTCCCCCCCACTGCAGTTTTCTTTATTTCTTTTATTTATTATATTTGCATCTAGACCCCTGTGTTCCCCCTCAGTTTTGAACACTTTCTCTACATTATTTTATCAATCTAAAAATAGCATGATGTTTGTTAATTGACTCTCTACACTTTGACATGTTGTGGATATTTTTGCGACGGACGGTTAATTAATAAATAATTGTTTTGTGAAAATTGGCGTATTTTACCCATTTTCTGCTCTGAAATTAATAAGTGACTAACCGTTGCTCCAAAAAATTCTCGAAAAATCACATCTTGTAGAGTTAATTATTCTTAACATTGTGCCCAAAAAGATTTGCATTTGCTTGCATATTTTATCCTATAAAAATCATTTTGCACAGTTTAGTATTTAATTTTTAGGTATTTAACCCCACATTTTCGAGGTTTAGGATTTTTCTGAGATCCGTCACCTAGTGATAAATCTCAGATAATTTTGATCCTTGAAAATACGTAGGTTTGATATTTATTAAAATTAAATATTGAAATTCATTTTGTTTGCATTTAAAAATCCATAAAAAATTCATATTGCGTCCAAAAATTCCAAAAAAATTACAGTGCATCCATTTCATCATAATTTACATTGTGGCCAAGTTTCATTTTTTTCAGACATTGTTTGATTGAAATTTACATTTTAGTCCCTAAAATAAGGCCAAATTTGCATTTTGCATCCTTTATTGCATTGAAAATTCCAAAAAAAAGACCGCCTCGAAAACCGAACACGAACTTTGATAGACTTAATTCTAGGTTGTTCCTTTGCCTCCTTGTGATTGACCTTGGGACTTGCCCAAGTAAAATAAACATAAAACCACGAAATTAAAAATTGAATAACTTATTTGTGGTATTCTCTTGATCGTTTCCGATTGCCGCCTACAACGCACAACACGATAAAAACTACTTATTAAACTTGGCAATTTTTCGGATCAATCAGATGGCGCCGTTGCTGGGGAGGAAAACGGCTTAGATTTTTTGTCTAAAATTTTTTATTCGGTTTTTCGCATTTGGGTAGTCTGACCCCCGAATTTTTCATTGTAAAATCCATTTTTCTCTGCAATTTATTTTCAGCATTTATTTTTCATATTATTTTGAGTCACCCTCTTACAATTTCTCTCTTATTTTTATTGCGAGGTACCTTGTACGTGGAGCGGTTTTCAATAACCGACGCAACTTCACCAAAAACCGCAATTAATTTAAGATCGAGTCGAGTCGTGAGAGAGAGTAGAGTCTAGATTTTTAATTTCTGCACTTTTAATTTCTGCAATTTTACAGCGGTGTCCGTTTAGACTCTCGCGTGTGTAGAAAGACCTCTAAACTTTATTCTGTGGTGTGTCGTGGCCTGTTTCACTCTCCGGAGAGGGTGGGGCCCGACTTGAGTGGCGATTAGGATAGACCTGCACATACGGCTCTCAGAGCATTTATATTTTTGCTTATGCTCGTAGGATCTTAAGCCATACTGCACTTTAATTAAGACGCACATAGATCGTTCAACTTAGCCAAATTTAAATCAATTCTTCCCGCTAATAGAACTTTCTGCTTAGGTGCGATTTTTCCATCGGTTTGCACATCATATAGAATAATTTTTAAAATTCTGTCTAGCATCCCACATGGAGATTACGAGGATTCACTGTAAGTCTTCTAACTGAGCATTCATCATAGTTTTCCGCGTGCATCGGCTTTTCTCGAATTCCTCTCTCTTGTTTAATAGCATAACTTTAAAGGAAATTGGGACTGGACGGTAGACGTGTATTTGTGCTCATCTAATATTTCAGTGATCACCTCATTAAAATCGGGACTGCTAAATATATCTGATCTCAAATAACCCATAAAATCAAGAATTTCTGCGGGAGAGCAACCCCGACATTGTTTGATTTATCTTGCAGCGAGGAGAGAGACGCACACTAGGATAGAGCCCAGCTCCAAACCTAACAGCTCGTTTAAACGGCTTGCAAGACTTGAATTCTCACCAATTTAAAATTGACAAGAAAATTGGTCGATCTCTTACGACCTTCACTGTGTGAGTTGGTGAAAAAGAATTTGTATTGTGTTTGCTTTGACCAACATCTCTTGATAATCTCTTGAAATTCAAAGATGGAAAATTGTGGTAATTTCTGTTCGGACTCAGCGAATCCCTTCCTGACTACCACAAACTTTCCAATCTCAAATGATCTAAACCTCTCTTACTCCGAACCACCTTGGGTTCAAGGACACCTTCCCCTGGACTTTTCATCTTATAATTCTCTTCAAACTATTGACTCCTATTTTTCACAATCTGAAGGTGAAAAGAAGAACATTCAAAAAATGGCTCCAAGGAGGAACAATCCTGAAGATGACCAAAATGAAGATCTGATGCAACTGATTCTCGCAAGGCTGGCTGCATCTGAGCAGCAGCAAAATTTGATGAGGGAACAATTGGAAAGAATGCATGCAGAGGAAGAACCACCAATGGACGCTGCATATAATCCCGGGCAATACAGGGTCATAAATTACTTGCAGCCACCTCAACCTGAGGTTCACCATGAACTGAAGCCACACTTCATAAATCAATTACCACAATTTCATGGTAATTCGAATGAAGAGCCCTATGAATTTCTGTGTGATTTGGAGCTAATCTGTTCTAATCAGAGGCACCCACAAGTCAGCCAAGATTATATCCGTCTCACTGCATTACCTTTCGCCTTGAAGGGTAAGGCAGATTACTGGGTGAAAAATTTGGGAGTGACGGTGACCACCTATGATAGGTTCAAGAACCTCTTCTTAAAAAAATTCTACCCCTTGAGTCGAACCAATCAAATGAGGACTCGCATCACTAGCTTCTCTCAGATGCCAAATGAACCACTTTGTGATGCATGGGATAGATTCAAAGATCTGCTGCAAAAATGTCCCTGCCATGACCTAGATAATAACATCCTGGTCCAATCCCTCTATTCTGGCCTTAACCACGGGACTCAGGGTCTTGTCAGCGCTGCCTGTGGAGGAAACTACACATCCCGAGGAGCTGATACCGTCTGGAAAATACTGGAGCAAATGGCGGAGACTAGCTGTTCACAAATTGCTAGTAGATCTTACACTGATTCACTGAACAACTATCAAGCCAAAGGAGGAAAACAAACGGTCGCAGAAATAGCAGAGGACTTGTTGCCCAAAATGAACATCATCACAGACAAATTAACAATTGTGGATAAAAGGGTGAACGACATCGACAACGGACTCTCTCAATTTCCAAAACAAATGGAGGAACTCACTGAGAAGGTGTCCAAGATCGGGATGCCTACTGCTCCTACGGTCCCAATTTATCATGTGCATCATGTCCAAGAGCAACCAGGCTCTGGACAACCGCAACCATGGACTCAGGACCAATCCTACGTCCAACCTTCCCAGCAGTCACCTCCTCCAGCTGAGACAGTCATAGAAGCCCCGCCTCTGACTTTCGAGATAAACGGCACCTGGTACACACAGGATAATACCCGAGAGGGTAATCTGGGGGACCGTCAGCAATATCAGCGTCCACCCAACTCCTACAATGCCGCTCCCCAACACAATCAGCCCTCAAGGCAGCAGCAGCCACACGACCGTCAGAACCAACCTCAACAACATCGTCAACAATACCAAGCTCCAAATCAAGCATCTCGATCATCCAAACCTCCAGAAGACTCAATTGATATCCAAAGACAAATGCTGGAGGAACTTCGCAGCTTCCGGAGTGAACTGTACGATCTACGGGTAGATGTTAATCGTCTATCCTGTTGGAAGGAAGAACAGATAGCCCCTGTCACAGCCATTCCCGCTCAATTTCAAGCTAACCCCAATAGCTTGAACAAACCTCAATCATCTCAACACAACAATCAGGTATATTACTCAGACTTTTCCACATCTGAACACGAGACCCTTTCGTTTAACAATATCAATGCCATGTCCCTCAGGAGCGGAAGGACCGTAGTCGTACCTGACCGGGCAAGAGAAGCTGACCAACATGACTCAGAAGATCAACCGGAGGATACTTCTGAGGATGAAGACGAAGGACGCCCGAGGATTTCTGCCCAAAGGAAGGGAAAAGCATCTATGAAGAATAAAGAGGACCTTGAACCTCTAGTTGCTGTAAAAATACCTTTGTCACTATTTCAGCAACATGATGATACAGAACATTATGATTGTAATAAGAACTCCAAATTCAATAAAGATGCTCTTATTTATAATTCTGGATCTCTCTCTCCTGTCTCAAATGCTTCCATTCCTTTTCCCCATGCGCTTAAGAAGGGAAGACAAAAGAAAACTATCCAGAGTGACCCAGTGATGGAAAAATTTTGTCAACAAAACATCACCGTAAAAGTACCCTTTGATCAATATGTGGCCAGTAACCCTGCATTCCAGAAATATCTGAAAATGAAATGTACTCCTACCCGGACCCGCACAAAGAAAACAAACCAATTTGTGGAGACTCATGTTCTGACAGTGGCCACTACCAAATGCGTGAGAAACCAATATTTACCAAGGAAGAAAAGAGATCTGGGGGCTCATTATGTGGAAAGCCGCATTGGCGGTATCGCATTCGCACGCACACTTCTTGACAATGGTTCTTCCATCAATCTTCTTCCCTTAGCCTTATATTACCGATTGGAGTTAGGACCTCTTCAGAAATCGCTATCTATACTCCAATTCGCTGACAAATCTACTAAAAGACCTAAGGGAGAAGTAAAAAATGTTATCATTATGGTTGAGGGTACGGAATACAAAGTGGACTTCACTGTCCTTGACATGGAGACCCCGAACCATTGGAAAGGGTCGCAAATCATTTTGGGAAGACCATTCTTACGAACCGCCAAGGCTGTATTCGATTACGGCACTGGAATGATGAAATTCCGCTCCCTAGATGGAGAAGTGGATCTGGAAATGAGACAAACAAAATGGCAAAGACCCGATTCTGAATCCACCACTGAGGATGCCGAAACCTCTGAGTGTAATCTAATCAGCACTACCGGACCTTGGGACCAACTGCCAGATCTTCACATGGACACCCTCACATCAGAAGAAGAAACAATGCACCATACAATGTGTGACCTATTGCCAGACAAATCTGAACACCTGGATACGTACAATCTCGATGACACAGAACTCCTTTCGGATTGGTCCATCCCATCCCCTTCGAAAAAAATCAATGACGAGTCGGACGCGGCTTTGGCTGAATTACCGCACTACATTTGTGATCCGACTCACTTTCCTTCAAGATCAGTGGCTAGCATATCACAGAATGATCACCCACCAACAATCACTGAGCCAGACTTAAAAGACCTTCAGCCAGATTTGATTGATGATTCAGATTTACCAGAGCTGAAACCTCTCCCTCCCACCCTGAAGTATGCATTTCTCAATGGACCCAAAGATAAATTCCATGTGATCATCAGCTCATCATTAACCATGGATCAAGAATCTAAGCTTCTAGAAGTCCTTGAGAGAAATCGAAAAGCCATCGGTTGGACTGTGTCGGATCTCGTTGGAATCAACCCTGCTCTCTGCTCGCACCAAATTTATGTTGAGAATAATGCAAGGCCTTCCCGTGAATTTCAGAGAAGATTAAACCCCAATCTTCGGGAAGTGGTTAAGAAAGAGATAGAGAAATGGTGCAAAGCAGGTTTCATATACCCCATTTCTGACTCCAAGTGGGTGGCCCCCCTTCATGTCGTCCCGAAGAAGTCAGGAATCCAGATGGTCACCAACGAGGAGGGGGTTGAGATCGCGACCCGAGTACCCACGTCGTGGCGTGTCTGTGTCGATTACAGGCGCCTGAATGCCGCGACCAAGAAAGATTACTTTCCACTGCCATTTATTGATCAAATCTTGGAGAGACTTGCAGGGAAAGCATTCTTCTGTTTTCTTGATGGGTACTCTGGCTACAATCAGGTAGCTATTGCTCCCGAGGATCAGGAAAAAAACCACATTTACATGTCCCTTCGGTACTTACGCTTTCAAGCGCATGCCATTTGGGCTTTGTAATGCCCCAGGCACATTTCAGCGGTGCATGATTGCCGTATTTGCCGAAATGATGGGAGATTTCCTGGAAGTGTTCATGGATGACTTCTCGGTCCATGGTGATTCATTTGATACATGTTTAGCGCACTTGGACCGAGTCCTCCAAAGATGCAAGGAGGTTAATTTGGTACTCTCCTCGGAGAAAAGTCACTTTATGGTGACTGAGGGTATCGTGTTGGGGCATGTCATCTCCAGAAAGGGAATGGAGGTCGACCCTGCCAAGGTGGATGTGATCAAGAAACTTGAGCCACCAACCAACGTCAAGTCAGTGCGGTCTTTTTTAGGGCATGTTGGATTTTATCGAAGGTTTATCCCTGATTTTTCAAAGATCGCCCGCCCACTGACTGAGCTCTTAGGAAAAGACACCGAGTTTATTGTAAATCACAAGTGTCTTGAGGCCTTCGAGCTCCTGAAAAAGAAAATCTGTGAATCGCCGATATTACAAGCTCCTGACTGGTCTCTTCCCTTTGAGATCATGACTGATGCATCGGATTTTGCGGTCGGAGCTGTGCTTGGACAAAGACGGGATGGAATCCCTTATGCGATTCACTACGCGAGCAAAGTATTGGATCCTGCATAGAAAAATTATACAGTGACTGAAAAGGAAATGCTCGCGGTTGTTTGGGCCCTTGAAAAATTCAGATCATATATATTGGGCTCCAAGGTGACAATTTTCACAGATCATACTGCAATTAGATACCTCATGGATAAGAAAGATGCCAAGGCACGACTTTTGAGGTGGATCTTGTTAATACAGGAATTTAATTTGGAGATCAAAGATAAACCTGGAATAAAGAATGTTGTCGCTAATCACCTTTCCCGAATTGAGAAAAATGATTATCCTGATACTGGACCTATTAAGGAGACTTTTCCAGACGAATCTGTTTGCACTATTGATTCAACCCCATGGTATTCCAACATCGTGAACTATCTTGTCTCCAAGAAGGTTCCCTCTGGTTGGACAAAGAAAATGATTGAAAAACTAAAGTCGGATTCAAGAAAATACCATTGGGACGATCCTTTCCTTTTCTATGAAGGAGCGGATTGTGTCTGGAGAAGATGTATTCCTCAGGAAGAATACCAGAGTGTCCTCACACATTGTCACACTCTCGAGGCTGGAGGGCACCATTCGGGAAAGAGAACCGCACACAAGGTACTCCAATGTGGA
Organism: Ottelia alismoides; assembly: GCA_037367405.1. Classification (NCBI taxonomy): domain Eukaryota; kingdom Viridiplantae; phylum Streptophyta; class Magnoliopsida; order Alismatales; family Hydrocharitaceae; genus Ottelia; species Ottelia alismoides. Next base: position 1,191,995 of record JAZKJV010002677.1, read on the forward strand.
TTTTACTGGCAGACCTTATTTCGTGATGCTAATGATTTTGTACGGTCTTGCCCGATTTGTCAAAGGATGGGAGGGACCGTTGGATATAGAGACGAAATGCCCATGCAACCAATGATTTTCTGTGATGTTTTTGATGCATGGGGGATTGATTTTATGGGTCCCTTTCCCAATAGCAATGGATTTGAGTACATCTTGTTAGCGGTTGATTACTTGTCTAGATGGGTAGAGGCTATTCCAACCCGAACCGCAGACAGCAAAACCGTCTGTAAGTTTATCAAGGATAATATCATTGCAAGGTTCGGGATACCAAAAGTTTTGATCTCTGATGGAGGTAGCCACTTTGTGAACAGGGAAATGAGATCTTTGGCTAAGGAGTACAAATTTGAACATAGAATAGCCAACCCTTATCATCCACAATCTAATGGCATGGCAGAAGTTTCTAATAGAGAAGTGAAGAATATACTTCAAAAGTTGGTTCGTCCAGATAGGAAGGATTGGTCAAAACTGTTGGATCAAGTTCTTTGGGCCTATAGGACAGCTTATAAAACTCCACTCGGCACTTCACCTTTTAGGATGATCTATGGCAAACCTTGCCATCTTCCTGCTGAACTGATTCACAAATATGAATGGGCAATCAAAAAGTTGAACTGGAGTTGTCACCTTGGGAAATTATGTCGGGACCTAAATCTGAATGAGCTAATTGAAATCCGAAACCGAGCATATGACAACAGTGTGATTTATAAGGACAAGGTCAAGAAATGGTATGATAGACACATTAGAGATAAAACCTTTGTCCCTGGGCAGAAAGTCTGGTTGTTTAATGCTCGATTAAAGATCTTTCATGGGAAACTGAAATCGAAATGGACGGGTCCCTATGTTGTCATTGATGTGCATACCAATGGAAGTGTGGACATTGCAGAACTCAAAGATGATGCACAACCTTTCTCAGTGAATGGACAATTACTGAAGCCATATATAGAATCATCCAAAGAACATACAATGCAAGTTGAGGTCATCTATTTCACACAGAGCAAGGACATTGACGATATATCAGATCAGACCCACCCTCTCTCCCGACCACATCGATCCCCTTGTACAACTTCTTCCTCTACTTAGGCCAAGGCCTAAGTATAGGGGGGAACCGATGCCATCTGTATATTCCATTTCCCATATCATACTCTTCCAGATCGACTCGCTTCCACCCTTCTTCTATACTTAGGCTGACCAGAGCCTAAGTATAGGGGGAACCGCCACCCACCTATATATACCCTCCTCATTCACATACCCTGACCGCTTCATTTCTTTTTCTTTTCTTTTCCTCTCTTCTTCTATACTTAGACTATTCACAGTCTAAGTATAGGGGGGGCGATTTTTGTAAATCTTGTTCTTTTTCACTCTCTTACGCTTAGCCCGAGCTATGTCTTCTTTACGCTTCTTGTGCTCTGAGGACACAGCACTCGCTAAGTATAGGGGGGTCTGTATATATACTTTGTATATTTTAGCCATACCTCGTACTTGCGTGTAAGTCTATATGTATTTACGGGGTGGGTAATTTTTTATAAAAATTGAAAAAAAAATGTTTTGCCACTAACACTGAATGTACCCAAAAAATTTTGAAAAAATGGCTTTTTTGCATAAAAAAAGAAAAAAAAAAGAAAAAAAATTTGTGTCTGCATTTCACACACCTGCACTTCATCCATCACCGCATGCATTTGCATATGTGAAAAGTCATTGGGTTCTGAACCGAGTTATGAGCAGAAACCGAGAGTGGGCTGGGCTTGACCTTAATCCACCTAATTTTCAGAGGAACTTCATCGAGAAATAGGATTTTAAGAGCTTCAGGTCTTTTGACTTAATTCTTTAAGTTCTACATGACAATGTGCAGCGTTTGACTCTTAGTGTCTAACCTGGTCTCTTCATCCTGGGTACAACTCTGGAATAGGGAATTAATTCGCACTCTTGCACTATGCACTTAGCTCAACCCAGACGGGATGTTGGAAGACTGTGTGAGTCTCTTTTCTGGTAGCGTGGAAATCTAAAGACCGGAGTACGGGTTGAAATAAAGCTTCGGAAAAGGGATGGACGGCTGGGCACAATTTTTTCTAAGACCCCAAAAAATGTACGGAACAAAAAAATTCTATATCCGTAGGGGCACAACAAGATCCAAGCAGAACCACCAAAAATTACAAATACATAGAAGCATTCTACCAAATAAAAATCCGACCAAAAAGGTCCAAGCTTCAGAAACCTGCAGATCTTGGTGGAGACTCGGCTACACTGGCTATCTCCACAAGGAGAGGTGACTACACTGGCCACCCTCCAGTTCTTTTCTCTTTCTTCTATCTTCTCCCTCATTCGATTGTGAACACAGCGCGACAGACCTTAGAAGGAAATACCTGACTCCCCGAGGACGAGTTATTGGAGAGGTGGCTTGCGCAGTAGTCCGGCATTCTGGGTGGGAAGAGCTAAAATATTTGACACACAAGAGTCGGTTATTCAATGTTCAAAGAGTATACTTTGGGAAGATGATTGATCTAAGATGACTTCTGAGCCGAAATTGTAGCAATGATGTGTAGAACTTGAGGGCTGTTGATTTTAAAATTCTAAGTCTCACAGAAGTTCCGACACATAAATAATCCAAAGGTTGAGTTTAGGCTTACTTTCACCTTCAGCTCATGGTCTTGGTTTGGAACCCAATCTCATTTCACCTCATGGCATTTCTTTTTTGATGCTCAGGGACGAGCATGGTTTAAGTATAGGGGGATGATGAATCTCGTATTCATCACTCTAAATCTCATTTATTAAGCTCAAAACCCTTAAAATCAACAGCATTATTGCATCTATTCTGCACAATTAGCATTCATGCATGTTTCCATAAGAATTGCATTTTAGCACAAAAATATGCACAAAATAAGAAGCCAAAAATCCAAGCCAAAATGACCTGTAAATAAACCTAACTTCCCGGATTTTTAACTCATTCATGCTAACTCCGAATAACTCAAAACCACTTCCACTGTGTACATATCACTAACAAGAATAAAGGAAAAATACAAAAAAATAACTAACCCAAATAAGTGGACCAAAAACCCAAACCCTAATTTCAGGATTTTCGGACTAAAAGCCACATATCTTCTCCATCCAATGTCCGATTTAATCCTACTCACTTTTGAACTAATGTGCATTCAATTACCTTCAAAACAAGACCAAGTTCAAGTGAATCGGAGCTCATATGTGAAAGTTGGGTTTTGGGCCTCTTTTGTACATTGTATATTTTAGCTATTTTTGACCTAATATTTTATATACATATTTATCAATTAATAAAAATCCAAAAAAATTAGATTAAGGTGTCTTTATTTATCTCTGATTTTACCGTAATTTTTTCGGATTTTTATCTTGGTTAAAAATGACATAAAAATTATAAAACCCAAAAAATCAAGGTATTCTATGTACATGGGATACCCCAAAAATTCACTTTGTTCAAATGATCGATTTTGGTTTTGATGTCTTCATGAAAGTTGTAGATCTCATCGAGAGGAGTAATTTTCGTGAAGAAAGTTTTTCGATCCGAGGTCATTTACTATTTATTTTTGATTTTACAAGATAATTATTTTCTGAATTTTCTGGTGCTGACACGTGGCAGCACCTGGTGCCGCCACGTGTCAGCCATTTTTGGCACTATTATATATTAGTTTTATAAAAAAAATTAAATTAAAAACCACGCACGTGCGAGGCACGTGCCACCCAGGCACGTGCTCCGCACGTGCGCCCTATCCCTTCTCCTCCACCCGCCACGTGGCCCATCAGGAGCCGTCCGATCACGCGCGATCGGACGGCACCTGTACGTCGTCTCCCTCAACGCCATCCCCCTTTCCTAATCGGCCTCCGCCACCCCGCGAATCTCGCCGACCATCCCCTTCCCCGTCGAATCCCGCGAATATCTCCGCCCATCTCCGATCCCCCGTATCTCGCGCGCCGCCGCGCGAGATCCTCTGAAGCTCCAATCTCGCAATCGGATCGCCGCCCCGATTCCCCTTCCATCCTCGATCGATGACCTCTACCCTATTTAAACCCATCGACCATCACCGCCAACATCATCCGCCGATCTTCATCGCAGAGCACCACCTCCGGTCGTGACACCCGCGAGGCCCCCCCTCGTCGCCGGCGTGATCCGAGGCTCTCCCCGCCTCGTCGCAGCTCCGCCCCGAGCGCCGCTGCTCGCTCCGGCCGCCCAACGTCGTCGAGCTCCTTCAGGTATACCCTCTTTCTCTCTCTCTCTCCCCCTCTCGTCTGCTCCACCACCGAGTCCACCGTTCGTCTTCGACATTCAACTGCACCAAGCCATCACGCCGCTCAACCGGAGGTCCGCCAGCCATCATCTTCACCGACATCATCACCACCTCCGACATCGTCGTCCCCAGGCTCCTCTCCACCTCCGCTCAACCACCGCAGGAGGCAGTGGTTCTCCAGCCACGCAACCCAACGTCGCACCGCCTCCGACTCCGCCATCGCCACCGGCCCCATCGCGCGCCACCGCCGGACGACTGGACTGCTCCTCCTCCGCCTGGAGCGGCCCTCCGCCGCTACAGCCCCGCTCCACCTCGACTCATCAGAACTCCGCTTCGGCCAAGCCTTGGCCGGACGACTCGGCCATCACCACCGCCCCTCCGCCTCGTTCCCGCCTTCTGCCGGCCGGAGAGCCGAGACCCCAGCACGTGCTAGGCACGTGCGTGGGGGACTTCCCTAGCAAGCAACCGCCCAGAGGCACGTGCTGGGCACGTGCTCCCTTGGACATTTTACGGAAGACCCCCTGGGAGTTACAGGAATTACGCGACAGCCCCCATTCCAGAAGGGCACGTGCCTCGCACGTGCCCCCTTGGGAAATTTGCAGAAGAGCCCTCCGATTATTGGTAATTGCAAACAAGTCCCCCCCACTGCAGTTTTCTTTATTTCTTTTATTTATTATATTTGCATCTAGACCCCTGTGTTCCCCCTCAGTTTTGAACACTTTCTCTACATTATTTTATCAATCTAAAAATAGCATGATGTTTGTTAATTGACTCTCTACACTTTGACATGTTGTGGATATTTTTGCGACGGACGGTTAATTAATAAATAATTGTTTTGTGAAAATTGGCGTATTTTACCCATTTTCTGCTCTGAAATTAATAAGTGTCTAACCGTTGCTCTAAAAAATTCTCGAAAAATCACATCTTGTAGAGTTAATTATTCTTAACATTGCGCCCAAAAAGATTTGCATTTGCTTGCATATTTTATCCTATAAAAATCATTTTGCACAGTTTAGTATTTCATTTTTAATAGGTATTAAACCCCACATTTTCGAGGTTTAGTATTTTTCTGAGATCCGTCACCTAGTGATAAATCTCAGATAATTTTGATCCTTGAAAATACGTAGGTTTGATATTTATTAAAATTAAATATTGAAATTCATTTTGTTTGCATTTAAAAATCCATAAAAAATTCATATTGCATCCAAAAATTCCAAAAAAATTACAGTGCATCCATTTCATCATAATTTACATTGTGGCCAAGTTTCATTTTTTCGGACATTGTTTGATTGAAATTTAGATTTTAGTCCCTAAAATAAGGCCAAATTTGCATTTTGCATCCTTTATTGCATTGAAAATTCCAAAAAAAAAGACCGCCTCGAAAACCGAACACGAACTTTGATAGACTTAATTCTAGGTTGTTCCTTTGCCTCCTTGTGATCGACCTTGGGACTTGCCCAAGTAAAATAAACACAAAACCACGAAATTAAAAATTGAATAACTTATTTGTGGTATTCTCTTGATCGTTTCCGATTGCCGCCTACAACGCACAACACGATAAAAACTATTTATTAAACTTGGCAACTTTTCGGATCAATCAGATGGTACACTGGTCATACATCCAAGGATAGGTAACTACACTGGTTACCGTCCATTCTCTTCTCCATCCCCTCTTCTTGAGCTGGTTGTACTTGAACTTAGAAGGGAATATCCCCGCTCCTCGAGGAAAGAGTTGCCAGATCGGGGGATTAGAGTTACCTTGTTGAGAGAGGTTGTTTCTTTGCTACTTTTGAGATGAGGAGCTATATTTCACTTACACGTACAAGTAAGAATTCATAGTCATAAGAATTTGTGTCTGTAGACTTGTTCTGATCTGACTGTTGAGGAGACCTGAATAGGAGTCTTATGGAACTTAGAGGCTGTTAGGTTTTAATTTCATTTCCCATTAAGGTTCCGACACATTAATAATCCAAAGGTCCGACGGAGCTCCAGACTACATTTTTATGAAGATAAGGTTGAAAGTCAACATTGTTCTAATTTCTTTCCTTTTCCTTTTCTTTATTTTCATTTTCACTTATTTTACAAATAAGTGTTTGCTAAGGGACTATCAAAGGTAAAGTATAGGGGAATGATGAATCCACGATTCATCGTCTTTATTCTTTTATTTTAGCATCATTTCCTTAGTTAAATACCTGTAAACACCACTAATTACATAAAATTACCATTTTGCATGCATTCGTTAAAATTGCATTTTTAACACTTTTTGTACATAAATAAAAAATAAAGAAGAAAAGAAAAAGAAAAGGATGTGTTTATGCAATAAATACAGACTGGCCCAAACACCGAGAGAAGGTCAAGACTTGACCTGATCGACCGGGAATAAAGTAGGGGGAGATAGGGTCTTCTGTCAGAAAAGGCCAAAAAATATTTTGTAAATATTTTTCATGTATATTTGTACAAAACTTACATTATTTTATTTGTACATAATTTGACCTTAAATTAACTATTTTTGTAAATAAAAGTTATAAATAAAATGTTTGTAAATAATAAAAATCTTTGTAAAATAAAATATTGTATATATTGCAAATAATTGCACCCAGAAAAAGCCGCAAAGCGACAATTAAAACACCAATTCCGACTCTATACGAGCTCAAATTGAACCAAACTCACTTCCATTGTACTACAAATTAAATTATCGTTCAAATGGCCGTGGTTTTGTAGTTTTTTGGAGTTAAGGTTAAAAAGTCGGTTTTCTGGGGTGCATTGTGCAGTTTACACATATACTTATTGTATATATTTTATTCATATTTATTTTTATATAATATATATATGTGTAAATATTATTTTCATTAAAAATAAAATAAAATAATTAAAATTAAAGAAAAAATCTTTTATAAAAATTATTTTCTTTTTTGTACATATGTATATTGTATTATATGTGCAAAATACTTGTATATAATTAACTTCCTTTTATAAAATTCACCAAAAAATTATTTATCTAACTTTAATTAATTAATTTAATGTAATTACGAATTTTGTATTTATATTTATTTATTTAATTAATTAATTTGATTTAAAAACTTGCCTTTTATATTAGATTTTATTCCATGCCTTTAATGGCCACCATTAAGGTGGCTAGTAGATTTTCATTAATTATTTAATTTATTTAAATCCGAATTTCGAAATTAATTAATTAATTTATTTATTTATTTAATTATTTTATTTAGTTAACCCATAATCACCTTCCTTTTTTGTACATACTTTCCTCTTTTGTTTTTCTTCTCTTATTAATGGGTTCCTCCTCCCTCATTCACACTTGATCAATCTTTGGAGAGAGGAGCATGATCTCCGAGAGCTACTCGTTGCAGAAGGGTGCCCAGCCTCCGATCCGGTCGGTGACAGCAATTTTGAGCTTCGTTGAGGCCATCACGGCGTGTCTGATCCCAAGATGAGATCCGGTTTTTATTTCCTGTCATTTCTCGTTGGTAATCGTATGTTTAGTTTTTTATTCCCAATTGATTAGCCTTTAGATACTTAAAAACCAAAAATCTTCACCGCACATTTTCCGATCAGTCATCAATTTCCATCTCATTTTCCGTGCCCCACCATTTTCATTTCTATCTCGCACAACCTTTCACCTCCAGCCACGCACGGTGGTCGGAGTCCGTGGATCTATCTCTCACTACATCAAGATCCGATCATCTCACATATTCCATTTTTGCATAAATAAAAATAAAACAAAAAAATATATATTTGGTTTTTCTATCTCTAACATTTTGTTTTGCAGGAATAAAAAAATAATAAAAAAATATTTTTGTTGTATCTTCTCTCTAATTTTGTTTTGCAGGAAAACCAAAAAAATATAATAAATAAAAAAAGCATTTCTTGTTATCATTCCCCGATTACAGCAAATAAGAGAATAAAAAAACCCTTTTTTATCATAACGTCTCTGTGTATGCAATAACAAAATAAAAAAACAAAAACAAAACAAAAACAAAAAAATTGTTTGCCGCACAGAGCCGCCCGCCACCGCCGCGAGCCCCGCCGGCGGCCTCCCTTCAGCCCTCGCCGCTGCCCTGCGGCCAGGTTCAACGCCCCCGGGCCCTCCACTGCTCCAGCGGGCGGCGGCACCGCCCCGCGCCTCCTCCAGATCTGTCCATCCAGCCCCGCGCCTCAGCGCGCGGTGCCGCGCGCCTCCGACGAGCCCCTGCTCGCGCTGGGCTCTCCGCATGCGGGCCCGTCCCTGCGCCACCTCCTGCCACCGGCCGCGTGCCTGTAGCCACGCATCCCTCCCGCGGCATCCAGCCGCACGACCACGCTCGCAGTCGATCCAACTGCTGCGAAACCGCTCCCGAACCGGCCCCGCGACTCCATTCGCCACCGCGCGCCACCGCACGCCCCCGCGGTAGCGCCGCCCTGCCTCCTCCGTCGTTGCGCCCGTCCCCGCGAGGCGGCGCACGATCTCCCGCTCTGCCCGATCGCCCCTCGTGAACTACAGCGGCGGCTGCCCCCATCGGCCCTCTGTTGGGTTTTGGAAACGAAGGAGCCCTAGTTGTCTTTTGGAAATAAAAAATAGAAGAATTGCAAACTCTCTCCTGGAAATTCTAATATTGCAAGAAGCCCCCTTTGTTCCAAAGCAAAATCAAGTGCGTGGCACATGTGTATGGGTAATTTTCACTTTCGACCGTATTTGTATTTATTGTTATCTTCTAGTGGAATGACTTTACGAAAATTACATTTCAGTCCCTGTGCCACAAGAACATCAATTGCATGCTATTTTTTATTAAATAAATGTTTTCATATTACGAAAAAATCTCAAAATAATTGTGTAGACTCCTGCTATGGTCTTTTTCATTGTATAAAATTTTCATCATTTTTCATTACCGTTTGCTATATTTAAAAAATCAAAAACAGTAACTTTTTGTCTGCCCGAAATTGCAAAATTCATCAAAATTCGAAAAATTACTTGAAAATTTTCAAAAAATTAATGTATTGTATCTTGATGTGTTTTAATTTCTTTCCAATTTTCAAGCATTAACTCATTACAAAACTCCAAAAAATTGTAAAATATTAAAAATCTTAAAAAATTGTAGAAAATTCTTGAAAAATACAAAAATAATAATTTCAATTCCTGATTGTAGATATGGTCTTGTAGTTATATTAAAAACAATCTCCAGGAGTTTTGAGCTTTTAAAGGATTTTTAACATGAAAAATACTCCTGCTTGTCCACTGTTTTCCTTATTTCGCACTGTTTAATTTTTAGAAAATCACAAAAACACCAGAAAAAATCCTAAAAAATTACCAAAAATCTTTTAAAATATATAAAATACAAAAACATTTTCTCTTGAATTTTCTGAACATTTTTGACTTTTTTGAAAAATACCAAAATAGTGTGGGTTGTGTGTTTTATCACTTTTATTCATTTGTGCTTGTTTTAAAAATTTTAAAAAAATAAAAATTCAAAAACCACTAAAAATTAATTCTGAACTTTGACTACTTAGTTTTTAAATCGTGATCCTTGTGTTCGACCCTGGTCGCTATACCAGGTAAAAAGAATAGCGAAAGCCGCTTACATTTAATTTCTTGATTTTCTGAGTGGTTCATTTATTTTTCTCGATTGACTGCGCTTGGTGATTTGGGTCACAATGACCATTCTTTATTATTTCCTTAACCCAAGTCTCAGGCGTGTCATCAATACATAACCCTAATTGTACAAAGGGATCTTAATAGTAAAGTGCATTCACATTCATTCATTTCATTTCAGATGGATATGATAAAACAATAACTTTTATTGCATTAATGGGTCGTCGAGGGCTTACAATTCTAACACCTAGCGTCTTTCTGATCACACCTTGATTGATATTGTGCTTGTTTATCGCATCTCTTGACATCAAGAATGGGGGATTGGGATGATTTTTGCTTGGACTTTGCGAGCCTCTTACTTAAAACCCCAAACCGACCAACCTCACATGCTAGGGATGACTATCTTCTCTGGACCCCTTGGCTTCATGATAATCCTTCTGTCGAAGACAAAATTAATAAGTATCGTTCTTTTCCTTATGATGGTCAGACCTAGACCTTTCATCCTTTCTCTTCTCACATCAAGGAAGACTCTCACACAGTGTTTCTAGATCAGCTTATTCTACCCGTACTAATTCCAATCTCTTTGATTCTAAAGGTGAAGAGGACTAACAAGTGAACAAGATGCATCCCAAGAAAAACTTTGATGAAGAGGGAGACAGTGATGCACTGAAGGATATCCTAGCTAGATTGGCACGAGTCGAGCAACATAATGAACAATTTTGAGAAGAGCTTGGTCAATTGAGGAATGGGGGAGGAAACAAACAAGAGGGGTAATCTATGAGGGATGCTTAAAATCCCAGTTCTGCGTAGAATGAGAATTGGCTTAGGCCAGTCGTACCACACAATGACGGGAAGCTGAAGCATCATTTTCTGACACTCATGCCAAAGTTTTATGGCAATGCAATAGAGGAACCATACATGTTCCTGCAAGAGTTTGAGCTGGTTTGTGACAACCTAGGATGGCCTACTATTTCTCAGAACTACATCGGTCTTAGAGCCTTTCCATTTGCTATAGCAGATAAGGCCATATATTGGCTTAAGAACTTGGGGAAGGTAGTCACAATGTGGATAGGATTAAAGTATCGATTTTTCAAGAAGCTCTACCTCTTGAGTAGAACTAATCAGATGAGATCGCATATATCTATCTTCACACAGTGTCCCATGAGCCTTTCCACGAGGCATGGGAGAGGTTCAAATATTTGATATAGTAGTGCCTGTGCCATGATCTCGATAAGATGATCTTGGTCCAGAACTTGTATAGTGGCCTGACTCCATAGGTCCAAGTATTAGTGAGTGCAGCCTATGGAGGCACTTACTTGAATAGAGGGGCCAGTGCGGTATAGATGATCTTCGAGCAGATGGAAGAGATCGTCCGTACTAGAGCCACCACTAGGGCTCCTCGTCGGCCTTCATCGCAGCTCCAGGAGCTCACTGGAGACCCTCATATGAAGTGGAGGAGCCCCTGCTCCATTTTGCCCCTATTTCGAGCTTGCTGAACATTCTGAGGAGATGGGGAGAGTAGATCAAAACTCACCACCGACGAGTTCTTGGTGTGTTCTTCCAGAGCCCTTAATACAGTTAGATCTTCTCGTAGCTCCATATCGTCCAGCCGTAGTTCCATCCATATAAGCCTCCTCCCTCTCGTGTACATTGGAGTTGGGTAGATCAGTTATTATCGATCTGGCGAATGACATACTCCCCAACATGGGGATAATTAGTGATAAGATAACCAAGGTCTACCAGGTTGAGAAGAAGGTGAGCGAGATACACAAGCTTGTCGAGTGTAAGAACCTCGCCAAGCTACATCGATAGATGGTAGAATTAGCTGAGAAGCTGTCTAAGATCAAGATACCTGCCCCATCGGTACCCCTGCCCCCATCTACATAGTGCACCACATTCAGGGGCAGCCCATACAGGGGACTCATAGCACGTGGGCTCAAGGTCAACCTGAGCTCCACAAGAGCTAGTTCACGGAGTCCACCATCGAGATAGTCATCAAGGAACCTTGACATGTGTGGGAGGTGAATGGGATTTGGTACATCAATGATCCCAACTCCACACAACAACGACCACATCAGCATCCTCAATACCCACGGCATTGCCAGTACCCACCTCAATCCTAGTACCACAAGTTTCCCTCCCCTCAGCAGTAGTAGTCAAGCCATCAGGGCCCCCTAACACTTCCAACACCATCCCCTCAGTAGAGCCAATATTCAGCAGGTCCATCATGGACCTAAACATTCTTATCATATTCAATAGCCTTCTTAGAGGCAGGATCATGAGGCATCATCTTATAGAACCTCTGACTTTCAGAGGATCTTAGATGAAATGAAACTCATCCACAGTAAGCAGTAGGATCAGAGAGTCGATATCAATCAACTATCACACTAGCGAGATGCGTTTATCACCTCAGGACCTTCATCCCAACAAAAGTTCAGGTTAACGCCAATAAGTTGAACCAAGGTCAAAGACGCCAGAAGGATTATGTATGCTATTCTGATTTTCTTGAATCAGATCATGAGATTTTACTACATGGTATTAACCGTATTACTCTCAGGAGCAATAGGACTGTGCAGACCCCTGAACTGGCACAGTGGAGAGGAGCAAAGGATACCGATGAGCCTGCCTCGAAGGAGATCTCATAGTAGGAGCATCACTGGAAGCATCACCACCTTCAGGATCACCAGAGGGGTTTCGAATCCCTAAAAATCCAAAAAAAATAAAAAATATAGAAAATCGAAAAAGAAGAATAAAGCAACATATAGCAGGATATCTAAAAGTGAGCCTTTAGGTGATGAGAAGATTTCCTTGGATGCAACACCAGTACCGGTCTTTCCAGTAGTTTCAGTTCCTTTTTCTACATGTCAGTCCAGTCTTATACAGAGTCCAATTCATAGTTCGAGTCATATACAATCACATTTTGATTTCAATAAAAACTTAGATGATGATGTTTCTGTTTTACATATTGAGCCCCCAATAATCCCTTTTCCTCAAGCCTTATCGAATGGGAAAGAAGAAAACTTTAAAAAAATGATAAAGATGCCTTGGAGATGGAAAGTATGTGCCATGATAATGTCAAAGTTGAGTTCTCTTTCCTTCAACTAGTGGATATGGTTCCTGCATTCAAGAAGTATCTAAAGGTGAGATGCACATCTATTAGGATTAGTAGGAATAAGAACATGAGAATAGTGAAACATATATTGTCCATAACCACTACCTGTGTGATCTGAAATAAGATTCCAAGGAAAAAGAGAGACTTGAGTGGCCACTTCGTCACTAATTAGATATCCGATGCATCTTTTTCCGACACTCTGGATCCTTTATCAATCTATTACCTTATTTCTTCATTGATCATCCAATTTTAAGTCCTTTTAGGAGATCGAGAGCACTTCTATAGTTTGCAGATCGGCCTATTAAGAGACCTAAGGGAATGCTAAGGGATCTTATCCTTGACATTTAGGGGAAGCAATATAAGGTGAACTTCAAGGTCATAAATATGGAGTGTCCCCGAAGATGGCAAGATTCCCATATCATCCTTTGTCGACCTTTTTCGAGGACGACTTGAGCCATATTCGATTATACTCTGGGAAAGATGCACTTTCATGTAAACGATGAAAGTGTAGAGTTAGAGATGCAACAAACGAAATAGTAGAGTCCTGATTCAAAGAGTGATACAAAGTTTCTCTTGTCGGAAGCTGAGTACTATAGAGTTGATACAGTTGATCACTGGTAGCAGCAATCAGCATGGGTTTACAAGTCCCTCTCACTAGGAGAAGATAGTGTAGATGAGGTAGTTTGACATATTGTGTGGGATCAAACCTTACTCGCAGGAGACCTTTCTGATGCATCTCCCTACATCCTCGATGAATGAAGATAACTTCATCTTGTCAGATATGTTCCCTTCAGGTCATTCGGAGGATAAGGATGATGAGTTAGATGCAGCTTTTACAAATTGCTTGGGCACATTTGGTGATTCGACTCTTGAGCCAAATCAGTTGGTGTCTACTATTATAGCATAGACATTCTAAATGATCATACCATTCCCGAGCTCAAACCTCTTCCCCTACACTGAAGTATGCCTTTCATGCAGGCCCACCTCAGAAGTTTCCGATCATTATCAGTGCAAGCCTAATCAGAAAACAAGAATCTATCTTTATAGATATTCTTGAAAAGAACCGCAAGGTGATAGGCTAGAGTGTATCTGATCTCTACGGAATTAACCCCGCCATGTGCTCACAAAATATTTACCTTGAGGAAGGTACTAAATCTTCATGTGAGTTCCATCATAGGCCAAGTTCAAACCTACAGAAAGTAGTGAAAACAAAATTAGAGAAAGGATGTGATACAAGGTTTATATATCCCATCTCTGATTCCAAGTAGGTGACATCACTTCATGTAGTCCCTAAGAAGGCAGGGCTTCAGACAGTCACCGACTCGGAAGGAGAGGATATTGCAACACAAGTACCAAATTGTGGCGTGTCTGTGTGGATTACAAACGCTTGAATGCAACAACAAAAAAGGATCATTTCCCCTTACCATTCACTAATCAGATCTTGGAGAGACGTGTGGGGAAACAATTATTTTGCTTTTTGGACAGGTACTCGATCTACAATCAAGTAGCCATCACTCTTGAGGACCAAGAGAAGACTACCTTCACATGTGCATTCGGTACTTATGTATTCAGACGCATGCCCTTCGGGTTATGCAGTGCAACGGGGACTTCCCAACGAATGGAGTATAAAGATTTTTTATTTCTTAATTGGTGCAATAGGTAATTGATATTTTAATTCCCTGTAAACTTAGTATTTTTACGATCTGGAAATTTTTCATGGATAACTATTTATTAGATACATCTAGGATAATTTATTCACTGGAAATATAAAGATTTTCTATTTATTAAAATTAAATTACTCTTGGTTACCAATTTGTATTATTTAATTCATAGATTTTTTTTGCATTATAAAAATATAAAAAATTCAAAGTAGCTTAATTTGGCATGCATCAACATTCTGGTCATGCTTTAGGATTTTTGGACATCATTTGAATGAAAAATTACATGTTAACCCTTGAACTTAGCTACATTGCCTTTGCATTTTAATTGCATAAAAATCTGAAAAAAATGCTTCTATGAATACCTAATCTCTAAATAACCTAAAAGTAATCCTAAGGAGATAGTTGCCTCTGTGTGATCAACCTTGATCTTGCCCAAGCAAAAAAATAAAAATATGACTGCTTGTGCATCAATTGGATTTTAATTACTTAATCATTTAAGGCAGTTTTTGATCAATCCTAAATTTCCTGACTACAACACAACAAAATTCGACATATTAAATAGGGTATATTGGGATTCGTTATGTGACCACACAATGTGCATGTATTACAGTTTCTCAAAAAGTACAAGCGGAATAAAAAAGTAAATTTTACAAGAACATGACTCCTGGATAGCTATTGGGGCCATACAAAAAAGGTACATCGTAAGCAATTGCTTAGTATGGTGCTAACCTAACCACTAATGTAAAAGGAAAACAACAAGATGAACAAGTACTTTCTAATGTATATACACAGACCCAGGGACCAGGGGTAAAGGTGATAACGGAACCAAGGCCACCTTTGAAACCAAAGGATAGAACCCCTCAAACCTAATTCTGTTGCCTATTTATTTATCGTGTTTGCCTTAAAAGCATGAAATTAGGTCAGCCTTGGTTTGAGGGCAGGGGGGGCTCTCCTATTCCGAAGGGCTCTTTCTTTGGTGGCTCGATTTAGATCTCGAGTCGTGAATGCGAGATGCCAGCGGAATGATCGGTCGGACGGAGGCACAACAAACAGCCTTTATAAGGCAAAACTCAACTCACCAGGACATCATATTTGATGGGTTAGGCTTTACAACTATTTATGCACAAGCTACCATGAACCGTCCAAGTCCATAACCATCGATGAAGGTATAGGATGGCGTAGGGCAGGAGTCAGTGCACAAAGTCATCAGATTGATCAGATCAACCATCCATATTCCAAATAGTCTAAATAACTCACTACTACTTTTATTTTTCTTCGGATACAGGAAACCAGTTCTAATCTCCTCCTTCGCTAACTACATCCCCGAACTCCCCTTATAATGTTAAAACTAGGAGATAAATTAATGTGGACAACACTGATCGACCTATTATATTAACTCTATGTATAAAAGTGAAATCTATACTACTAGCCATGCAACTTGGCCTTCTATTGAATCAAGCAGGCTCTAAAATCACATTGGGCATTGTTCAATCGATTGGAGAGAGGTTTAAGAAGAATGGTGGAATGGGGAAGACATGAGAAAGGGTAGAAGTTGGGTGGTCACGAATCTGACAAGGGTGAGGGCTGAAGTCAGTACAGTTGACCTGCCCGGTCAACAAACGAAGGTTCCTTGGTTGGTCCATGTGGACCAACCAAGAAAAAGAATAAGAGAAATCCTTTATTAATTCGAGTAAAATTAATAAATGGTTTTATTATTTTTTGATTACTACATAATTGTATGTAGTATTTTATCCTGATTTTTATATATTTTTACAAGTTAATTTGTTACAAGTTAATATTTCCATGTATATACATATGTATTTATACATGTAATTTCAATATTTTATTTTTATTTTGTATTATATATTTTATCATCTTAATACATAATTTCTATATTTGTAACTTATTTAATTGCATATTTACAAATTTTTCTTATATTTTTCTTATTTCATTTATTTACTTAAATAGTTATGTACATATATTACATATGTATAGTTTACCTATGCATTTTATTACTTTATTTATTTAACATATTTTAATGGATTTATTCTATATTTATTATTTAAAAAATATTTATAAGTATATAAAAATATAAAGAAGCTAAAAATTCAAAGAATAAATATAATGAATATTTTATATATGTCTACAGTATAATATGGATCCAAAAGCCAACTTTTGCATCTCAACTCCAAATTAAATAAAACCATTTTCATTAAATAGATACTTTTATTTTATGGACAATAAAGGTGAGTTTGATCAATTTTGAGTCTGTATTGAGGAGATACATGCTTGAGAAGTTTTCTTTGTGCCTTTTTGTTTCGTGTGTCTCGGGTGTACTGCATATTATTTTTGAGTGAAATAAATTTTGTATTTTTCTTATGTACAATATTCATGTTGAGGGTTTTATTATTTGAGGTATAAATAATGGAAATAAAATAGGTCACAAAAGCCAATTATTGAGCTATAGAATTAGGGTTTCTGTGATATTTTCTATACATTTGGCTGCCCTATTGAAGGATATGGTTAAATCCTCAAGCGCATCACAGAAGCATGAGCGTCGTATCGAATACGACGAGGAGGGACTAGTCGCACTAGTTGCTCGATGCAGCGGAATTTAAAAAAATTTCATACGATGAAACCACATGATCCAAGAACACTTCTCGGATCGTTTCGTATAAACCACAAACAAGTAATAGGATTACCTCTTGAAGCGTGGTTACGATCGAGTCTCTAAACGAAGAGACCTCCTGTCTCAAGTCCGATCCGACGGAGTAGACGCTCGCGAGCGCGGGGATGAACCGCGTGCTTCTCGCAATTCATGTTGATGATCCAAGCGGTGGATCTCCTGATCTCGACACACGAGATCCGACGTCTTCTTCATGAGCGAGGTGCACCGAAGGAGACAGAGATCCTTGACCAGACAATCGGGCAGCATAACGACGACGCTGCGGCGATGAAGACTCTCTCCATGGCATCCATGGTGGACGGCCATGAGAGGGAGAGAGATGGCTGACGTCTAGAGAGAAAGAGAGAGAGAGAGAGAGAGAGATAGATGCTTCTCAAGCATTGTGTGTAAATTAGAGAGCATGGTATGCCTCTCTATTTATAGGGTTTTGGGATCCATGGATCTCAATCCATGGGACATATAAAATCAATGGATGAGATTGATTTATGTCAATCCAATGGTCAAGATTATTGTTGGTAAAAACCAACAACTTGTGATTTAATTTTGATAAAATATATTTGATAAATCAAATAAATATTAATACCAAATTAAATCAATCAAATAAGGAGAGAAAATACAAAGGAGATCAACCTTCCCCTTTAGAGGGCAATCTCATGGATTCCCATGAGACTGCACATCTCCTTGATTTTCTCTCTACTTATTTTCAACAACTATTTGTTGGGATTTTATTCTTCAAAAATAATTCACAATTATATTTGAGAATATTGCAATCTTGCCATGAAAAAATTGTGAATCATATTCACAACCCAAAACAACATATAATTTACATTATCAATTAATTACACAATGTGTATCCAATACACATAATAATTAATCAACACATATAAATTATAATTAGCTCTCTCTAATACATTATAAATCACATTTATAATATATTATGAATAATTGGATATTACTATCCACATTATTCTTACGTGCTCAAATAATATGAATCACATTCATATTATTTACATCTTTGATAATCAAATCACATTTAATTATCTAAGATAACTCTCCTTATAATATGAATCAAATTCATATTATTCTTGATAATTAAATCACATTTAATTATCCATTTTCTCAATGCTCGGATACATATATCAACAATAGAATTATCCATGAACTCTTTCAAGGATAATGCGCTTTCTCCGCGAATACTTGGAGATAAGGACAGGGCGATTGTATTGTTCCACGTATAGTGACATGGATATTGAGATTATATCTCATATCCAGATCGCGGGCCTCCCATAGATGCTTGATTAAATCAAGACCGCAAATCTAATCTTCTCATTGCATCTGAATCACATTCAGATTAATGTCCAACATTTGGACTAAGATCAGATTACTTCTCTACTGAGAGGAGTCACTAAAATCCAGACCCGTTTCATCACTCCCTAGGAATGGAAGAGTCATGGTTATACAATCGTTTATGATCACATCACCCTCAGGTATTCCTAATACCTGTACATCCTGCATACTGGAAGACTCAGAATAAACCCGAAGTATTAGATCAACTTTACACTGTCTACTTCAGTGTTCTATCAGTAAGTTTCTCATTCGATCATTGGGAGTCAGTATCGATCATATACTTTCCAAAAGCATATATCATACCTAGGTCTTGATCATATACTTTCCAAAAGTATATATCAAACCTACAAATTCAGTCAAGCTTCCAAAGTGAGATGACTATGCGCATGGAATTTGATTCTTCCCAATATCTCATGAGTGAGCTCATGTCTTCCGGTTCAGTAACTGAACCTGTATGATCCCTTTGAGAGATCGTATTACTCATATGCCCTTATATGCACACCAGCGCGCCGGTGTATAGACCTTGATTAGGTCATCAACCTATTGGTCTGCCAAATGTACATACTCAGACATATAGTAACACATCTGTCTTCGGTCAGAGGATGTGTGCCTATATCATGACAGCTTATGATATAGGACTTAGGTTATCTCGATCTCGTTAAGTCAACTCTTTGACCTAACTAATCTTACACCTCCGAATCTCTATTCCTATGCAGAGGACCTGCATCAAGAGGTCGGTCAGATATCAGCCTAAATGAGATAGGATTGCCATTTCCTACTCAGGCTGGAGATCATCTCTTAACAATCATTTGACGGTGCTTGATGAGTCCTCAATCTAACTCATTAGATATTCATCCAAGCACCAGCCTCTATGATTCAATAATTGAATCAACAACTGTATGATCATTAAGATGGTCATGGTACATAACCCTAATTGTACTAAGGGACCTATTATGCAAATTATGTACTCTTTATTTCAGATTAAGGAGTGAATTGCAATAACATGTATTGCATAATGGCTCGCCGTGGGCTCGCATGTCCAACATTTATCTCCCCCTACTTTATTCTTTGTCCACCAAATCATTATGATGACTGGGTCTCAAAGTCTAGGGTCACTCAATGTCTTTGACATTTCATTTTTTCTTTCCTTTATTCTTTTATTTTGGTATTAAATACATTAATTTACACATCATTTAATAACCAATTATCTAGTATTATTTTGTATAAATTAATGATATATTTGCAATTTCTCAAACATCCAGGGGGCTCACATGCAATTTTCCACAAAATTTTAAACTAAACATTCAATTTTTAGGGCCAAACAGCAATTACAAAACCCGGAGGGGCCTTAGTACAAAATTCCCAAGCCAAACACGTGCGAGACACGCGCCTGACAGGGACTTAAGTGCAATATTCGAAACTATCAGGGGGGTCGATGCAAAATATCCCAAAGTTTTACACTATATTACAAAATCTTGGGACTAAACTGAAATACCTAAACCCCAGGGGGGTCCTTTCAAAAAGCCCACCCCCTCATGTGTACAGGTCACGTGAGGTGACGTGGCGGAGGACCTAAATATAAATAAAAATAAGTGCAGGGGCTTACATGCAAATAACCCAAAGTTTTTCAACTACAGATGAAAGTTTAAATACTAAAGAGTAAATACAAAATGCGTGAGGGTTAATGTGCAAAATACCCTTGGCGTGCGATCCAACGGCGACGAAGAAGCCACTTAGACACGTGGCGCGTTGGGGATGGCCGATGACGCTTCGCTTCGACGTCTGAGATTAGATCTCAGCATGAGATCCAACGATGGCTGGGCTCGGACGATCTGACGGTCGAGGCGCGATCTGGGAAAGCAGCTCGATCGAACGGTGGAGGAGCGAGATGGAGGAACAGGGAAGAACGCCGGCGGGGCGATCTTCCCCGAGCTCGTTCTCGGGTCTCCGATGGTGGATGGGCTCCAAAATCGAGCTGCAGACTCCTGGGAGGTCGAGGAAGATGCTGGGTTGCTCGAGTACGTCGGAGGTGCTTCGGAGTGCTGGCGCGAAGGCGGCGGAGCTCGGAGCTCCAGGTAGCTCCGACGAACCTCGCAAAACGGCCCCCAGAGGCTTTGACTGCGCGTTGACCTGCAAAAAGGGGTGAAAGGGTCCAGGGCAAACTACCTGGACCCCGCAGAGGCGAAATGGAGGTCGGAGGTGGTCTGTGGACGACGAAGAGATGTCGGCCGGAGGTGCGCTCCGGCGAGATGAGATGATCGAGCGATTCAGGCGATGAAACTCGGATTTTTTGGGGGTTTTTTATCCTTAAGCTAAGGGGAATAAAATGAAGCGAAGAGAAGAGGAAAAAGGGGGTACCTCGAAGGTGGAGGACCTGAGGTTGGTGTACCTTGACGCCGGTGGTTGGCGGAGGTGGTGGAGCCGATTCGAGGCTTCCTCGACTCGCCTGAGGGCACGGTTGAGGAGCTGTCACCTCCAGCAGTGGAACGAGCACCAGAGGGAGGAGGATTAATGGCCAAGAAGGTTCAAATTCGAAAAGGAAGTCAAGGGGCTCTTTTGAAGGGTTGAGGAGGAGGTCCCTTGATCGACGCGCAACTGGCGCGACAGTGATCCTCAACCCAAGAAGATCCTTGGGCGAGCAAGAGGGATAGTAGGGGAACGAGTTTGCAGAAGAAGGTTTCGCAAAAGGATGAAAGTCCGCGCCTCGAAAAATCCGCAAATGCGGACGAAAAATGAGGTATCAGAGCTACAGGGAGGGTAGGTCAGACTGTTGACCTTGGTCAACAGTTCTGGCCTCCTAGTTGGTCCACGTGGACCAACTAGGAAAAACCCTAAAGAAATGTTTTATTAATTCATTTAAAATTAGAAAACAATCGAATTAAATTATGATTATTTAATAAAAAAATATTTGTTATTTTATGTAGTATTTTATTATGATTTTTAATTAATTTTATGAGGTATATTTTTAAAAGTTCACTTTTTAGCCTTATATAGGTATAATACCTATGTATTTAAGTATTTAATTTTTATTTTGTATATTTTAATTTCATTATTTTTATTTATTATTTTCTAAAATTATAAGATACTTTTATGTACACAAATATATTTTTATTTTATTTTTCTGATTTATTTAATAAAATATAAGAGTGTTTTGTACAGGTATAGGTATAGGCAGTATACCTATGTATGCTTTATACAAGTATTTTTATTTTGTATTTTCAGTGCATTTTTATTCTGATTTTAATACATATATATATATTATAAGTAATATTTACATAATTATATAAAAATATAAAAATACAGAAACAATGAATAAATAATAAATTGAATATTTTAATCAGTACACTTATACAAGGAGGGTCCAAAACTCAACTTTCAAACCGTAGCTCCGCCAAATGCGAAACCACCACCATTGGATAGATTATTTTATTCTATATACAATTAAAGATGAGTATGCTGCATTTGGAGTTGTCAGTTGTGAGATACGGGTCTGGGAAGTTGGGATTCTTGATTTTTATTCAGACCATATCTTTTTATCTGTACATTATTTTTCTGTGAAATCAATTTTGTATTTTTCCTTGTAATATTAGCTACAACTTTCATGTATAAAGTTTCTTTATTTGAGGTATAAAAAGTGGAACCAAAAATAGGTCCCAAAATGAATAAAGAATGAATAGAATGTATAGGTATTTTATCTGTATTTCTGACCTTATCTCCCCCTACTTTATTCCTTGTCGACCTATTCATCAAGATGCCTAGGTCTCGGGGTTTCGGGTCATAAAATATTTACAATATTTTATTCTTTTTCTTTTCTTTATTTATTCAATAATTTTGGCTTTAATTACACTATTTTATACACTAATATGATGCACATGCATGAATGCTGAGACGATGTATTTAAGGCTATTTACAGGCATTTGCTAGGGTTTTTGGTGCCAAAATGATAGAATAAAGATGATGAAATGTGGATTCATCAATCATCTATTAACAATCATTTGACGGTGCTTGATGAGTCCTCAATCTAACTCATTAGATATTCATCCAAGCACCAGCCTCTATGATTCAATACTTGAATCAACAACTGTATGATCATTAAGATGGTCATGGTACATAACCCTAATTGTACTAAGGGACCTATTATGCAAATTATGTACTCTTTATTTCAGATTAAGGAGTGAATTGCAATAACATTTATTGCATAATGGCTCGCCGTGGGCTCGCATGTCCAACAATCTCCCACTAGCCCAAAGAGCCATTAATGGGCTAATCACTTAAACCCACACTCATGTGACAATCATAGGCTATTTAGAAAATAGCTAGGTAAGCTGATCAGTCACTCCGTTCCCAGGAGACTACGCCAAGTCCTTTTACGGCACTTGCATATCTCCTAGTAACAGTGCTCGCATCCAATGCGAATGTTGCATCTCATGCAACCGATACTCAATTTTGTTGGTTATAGTGTCCTTGACACTACATCTTATTAATTATCATAACCAGTATTCCCATAATCCTTATTAGAATACCTTCATTCCTGGAGATCTCTATCTCCTAAGGTATCTACAGTTAAGACCCTTATAGATCACTATCTACAAGGTCTTAAACCTTTGAAGATAAGACTTTGAGATCACTATCTCTAAGTTTCATCATCTTTGAAGATATTGTTATAACTGCAACTAAGTGTTTTATTTCCAGAGTAGGATTAGTAATAGTTTACTACTCCCACTGCATGGCAGACATCTGGCTCTTGTACACATCTAGCATACACTTAAGCTTCTCGTAACTGATGCACAAGTGCAAGCAGTTCTAGCATTCACTTCCTCAACTCTTTGAGGTGCTATCCCTTTAGATAGGTCAGTACCATATCTTAAGGGAAAGAAGCCTTTCTTGGAATTTTCCAGAAAATGGAATAAGTCCAAGGTGTACTACTAATGTGACAGACCCAATATCCTCTTCTCTTTGTTTCTGAACGACTTCAGAACTAAGATCTAAGAGGTATCCTTGAGATCATATCTCAAAGTATGGAACAACCAAATTTCAAAACACTTATTATTATCATCCTTAGATCATTCCAAATGATTAGGATAATATCTACATTTAGCACGATGAACACAATGGCACTCCCACTAAGCTTCACATGTTCATCAAGATTTTATCTGAAATCATAACATTTATAATTTCATCAAATCTTATGTTCCAATTACAAGAAACTTATTGGAGTCCAAAGATGGAGTTCTTCAGCTAGCACACCTTGCTTTCCTCAACCGTGAAGCTCTAGGGCTACTTCATATGAATATCCTCAGAGAGGTATTCATAGAGGAATGCAATCTTGACTCACACCATGAAGATGTCATAGACAAGTTGTGTAGCTATAGTTATCAATATTCTGATGGGTTAAAGCAAGGTCACTGGAGAGCAAGTCTTATCGCAAGCGATGCCTTCTCTTCGGTGTGTAGCTCATGGCTACGAACCGTGCTTTGAAGGTCTATACCTTCTCATCAGGTTCCCTCTTTCTCTTGAAGATCCATTTACACCTTAATGGGTCTGACCCATATAGGTGGATCCTCGAGGGTCCATATACAACACTTTTATATGAAGTCTACATTAGACTTTTATTGCTAACATCCATCTTTCCATGTCATGATCCTCAGGAGCTTCATCACATGAAGTCCGATCATTTTCAGATTTAACTGACACATGGAATCCATCCTCAAACTTATTTGAAGAGGTATTAATGTCTCATCTTTAATTATCTATTTTAGTTTCTGATTTCAGGAGCCTCATTATCTTTTTAATATTAAATGAGTTCCTTTACTTCATTTTCATCTTGATTCTCAAGAGAGTCATCCTATAAGAATCATATTCTCAAAGATGAGATCTTTTAAGAATCTCAAGGTCATAAAGTAGGTATCTAATACCATCCTTTATTTTCCTAATGAAGTAGCACTCTCTGGTGCTAGATTCCAGCTTACCAGCTTGGGACCTTATTAAGTGTATAATGTAGTCTCTACCACATATACATATACTTGGAAACTAAGAGATAATAATGCTAAGATTAATCATTGATCAAATCATGTCACACATGATCAATTACATCTCCCTACAACTCTATTGAGTTAAGGCTCATTAGGAGGGGTGAGATAGAAATGATATTCACATCTCCATAAGGTATTCCTTGAATTCATCTAATAGGTACAAGCTACCTTGATTAGATCAAATTCATTTCATTTTCCTTCAAACTTTGGTTCTAAGCCAAAATTGTGAAATCTTTGAACATTTCAAAGTTTTCTAAGTGAAGAGAAGAAATCTCATATCACAAATAATCATTAATAGATATCACATATCCATAATGTTTATTCTGATTTAGATGATTCATATACATCAATATGTATGAGATCTTGAATACCTTAACATCTTACACCATTCCAAAAGAAGGGTGTATTGGACATTTTTACTTTGAATACAATATTCACAAGTATGTGAGATTTGAATCTTTAGACAATCTAAAGTTTCATGTCTTACTAGTCCATTGATCTCATCAATAGACATGTGTCCAA
The DNA here is from genome assembly GCA_037367405.1 of Ottelia alismoides. NCBI lineage: Eukaryota > Viridiplantae > Streptophyta > Magnoliopsida > Alismatales > Hydrocharitaceae > Ottelia > Ottelia alismoides. The sequence goes on from JAZKJV010002677.1 coordinate 1,217,225, forward strand.
AACTTGATGCCAGATCATTGTCAAATGATCTTTATCCTCCTATTGATCTTTAAAGGTTTAATTTTCAGTATTAGAAATCTTAATGAACCATTCATTAATTTTCTAATTTAATAGAGTCCACTAGATTCTAGACTACTATCTGAAATATCTCCATCATAACTCTTTATGATAGATTTATTACAGAATTCATGTTTATATCCAACAATTAGAAATAAACAATGAGTGTATTCTAATATCTAGGTCATAGAGACATTCTCTAAGACTAAGGGCTCCCAGTGAAAATATGAAGTTCATTGATCCAATGGAAATTGTTGCAACACTTGCATCACTTTCAACATGGATGACCAATAAACCTTAAGATCATATTTTTAATATTCTAATACATATGCAACCAATTGCATGTGTCTTTAGAAGATTGAGATACAATTATTAGACTTTACCTTATCAAATAAGCAAGTCAATTTCAATGATTATATGTAGATTATACTGATGCTCCATCTGAGTCCTTTTCTGAGGATTCTAGACAGACTTGATAGTCATACTATCAACACATCAACTTATTGCAGTATTGGCATTCATCCAACTCTTTGGATGGAAGTCACAGAAGTACAATCAACTCTTTGACTATACTTCTTACTTGGGTCCAACCCATGCTTCCACTGCACTCCCTTTATCTCTAAGCAACCAATGCTTAAGACTAAGGACCTCTTATGTTAAATTCAAAAGAATTTAATGTAAGAGCATTTCGACATTTATACATGCTTCACCCAATTCATACAATATGAATATTATGAAGCTTCATGAATGACTAGAGTATAGACAGTAGAATGATGTCACTCATCAACTACATCCATCTAAACTCTTAAAACATAGGTTTAGGTAGGTACTCAAACAATTTGAATACATATCTCTTATAGAGCTACCATTCTACATGATGTAGAGAACCATGTCATTCATGATTAAATGTCAAGAGCACATATGTATGCCAGAATATCTTTATTGATTTTATAAGGATTAATTTGACAATTGCGATTATCATCAACATGTCACTTCCAAAGCACATTTGATGATATCAAGAGTATAGAAACATACAAACCCTAGGTTTGAAGTCCTATTATCTATTTAATTGTCATTCCTCATTATTATGAGGAAACTTGCATATTGCAACTACATACATTATGTGTCCAACTGCAAATACAATATCTGGATCATGAGTCCAATCCATGATATTTTACTGGTTATTAATGAGTATAACATTGAGTGGGTTTAATGAAGGATTATATGAAATAAGAAATTTGCATAAGGGTATATATTTATATATATGCATGTTTTACTTTGATTTAGGAATTTTTATATCAAAGTTGTCTTGTCTTGTCAAAGACACTAAAAGTTCATTCCCTTAATCGCTTTCAATGTAAGAGATATACTTACCATTATATCTCAACAAGATCTGGGATCTCCTTTTTATCTTTGTTACTTCTCAATAATATGAGAAACTGCAACTCCAATAAAGAGAAGCGGGAACACATTCCGCCTTGCAAGTCCAACTTGCATTTCCCAATTCGGTCTTTAATGCCCGGGCCCACCACCCCTAAGGTGATGTTGACCCGTCATTAATTGAACCAACCGTCAACAGGAATAGAACTCGCTATGCGCAATCCAATATCGCCCCAATAATATGAGGATCCGATATTGGGGTCACTACGCATACGGCCTTACTCTTTCGAGAAGCAAAGAGTCCGATCCAGATGCGCTTGTATATAGGAGCTGTCACTTCGTACAGGCGTCTCCTATATACAATCCCTGGCGACGGAAACCCTTCGCCTTGACGGGAGACCATGGATGTCACTTATGTGATCCTCCACCTCTTATTCAAATTTAATTAATTATTATGAATCACATTCATATAATTAATTCTTCCAAGGGATTATTAACTCTAATCATATTAGAGTATAATTGGATATAATCAATTCAATCATATTAAATTAATTATCAATCCAATTCAATCAATCAAACTTTATTGTTATGCTTGAATATATATGGTATTATTCTCAAAGTACGTATTAATTCGTATTTTAATAATTAAAAAATACATCTTAATTCCTCGGACATTATCCCGGCCCTACCCGCTGTCATGGCCAGTACCGGCGGGAGTGGGACGGACCGCATACGTTGCAACCCGCTACCCCGGCGATCCCCGACTAGACACCATATCCGCCTCGGGAAAGGATAATGCCAAATTGATTAATTTGTACTTGAGATGATCATCGGTTTTTCAACCGAAATTATACCATATAGTAATCAAAACAATTTCGATTATAAGGAAATTTGCTATACAAATTCCCAATCCTATTCAAGCAAGGAGTTTGATGATTGTGATTCCAATTATGATTTAGATCAAATCTAATCAATTAATTGATTTTGGCCAAGTCAATTAAGGAACTAATCATATTCCAATATTTCTCAAATATTTTCCATAATTATTTCATGAAATTAACAATTAATTTCACTAATTGACAATCACATGGTTCTTGATTAGAAAAGTAATTTCAGCAGTGACCCCTACTTACTAAAATTAGCATATCTCAATCAATTTAAATCCAAATTAAGCAAAGTAAGTTTCCATAGTTTGCTAACTTGATTTACAACAGAACGTATGTTTTTTGCACGCATTTCGAGGCGATTCTAAACAGTAATTAACTCCTTAATTACGTTAAGATTCGCAGTTCCCGTAACAATGAATACATGTTCATTAAAACAACCATATCTCGAGCATACGAAATCCGATTTACGCAAACTCAGATCCTATAGTTTCCTTATTTAATGGGGAACAAAATCCAAGTGCTATTTTTGTGTTTAAACAATTTAAACAGGGTCGAAAAAATACACTAAACAGATCTGCGAAATCAAATGCGATAAAAACTTTCGCGGCCATAACGAACCCAAGTCGTCCTCGGTTTGCTAATCATATTCAAAACCGTCGACCTAAGGCTCTGATACCACTTGAAGGATATGGTTAAATCCTCAAGCGCATCACGGAAGCGTGAGCGTCGTATCGAATACGACGAGGAGCGACTAGTCGCACTAGTTGCTCGATGCAGCGGAATTTAAAAAAAAATCATACGACGAAACCACATGATCCAAGAACACTTCTCGGATCGTTTCGTATAAACCACAAACAAGTAATAGGATTACCTCTTGAAGCGTGGTTACGATCGAGTCTCTAAACGAAGAGACCTCCTGTCTCAAGTCCGATCCGACGGAGTAGACGCTCGCGAGCACGGGGATGAACCGCGTGTTTCTCGCAATTCATGTTGATGATCCAAGCGGCGGATCTCCTGATCTCGACACACGAGATCCGACGTCTTCTTCATGAGCGAGGCGCACCGAAGGAGACGGAGATCCATGAGCAGACAATCGGGCAGCATAACGACGACGCTGCAACGATGAAGACTCTCTCCATGGCATCCATGGTGGACGGCCATGAGAGGGAGAGAGAGGGCTGACGTCTACAGAGAAAGAGAGAGAGAGAGAGAGAGAGATGCTTCTCAAGCATTGTGTGTAAATTAGAGAGCATGGTATGCCTCTCTATTTATAGGGTTTTGGGATCCATGGATCTCAATCCATGGGACATATAAAATCAATGGATGAGATTGATTTATGTCAATCCAATGGTCAAGATTATTGTTGGTAAAAACCAACAACTTGTGATTTAATTTTGATAAAATATATTTGATAAATCAAATAAATATTAATACCAAATTAAATCAATCAAATAAGGAGAGAAAATACAAAGGATATCAACCTTCCCCTTTAGAGGGCAATCTCATGGATTCCCATGAGATTGCACATCTCCTTGATTTTCTCTCTACTTATTTTCAACAACTATTTGTTGGGATTTTATTCTTCAAAAATAATTCACAATTATATTTGAGAATATTGCAATCTTGCCATGAAAAAATTGTGAATCATATTCACAACCCAAAACAACATATAATTTACATTGTCAATTAATTACACAATGTGTATCCAATACACATAATAATTAATCAACACATATAAATTATAATTAGCTCTCTCTAATACATTATAAATCACATTTATAATATATTATGAATAATTAGATATTACTATCCACATTATTCTTGTGTGCTCAAATAATATGAATCACATTCATATTATTTACATCTTTGATAATCAAATCACATTTAATTATCTAAGATAACTCTCTTTATAATATGAATCAAATTCATATTATTCATGATAATTAAATCACATTTAATTATCCATTTTCTCAATGCTCGGATACATATATCAACAATAGAATTATCCATGAACTCTTTCAAGGATAATGCGCTTTCTCCGCGAATACTTGGAGACAAGGACAGGGCGATTGTATTGTTCCACGTATAGTGACATGGATATTGAGATTATATCTCATATCCAGATCGCGGGCCTCCCATAGATGCTTGATTAAATCAAGACCGCAAATCTAATCTTCTCATTGCATCTGAATCACATTCAGATCAATGTCCAACATTTGGACTAAGATCAGATTACTTCTCTACTGAGAGGAGTCACTTAAAATCCAGACCCGTTTCATCACTCCCTAGGAATGGAAGCGTCATGGTTATATAATCGTTTATGATCACATCACCCACAGGTATTCCTAATACCTGTACATCCTGCATACTGGAAGACTCAGAATAAACCCGAAGTATTAGATCAACTTTACACTGTCTACTTCAGTGTTCTATCAGTAAGTTTCTCATTCGATCATTGGGAGTCAGTATCGATCATATACTTTCCAAAAGCATATATCATACCTAGGTCTTGATCATATACTTTCAAAAGTATATATCAAACCTACAAATTCAATCAAGCTTCCAAAGTGAGACGACCATGCGCATGGAATTTGATTCTTCCCAATATCTCATGAGTGAGCTCATGTCTTCCTGGTTCAGTAACTGAACCTGGTATGATCCCTTTGAGAGATTCATATTACTCATATGCCCTTATATGCACACCAGCGCACCGGTGTATAGACCTTGATTAGGTCATCAACCTATTGGTCTCCAAATGTACATACTCATACATATAGTAACAACATCTGTCTCCTGTCAGAGGATGTGTGCCTATATAATGACAGCTTATGATATAGGACTTAGGTTATCTCGATCTCGTTAAGTCAACTCTTTGACCTAACTAATCTTACACCTCTGAATCTCTATTCCTATGCAGAGGACCTGCATCAAGAGGTCGGTCAGATATCAGCCTAAATGAGATAGGATTGCCATTTCCTACTCAGGCTGGAGATCATCTCTTAACAATCATTTGACGGTGCTTGATGAGTCCTCAATCTAACTAATTAGATATTCATCCAAGCACCAGCCTCTATGATTCAATAATTGAATCAACAACTGTATGATCATTAAGATGGTCATGGTACATAACCCTAATTGTACTAATGGACCTATTATGCAAATTATGTACTCTTTATTTCAGATTAAGAGTGAATTGCAATAACATTTATTGCATAATGGCTCGCTGTGGGCTCGCATGGTCCAACACCTATCTCCCCCTACTTTATTCTTTGTCCACCAAATCATTATGATGACTGGGTCTCAAAATCTGGGGTCACTCAATGTCTTTGACATTTCATTTTTTCTTTCCTTTATTCTTTTATTTTGGTATTAAATACATTAATTTACACATCATTTAATAACCAATTATCTAGTATAATTTTGTATAAATTAATGATATATACATGCATTTAGCTAGGGATTTAAGGCCAAAATGAAAAATAAAGGTGATGAAACGAAGATCCATTACCCCTTATACTTGCCTTTGATAGTCCCTAGCAAATACTTATGCTAATAAGCGAAGAAAAAGAAAATAAAGAAAAGAAAAAGAGAGAACTTAGAATAATTTTTTACTTTTAAACTTATCTTAATAAAATCAAACTTTGGAGCTCAGTTAAGATCTTTAAATTCTTATTGTGTTCAGAATCACATTAAAGTTAGGAAGTTTGACACAACAACACTTAGGTTCCATAATCCTATATCCATTTCAATTCACAGTCTGATCAAAACTGTCCTTTCAGTAGCATACTCTCACAACCTTGAAATGATAAGTACCATGTGTGTGACTTTAATAGCTTTTCCCGGACAAATCATTAACCATCAAGGAGTATCCTCCTCTGGTAACTCATCCTCGGTGAGATGGATATTTCCTTTTAAGGTTAAGTGCATGCTAGTTCACACCCAAAAAGAGAGAAGTAAGAAGAATGGGAAAAAGTGGAAATGGATCAGTTTTATCTCATTTCCTTATGAAGCTCGGCTAATCATGATTTTTCTGGAAGCTCAATATTTTGATATTTTTTATGTAGGCTACTTTTTGGATATTTTTTGTATTGTGTTGCTCTGCATTCTTGTTTTACCTTGACAGATATAGAATTTTTTGTTCTGCCCATGTTTCAGGGTCTTGGAAAAAGTTGTGCTAGTATACCATTCCTCATACAAAGCATGTTTCAGTCAAGTCTCCAGTCATTAGATGTCCATGATACTAGAGGAAGTGGGTTGAAGTACTGATTTTAGCAGTCCCCAAGAATGATTCATAAGCCACCCTTGATGAATCAGCCTAGTATCGTCCTGACTTAGACTCCAAAATCTTTCAACAATCCATCTGGGTTGAGCTAAGTGTGAAGTGCACAGTCCCCAGTCAAGCCATTGTATCGAGTCATATGGATGACGTGAAGGGTTCTAGTTAGAAACATTGAATCGACTGATGAACATAGTCTCATGGAACATAAAGAATTAAGTCAAGGCGACTTGAAGCATCTTAATTCTAGTCTTTAATGGGTTCCTCTGAAATTAGGTGGATTAAGGTCTATACCAAACTATAATCTTCATACTCTATTTAGACTTGTTCAATTATCTTGATCATTCTGAAAAATGCAAATGCTATGTACAATATAAGAAAATATTTTTGTGAAGGTATTTTCTGATTTTGAACTTTTTATGGATCTTTGAAAAATACCGTCACCTTTTGTTTTTATTGCATAAATGCCCCCGCTAGCTTGTGTATTTATTTATTTGGGTTTTCTTTTTTTATAAATAGTTCTAGTGCTCCAAAAAGTATGCAAAAATAGGGTAAATGCTTGATTATATGCTCATTCATGCCATATATTTCATTTAACATATTCTTTGCATTTTCTATTTATTAAAAATCAAAAGGAGCTTTCTTATTCCCTATTTAGTTTTAAAAATAAAAAAATTGTAAATTTGTCTTAAAATTTCCAAAAAAATATTTATTAATATTTTTATCACTACAGACCAAAAATCATAAAAAAATCCCGAAAAAAACAAAAAAATTGAAAACCCTCTCTAACCCTAAAAAATTAGGAAAAAAATCTCAAAAATTAAAAAAATATTTTCTATCTTATTGTTTTATGTATACATATTATTACATATTAAAAAAATTTTGAGAAATTTTGGACCTATTTTATATTTTTAAATCTCAAAACAATTCGGTTTATTTATTTATTCCTCGATTTAGGATATTTCATACTTTAAAAATACATAAAATTAGAAAAATCACTAAAAATGCAAAAAAGAAGAAAATATAAAGAACATAAAAATATTTTACTTCATAATTTTTACTATATATATATATATTTATAATGGTGAATGAATGATTATTCATCTGTTGCTGAATTAATTTAAGATGCCACTGATACATTTATAAATATTACTTGAAATAATATCAAATGTTACTTGAGTAATGTAATGGAGTGTCACTGAATTCAATATAAAAAGAGTTACTAATGTGTTTAAACCAAAATACTACTGATATTAAAAGTGTTATTGAACTCAACATACAAAATTACTAATCATATTTGCTTTATTACAAGCACTGAGCTGGACCGAAAAATTATGAATAAATTCTATTGCAACATATTACAATTCAAAAAAGGAAACAAAAATTGCGAGCAGAATGCAGAGAGAGTTTGTGTGGTTATAGGATTAGCGCTAAAAATGGAAATGGGCGAGAAAAAATGCTTGTTGGATTAGAATACAATGGCCCATCACAACTCTAATGAGCACATGTTCCATTGGGTAAAATCTCTATGTGTGTACAGACACACATGTGTGTATCATTTATGCCATTTATAGCATAGTTTGATCATGAGTTCCTATTTTTCACACCAGCTTTCTCTTTTACTATTAATATTCTTGGTAACGAATATTGGCAGACTGTTACGTTACCAAAGGATGATGGGGGGCTTGGTGTTGTGAGATTGGAGCTTATGAACTGTGCACTTCTGCTAAAATGGGTCGCGAGAATTTGGAGTGAAAAGAAAGACATTTGTAGTAGACTCATTCGCAACATTTATGAAGTCGATGTGAGCTCTATTAGTGATTTTTGTCACCTTCGACTTGAGACGTCATTATGGAAGGGTATTCGAGCTATTATCTCGGATCTTCCTCTTCTCTTCTGTCCACGCTTAGGTGATGGCTGTAATTTCTTATTCTGGAAGGATGACTGGATGAATTGTGGACCTCTGACGACCATTTACCCACGTTTATTTTCTCTAGCAGAGGAAAAAAATGCTCATGTGGCTGAGTTGTGGGTGGATGGGGCTTGGAGAATTACTTTCACTGGTGCCCTCTCTGAACGACGAATGCAAGATTATCAAGACTTGATGGAATCTTTATCTAACACTGATGGTCCCAACTTTGGTAATGACCACTGGGTTTGGAGAGAAGGTGATTTCTCTGTCAAGAAGGCCTACTCTAAGTTGATCAAGGGAACGGAGCAATGATGAATACCCATTCATCACTCTTTATTCTTCTATTTTAGCTACAAAAACCCTTTGCAAATACATGTAGATATGTGTAAATACAAATAAATACCAAAAGCATGCATTGTGTAAAAACCTATAATTAGCATGTTTTTGTGCACAAAATAAAAGAATAAAGAGCAAAAAGAAAAAGAGGGAAATATTTAGAATAAATATTGAGCAACCTAACCCAAGGGAGGGCTCAGCATGGGCCTGACCGCATAAAAGCCAAAGTAGAGGGAGATAGGAGCTCATATGTGTATATTTGTAAATAAATAAAACTTTATATTTTCCTCACCCAAAAATATGTTTGTCCATATTGTGTGTATATTCAGAAGCTATTCAAAACAAAATAAAAAGATAAAAATCAAAAATTCAAAAATACCCTTCTTTCACCATGTGTACAAACCATCATCTTGTATTTATTTAACCTTGTAAATAAATTCAATTATTTTCTAAACTTTTTGTAAATATTCTATGTTACATATTGTAAATATATAAAATAACAAGAAACAAAACAAAAATCAAATAAAAATTACAAAATTGAAAATACAAAAATACATTGTATAAATACCATGTATATAAATGTATTCTACCATTTATTACACCCTTGTATATAAGTGATAAAAATAAAATAAAAATATTCTTTTATTCCTCATTTTATCTTGTAAATAAATAAAATACAAAATGAGCATGAAAATACATAAAAATAACAAATAAAAAAAATCAAAAATAAAAATCCATATAGTGTACATATACCTATATATATAGCTACCCTATTTTTATTTCCAAAAAAAAATTAATTAAAAATCACCAAAAAATAGAAAAAAATAAAAGAAAAATATTTCATGTTTTGAGTTTTCCTTAATTCGGCCTATTTCTACCCTAAAATAAATAAACAAAATCCGGGCACACGTGGCCGCTCCTGATTGGTCCACGGGGGACTGTTGACCCCAGTCAACTCCCCCGCGGACTCCTTCCTATTCTGGATGTCGCGCGCCGCGCCTCCTTCGCCGATTTTCCCACGCGCATCCAGGCTGTCTCCCACGCATCCCCCGCGCCCGGATTCTTCGCCGTTCATCCCTCTCCCTCGCCGGATCCTTCGCCATCAAATCTACACTTTCCATCGCCGTCCTCACTCAACCCTAAACGCCCCTGTCACTCTATATATTCCCAGCTCCGCCGCCTCCGCGCCCCATCTTTGGACCCTCTCCTTCTTCCCCGTGACCTCCATTGGCATCGCAAGAGTGACAGCAAGCCGTTGCCTTTGTTGCAGTGAGGCGAGGAGGCGATTCCTTTGATCCGGCGTACTTCGCCGTCCTTGCTCCGCCGCCGGCGTTGAGCATCGAGCTTCAGGCCTTGACGCCCTTCGAAGCTACGACCAGGAGCAAGAGCAGCTCCAGCATAGTCTCCAGCATCCATCAGGTAACCTTAGTTCCTTCTAATTTCTTCTAATTTAGGATTTCGCCCAATTCGTATCTCCGACCCATTTCCCTGATTCCGACCATCTCACGTTACATCTCGACCATCCGACCCGATCATCACCTTCGCAATCCCCTCACGCACCTTCTACGCACTTTCACTCAACCCAGATCGCACAGGATCTGGGAGTCGAGCTCCATCGCCTCCGCCTCGCCGGAGCTCTTCCGCCCCTCCGCACCGTTCACCTTCACGCCACCTAACCGGGTCGAGGCACTTTGCCCTCGACCCGCGAAGCTTCTTGACCACTTTGCAGGTCCAAAGGGGGTGTTTGAGCCTCCTTCACAGTTCAGCCAGGAGCTTCGAGCCACTAGGCCTCGCCGGAGCCCCTCCAGGGCTCGGTTGGGCCATTGGCCACCACCAGCAGCTGCGGGACAGCCCAGCGGAGCTTCTCCGATCATTTGCAGCAGCTGAGGAGGATCGGAGTGCACGCAGGAGGCCGGCGAAGTTCGCCGGCCATCAGTTCTTCCTCCACCTTCCAGAGCCGTCCGATGAAGCCCTCGCTCCAGATCTAATCCCAGCCGTCGATCTGTAGAGGAGCAGCAGCCGTTGATCCATCTGAGGATCTCATCTGGACCGTCGCAACCGAGGAGAGAGGCGCAGGAGCCCAGCACCGTCAGATCAGCCACGTGGATCTCTCTCCGCCGTCGATCGAGCCCAAGAGCCGAAGGAGTAAAGGCGCGTTTGTTCTCCACCGTCAGATCTGCCACGCGTCAGCATCGGGCCGTCGATATTAATAAAGGGGTAAATATCATAGGGCCCCCTCGTAGTTTGTCATTTCCTTTTTAGTACTGTAATTAATTTTAGAAACTTTTTTACGAAGGGTTAGTTGCATCAAGGACCTTGCGCTTTATTTTAATTGCACTTATACCCCTGCCAGTAGTGAACCACGTGCTTCGTCACGTGTTATTTTGGGTTATTTGCAATATATGCCCTGTAGTTCTAGAATGTTATGCAATGAATGAATCTTTTTGTTTATTTGCATATATACCCCTGTGAGCATTGATTTTGCACATGTGCGAATTATTTTGGGTTATTCGCATATAAGTCCCTGGACTTTTGGTACTTGTTACCAATAAGCCCTCGGAACTTATTTTTCTTACCATTTGGTCCTTGAGTGCCCCAGGCACGTGCTTGGCACGTGTGTTGCTGGGTATTTTGCACCAGGACCCCAGAACTTTTGGGTATTTGCACTTAGGTCCCTGTGCACAGTGCCCCACCTTTATTTTTGAATAAAATATCAAACGACCTCCAAATCCAATGAAATTTTGACACATGGCTCCTGCCATGGTGTAGGAATTTCTATGATTTTTGGGGACATTTTTTATTTCATTTATTATTTTTAAAAATTCAAAAACCCTCATTTTTGCTACTGTTTGACTTTAAAAATACCAAAAAATTATAAAAACTCCACCAAAAATTCTAAAAAAATTAGATAATGTTTCTCACTTGTTGATTGATTTTCTAGCCAATTTTGGCTACTGTTCATCACTTAAAAACCTTAAAAATTGAAAAACCCCTAAAAACTCATAAAAATTGTAATAAATTAATTAAAAATCCAAAAACAATAATTAGGGTGCCTAAATTTTCCTTATTCTTTCTAGATTATAGGAAAATTACCTTTAGGGCTTGTTGAGATCCAAAATTATTTTATTTTTGGATCTTAAGCCTTGCTGGACAGTACCCTCTATTCTTTGCATTGTTTGATTTTTAATAAATAATTTACCCATTAGAAAAATTCCAAAAATTCACCAAAAACAGTAAAAAACATAAAAAACATAAAAACCATTTTTCCTTAATTTTTGCATTATTTTTGGAGTGTTGTATAAATTGTTGAAGTTCCCTTGTATTTACTTTCTCTTATTTCTCTCATCATTTAAAAAATCTAAAAAAAATATAAAAACAAATAAAAACCATAAAAAAGGACTCTCTTGGATTTCTGACTACATCGTAGGCCGCAAGGCCAATCTGTGTTCCTTGTGATCGACCCTGGGAGCTATACCAGGTTAATCTTATAGCAGGACCACTTCTCTGTATTTTATTGATCTATCTTCATCTGTGGTTCATTTTTCTTGATTGACTCAGCCCGAGTGATTGAGGTCGCAACGACCTTATTTATTTTACACCTTTACCTCTGTCATTCGGACGGTCAACAGAATGGCGCCGTTGCCGGGGAGCACGGCTTTGTAGTCAGTTTTCATTCTTCTATTTTTGTCTCTCTATATTATAATTGTTTTCTGACATTCTCTCTTGGATTTTTGTGCGAGGTACTGCTTGGACTGCTTGGAGTTACTATTTAGAGGACCCGCGCAGGAGGAAGAGAGAGAGGAGAAGAGATTTTCTATTCAGAGAGAGAGAGAGAGAACAATTTTTTGTAATAATTTAGGACTTGGACTTTGAACTGTGGACATTTGTAACTTAGCGGGTCTGTTTCGCCGAGCACCGGTGTGCTCGGGGGACCCATTCGGATTTTCGCGGCTTCTATCGTGGTTTTTATAGCTAGCTGCCTTTTCCGGTGTTTCTCGCGGTTTTTCTCGAGCCCCTAGATTTAGGAATTTTTGTTGATTGTGACGTAAATATCTAAGGCCCAACACTTAATAGAATATCTGTTCCTATAGAACGTAATTGGACCTTGATAAAATTCACTGAAAAAGTTAGTTTAATTGGATTTGAGACCACGTGCCGTGAGGAGTCACATACAGCGCTGGCAGGACCCGTTGTGGCGGGCACCGAGTGACTCCCAAGATCGGACTCCGGACTCGATTCGGTTAGCTAACTATTGTTCTTCACGATCAATAGAAATTGCTCAGCTAGGACTCGGTTTTTCCTCGTTGCATCATTTAGGTAGTTTAATTCTGTATTTAAATTCTGCGCGGATCACTTGCATGTAGAGTGCTGGAGACAAGGTACGCATTTCTTTCTCTGCATGCATCATTGATTTCTTCGCGCATCGGCTTTTTCGTCTTCTCCCTCTGTTTTTGGCTTAATCATCAGGAGAATCGGAAAAACCGTTAGGCCGCTTGTATTTATTTTGAAAAAATTAAAAAGAAAAACAAAAAAAATTGGGACTGGATAACATTATTGACCCTAAAAGACACTCACATTAAAAATTTGTCTTGGGGAGAGCAACCCCCTCATTGTTTGGTTTGATTGTGCGAGAGAGTGACCCGAACACTAGGTAAAGCCCTCCGGTGCTCATCTCGACTGATTACCGACTCTTCTGTGCGGGACAGTCGGTTGAGAGAGTATCGGGTATCCTAACAGGTCACGTAAGCGCTCTGATATCTTGAATGTTCACCAAATAAAATGGACAAGATAAATTGACCGATCTTTCACGGTCTTCAGATTGTGTTGTGTTGGTGAACCGGGGGTTTGCTTTGAAATCATATTTTCTCCAGATCCCATCCGCCCAACTCGCCAAGATCAAGATGATGGGTAGACGATCTCTTAGGCAGCCTCTGGCTGCACCGCTTTCAGGCGCGTCTACTCCATCATCTAGGTTGGCCCGTGAGAGTCGAGACCAGCTCTCCGGACCCGAGTTCGATTCCACCCTGTTCCCCCTCGATCCCCTTTCTTCTGCTACTGAGAGACATGAGCCCGAGGAAAGACGAATTAATTTGACAGAACCTGAGTTAGGCTCATCTGATTTTGCAGACATCCCTATGGCTGGAGCCGGAAGTTCAGACGATCGCCAGCCCGAACATTTTGTCTTAGACCAGGGGGCGATCAACTCCACCCTGATCGCATCATTAGAGACAGTCCAGCAACAATTACGCGATCAGGGGGCTTTCATGATCGAGATGAGGAGGGAGTTGGAGAGACTCCGAAGAGAGCGAGACGAGCCGAGCGAGCCGGAGGACATTCCTGACGCTGATGCAGAGGCAGCAGCCGCAGCAGCAGCTGCCGCAGCAGCGGCAGCCGCCGCCGCAGCAAGACCGATGCGGGAGCTTCACAACCCCGGATCTACACTGATGCACCAGTGGGTGGTGATACCTGCTATCGTGGGGGATTTCAAGTTCCCTCCGAACACCCTGCAGATGCTACCTCATTTTCACGGACTCGCCACTGAGGAACCCCACCTCCATCTCCAGGAGTTTTTGATGATCTGCAGCACTGTCCACGACCGTCGTGTGGACCAAGATACGATTCGAATGATGGCCTTCCCTTTTTCACTGGCAGATAGAGCAGCCGCCTGGCTGAAACATCTAGGGAAGTTTGTTTACACCTGGGAGCAACTCCGCACCGAGTACCTGAACAAGTACTATCCACTCGGGCGGACGAATGCAGCAAGGGCCCTGATCAACAACTTCTCCATGCTCCCTAACGAGCAATTTCATGAGGCATGGGAGAGGTTCAGAGAGCTTCTGGATAGATGCCCACACCACGACATTTCGAAGCCGAACCTAGTTCAGAGCTTCTTTAGTGGGATGACGCCAGAGCTTCAGGGTCTGGTGAATGCTTCTTGCGGCGGGTCCTACTTTGCCAAGGACCACAACCAAGTCTGGGCAATCTACGAAGAGATGGCAGAAAATTACATGGTGATGTCCCAGACTCGGTTGTACACACAGAGATCTCAGCAGCCGCCAGGACCCGTGCAGTATCAGCGGATAGCACGGGTTGATGCAGGTCCATCCAGTTCGTCCACAGTTGCAGCCGCACAGGCAGAGTCGGCCGCTGCGGACATGGGGATTATCAGCGAGAAATTGGACCGCATGGAAATCATAGAGAAGAAGCAGTGCCAGGGCATAACTCAGATGGAGGAAATGGCACAAACTCTGAGCGACATGAAGACCCAGCTCTTGTGTCTTCAGGAGGCACAGACGGCTCCTCAGCCCCGTCTTCTGTCGCGAGGCGATTCCGGCGGCAGCCGCAGCTCGTCCCAGCGCTCCAGCTCCTTGCAGCAGCCTAGACAAGTTCACCTTGTACAGGCGGAGCCGTACCAGCAGCAGCAGCCCTCTTACCAGTCACCACCATCTCCAGACTTACAGATGGTGGTATATCAGCCGGATCAGCCTCTGGATGTACTCCCACCAGCCCCTTACGATGCGGAACCGTTGATGGATGTCAACGGGATTTGGTATGACCGCCCTCAACCTGGAATCCGACGAGACCATCCCGGATTCAGGTGGGGGAATGGGGGTAACCAATCCCAACAGCAGCCAGCCGGTCAGGGAGGGCAGTACTCCCAGCAGAGAGATCACCAGCAGCCCCCAACATACCAGCCACACCAGCCATCATCCTTCGTATCTCGTCCCTATCAGCAGCAGGGACAGAATTGGAGACGTGAGCAGCAGGCTCACCAGCAGCAGCATCATTCCTCTTACCCCTCTCAGCCACAACAGCACCAGGTCCAGCAGCCTCATTATCAGAGAGGCAACCCGTCGGGCTCCCATGAGAGCCCCGCCATGGATGATCTAGCCCGCCTCTTCACAGAGCAGCAGGCTACATTTAGACGGGAGATGGACGAGTTCCGCCAGGAGATGCGGGACCTGATGAGAGGGAAGGCCGCCATCCCTGCACAGATCGAGCCTAATCCGAATAACTTGAAGAGGAAATCTGAGCAGGTAGTTCACACTGAGCCTACCACTTCTAGTGACTCATTTGATGTTATCTCGTCGGATCTATTTGATGCTGATTTTGTCACACTTAGGAGCGGTAGAAGACCAGCAGGAGGCGCCTCATCTGAGCGACAACACGAGGAATCATCTAGAGCGCCAGATGAGGAAGAGGAGAGCGGTACTGAAGCCGCACATGATGATGACGGTGGTACTGATGCCACCCGAGATGTTGATTCACCCGGCGGTACTGAGGCCGCCACTTCACCACATCGAGGAGGTGGTACTGACGCCACCAGCAGAGCCGAGCCAGCTCGCGGTACTGAGGCCGCAAGACGTCTAGTTGTAGAGCCAGCTAGAGGTGGTACTGAGGCCACCAACATTTACTCTGATAGAAATGTTGTCTTTCCTCGCATGAATGTATCTCGGAACTCTGATTTGAATAAAGGAAAAGGTTTAGTTTCTTCTGATCCCACTGCGGTGAATGATGTTTGTGAGGATCCAGTCATCGAATCGTCTAGGCCTATTCCTAGTCCTTCATCTGAGAAGGACCCTGTGATCCCCTTTCCTAGAGCCCTTGAGTTGGGGAAGGGGAAGAAAAAAGAAAAAGATCCAAAAAAAAGAGAGCAGGAGGAGTTCAGCCAGGGCATGATAGACAGATTTCACATCCAGCTGACCCTCAATGAGGCTTTGCAGCACATTCCTCTTCTTCAGCGATCCCTAAGAGATAGGACCACAGTCAGGAGGAAGAAGAGGAGCAAGACCGCAGAAATTCATGTGCTAACAAAAGCCACGTGTTACGCGATCCAGAACCATCTGCCGACTAAGAGGCCAGATTTAGGGGCCCCGTATGTCAGATGTCAGATTAGTGAGCAGAGGTTCGACCGTACTCTCTTAGATAGCGGATCGTCGATCAACCTTCTTCCGGCAGCCCTTCTCGACCACTTAGAGTTGGGCACTCTTAGACAGAGCAGGACATACCTTCAGTTTGCTGATCGGTCTGTCAAGAGGCCAAAGGGGTTGTTGCGAAACGTTGTCGTCACGATTCAGGGTTTGCAATTCCCCGTGGACTTCGTAGTGCTGGACATGGAGACCCCTGACTCGTTGACCGATTCCCCCATCATCCTCGGTCGCCCGTTCTTGGCCACAGCCAAGGCAGTGACTGACCATGACAGTGGGAAGGTGTACTTTCGCGTCCAGGGCGAGAGCATACAAATAGAGACGGTTAAGGACCACAGAGCCAGATCCAGATCCCGCTCACATAGCAGTACAGAATCAGAGCAGCTGATAGACGCAGAGCCAGACATCCACCAGGACTGTGATTTTGTGATCACAGATGATGAGGCAATTTGGGCAGATCCTGTAGCACAGACCATCCTCTCATATTCAGATACAGCTGATGCAGAGATGATAGCAGAGGATAGTCTGGAGAGCACAGCCCTGGTTCAGGATACTATTGAGTCAGCAGAGTCGGACCTTGATCGCGACACGATTTCCAGTGATGGTGGTGCTGATGCCACCTTGTTCTCCGGTGGTACTGATGCCACCGAGTCTGATATAGATCCCTCGGATTCAGAATCTGATTGGGCAGATTGTGACGATCAGATGCCAGATCTGGATCCACCTGAGCCTATAGATGAGGAGGAGGTAGAGGTAGAGCAGAACAGAGACAATGTAGAGGACCCGCCTTCTCCAGATCCAGTTTGTGAGAGTTCGTTATCATTCTCCCAGGCAAATTTGGCAGAATTGTCCGCATACACACATCTTCTTCAGAAGCCAGATTTGCCAGCACCTAGCTGTCCAGAGCTAAAGCCGCTCCCTACTTCGCTGAAGTATCGATTCCTTGCGGGAGAGTCTGAGATGTACCCAGTCATCATCTCTGCCGATCTGACTGGAGAACAAGAATCCCGTCTGATGGAGGTTCTTGAAAAGAACCGCAAGGCAATTGGATGGAGCGTAGCAGATCTCCATGGGATCAGTCCCTCATTGTGCTCCCACCATATCTATCTCGAGGAAGGGGCGAAGCCGTCGCGTGAGTTCCAGCGGCGACTGAACCCCAACCTAAGAGAGGTTGTTATGAAGGAAATATCAAAATGGTGGAGTGCAGATTTTATTTATCCCATTTCCGACTCCAAGTGGGTTAGCCCCTTGCATGTGGTGCCCAAGAAGACGGGCATCACGACTGTGATCAGTGAGTCGGGAGAGGAGATTGCTACACGAGTACCCACCTCTTGGCGGGTCTGTGTTGACTACAGGAAACTCAACCAGGCCACCAAGAAGGACCATTTCCCCCTGCCTTTTATTGATCAGATCATAGAGAGACTGGCAGGGAAGAGCCATTATTGCTTCCTAGATGGGTACTCGGGCTACAACCAGGTGGCCATCGCTCCTGAGGATCAGGAGAAGACCACCTTTACCTGTCCCTTCGGTACTTACGCCTTTCGACGCATGCCATTCGGGCTATGTAACGCCCCTGCGACTTTTCAGAGATGCATGCTGTCAATATTTTCGGACATGGTAGGGGAGTGTTTGGAGGTCTTCATGGACGACTTCTCGGTCTACGGCGACGGATTCGATTCCTGTCTTGACTGCCTAGACCGAGTGCTCCAGCGATGTATTGCTACCCGCTTGGTTCTGTCTTGGGAAAAGAGTCACTTCATGGTGACTCAAGGGACGGTGCTTGGCCACATTATCTCCAACAGAGGCATAGAGGTTGATCCGGCCAAGGTCGATGTCATTAGGAAACTCACACCACCGTCCAATCTGAAGCAGTTACGGTCATTTCTGGGGCACGTTGGTTTTTATAGAAGATTCATTCATGATTTCAGCAAGATTGCCCGACCGTTGACTGACCTCTTGACGAAAGACACCGAGTTCCTTGTCGATGACAAGTGTCTTTCGTCCTTTGAGACTCTCCAGCAGTGTGTAATTGAGGCTCCTGTCCTTCAGCCACCAGATTGGTCTCTCCCATTCGAGATCATGACGGACGCCTCTGATTTTGCCGTAGGGGCCGTGCTAGGACAGAGGAGGGATGGAGTACCATTTGCGATACACTATGCTAGCCGCACATTAGATTCCGCCCAGCGGAATTATACAGTCACAGAGAAGGAGATGCTAGCAGTAGTGTTTGCCCTAGATAAATTCAGATCATATATCATTGGATCCCGAGTGACCTTGTACACAGATCACACCGCCATCAGGTACCTCATGTCAAAGAAGGATGCCAAGGCCAGACTTACTAGATGGATCCTTCTACTCCAGGAGTTCGACATAGAGATCAAGGATAAACCTGGAGTCAAGAATGTGGTGGCGGACCATTTATCCCGATTAGAGCAGCCTGAGGATTCTGAGCAGATTGATCCCATTTGTGATACCTTCCCAGATGAGGCGATCCTTGCTATCGCCTCACTCCCATGGTACGCTGATATTGTGAACTTTCTCGTTGCTGGGAAAGTCCCACAAGATTGGCCCAAGCAGAGGATTGAGACCTTCCTTGCGAAGGCCAAGTCTTACCACTGGGAGGATCCCATCCTTTACCACGAAGGAGGGGATAGCATCTGGCGTCGGTGTATTCCTCAGGAGGAGCACCATAGTGTCCTCACCTACTGCCACAAGCTTGAGGCAGGAGGACATCATTCGGGGAGGAGAACGGCACAGAAAGTGCTCCAGTCCGGTTTGTGGTGGCCTACCCTCTTCAAGGACTCAGATGAGTTCGTGAAGAGGTGTACTGACTGTCAGAGGATGGGCACTTGTGGACAACGTGATATGATGCCGATGCAGCCCATTCACTTCTGTGAGGTTTTTGACGCATGGGGCATCGATTTCATGGGTCCATTCCCTAAGAGTCAGGGATTTGAGTACATTCTGTTGGCCGTAGATTATGTTAGTCGTTGGGTTGAGGCTATCCCCGCCCGAGCCGCAGATGCAAAGACAGTTTGTAGATTTTTGAGGAAGAACATCATCACGCGGTTTGGGGTTCCACGAGTTCTGATTTCTGATGGGGGATCTCATTTCATCAACGACCAGGTGAAGGCACTTGCTAGCGAGTTCGGCATAGATCATCGTGTTGCTACACCGTATCATCCACAGACAAATGGTCTAGCCGAAGTGTCGAATAGGGAGATCAAGAATATTCTGCAGAAAGTCGTCCGCCCTGACCGAAAGAATTGGTCACAGCTTTTGGACTCGGTCTTGTGGGCATATCGGACGTCTTTCAAGACACCATTGGGTACATCTCCCTTTCGCCTCGTGTATGGCAAACTCTGTCACCTACCAGTTGAGCTGAGGCACAAGTCACTTTGGGCAGTCACAGATATTCTTATGGATCCAGATGGTATAGGAGACCAAAGGAGGGCAGAGTTAGCCGCCTTGGAAGAGCTTAGAGATGCAGCTTTCTCAAACAGCCTACATTATAAGGAGAAAGTCAAAGAGTGGCATGATTCTCATATCAGCCACAAGCATTTTGAGATTGGACAGAAAGTATGGTTGTTTGATGCAAGGCTACGATTATTTCCAGGAAAGCTACAGAGCAAATGGAAAGGACCCTATTTGGTCAGAAAGGTACACGATAACGGTAGCATTGATATATCTGAGTTATCTTCTGAGAGTACCTTCCGAGTGAACGGCCAGCGGCTCAAACCATTTCTAGATCATGAGCCGCGGGACGTTATTATTGCCGCTATTCATTTTGCGTGAGATATGGTCTTTTGACTCACATCTTTTGCATCTCACGCCTGATTTTCACTGTTCCTCCGCCTGTATAGATCCAGTTGTCCATATCATTCTATTCTTTAGTCCCACATCCCATCTCTCATCTTATGATTATGCTATACTTAGGGTGTACTTTACCCTAAGTATAGGGGGGATGTCGGACCTGTGAGTATTCTTTTCATTCTTTCTGCTCTTGTTTTTGCTGCCTATACTTAGGGATATTTTACCCTAAGTATAGGGGGAGCAGATTCTGTATCTTCTTCACTCGGCTTTCCCTTCATGTACAGCTTTCTATACTTAGGATTAGTTAATCCTAAGTATAAGGGGAGACCACCGAGTTCCTCTCATTCTATTCATTTATTCGTTCATGTACTTAGCCATTCCTTTTCACTTCCCTTTTACTAAGCACGAGTTATGTCTTCTTCATCGCTCTTGATCACTCTGAGGACATCGTTCGAGCTAAGTATAGGGGGGGTGTGTATATATTTCATATATACTTTAGCCATAACTCGTACTTTGTGTGAGTGTGTTAATAAATAAAATGGCTAAAAATCACAAAATTTTTAAAATTTTTCATGTACATAAACCTCTTTTATTCTTGCACATACATAGTTAGTGTACAAAGTATTTTTGTAAAAATGATTTCAAAAATCTTTTGTGTAAAGCTTGTGTAAATATTTTGTATCAAAAGTATGTATATAGTATAAAATTTTTCCAAAATGTTTTGAAAATCAAAAGTTTGCAAAAATCATGTGTAAATGTTTGTAAATATCTTTTTGCAAAACTTGCACTTCATGATTTCAAAACATTTTCAAAAATTTTGCATGATTGTAAAATATTTGTAAATAGCATCTTGTGTACATATATGTATATAGTTTTTCCTGGATGAGAGTTGACATTTAAACTGAGCCTGGAATTAAATTGAGAAATGGAGCTTGAATAAGATCTTAATTCACTTAACTTCAAGAGGAACCTTGTAGGACTTAGGGTTAAGGCTTTTCAGGTCCATAAGGACTTAATTCTTTGGGTCCACTAGGCTATGAGTATATGTCATCTTGATGAGCTTAAGTAGAGCACTTAACAACACACACATGACTCTCAGAGACAATGGCTTCACTTGCACCTGCACTTTACACATGGCTCTCCACGGATGAGGTGGTGAGGAGGCAGTTTCCTTTGGCTTGGGGTAGCATATGAGGGTAGTACTTCTAGGCGGAACCTCTCTTCTTCTTATAGTGAAGGAAGTGCACCTCAACTTGGTCTAGTGGTGTTGAAAGCTAAAGACAGAAGCCGTGGGTTGCAATAAAGCTTCAAAAGAGGGATAGTCTACTGGCTCAAGAGGAAAATTTCTTATATATGCTGCACCATGTAGATATGTTGTACAGAAGTTGTTGAAAAAAAAAATGCAAAAATGCAAAAAGAACTCCAAAAAAGTGGTGGGTCGGATTGAAAATTTAATAACCCCACCGGAGTATAAAGCAAAAGCTTATGGTATCCATGTTACATCTCATGAAGCTTGCAGCGGGAGACTTAGCTACACTGGCTAAGCTTCCAAAACTCTATACTTCTACCCCCTCTTCTTGAGCCGGTTGCACTTGAACTTAGAAGGGAATACCCCGCTTCTCGAGGAAAGAGTTGCTAGACTGAGGCATTAGAGTTACCAGGTTGAGGGAGGTTGTTTCTTTGTTACTTCTGAGGTGGGGAGCCACATATCACTTACACCGCAAGGAAAAGATTCATGGTCATTAGAGTTTGTGTATGTAGACTTGTTCTGATCTGGTTTATTGAGGAGTCTTGCCCATAGATTGGTGGAACTTGGAGGCTGTTGAGTTTTAGGCTTAAGTCCAAATAAGGTTCCGACACATTAATAATCCAAAGATCTGATCGAGCTCCATATTTCAATTTAATGAAGGAAAATTTAATAAGTCAACCTTGATCCATGTACATCCTCTTTTTCTTTTTCTTTTTTCTTTTTCACTTCTTTTTCAAATAAGTGTTTGCTAAGGGACTAGCAAAGTTAAGCATAGGGGGGTGATGAATACCCATTCATCACTCTTTATTCTTCTATTTTAGCTACAAAAACCCTTTGCAAATACATGTAGATATGTGTAAATACAAATAAATACCAAAAGCATGCATTGTGTAAAAACCTATAATTAGCATGTTTTTGTGCACAAAATAAAAGAATAAAGAGCAAAAAGAAAAAGAGGGAAATATTTAGAATAAATATTGAGCAACCTAACCCAAGGGAGGGCTCAGCATGGGCCTGACCGCATAAAAGCCAAAGTAGAGGGAGATAGGAGCTCATATGTGTATATTTGTAAATAAATAAAACTTTATATTTTCCTCACCCAAAAATATGTTTGTCCATATTGTGTGTATATTCAGAAGCTATTCAAAACAAAATAAAAAGATAAAAATCAAAAATTCAAAAATACCCTTCTTTCACCATGTGTACAAACCATCATCTTGTATTTATTTAACCTTGTAAATAAATTCAATTATTTTCTAAACTTTTTGTAAATATTCTATGTTACATATTGTAAATATATAAAATAACAAGAAACAAAACAAAAATCAAATAAAAATTACAAAATTGAAAATACAAAAATACATTGTATAAATACCATGTATATAAATGTATTCTACCATTTATTACACCCTTGTATATAAGTGATAAAAATAAAATAAAAATATTCTTTTATTCCTCATTTTATCTTGTAAATAAATAAAATACAAAATGAGCATGAAAATACATAAAAATAACAAATAAAAAAAATCAAAAATAAAAATCCATATAGTGTACATATACCTATATATATAGCTACCCTATTTTTATTTCCAAAAAAAATTAATTAAAAATCACCAAAAAATAGAAAAAAATAAAAGAAAAATATTTCATGTTTTGAGTTTTCCTTAATTCGGCCTATTTCTACCCTAAAATAAATAAACAAAATCCGGGCACACGTGGCCGCTCCTGATTGGTCCACGGGGGACTGTTGACCCCAGTCAACTCCCCCGCGGACTCCTTCCTATTCTGGATGTCGCGCGCCGCGCCTCCTTCGCCGATTTTCCCACGCGCATCCAGGCTGTCTCCCACGCATCCCCCGCGCCCGGATTCTTCGCCGTTCATCCCTCTCCCTCGCCGGATCCTTCGCCATCAAATCTACACTTTCCATCGCCGTCCTCACTCAACCCTAAACGCCCCTGTCACTCTATATATTCCCAGCTCCGCCGCCTCCGCGCCCCATCTTTGGACCCTCTCCTTCTTCCCCGTGACCTCCATTGGCATCGCAAGAGTGACAGCAAGCCGTTGCCTTTGTTGCAGTGAGGCGAGGAGGCGATTCCTTTGATCCGGCGTACTTCGCCGTCCTTGCTCCGCCGCCGGCGTTGAGCATCGAGCTTCAGGCCTTGACGCCCTTCGAAGCTACGACCAGGAGCAAGAGCAGCTCCAGCATAGTCTCCAGCATCCATCAGGTAACCTTAGTTCCTTCTAATTTCTTCTAATTTAGGATTTCGCCCAATTCGTATCTCCGACCCATTTCCCTGATTCCGACCATCTCACGTTACATCTCGACCATCCGACCCGATCATCACCTTCGCAATCCCCTCACGCACCTTCTACGCACTTTCACTCAACCCAGATCGCACAGGATCTGGGAGTCGAGCTCCATCGCCTCCGCCTCGCCGGAGCTCTTCCGCCCCTCCGCACCGTTCACCTTCACGCCACCTAACCGGGTCGAGGCACTTTGCCCTCGACCCGCGAAGCTTCTTGACCACTTTGCAGGTCCAAAGGGGGTGTTTGAGCCTCCTTCACAGTTCAGCCAGGAGCTTCGAGCCACTAGGCCTCGCCGGAGCCCCTCCAGGGCTCGGTTGGGCCATTGGCCACCACCAGCAGCTGCGGGACAGCCCAGCGGAGCTTCTCCGATCATTTGCAGCAGCTGAGGAGGATCGGAGTGCACGCAGGAGGCCGGCGAAGTTCGCCGGCCATCAGTTCTTCCTCCACCTTCCAGAGCCGTCCGATGAAGCCCTCGCTCCAGATCTAATCCCAGCCGTCGATCTGTAGAGGAGCAGCAGCCGTTGATCCATCTGAGGATCTCATCTGGACCGTCGCAACCGAGGAGAGAGGCGCAGGAGCCCAGCACCGTCAGATCAGCCACGTGGATCTCTCTCCGCCGTCGATCGAGCCCAAGAGCCGAAGGAGTAAAGGCGCGTTTGTTCTCCACCGTCAGATCTGCCACGCGTCAGCATCGGGCCGTCGATATTAATAAAGGGGTAAATATCATAGGGCCCCCTCGTAGTTTGTCATTTCCTTTTTAGTACTGTAATTAATTTTAGAAACTTTTTTACGAAGGGTTAGTTGCATCAAGGACCTTGCGCTTTATTTTAATTGCACTTATACCCCTGCCAGTAGTGAACCACGTGCTTCGTCACGTGTTATTTTGGGTTATTTGCAATATATGCCCTGTAGTTCTAGAATGTTATGCAATGAATGAATCTTTTTGTTTATTTGCATATATACCCCTGTGAGCATTGATTTTGCACATGTGCGAATTATTTTGGGTTATTCGCATATAAGTCCCTGGACTTTTGGTACTTGTTACCAATAAGCCCTCGGAACTTATTTTTCTTACCATTTGGTCCTTGAGTGCCCCAGGCACGTGCTTGGCACGTGTGTTGCTGGGTATTTTGCACCAGGACCCCAGAACTTTTGGGTATTTGCACTTAGGTCCCTGTGCACAGTGCCCCACCTTTATTTTTGAATAAAATATCAAACGACCTCCAAATCCAATGAAATTTTGACACATGGCTCCTGCCATGGTGTAGGAATTTCTATGATTTTTGGGGACATTTTTTATTTCATTTATTATTTTTAAAAATTCAAAAACCCTCATTTTTGCTACTGTTTGACTTTAAAAATACCAAAAAATTATAAAAACTCCACCAAAAATTCTAAAAAAATTAGATAATGTTTCTCACTTGTTGATTGATTTTCTAGCCAATTTTGGCTACTGTTCATCACTTAAAAACCTTAAAAATTGAAAAACCCCTAAAAACTCATAAAAATTGTAATAAATTAATTAAAAATCCAAAAACAATAATTAGGGTGCCTAAATTTTCCTTATTCTTTCTAGATTATAGGAAAATTACCTTTAGGGCTTGTTGAGATCCAAAATTATTTTATTTTTGGATCTTAAGCCTTGCTGGACAGTACCCTCTATTCTTTGCATTGTTTGATTTTTAATAAATAATTTACCCATTAGAAAAATTCCAAAAATTCACCAAAAACAGTAAAAAACATAAAAAACATAAAAACCATTTTTCCTTAATTTTTGCATTATTTTTGGAGTGTTGTATAAATTGTTGAAGTTCCCTTGTATTTACTTTCTCTTATTTCTCTCATCATTTAAAAAATCTAAAAAAAATATAAAAACAAATAAAAACCATAAAAAAGGACTCTCTTGGATTTCTGACTACATCGTAGGCCGCAAGGCCAATCTGTGTTCCTTGTGATCGACCCTGGGAGCTATACCAGGTTAATCTTATAGCAGGACCACTTCTCTGTATTTTATTGATCTATCTTCATCTGTGGTTCATTTTTCTTGATTGACTCAGCCCGAGTGATTGAGGTCGCAACGACCTTATTTATTTTACACCTTTACCTCTGTCATTCGGACGGTCAACAAGCAACTTCAAGAGGACCTTGTTAGGGTTTGCATAATGATTTGGGAACTGAAGATACCGGCCCGCATTAGAATATTCTTATGGCTCCTAAGACATGAGAGGCTCCTTACGAGGGAGAGGCGAGCTCACATATTTTGCTACGAGGATAGCTCATGTGTTCTTTGCAGTTCTAACGTGGAATCCGCTGAACACATGTTCCTGGGTTGTGAAAAGACGAAAAACTTCTGGCAAATGATGAATGTGAATTGGGTAGATTATGGCAACATGATGTCGTTCTGGGAATCTCTCCTCAACTCACGTTTTAGTCCAAATTCTGAGAGATTGGCACCAATTACATGTTTATGGGCTATTTGGCTTGCTAGAAATGGTGTAATCTTCCGTGCTGAAAGGTTCTATATTGAAAATGTAGTCCATTGCTCTCGGACTCTCCTCGAGTCCTGGTTGTTCTAATTTTATTTCTAATATAATATAATGGGGTGGACACCTCTGCGTGTTTCCCCCTTTTTTGGATCAAAAAAAATATTCTTGGTAACGATTTTTTTCATATTGCTTAGTTCAATCATTAATGATATTGCAATTGATTTTATCTTAGACGCATTGTTTTATTATATCGTGCATAAATATGCACTCAACAATCAACATTGACATGCTCTTGATGAATACCCATTCATCACTCTTTATTCTTCTATTTTAGCTACAAAAACCCTTTGCAAATACATGTAGATATGTGTAAATACAAATAATTACCAAAAGCATGCATTGTGTAAAAACCTATAATTAGCATGTTTTTGTGCACAAAATAAAAGAATAAAGAGCAAAAAGAAAAAGAGGGAAATATTTAGAATAAATATTGAGCAACCTAACCCAAGGGAGGGCTCAGCATGGGCCTGACCGCATAAAAGCCAAAGTAGAGGGAGATAGGGGCTCACATGTGTATATATTTGTAAATACTTTATATTTTCCTCACCCAAAAATATACTTGTACATATTGTGTATATATTCTATTAAAAACAAAATAAAAAGATAAAAATCAAAAAGTCAAAAATACCCTTCCCTCACCATGTGTATAATCCATCACCTTGTATTTATTTAACCCTATAAATAAATTCATTTATTTTCTAAACTTTTTGTAATTATTCTATATTACATATTGTAAATAAAATAAATAACAAGAAACAAAACAAAAATCAAATAAAAATCACAAAATTGAAAATACAAAAAATACATTGTATTAATACCATGTATATAAAGGTATTTAATTATTTATTTAACCCTTGTATATAAGTGATAAAAATAAAATAAAAATATTCTTTTATTCCATATTTTATCTTGTAAATAAATAAAATACAAAATGAGCATAAAAATACAAAAAAATAACAAATAAAAAATCAAAAATAAAAATCCATATAGTGTACATATACCTATATATAGAGCTAACCTATTTTTATTTCCAAAAATTAAATAAAAATCACCAAAAAATAGAAAAAAATAAAAGAAAAATATTTCATGTTTTGAGTTTTATCTAATTCGACCTATTTCTACCCTAAAAAAATAAAACAAAAAATGCACACACGTGGCAGACGCTGGTTGGTCCACGGGGGAATGTTGACCCCGGTCAACTCCCCCGCGCCTCCTTCCTTTTCTGGCCGTCGCGCGCCGCGTCTCCTTCCCCGATTTTTCCCACGCGCTCCAGGCTGTCACCCACTCAACCCCCGCGCCCGGACTCTTCGCCATTCATCCCTCTCCCTCGCCGGATCCTTCGCCATCGAATCTACACTTTCCTTTGCTGTCGCCACTCAACCCTAATCGCTCGGTCACGCTATATAACCCTCACCTCCGCCGCCCTCGCGCCGCATCTTTGGCCCATCTCCTTCTTCCCCGTGACCTCCATCGGCAAGGCGAGAGTGACAGCAAGCTTTGCCCGTGTTGCAGTGAGGCGAGGAGGCGATACCATCGATCCGGCGTAACCTCGCCGCCTTTGCTCCGCCGCCAGCGTCGAGCATCGAGCTTCAGGCCTTGACGCCCTTCGAAGCTACGACCCGGAGATAGCCCATCTCCACCACAGTCTCCAGCATCCACCAGGTAGCCGTAGTTCTTTTTAATTTAGCTTAATTTCCGATTACGCCCAAATTCCATCTCCGACGCACATCTTCGATTCCGGCCACCTCGCTTATCATCTCGATCATCCGACCATCTCATCACCTCCGCCGTACCCTCACGCACCTTCTTCACCCCTCCACACAACCCAGATCGCACAGGATCTGGGAGTCGAGCTCCCTCGCCGTCGCTTCGCCGGAGCTCGTTCGCCACGCCGCACCGTCCACCTTCACGCCATCTAACCGGGTCGAGGCACTTTGCCCTCGACCCGCGAAGCTTCTTGACCATTTTGCAGGTCCAAAGGGGGTGTCTGAGCCTCCTTCACAGTTCAGCCAGGAGCTTCTTCTTCCCCGATCTCGCCGGAGCCTTCCAGGGCTCGGCCGAGGCATTGGAGACCCGCAGCAGCCGCGCAACCCCACGCCGGAGCTTCTCCGACCTTCAGGCGCAGCTGAGGAGGACCGGAGTCCACGCACGAGGCCGGCGAAGTTCGCCGGCCATCAGTTCTTCGAGGACCTCCCAGAGCCGTCCGATGCATCCTCTGCTCCAGATCTGATCGTGACCGTCCATCCTTGAAGGAGCAGCAGCCGTTGATCTATCTGAGGAGACATCTGGACCGTTGCATCCGAGGAGAGAGGCACTCGAGCCCCGCACCGTCCGATCATCCACGTGGGCCTCTCCCCACCGTCGATCAGAGCCAAAGGCCGAAGGAGTAAAGCGCCCGCACATCCAGACCGTTCGATCAACACGTGGCGCACATCGGGCCGTCGCTATTAATAAAGGGGTAAATATCATAGGGCCCCCCTCTGTTTATCTTATTTCAGTTCAGTCCTGTAATTTTTAATTCACGTTGTTTATTTTCTGGGTTATTTGCATCAAGGACCTCGCACTTTATTTTAATTGCAATTATACCCCTGCCAGTAGAGACCCATGTGCTTTAGCACGTGTTTTGTTGGGTTATTTGCATGAGACCCCTTGTAGTTCTGGAATGTTATGCAATGAATGAAATGTTTTGTGAAATTGCAATTATACCCCTGTGAGCATTGTTTATGCACATGTGCGTTATTTCTTGGGTTTTTTGCAACCATACCCCTGGGCTTTTGATACGAGTTATCAAATAGCCCTAGGACTTGGTTTTTATTGCAATTTGGTCCCTGTGTGCCCCAGACACGTGCTTGGCATGTGATTTCTTGGGTATTTTGCACCAGGACCCCAGAACTTTTGGGTATTTGCACTTAGGTCCCTGTGCACAGTGCCCCACCTTTATTTTTGAATAAAATATCAAACGACCTCCAAATCCAATGAAATTTTGACACATGGCTCCTGCCATGGTGTAGGAATTTCTATGATTTTTGGAGACATTTTGATTTCATTTATTATTTTTAAAAAATCAAAAACCCCTATTTTTGCTACTGTTTGACTTTAAAAATACCAAAAAAATATAAAAACTTCACCAAAAATTCTAAAAAAATTAGGACTTGTTGTTTACTGGTTGTTTGATTTTCTAGCCAATTTTGGCTACTTTTCATCACTTAAAACCCATAAAAATTGAAAAACCCTTAAAAACTCATAAAAATTGTAGTAATTAAATTAAAAACCCAAAAACAATAATTAGGGTGCCTAAATTTTCCTTGTTCTTCATAGATTATAGGAAAATTACCTCCAGGGTTGTTTGAAGCTCTTAAATATTTTATTTTTGAGTTTCTAACCTTGCTGGACAGTACCCCTTCTTTGTTGCATTGTTTGATTTTTAATAATTAATTTACCCATTAGAAAAATTCCAAAAATTCACCAAAAACAGTAAAAAACCTAAAAAACATAAAAACCAATTTTCCTTAATTTTTGCATCATTTTTGTGAGTTGTATAAATTGTTGAAGTCCCCTTGCATTCACGTTCTTTCATTTTCTCATTAATTAAAAAAATCTAAAAAAAAAATACAAAAACAAATAAAAAAAACTAAAAAAGACTTTTCTGGATCTCTGACTGCATCGTAGGCCGCAAGGACAATCTGTGCTCCTTGTGTTCGACCCTGGGAGCTATACCAGGTTAAACCTATAGCAGACCGCTCTTTCTTGTGCTTGCTTGATTTTATCTTATTTGAGTGGTTATTTTTCTGGATTGACACGTTCTGAGTGACTGAGGACAACGACATTGTGATTTATTTTCCACCTCGGTTTCTCTCTTGATTTCCGTGCGATCAGAATGGCGCCGTTGCCGGGGAGCACGGCTTTGTAGTCAGTTGTCATTCTTCTATTTTTGTCTCTCTAGATTATAACTGTTTTCTGACACTCTCTCTTTCTATTTTTGTGCGAGGTACTGCGTGGAGAACTTGGAGTACACATTTTGAGGACCCGCACGGGAAGAAGAGCAGGAAGAGAGAGAGAGGAGAGGAAATTTTTATTTCAGAGAGAGAGAGAGAACATTATTCTTGTTGTAATAACTTAGACTTGAACTTTGAACTGTGGACACTTGTAACTTAGCGGGTCTGTTTCGCCGGGCACCGGTGTGCTCGGGGGACCCATTCGGATTTTCGCGGCTTTTATCGTGGCTTTATAGCTAGCTGCCTTTTCCGGTGTTTCTCGCGGTTTTAGCCCCTAGATTTAGGAATTTTTGTTGATTGTGACGTAGATTTTTAAGGCCCAACACTTAATAGAATATCTGTTCCTATAGAACGTAAATGGACCTTAATAAAATTCATTGAAAAAGTTAGTGAAATTGAATTTGAGACCACGTGCCGTGAGGAGTCACATACAGCGCTGGCAGGACCCGTTGTGGCGGGCACCGAGTGACTCCCAAGATCGGACTCCGGACTCAATTCGATTAACTAACTATTGTTCTTCACGATCAATAGAAATTGCTCATCTAGGACTCGGTTTTTCCCGCTGCATCATTTAGGTAGTTTAATT
This sequence comes from Ottelia alismoides, assembly GCA_037367405.1. Classification (NCBI taxonomy): domain Eukaryota; kingdom Viridiplantae; phylum Streptophyta; class Magnoliopsida; order Alismatales; family Hydrocharitaceae; genus Ottelia; species Ottelia alismoides. The sequence goes on from JAZKJV010002677.1 coordinate 1,248,497, forward strand.
CTGTATTTAAATTCTGCGCGGATCACTTGCATGTAGAGTGCTGGAGATAAGGTACGCATTTCTTTCTCTGCATGCATCATTGATTTCTTCGCGCATCGGCTTTTTCGTCTTCTCCCTCTGTTTTATTTGACTTAATCATCAGGAGAATCGGAAAAACCGTTAGGCCGCTTGTATTTATTTTTGAAAAATATTTAAAAAGAAAAACAAAAAAAAATTGGGACTGGATAACATTATTGACCCTAAAAGACACTCACAAATTAAAAATTTGTCTTGGGGAGAGCAACCCCCTCATTGTTTGGTTTGATTGTGCGAGAGAGTGACCCGAACACTAGGTAAAGCCCTCCGGTGCTCATCTCGACTGATTACCGACTCTTCTGTGCGGGACAGTCGGTTGAGAGAGTATCGGGTATCCCAGCAGGTCACGTAATCGCTCTGATATCTTGTATGTTCACCAAATAAAATTGACAAGATAAATTGACCGATCTTTCACGGTCTTCAGATTGTGTTGTGTTGGTGAACCGGGGGTTTGCTTGCTATCATATCTTCTCCAGATCCCATCCGCTCAACTCGCCAAGATCAAGATGATGGGTAGACGATCTCTTAGGCAGCCTCTGGCTGCACCGCTTTCAGGCGCGTCTACTCCATCATCTAGGTTGGCCCGTGAGAGTCGAGACCAGCTCTCCGGGCCCGAGTTCGAATCCACCCTGTTCCCCCTCGATCCCCTTTCTTCTGTTCCTGAGAGACATGAGCCCGAGGAAAGACGAATTCATTTGACTGAACCTGAGTTGGGCTCTTCTGATTTTGCAGACATCCCTATGGCTGGAGCCGGTAGTTCAGACGATCGCCAGCCCGAGCACTTTGTCTTAGACCAGGGGGCGATCAACTCCACCCTGATCGCGTCATTAGAGACAGTTCAGAACCAGTTACGCGATCAGGGGGCATTCATGATCGAGATGAGGAGGGAGTTGGAGAGACTCCGAAGAGAGCGAGAAGAGCCGAGCGAGCCGGAGGACATTCCTGACGCTGATGCAGAGGCAGCAGCCGCAGCAGCAGCCGCCGCAGCAGCGGCAGCCGCAGCCGCAGCAAGACCGATGCGGGAACTTCACAACCCTGGATCTACACTGATGCACCAATGGGTGGTGATACCTGCTATCGTGGGGGATTTCAAGTTCCCTCCGAACACCCTGCAGATGCTTCCGCATTTTCACGGACTCGCCACTGAGGAACCCCACCTCCATCTCCAGGAGTTTCTGATGATCTGCAGCACTGTCCACGACCGTCGTGTGGACCAAGATACGATTCGAATGATGGCCTTCCCTTTTTCACTGGCAGATAGAGCAGCCTCCTGGCTGAAACATCTAGGGAAGTTTGTGTACACCTGGGATCAACTCCGCACCGAGTACTTGAACAAGTACTATCCACTCGGGCGGACAAATGCAGCAAGGTCCCTGATCAACAACTTCTCCATGCTCCCTAACGAGCAATTTCACGAGGCATGGGAGAGGTTCAGAGAGCTTCTAGACAGATGCCCACACCACGACATTTCGAAGCCGAACCTAGTTCAAAGCTTCTTCAGTGGGCTGACACCAGAGCTTCAGGGACTGGTGAATGCTTCTTGCGGCGGGTCCTACTTTGCCAAGGACCACAACCAAGTCTGGGCCATCTTTGAGGAGATGTCCGAGAATTACATGGTGATGTCCCAGACTCGGTTGTACACATAGAGAGTTCAGCCGCCAGGACCCGTGCAGTATCAGCGGATAGCACGGGTTGATGCAGGTCCTTCCAGTTCGTCCACAGTTGCAGCCGCACAGGCAGAGTCGGCCGCTGCGGACATGGGGATTATTAGTGAGAAGTTGGACCGCATGGAGATCATAGAGAAGAAGCAGTGCCAGGGCATAACTCAGATGGAAGAAATGGCACAGACTCTGAGCGACATGAAGACCCAGCTCTTGTGTCTTCAGGAGGCACAGACGGCTCCTCAGCCCCGTCTTCTGTCGCGAGGCGATTCCGGTGGCAGCCGCAGCTCGTCCCAGCGCTCCAGCTCCTTGCAGCAGCCTAGACAAGTTCACCTTGTACAGGCGGAGCCATACCAGCAGCAGCAGCCTTCTTACCAGGCACCACCATCTCCAGACTTGCAGATGGTGGTATATCAGCCGGATCAGCCTCTGGATGTACTCCCACCCGCCCCTTATGATGCGGAACCGTTGATGGATGTCAACGGTATTTGGTATGACCGGCCTCAACCTGGAATCCGACGAGACCATCCCGGATTCAGGTGGGGGAATGGGGGTAACCAACCCCAACAGCAGCCAGCCGGTCAGGGAGGGCAGTACTCCCAGCAGAGGGATCACCAGCAGCACCCAGCACACCAGCCATCATCATTCGTATCTCGTCCCTATCAGCAGCAGGGACAGTATTGGAGACGTGAGCAGCAGGCTCACCAGCAGCAGCATGCATCCTCTTACCCCTCTCACCTGCAGCAGCAGGTCCAGCAGCCTCAGTACCAGAGAGGCAACCCGTCGGGCTCCCATGAGAGCCCCGCCATGGATGATATAGCCCGCCTCTTCACAGAGCAGCAGGCTACATTTAGACGGGAGATGGACGAGTTCCGCCAGGAGATGCGGGACCTGATGAGAGGGAAGGCCGCCATCCCTGCACAGATCGAGCCGAATCCGAATAATTTGAAGAGGAAATCTGAGCAGGTAGTTCACACTGACCCTACCACTTCTAGTGACTCATTTGATGTTATCTCGTCGGATTTATTTGATGCTGATTTTGTCACACTTAGGAGCGGTAGAAGACCAGCAGGAGGCGCCTCATCTGAGCGACAACTCGAGGATCCATCTAGAGCGCCAGATGAGGAAGAGGAGAGCGGTACTGAAGCCGCACATCATGATGAGGGTGGTACTGATGCCACCCGAGATGCTGATTCACCCGGCGGTACTGAGGCCGCCATTTCACCACATAGAGGAGGTGGTACTGACGCCACCAGGAGAGCCGAGCCAGCCAGCGGTACTGAGGCCGCAAGACGTTTAGTTGCAGAGCCAGCCAGAGGTGGTACTGAGGCCACCAGTATTCATTTTGATAGAGATGTTGTCTTTCCTCGAATAAATGTATCTCAGAACTCAAATTTGAATAAAGGAAAAGGTTTAGTTTACTCTGATCCCACTGTTGTGAATGATGTTTGTGAGGATCCAGTCATTGAATCATCTAGACCTATTCCTAGTCCTTCATCTGAGAAGGACCCTGTGATCCCCTTTCCTAGAGCCCTTGAGTTAGGGAAAGGGAAGAAAAAAGAAAAAGACCCAAAAAAGAGAGAGCAGGAGGAGTTCAGCCATAGCATGATAGACCGATTTCACATACAGCTGACCCTCAATGAGGCTTTGCAGCACATCCCTCTTCTTCAGCGGTCCTTGAGAGATAGGACCACAGTCAGGAGGACGAAGAGGAACAAGACCGCAGAAATTCATGTGCTAACAAAAGCCACGTGTTACGCGATCCAGAACCATCTGCCGACTAAGAGGCCAGATTTAGGGGCCCCGTATGTCAGATGTCAGATTAGTGAGCAAAAGTTCGACCGCACTCTATTAGATAGCGGATCGTCGATCAACCTTCTTCCGGCAGCCCTTCTCCACCATTTAGAGTTGGGCACTCTTAGACAGAGCAGGACATACCTTCAGTTTGCTGATCGGTCTGTCAAGAGGCCAAAGGGGTTGTTGCGAGACGTTGTCGTCACGATTCAGGGTTTGCAATTCCCCGTGGACTTTGTCGTACTGGACATGGAGACCCCTGACTCGTTGACCGATTCCCCCATCATCCTCGGTCGCCCGTTCTTGGCCACAGCCAAAGCAGTGACTGACCATGACAGTGGGAAGGTATACTTTCGCGTCCAGGGCGAGAGTATACAAATAGAGACGGTTAAGGACCACAGAGCCAGATCCAGATCCCGCTCACATAGCAGTACAGATTCAGAGCAGCTGACAGACATAGAGCCAGACATCCACCAGGACTGTGATTTTGTGATCACAGATGATGAGGCAGCTTGGGCAGATCCTGCAGCACAGACCATCCTCTCATATTCAGCCACAGCTGATACAGAGATGATAGCAGAGGATAGTCTGGAGAGCACAGCCCTGGTTCAGGATACTATTGAGTCAGCAGAATCGGACCTTGATCGCGACACGATTTTCAGTGATGGTGGTACTGAGGCCACCCTGCTCTATGGTGGTGCTGATGCCACCTTGTTCTCCAGTGGTACTGATGCCACTGAGTCTGAGATAGATCCCTCGGATTCAGAATCTGATTGGGCAGATTGTGATGATCAGATGCCAGATCTGGATCCACTTGAGCCTACAGATGAGGAGGAGGTAGAGGCAGATCAGACCAGAGACAATGTAGAGGACCCGCCTTCCCCCGATCCAGTTTGTGAGAGTTCTTTATCATTCTCCCAGGCAAATTTGGCAGAATTATCCGCATACACACATCTTCTTCAGAAACCAGATTTGCCAGCACCCAGCTGTCCAGAGCTAAAGCCGCTCCCTACTTCGCTGAAGTATAGATTCCTTGCGGGAAAGTCTGAGATGTACCCAGTCATCATCTCTGCAGATCTGACTGGAGAACAAGAATCCCGTCTGATGGAGGTTCTTGAAAAGAACCGCAAGGCAATTGGATGGAGCGTAGCAGATCTCCATGGGATCAGTCCCTCATTGTGCTCCCACCATATCTATCTTGAGGAAGGGGCGAAGCCGTCGCGTGAGTTCCAGCGGCGACTGAACCCCAACCTAAGAGAGGTTGTTATGAAGGAAATATCCAAATGGTGGAGTGCAGATTTTATTTATCCCATTTCCGACTCCAAGTGGGTCAGCCCCTTGCATGTGGTGCCCAAGAAGACGGGCATCACGACTGTGATCAGTGAGTCGGGAGAGGAGATTGCTACACGAGTACCCACCTCTTGGCGTGTCTGTGTTGACTACAGGAGACTCAACCAGGCCACCAAGAAGGACCATTTCCCCCTGCCTTTTATTGATCAGATCATAGAGAGACTGGCAGGGAAGAGCCATTATTGCTTCCTAGATGGGTACTCGGGCTACAACCAGGTGGCCATCGCTCCTGAGGATCAGGAGAAGACCACTTTTACCTGTCCCTTCGGTACTTACGCCTTTCGACGCATGCCATTCGGGCTATGTAACGCCCCTGCGACTTTTCAGAGATGCATGCTGTCAATCTTTTCGGACATGGTAGGGGAGTGTTTGGAGGTCTTCATGGACGACTTCTCGGTTTACGGCGACGATTTCGATTCCTGTCTTGAATGCCTAGACCGAGTGCTTCAGCGATGTATTGATACCCGCTTGGTTCTGTCTTGGGAGAAGAGTCACTTCATGGTGACTCAAGGGACGGTGCTTGGCCACATCATCTCCAACAGAGGCATGGAGGTTGATCCGGCCAAGGTCGATGTCATTAGGAAACTCACACCGCCGTCCAATCTGAAGCAGTTACGGTCATTTCTGGGGCACGTTGGTTTTTATAGGAGATTCATTCATGATTTCAGCAAGATTGCCCGACCGTTAACTGACCTCTTGACGAAAGACACCGAGTTCCTTGTTGATGACAAGTGTCTTTCGTCCTTTGAGACTCTCCAGCAGTGCGTTATTGAGGCTCCTGTCCTTCAGCCGCCTGATTGGTCTCTCCCATTCGAGATCATGACGGACGCCTCTGATTTGGCCGTAGGGGCCGTGCTAGGACAGAGGAGGGATGGAGTACCATTTGCCATACACTATGCTAGCCGCACATTGGATTCCGCCCAGCGAAATTATACAGTCACAGAGAAGGAGATGCTAGCAGTAGTGTTTGCCCTAGATAAATTCAGATCATATATCATTGGATCTAGAGTGACCTTGTACACAGATCACACCGCCATCAGGTACCTCATGTCAAAGAAGGATGCCAAGGCCAGACTTACTAGATGGATCCTTCTACTCCAGGAGTTCGACATTGAGATCAAAGATAAACCTGGAGTCAAGAATGTGGTGGCGGACCATTTATCCCGATTAGAGCAGCCTGAGGAGACAGAGCAGATTGATCCCATTTGTGATACCTTCCCAGACGAGGCGATCCTTGCTATCGCCTCACTCCCATGGTACGCCGATATTGTGAACTTTCTCGTTGCTGGGAAAGTCCCACAAGATTGGCCCAAGCAGAAGATTGAGACCTTCCTTGCGAAGGCAAAGTCCTACCACTGGGAGGATCCCATCCTTTACCACGAAGGAGGGGATAGCATCTGGCGTCGGTGTATTCCTCAGGAGGAGCATCATAGTGTCCTCACTTACTGCCACAAGCTTGAGGCAGGAGGACATCATTCTGGGAGGAGAACGGCACAGAAAGTGCTCCAATCCGGCTTGTGGTGGCCTACACTCTTCAAGGACTCTGATGAGTTCGTGAAGAGGTGTACTGACTGTCAGAGGATGGGCACTTGTGGACAGCGTGATATGATGCCGATGCAGCCCATTCACTTCTGTGAGGTTTTTGACGCATGGGGCATCGATTTCATGGGTCCATTCCCTAAGAGTCAGGGATTTGAGTACATTCTGTTGGCCGTAGATTATGTTAGTCGTTGGGTTGAGGCTATCCCCGCCCGAGCCGCAGATGCAAAGACAGTTTGCAAATTTTTGAAGAGGAACATCATTACGCGGTTCGGGATTCCACGAGTTCTTATTTCTGATGGGGGATCTCACTTCATCAACGACCAGGTGAAGGCACTTGCTACAGAGTTCGGCATAGACCATCGTGTTGCTACACCATACCATCCACAGACAAATGGTCTAGCTGAGGTGTCGAATAGGGAGATCAAGAATATTTTGCAGAAAGTCGTCCGCCCTGACCGAAAGAATTGGTCACAGCTTTTGGACTCGGTCTTGTGGGCATATCGGACTTCTTTCAAGACTCCATTGGGTACATCTCCCTTTCGCCTCGTTTATGGCAAGCCCTGTCACCTACCAGTTGAGCTGAGGCACAAGTCACTTTGGGCAGTTACAGACATATTAATGGATCCAAATGGTATAGGAGACCAGAGGAGGGCAGAGTTAGCCGCCTTGGAAGAGCTTAGAGATGCAGCTTTCTCAAACAGCCTCCATTATAAGGAGAAAGTCAAAGAGTGGCACGATTCTCATATCAGCCACAAACATTTTGAGATTGGATAGAAAGTATGGCTGTTTGATGCAAGGCTTAGATTATTTCCAGGGAAGCTACAGAGCAAATGGAAAGGACCCTATTTGGTCAGAAAGGTACACGATAACGGTAGCATTGATATATCTGAGTTATCTTCTGAGAGTACCTTCCGAGTGAACGGCCAGCGGCTCAAACCATTTCTAGATCATGAGCCGCGGGACGTTATTATTGCTGCTATTCATTTTGCGTGAGATGTGGTCTCTTGACTCACATCATTTGCATCTCACGCCTGATTTTCACTGTTCCTCCGCCTGTATAGATCCAGTTGTCCATATCATTCTATTCTTTAGTCCCACATCCCATTTCTCATCTTATGATTATGCTATACTTAGGGTGTACTTTACCCTAAGTATAGGGGGGATGTCGGACCTGCGAGCATTCTTTTCATTCGTTCTGCTCTTGTTTTTGCTGCCTATACTTAGGGATATTTTACCCTAAGTATAGGGGGGGCAGATTCTGTATATTCTTCACTCGGCTTTCCCTTCATGTACAGCTTGCTATACTTAGGATTAGTTAATCCTAAGTATAGGGGGAAACCACCGAGTTCCTTTCATTCTATTCATTTATTCGTTCCTTTTCACTTCCCTTTTACTAAGCACGAGTTATGTCTTCTTCATCGCTCTTGATCACTCTGAGGACATCGTTCGAGCTAAGTATAGGGGGGGTGTGTATATATTTCATATATACTTTAGCCATAACTCGTACTTTGTGTGAGTGTGTTAATAAATAAAATGGTTAAAAATCACAAAAAATTAAAAAAATTTTTCATGTACATAAACCTCTTTTATTCTTGCACATACATAGCTAGTGTACAAAGTATTTTTGTAAAAATGATTTCAAAAATCTTTTGTGTAAAACTTGTGTAAAATATTTTGTATCAAAATTATGTATATAGTACAAAAATTTTTCAAAATGTTTTGAAAATCAAAAGTTTGCAAATATCTTGTGTAAATGTTTGTAAATATCTTTTTGCAAAACTTGCACTTCATGCATCATTCATTCATGATTTCAAAACATTTTTCAAAAATTTTTTGCATGATTGTAAAATATTTGTAAATAGCATCTTGTGTACATATATGTATATAGTTTTTCCTGGATGAGAGTTGACATTTAAATTAAGCCTGGAATTAAATTGAGAAATGGAGCTTGAATAAGATCTTAATTCACTTAACTTCAAGAGGAACCTTGTAGGATTTAGGTTTAAGGCTTCTCAGGTCCATAAGGACTTAATTCTTTGAGTCCACTAGGCTATGAGCATATGTCATCTTGATGAGCTTAAGTAGAACACTTAACAACACACGCATGACTCTCAGAGACAATGGCTTAACTTGCACCTGCACTTTACACATGGCTCTCCATGGACGAGGTGGTGAGGAGGCAGTTTCCTTTGGCTTGGGGTAGCATATGAGGGTAGTACTTCTAGGCGGAACCTCTCTTCTTCTTATAGTGAAGGAAGTGCACCTCAACTTGGTCTAGTGGTGTTGAAAGCTAAAGACAGAAGCTGTGGGTTGCAATAAAGCTTCAAAAGAGGGATAGTCTACTGGCTCAAGGGGAAATTTCTTATATATGCTGCACCATGTAGATATGTTGTACAGAAGTTGTTGAAAAAAAAAAAAATTGCAAAAATGCAAAAAGAACTCCAAAAAAGTGGTGGGTCGGATTGAAAATTTAATAACCCCACCGGAGTGTAAAGATCTCATGAAGCTTGCAGCGGGAGACTTAGCTACACTGGCTAGGCTTCCAAAACTCTATACTTCTACCCCCTCTTCTTGAGCTGGTTGCACTTGAACTTAGAAGGGAATACCCCGCTTCTCGAGGAAAGAGTTGCTAGACTGAGGCATTAGAGTTACCAGGTTGAGGGAGGTTGTTTCTTTGTCACTTCTGAGGTGGGGAGCCACATATCACTTACACCGCAAGGAAAAGATTCATGGTCATTAGAGTTTGTGTATGTAGACTTGTTCTGATCTGGTTTATTGAGGAGTCTTGCCCATAGATTGGTGGAACTTGGAGGCTGTTGAGTTTTAGGCTTAAGTCCAAATAAGGTTCCGACACATTAATAATCTAAAGATCTGATCGAGCTCCATATTTCAATTTAATGAAGGAAAGTTTAATAAATCACCCTTGATCCATGTACATCCTCTTTTTCTTTTTCTTTTTCTTTTTCACTTCTTTTTCAAATAAGTGTTTGCTAAGGGACTAGCAAAGTTAAGCATAGGGGGGTGATGAATACCCATTCATCACTCTTTATTCTTCTATTTTAGCTACAAAAACCCTTTGCAAATACATGTAGATATGTGTAAATACAAATAATTACCAAAAGCATGCATTGTGTAAAAACCTATAATTAGCATGTTTTTGTGCACAAAATAAAAGAATAAAGAGCAAAAAGAAAAAGAGGGAAATATTTAGAATAAATATTGAGCAACCTAACCCAAGGGAGGGCTCAGCATGGGCCTGACCGCATAAAAGCCAAAGTAGAGGGAGATAGGGGCTCACATGTGTATATATTTGTAAATACTTTATATTTTCCTCACCCAAAAATATACTTGTACATATTGTGTATATATTCTATTAAAAACAAAATAAAAAGATAAAAATCAAAAAGTCAAAAATACCCTTCCCTCACCATGTGTATAATCCATCACCTTGTATTTATTTAACCCTATAAATAAATTCATTTATTTTCTAAACTTTTTGTAATTATTCTATATTACATATTGTAAATAAAATAAATAACAAGAAACAAAACAAAAATCAAATAAAAATCACAAAATTGAAAATACAAAAAATACATTGTATTAATACCATGTATATAAAGGTATTTAATTATTTATTTAACCCTTGTATATAAGTGATAAAAATAAAATAAAAATATTCTTTTATTCCATATTTTATCTTGTAAATAAATAAAATACAAAATGAGCATAAAAATACAAAAAAATAACAAATAAAAAATCAAAAATAAAAATCCATATAGTGTACATATACCTATATATAGAGCTAACCTATTTTTATTTCCAAAAATTAAATAAAAATCACCAAAAAATAGAAAAAAATAAAAGAAAAATATTTCATGTTTTGAGTTTTATCTAATTCGACCTATTTCTACCCTAAAAAAATAAAACAAAAAATGCACACACGTGGCAGACGCTGGTTGGTCCACGGGGGAATGTTGACCCCGGTCAACTCCCCCGCGCCTCCTTCCTTTTCTGGCCGTCGCGCGCCGCGTCTCCTTCCCCGATTTTTCCCACGCGCTCCAGGCTGTCACCCACTCAACCCCCGCGCCCGGACTCTTCGCCATTCATCCCTCTCCCTCGCCGGATCCTTCGCCATCGAATCTACACTTTCCTTTGCTGTCGCCACTCAACCCTAATCGCTCGGTCACGCTATATAACCCTCACCTCCGCCGCCCTCGCGCCGCATCTTTGGCCCATCTCCTTCTTCCCCGTGACCTCCATCGGCAAGGCGAGAGTGACAGCAAGCTTTGCCCGTGTTGCAGTGAGGCGAGGAGGCGATACCATCGATCCGGCGTAACCTCGCCGCCTTTGCTCCGCCGCCAGCGTCGAGCATCGAGCTTCAGGCCTTGACGCCCTTCGAAGCTACGACCCGGAGATAGCCCATCTCCACCACAGTCTCCAGCATCCACCAGGTAGCCGTAGTTCTTTTTAATTTAGCTTAATTTCCGATTACGCCCAAATTCCATCTCCGACGCACATCTTCGATTCCGGCCACCTCGCTTATCATCTCGATCATCCGACCATCTCATCACCTCCGCCGTACCCTCACGCACCTTCTTCACCCCTCCACACAACCCAGATCGCACAGGATCTGGGAGTCGAGCTCCCTCGCCGTCGCTTCGCCGGAGCTCGTTCGCCACGCCGCACCGTCCACCTTCACGCCATCTAACCGGGTCGAGGCACTTTGCCCTCGACCCGCGAAGCTTCTTGACCATTTTGCAGGTCCAAAGGGGGTGTCTGAGCCTCCTTCACAGTTCAGCCAGGAGCTTCTTCTTCCCCGATCTCGCCGGAGCCTTCCAGGGCTCGGCCGAGGCATTGGAGACCCGCAGCAGCCGCGCAACCCCACGCCGGAGCTTCTCCGACCTTCAGGCGCAGCTGAGGAGGACCGGAGTCCACGCACGAGGCCGGCGAAGTTCGCCGGCCATCAGTTCTTCGAGGACCTCCCAGAGCCGTCCGATGCATCCTCTGCTCCAGATCTGATCGTGACCGTCCATCCTTGAAGGAGCAGCAGCCGTTGATCTATCTGAGGAGACATCTGGACCGTTGCATCCGAGGAGAGAGGCACTCGAGCCCCGCACCGTCCGATCATCCACGTGGGCCTCTCCCCACCGTCGATCAGAGCCAAAGGCCGAAGGAGTAAAGCGCCCGCACATCCAGACCGTTCGATCAACACGTGGCGCACATCGGGCCGTCGCTATTAATAAAGGGGTAAATATCATAGGGCCCCCCTCTGTTTATCTTATTTCAGTTCAGTCCTGTAATTTTTAATTCACGTTGTTTATTTTCTGGGTTATTTGCATCAAGGACCTCGCACTTTATTTTAATTGCAATTATACCCCTGCCAGTAGAGACCCACGTGCTTTAGCACGTGTTTTGTTGGGTTATTTGCATGAGACCCCTTGTAGTTCTGGAATGTTATGCAATGAATGAAATGTTTTGTGAAATTGCAATTATACCCCTGTGAGCATTGTTTATGCACATGTGCGTTATTTCTTGGGTTTTTTGCAACCATACCCCTGGGCTTTTGATACGAGTTATCAAATAGCCCTAGGACTTGGTTTTTATTGCAATTTGGTCCCTGTGTGCCCCAGACACGTGCTTGGCATGTGATTTCTTGGGTATTTTGCACCAGGACCCCAGAACTTTTGGGTATTTGCACTTAGGTCCCTGTGCACAGTGCCCCACCTTTATTTTTGAATAAAATATCAAACGACCTCCAAATCCAATGAAATTTTGACACATGGCTCCTGCCATGGTGTAGGAATTTCTATGATTTTTGGAGACATTTTGATTTCATTTATTATTTTTAAAAAATCAAAAACCCCTATTTTTGCTACTGTTTGACTTTAAAAATACCAAAAAAATATAAAAACTTCACCAAAAATTCTAAAAAAATTAGGACTTGTTGTTTACTGGTTGTTTGATTTTCTAGCCAATTTTGGCTACTTTTCATCACTTAAAACCCATAAAAATTGAAAAACCCTTAAAAACTCATAAAAATTGTAGTAATTAAATTAAAAACCCAAAAACAATAATTAGGGTGCCTAAATTTTCCTTGTTCTTCATAGATTATAGGAAAATTACCTCCAGGGTTGTTTGAAGCTCTTAAATATTTTATTTTTGAGTTTCTAACCTTGCTGGACAGTACCCCTTCTTTGTTGCATTGTTTGATTTTTAATAATTAATTTACCCATTAGAAAAATTCCAAAAATTCACCAAAAACAGTAAAAAACCTAAAAAACATAAAAACCAATTTTCCTTAATTTTTGCATCATTTTTGTGAGTTGTATAAATTGTTGAAGTCCCCTTGCATTCACGTTCTTTCATTTTCTCATTAATTAAAAAAATCTAAAAAAAATACAAAAACAAATAAAAAAAACTAAAAAAGACTTTTCTGGATCTCTGACTGCATCGTAGGCCGCAAGGCCAATCTGTGCTCCTTGTGTTCGACCCTGGGAGCTATACCAGGTTAAACCTATAGCAGACCGCTCTTTCTTGTGCTTGCTTGATTTTATCTTATTTGAGTGGTTATTTTTCTGGATTGACACGTTCTGAGTGACTGAGGACAACGACATTGTGATTTATTTTCCACCTCGGTTTCTCTCTTGATTTCCGTGCGATCAGCTCTCTTTACGGTTTGGTTGAGAAGTTAGTTTTTTTTCGGATGCAATAAAAACGAAGTGTAATAATATTGCTTATATCAATTATTTACGACGTTCATAGAAATCCGTAATACTGACCCATATGAATATAGAGAAGTTACCACAATCTCAAACTTATTTGTAAGAAACATACCCCCAGCAGTAGGAGGTGGATCGTCTGCAGTACTGAAACTCTGCAGTAACTGCAGGAGCTGCTCGGTTTTGAAGGAGCGGTTCGCATGAATTTGCACGGTACGAGCTCACAAAAAGTACGAATTCGTACGAACTGCTCGATCAAGATCGAGCGGCTCCAAGGATCCGCGGTTTTACTGCACAATATGCAATACTGCATAGGATCACGTTGCGAGTAGTACTCTACGAAACAAAATGTCAAGGGAGTATACGAAGGAAAAACTGCGGAAGGGTCACAACCTCCGAACTTAATAAATAATATCTCATTCCATACCCACCGTGATTAGATCCTCCACGGCTTAACATAGAAGATGTTAATCTGTAGGTGTATAGTAGAGAACATGGGCTCATACGGGTCGGAGAATCTACAAAAGAGAAAGCAAAAAATGACCCCCTTTGAATCCTTCTATATATTTGTTGTCATACATAAAGTGGCATCTGAGCTTAGACAAGGGAAAGAGGAAGACGAATGGCTCCGGTTGGCTTGCCGCCGGGCTTCCGCTTCCACCCGACCGACGAGGAGCTTGTGAACTACTACCTCAAGAGGAAGATCCATGCCCTCAAGATCGAACTCGACATCATCCCAGAAGTTGACCTCTACAAGTGCGAACCCTGGGAGCTGGCAGGTAACAACAATATCATCTCGTTCAGAATTCGTCCAAGCATATATACTCGTCAATATTAACTGTTGATTCGTGATATGGGTTGCATTGCATTGTGACATCATGTGCTGCTGCAGAGAAGTCGTTCTTGCCTAGCAGAGATCCGGAGTGGTACTTCTTCGGCCCGAGGGACCGGAAGTACCCGAATGGTTTTCGAACCAACCGTGCGACGAGGGCCGGGTACTGGAAATCGACCGGGAAGGATCGGAAGATCAGCAGCCAGAACAGGTCCATTGGTATGAAGAAGACTTTGGTGTACTACAGAGGACGTGCACCTCATGGTATCAGGACCGATTGGGTCATGCACGAGTACAGGTTGGATGATAAAGAGTGTGAGGACACCATGGGGATTCAGGTTTGTCTCTAATAATTAATCTCAATTCATATGGCTTTGCAGAACTTGCTTCATTTAAATTGATCCATGTGGCTTTACTTTAAACACATTTTTTACTGAATAATTTAAGCTCTATCATCGGGGGTCTACCTTTTGGACTGCATTCTTCTCGTGATATATATATTAGGCTCATAGAAATCCAGTATTTATATATTAATCTGACTAAACTGTCCAACGTCAATGTGAATTAGTGAGACTGCGCGATATTAAACAATGATACCTGACTTTGAGTTATATATTCAGATTGATGTTGAAGTATTTCCCATATAATTTCAGTCTCCACATCTAGAGTTTTGTCATTATATTTGATATGATGACATCTTTTATTTTTTTTTATTTTAAAACTTGTAGCACAAAAATCATTAATTCAAGGTTTTTAGAATATAACGCAAGTCGTCTTTTAATGTATATATTTGATGATAGGTGCATGGAGAAATATGAGTGTGCATGTGTGCCATAAAAGTATTGGCGTTCCAGTTTATATAGTACAACAATCCATGTCTTGTTCATATTGTAAAGTAGATTTTTGTAATGTTTTTCGTGCAAAAGATTTCGTTTTCATGTTTTCCATGGTAGAAAAATAAGCACATTAACATGAACAGCACTTTTAAATATGACAACTTTCATTTTAACATTATTCTTTAAGATATATTTTCATTGTGCTTTCCACTGGTTATTACGCATAAGTATTCATGTTTTTTTTTTGAAAACATGAATACACGGATTGTTATTAGAGGATATATCTGGCCGTTGTTATTATTTGTTGCATATTAAAAATGGCAAAGCCTTCTTCCACTATCAGATACACGGATTCTTACTTAAATTCATGTTAAAAGATTCGATTATTTTTTACGCATGTTGTCGACAACCTAAAGTAACCCTCACAATGGAGAATTTGAACCTCAATCTTTTGGGTAGTAGTCACACTGCATTATCACCAGACCATTTAAGTGAGTACTTGGTTGCGTTGCACAACTTAAAATGTAAATATCATGTACCTTCAAATGAATGGATCTCACTTAAGACTATTAAAACAGAGATGACATTTTGTATCTTTTAGGCAAGCATTCTGATTCATCTATTTATGCGATTAAAAACTGTGATAATAATTGTATGTAAACAAATCGATTTTAAGCTAAATTTAGGTGTTGTAAGGGTTCTATCTCGGTGTGCATGACGTGCATGGAAAGTTAGGGCCAATTTTCATTTCTGACCCTTTCTGTCCATTATAAAATATGTGGGGTCGTGACCTTGTTATTCTTTTCTTTGTCTGGTCCTTGATATATTCAAATGGGACAAATATGTTATCCTTCACCCTCACACCCCTGCCTTTATCTGGGGAAGTAAGGCCCGGGAAAGAGAGGCCTAAACAAATCGCAGCCCCATATTCCTCATCCCGTGGTCGGTGATCTATCTACCAAAGATGTCTTCCTTGCAGTGCCCGCTGGTGTCGGGCACTCTTTTTCCTTTACTCTCTCTCTCTCTCTCTCTCAATCTTATACCGGAGGTCACTACATTACAAAGAGCTCTCATTGGAAGATATCTAATCTCTGCTTAGAGCACGGATCCTCTGTAGTACTGAAAAGGTCCGAACTGCTCGATCAAGATCGAGCGGTTCACATGGTAAGGATGAAGAAAAATCCAAATTTCGTGTGAACCGCTCGATCTTGATCGAGCGGTTCGGGCCGAACTCCTCAGGTACTGAGGATCCGTTCTCTTGTGCTTCACACTATCAAACAACTCAGTCGTCTCAAATCTCATCTTACCAACTATATATATCTGATCTAGATTACACTTGCAGGATTCATTCGCTTTGTGTCGCGTCTTCAAGAAAAATGTGGTTACCACTGAGGTGGAAGATCACAACCATGCAGCTCCAACAGTGGTAACAACGACATTCGCGGAGAGCTCCCAAGGGATCCTTGCCGACTACGACGTGATCCCATCTCCGAACCCACCTCTGGATTCGTCGTCCGGCATCGAGGAAGAGGCAGACAAGGATGAGTCATGGATGCAGTTCATCACGGACGATGCGTGGTGCTCAACCGGAGTAGAATGCGACGACGGAGGGGAGGGGCCTTCCCTCATTGCCTTCGCAACATGAGCTATTTTTGGGGTGGTCTTTGGCTGATGGGGTTAAGGTGGCCTTGATTGGTGGTTAATAATATTATATCTGATTTGAGAGTGTGTATATTTCCATTAATAATGGAAAAGGGTAGAGAGTGGTGATGCATGGCAACATGGTAATGATAGATCGAGATTTACAGCTGCTTTTTTGCTTGTAATGACATGTATTATTGTATTTTCCTACTTTTTCTTTTCGTGGAAAAGATATAAGGTATAAAGTATGTGTCCAACCGTATTTCTCGGGAGTGTATAAAGGATAATACATCACATGTATAAAAGATATATACCATGTGGTTTACTAATACCCTCGACGATGAGAACCTCGAAGAGGAGATCGAACGGATTCTCTCATTTAGATATCTCAAATTAACAAGGTGCGCCACTTGCATAGGTATAATTTCAGTACTGAGGATGTCTGGCATATCAATAACTATATTATCTCTCTAACATATAAATCGAGATATCCAATGAAAATAGATAATTATAAAACAAATTTTTTTTGTTTTAGTCCCCATATGGGATCAAGTCATTAGAAAATTAAATGCTTTTACAGAGAGACCGATGAGAGACGGGCAACAAGTTACATCGTCAATCCCTTTTGGATGGCAAATCCAATTCTTCGAAATACAATATCCAGAGATCTGGGAACCATAACATTACTGCGCATAATTTTTTGGACCCTAAGGAGTTCTACCGCTTCAGTTGCCAAGAACCCAAAGGTATCATAACCGAAAGGGATGAAAATTTGTTGATTTTCAATACAAGCTTTCTCATGTTTGGCAACTTTAGTTGAGGCAGCTTTCTGTGCAGCGCGTCTCGTATTAAAATCACCTTTTATCGGACCAATCAATGGAGAAACTCCGGTAAAATCAACACATGCATATTTTCCTCCAGCCCATCTAAAAATTAAAACAACTGATGGTCTGAGTGTGGATCTTCCCTCTTGTGGATTAGTCAGAAAATTCACAGGTGCTTCTTTCTTTGAAGAAATCCAAGCCGACCTGAGTACATCATAAAGGGCATTCCTGACAAGATCATGTCTATATTTAAAATCCGGAAGTTCACGACAATGAACTACATGCTCCCCAAAGACGTCTAGGCAGGATTTGTGGCATAGTGGACATGCCTCATCAGTTACGAATAGAGGAATCATAAGGCAATATCTGAGAATAGTACGATACCCATTAGGTGGCATATGCATTCCAAGGCAATCAATAGGAATAACTAGAAGGAAATCTTGAGCATGGTCAGATTGCAAACATCAAAAAAATACCTTTTGTCTAACAGTCATGTCAGACTCAACTTCAATTTCTTTAGGGGGACAGTATCCTAGTTAGCAAAATAAGTAAGATATAGAGATGGAAGTGTGACATGTAGGCCTTCCAAGGCATCTAGAAAATCAGAATCCATATCATGTATCCTACTGTCTCGTAAAATATGATCTTGAAGCACCCAAGGTTGAGCCCTAAATGCCACAAAAGCATATAAAGAAACCTCAACAGCGAAGTGCAGACTTAAGCCACTCAGCCTGATGGGTAAGATGTCACCCACCATTGAAGTCGCTAAAGAAAGGGCCTCCATAAACCACAATATCCTCAGTAGCTCCACGTAGCCCTTTGTCAAAACATATAGCGACTTGCTCCATGTATGCGGGTAGACATGTCCTTATGCCAAACATGAGCTTGGCTGAACCCATACAAGATCACAATAAAAGAAGCTCACTTTGTGGACCGTCCAACTAAGGAAATAATTGCATTAAGTCAACAGCTTTGTTGGCCCTCCTCATAGCCATGTCATCAACAAATCCTTTGTCCCTACTCATTACACCTCCAAGTAATCTCACTCCTAGCATAGGCTTTCCAATATCCACGAGAAACAACCCTTTACGGACATTATGTCCATCACATGAAGGCCAGAAAATCTCAATTTTTTTGATATTCAGAAAAATCCCATCTCTGGGCCTCTACGTTGTATAGTGTCAAGAACCTTGGCCACCTCTAATGTGTCCCTGATAATAGTCCCATCATCAAGATACAAAGCATGGAGAAGGAGTACACAATTGTCTCTAATCTCATGAATAAATGGGAGCAATGCAAGAGAAAATAAAAATGGGCCTAGGGGATCACCTTGCTGCACTCCGATGGTTGACCATATGTCATTGTCTCCAATATATAATCTGGCAGCATGAGCATGAAGAAACTTCACCCATAAAGCAATAGATGGACATCGCCTCCTAACTTCACGAAGCATTGAAGATCTATCTATCAAGTTGAAAGCATTAGAGAAATCTACTTGTATCTTCATGCACCTCTCGCACATCCACTGATCAAGGGCCTTCAAGGTTCTTTCTAAAAGCAATATATAGATCAATATCATTCTCAATGCCATCTCGTAAAATAGTAGAATGCTCGTCGCTGGAAAGATGCACTCTTTTGATATGAGAAATTAAGTGCGTAAAACCTTTACTTCCTTCCCTACCGTCCGGGCAACATTGAAAATTCCAAAAAGGACACATCAAACCACCTGCATGACATGAGACATTGATGAACCCAAAAATCAGTCGGTCGTGTATTCCACGCAAGGCGGGAACACAGTCAATGCGTTGACTGCTCAGAAATCTGGAATTCAATCAATAATTAACCCACAAATAATGTCAAGCAATGGAAATCAAAGTTTGAAGTTAAAAATTTATTATAACTCTACATAAAAGATGTGTATATAAGCAAGTATGTATAGGTCGAACATAGGGAACAAGCAAGACAGGTCGGGCAAAAATCAATGCACAACAATGAATGTGATGTTTTTGTCTATAAATGCTATTTTTGTGGGTTTTTAATTTTCTATTTTTTTATGTTTAGTTTTATATTTTTATATTTTGATTTTTTATTTCTGATTTTGTATTTTCTTTTTATATTTTATATTTTTTCTTTTGAATTATAAAATAAAGTATTTATACAAAATAAGAATTGAGAGAAAATGTATTTATAAAAATAAGTAAAATAGTCAAAATATTGGAAATAAAATATTTATAGGCTTTTTATACTTCTCTGATATTTTTGTGATTTTTCTATATTTTTGCTAATTTTTTTGGTATTTTCAAAAGTCAGAAATATTGAAAACAGTGAATAAAATACAAGTCTGAAATTAAAATGAGGAGGAAAAATGTCAAACAGAGTCAAAAATTCCCCCAAATTAATTTTAAAACAAAGATAATAAAACAGAGAAAATTAGGAAATAGAAACTATATTTTTATGATTTTTTAGTAATTTGTAATATTTTTATAAAGATTTTAAGGGTTTTGTAATTTTTAGGAGTTTTCTTTTATATTTTTTAGTGATTTTTTATATGAAGTTAAAACACACAGAAGCAAACAAAATATGATTTTTTGGGAATTTTTCAGAGAGTTTTTATAATTTTTATGTATTTTCTAATGCAATTAGTGAAGAAAATGCATATTTTTTTAATTTTTATTAATATTAAAATGCAAAAAAAATGCAAACTAAAAATATGGCGTGAAATCACAATGTAATAGAAAGCTAGGGTAATTTTTTCAGGATTTTTTAGAGTTTTATAGATGCATGAAATAAATAAAGGAAACAAAAAGAAATTGCACTACTAGCAGAGGTATTTCTGTAAATATGCAAAAGTATCAGGGCTAAAGTGCATTTTTTTCCAAAAAAATATATACTGCAATAAAAACTTTGTGTACTAAATAATAACTCCAAGAACCAAAAGGCTAAGACTAAATAGTAATTACCAAAAAGCCAAGGGTCTGAATGCAATTTTACCAAGAATATTATAATGGGAATAAATATTTCCTAGACTGAATAGAAATAGTACAAACTACAAGGGCCTCCGCATAAAATACCCCATCCCCCACGTGCGTGTCGCGTGAGGTGACGTGGACAGGGATCGAAGTGCAAATATGAGAAATCCATAGGTATTTTGCAAAATTTAAAAAATAATTAAACTACAGATGAAAGTTTACGTCTACTTAATAAATACAAAAATGCTTAGGGTGAAAAGCGCAAAATACCCAAAGATATGCGCATCCGACGGCCGAGACAACTTCACTTGACACGTGGCGAAAATCTTGCGGCTAGTACCCCTTCGTAGATGAGTGGTCAGGATTAGATCCTGGCCCTCGATCGAACGGCTGCGGCTGGGCAAGATCGGAAGGCGGCTGCTCTCCAGGAAGAACACGGCAGATCGGACGACGGAGAGCGGTGCAGGATGAACGGGGAAGAACCACCGGCGAGGCGAGATTTCCCCGTCAATATCTTCCTCCTCTGGCCTTCTTTGAAGCTCCAAAAGGGTCGGGCGGCCTCTTGGGGTATCCCTCTAGCGGCTGGAGGCTCCAAAATCCTCTGGCGACAACCGGAGTTCGCGCGAGGCGGCGGCGGAGCTAGGGTGTGAAATCCCATATTTTCTTTTTCCTAAAATCTGGAGTATTTTGACATCAAAAAAAAATCAAATAATTACGCCATTACGCGGAGCTCGTCGAGATCTTTCCAACGAGCCCAAGAACACCCAATTCTGATATTCCTAGCTCAAGTTATCGACGTTTTAAGTATAATAGTTGGGACCCATATATGGATCCGAACCGGATCCGAATCGAGATCCAAATCCACATCTCCTTCTATAAATAGGAGATGGTATGCTGCTCTCTCAAAGTCTTAGCCACCACCATCTTCCCCTCTCTTTGTAACACCACCACCTTGGTCGATTTTATCGTCGGAGGGCCACCGTCGACATCGGAGAAGGAGCTCCGATCGAAGATCCGCGACCACCATCACGTAGGAAAGCTCGAGGTCACCTTCGCATGCGCATTCGCACTACCATCGAGAGACGGAAATATCATTTCCGTGTGAGAGGAGATCCCGAGGGAACATCCTCGGATGTAACGAAAAATACCCCTCTCTTGCTGTTGGTTTCCACATTTTTGTCCCCATACTCCTGAAAATCTCTATAGCCTTATATCTCTTTACACCATGGATGTTAAGTTGTAATAAAATTTCATCCCTCGTGGTTGGTGGTTTGATGCGATTCTGGATCCATATTTTAAAAAAACACGTTAAGAGTCTTTGTATATCATAAATCTTAAAGTATAACGATCTCTCACCCATCGTCCTATTAGTTTCATTCAATTTTACCTCTCCTTGGATATTACGTTGGTTGTCAGAATTTCTTGTTACCCTGCTAAATTTGTTTCAAGATCTAGAATTCACATTCTATCGGGATTGATTATTTTGGTTAAAACTATACCACACGACTTGGTAAATATTTCCAGCTATGTTTTGTATTGTCTTGGATCTAAGAGTTGCATCTTCTATAACCGCCAATAGGTACTATTTTCGGGTTGACATGGAGGTTGTGATTTGAAAACTAATGCAATCTTGCCAAAATTATGAGACCATACGTATGTGGAGTGTAAATTGGATTAATGGCCATGACGTTTCATTGTTTTTAATATAATTCGTTAGGGATGTGCTGAATATGAAACGGCAGGTCATGCAATAACGTTAAGGGAATTTGTAATGAGAGTTCCCTAAAAAGAAAATCGTAATTATTATATTGTAGGTAATAATGAATCTACATGGAATATGTGTAGTCAAATTTTGACGGTTCCATACCGTAGTCCTACGATTTTGAACAACCTAAATAACATCTCATCAAATCCGTAAGTTTCCTTCGTGATCTTTTTATCTAATTTCTATAGGTCTGTAAGTCCTCTCATTGCAAAATATTAGTATGAGATATATCTTAATGATATGGACTAGGCATGGAATTGATGCATGATACTACAAGTCGAAACTTGTTACTTTAACAGTGTTATGATTTAATGCTAATAGGCACTATCGAACAGGAAGAATAACTCGTAAGGATCAAATCGACATAGGTGGATTAGTTTAATATCCAGTACTATTAACCTCGTATTCCTTACCTGTAACATGCGTTACGCACATGCTATATACATAGATCTTAGAGGTTTATTTTCATCTTATTTTTGCGTACTTGCTCATCTCAAATATATTTGTTAGAGAATTGGTGTAGATATTGGAACAACGTTCAAATTATATAATTAGTCATATGTATTATGTTGCAACATGATTTTCCATGGTCAACCACAACCACTCATAAACAATATAATACATCTACTTTGAGGACAGATATTTATGAGTATCAACCCATTTATGCTAGACCAAAAAGGAAGGTAAAAATAAAATAGTTAAGTCTATTGATGTAAATTGATGATCAATGATAGTACGATTAAGCATATGACTACTATGATGTTCTCAGGGTAGTTTCTTTGTGAATAGGTTCGATAGTGCTTGAATATTTCATCCTTCTCAATGGATTTGTAGCATAATCTAAAATAATAATTTTATCATCCTATGGAGAAGATATTATTTTACAATGATCGGATAAATGAAATTAGGTACCATAAGGGATTTGAAATGCACCTTTGGGTCTCGGGTAGATGCCTTGAAGGTCACGACCCCAACGGACAAGTTGGGTGACGCGTTGCACCTAGCAGCCCGGTTGCATCCAGAGTCGCTCGACAGAGTAGGCAGATGGCACGGTTGACGTTCTTGGTTTCGCACTTATACACAATTTTAAGACTCGGGGTAGAAATTGATGTGGCTGCATCTGATTTTACATCGAGTATTATTATTGTGAAAGGTGTTCCGGGATATGGTTTGAAGTTGGAGAATTTGAGGTTTAGACCTTTTCCTGTTCTAGTTGGACAGAGATACTCGGAGGTTTATCCAAGATGACAAACAAGTTCCTGCGTAGCGGAGGCCTGCGAGTCGCGTACTTGCGTGTGCTAAAATAATACCAGAAATGATAAATGACCAGATGTCAGAAATTTTATACCGTTTAGACTCTAACCAGCTTGTAGAAATATCAAGAATATTGTGGTAGTACTCAATGATTATTTTTATAAATAAATAGAATCAATGTCATCGAATGAGAATTTTAATGACTTGGTGTTCTTTCTAAATTTTTTATAATACATGCATATGCCATTAAATAAAGTTGAGTATGCATTCTTTTCTTACCCCTATATTAGTCATTATAGCGTTGTCTCGTTACTGGGCAATTGCTCATAACATTACCCTCGTGTGAACCCAACAGGTGTACGTGAGCAGCAACCGCCACAGTAGCGGTCTTTGAGGAGATCGGACCTTTTACGTCATACTTGCACCAAGCAGGGTGCGTTCTACTTAGAGTAACTTATTTACTTCCGCATTATTTATGTTATTGTCAAGAGGTATGTAATGAGATATTGGAGAGCTTCTTCTACAGGTTTATAGTTATGTGATGTATCTCATTCTATGGATATGGACTTGATGATCATTATCAATAAGAATGGATGTTGCATTGTCTTTCCATTTTATACTATTCTCCTGTTGTTATTTATATTTCAAATGTTGATCTATTGTGCATAAGATGGTTTGCTGAGTATCATAGATCTTGGGTGTATTTGGAGCGTAGGTCCGACACTCCCATCTCGTCGGTTTCGGTAGCCGGAGGAGCGCGGTGTCACAGATGGTATCAGAGCCCGATACTCCATTCTCTCTTTTGCATATTAGATTATCAGTGGGATTTGAAATATAAATACAACGATAAGTCTTTTGACTTCGTCATCAATTTAAGAAGAATAATTCGAGTCATACTCAATGTGTTCATTGTATCTCTAATCATTAAAAAAATCTCTAATATAATGATTCTCGCAGGAAAATCATGCCGCCTCGTGTTGACCCTGATGTTGCACATCAGCTAGCCTTACTAGTTCAAGCCGTGCAGGGTAACAACAACGTCAGGAGGCATTGAAACAGAGGCTCCTTCAGCAGGAGGATTCCTCTTATGAACCTTCTCGTGAGGAAGAGGGCAGTGTTCACCCTTCGGTGTCTCTGGACCCAGAAGGATCAGATGACCTAGAGACGCTACAAAAATATCAGATGACCTACGCAGCATATCAGAGATCTAAGGTGCCACAATTCTTTGGCACCGGCACGCCAGATGAGGCTGAGCTATGGCTGGATCACGTATTTAAAGTGTTGAAGATGATTCATACTCCTGAAGAGTCTTGGCTTACATTTGTGGAGTTTTCACTAGCAAGTTATGCTGAGCGTTGGTGGTTCGCCACCAAGGAACGTCTGGAGGATCCCATAAGATGGGAAATTTTTCTTGATGAGTTCCGTAGTCAGTTCTATCCTGATCACTGGGTTGAGGATCAGAGGAGGTTATTTGTTGAGCTGAAGCAGGGGTCAATGACGGCCCAAGAGTACCTCATTCGTTACACTGAACTCTCCCGCCACTCACCAGCGACTACTGCTTTTCCTGAGGAGAATTTACAGAAGTTTATCTAAAGACTGCGTGACGATGTGCAACACCAGCTATCTGCATTAGATTTCACTTCCATCAAGGAGGTAGCTTCTAAAGCTACCAAGATGGAGGCAACTCAGAGTCGCCTTCAGGGGAGTCCATCACATTTTCAACCACCTCATCCCGAGAGATCTGGTCATCGAGATTTCTACAGAGCTCGTACAGAGCGTCGTTTCCACCCAGTGGCTACCACTCCTACCACTAGCAGATTTGCCCCTACACCTACTTTGGAGCAGGGCTTGGCGGGTCGCGGTACAACTTCCTTCCGCTCTTCAGTACACTCGCAGAGTTGCAAGACAAGAGGTGCTAGCCTTGTCTCGGGAGGCTCCTTTTCTCAGCCAGGAGATCGTAGGTGTTTCCACTGCCAATAGCCGGGCCATTTCAAGGCCAAGTGTCCCTTACTTGTTGGCAGCTCAGGCAGTCATCAACCAAGTGTACGGCCAACTTTTCCACCTGCACAGTCACATGGATCAGCTTCTCGTCGTGGAGGTCGAGGCTTTCAACGTCCTCCACCACGACCAACCTTCAGTGTTGCAGGTTCCAATGCCCTATCCCACCCGTAGGGACAATTGAATGCAATCACACAGGAGTAGGCCCACGCCTCAGGAGATGTAGTGCGAGGTATGATTTCAGTGCATGGTATCTCCTTACATGCTTTATTTGATTCGGGAGATACACACTCCTTTCTAGCACATTGATTAGTGCCCAAGTTAGATAAAGAGCCAGTCTGTGTTCCATCTCCATACTACATCAAGGGCCCAGGGGGCCAATTATTCATAGTGCGACAAGCAGTGGAGAATGTAGCAGTGCAGATCGACGGACACATATTGCCCGCATATCTTTTACTCATTCGATTAAAAGATTTTGATGTCATCTTAGATATGGATTGGCTCGAGCAATATCATGCATGCCTTGATTGCTTCGAGAAGACGATAGTGTTCCGTCTCCCAGGCATACCTACCTTTCAGTTTAATGGACGTACCTCAGATAGTGAGGTCTTGTATGTATCGGCATTGAAGGCCCAACACATGCTCGATCAGGGTTGCATAGGTTTTCTCGCCCATGTTGTGGAGTTACCCGTCGAAGATCGTATGATTGAAGACGTCAAAATTGTATGAGATTTTCCTGATGTATTCCCAGATGAATTACATGGACTACCGCTAGAAAGGGAGATCGAGTTCGAGATTACTTTGATACCTGACACGCAACCGATCTCCATTCCTCCATACAGAATGGCACCATCCGAACTCAGGGAACTCAAAGTACAACTGCAGGAGTTATTGGAAAAGGGATTTATACATCCCAGTACATCACCTTGGGGAGCACCGGTCCCTCTTCGTAAAGAAGAAGGATGGGTTTATGCGCTTGTGCATCGATTACAGGCAATTGAATAATAGGACGGTAAATAACCATTACCCACTTCCACGAATAGATGATCTTTTCGATCAGTTACAAGGTGCAGCGGTGTTCTCAAAAATTGATCTACGATCGGGTTATCATCAATTGAGAATTAAGGACACAGATGTGCTTAAATCTGCTTTTTGCACCAGATACGGCCACTATGAGTTTGTGGTTATGCTGTTTGGACTCACGAATGCACCTGCCGCATTCATGGACATGATGAACATAATTTTCCGTCCATACTTAGATCGTTTTGTGGTAGTGTTCATTGATGATATCTTGATCTACTCATGTGATGAGCATGAGCATGAGCATCATCTGCATACTATTCTTGAGACACTCAGAGAACACAAGTTGTATGCAAAATACAGCAAGTGTGAATTTTGGCTTACCGAAGTAGCTTTCCTCGGTCATGTAATTTCAGGAGCAGGTGTGGCAGTTGATCCAGCCAAGATAGTGGCAGTCATGTCGTGGGAGCATCCCAAGACAGTTACCGAGATATGCAGCTTCTTAGGCCTCGCCGGCTACTACAGACGTTTTGTTAGGGGCTTCTCGCAGCTAGCTCTACCACTTACTCGTCTGACACAGAAAGATGTCCCTTTCATTTGGAGCGACAAGTGCGAGTTGATCTTTCGTACGTTGAAAGAAAGATTGACCAATGCTCCGATTCTCACTCTTCCTTCAGGCTCCTTAGACTTTACGGAGTATACTGATGCATCAAGGGAGGGTTTAGGAGCAGTGTTGATGCAACGTGGTCATGTCGTAGCATATGCATCACGACAACTAAAGAACCACGAACGGAACTACCCTACTCATGACTTGGAGTTGGCAGCGATAGTCTTCGCATTGAAGATATGGCATCACTATTTATATGGGATTACGTTTGAGATTTTTACAGATCACAAGAGTCTCAAATATATCTTTGACCAGCGAGAGTTGAATATGAGGCAAAGATGATGGATGGAACTGTTGAAGGATTATGACTGCACTATCTCTTACCATCCGGGTAAGGGAAATGTAGTAACTGATGCTTTGAGTAGAAGAGCACATATCGAGGGCATCGTAGCATGGCTACAGACTTGGGATATGCTCACAACACTTAGTGAGTGGCACCCCTTCGATAGTACTGCAGACGTTGTAACTGTACCTGCCAAGTATAGTGGACTATGGGATAGGATTGTGCATGGTCAGCAAACAGATCAGAAATTACAAGACTTATTCCGTCGATGCCTGAAGGAGGAGTTTGATGGATTGAGAGTCTATAAATCCATCTTTTGGAAGGGGGACCGTGTTTGTGTCCTGATGATGGTGAGCTAAGGAGAGACATCCTAGATGAGGCTCACTGTTCTAGATTATCTATCCATCCAGGAAGCACCAAGATGTATAGAGACCTCCGTCAACACTTCTGGTGGGAGGGGATGAAGAGAGATGTCGTAGAACATGTTAGTCGTTGCCTTACGTGCCAATTGGTGAAGGCAGAGCACAAACGTCCTCCTGGCTTGTTACAGTCACTTCCTATTCCGTTGTGGAAATGGGAGAGTATCTCTATGGACTTCGTGACATCCTTACCTCGTACAGTAGGTGGATATGATGCTATTTGGGTTATTGTGGACAGGTTGACTAAGTCTGCACATTTTATTCCCGTGAACATGACATGCACTCCGGTGGATCTGGCCAAATTATATATTCAACATGTTATTTACTTGCATGGGATTCCCAAGGAGGTTGTATCTGATAGGGACTCTCGTTTCACGTCACATTATTGGGGAGAATTCATGAAGGCCCTAAAAACTGAACTGTGTCTTAGTTCAGCATATCATCTGCAGACAGATGGACAATCAGAGAGGACAATTCAGACTCTTGAGGACCTGCTCAGAGCATGTGCCATTGAGTGGCAAGGATCTTGGAAGGATCACCTTCCTTTAGTGGAGTTCACTTATAACAACAGCTACCATGCTAGTATTGGGATGGCACCTTTCGAGGCATTATATGGGCGAAGATGCACTACTCCTTGTGTTGGCATGAAGTGGGTGACAAGGGTATTTATTCCACTCAAGTAATCGAGGACACAACAAGAGCCGTGGAAATGGCTAGGAAGAAATTATTGACTGCATAGAGCCGTCAGAAGTGCTATGCTGATCAGAGACGTCGTGATCTTGAATTTGATGCCGGAGATTTTGTATTCTTAAAAGTATCTCCAATGAGAGGTATTCACAGATTTGGTGTCAAAGGCAGGTTGGCACCACGGTTTGTTGGCCCTTTCGAGATTTTATCTCTTATTGGGAAGGTAGCATACCGAGTAGCACTCCCCCCTCACTTGGGCAGGCGTGCATGATGTATTCCATGTGTCAAACCTCCGGAAGTATATCCGAGACCCTCGACATGTGATCAGCTATGAGGACCTCGCGGTTGAACCGAATTTGTCTTTTCCTGAGGCACCCGTGCAGATTTTAGATCGGGCAGTCAAGAGGTTACGACGGAAAGACATCCCTTTGGTTAAGGTATTGTGGCAAAGTCAGAATGTTGAGGAGGCCACATGGGAGCCTGAGGCAGATATACGACAGAAATACCCCTATCTTTTTAAAGGTATGTTCACGAGACCCTATTCCAATCCACTTTAAGATTTTTATGGGTTTCGTTCTCTTTAAGATTTTTATGCCTGAATATACACTACATTGGAAACTTATATGTTAAATCCTACGTCTCGAGGACGAGACTTCCTTAAAGATTTTTATGATGTGAAATCCCATATTTTTCTTTTTCTTAAAATTTGGAGTATTTTTTACATCAAAAAAATTCAAATAATCACGCCATTACGCGGAGCTCGTCGAGATCTTTCCAACGAGCCCAAGAACACCCAATTCCGATATTCCTAGCTCAAGTTATCGATGTTTTAAGTATAATAGTTGGGACTCATATATGGATCCGAACCGGATCCGAATCGAGATCCAAATCCACATCTCCTTCTATAAATAGGAGATGGTAGGCTGCTCTCTCAAAGGCCTAGCCATCACCATCTTCCCCTCTCTTTGGAACACCACCACCTTGGTCGATTTTATCGTCGGAGGGCCGCCGTCGACATTCAAAGAAGGAGCTCCGATCGAAGATCCGCGACCACCATCACGTAGGAAAGCTCGAGGTCACCTTCGCACATGCATTCGTGCTGCCATCGAGAGACGGAAATATCATTTCCGTGTGAGAGGAGATCCCGAGGGAACATCCTCGGATGTAACGAAAAATACACCTCTCTTGCTGTTGGTTTCCACATTTTGTCCCCATACTCCTGAAAATCTCTATAGCCTTATATCTCTTTACACCATGGATGTTAAGTTGTAATAAAATTCCATCCCTCGTGGTTGTTGGTTTGATGCAATTCTGGATCCATATTTTGAAAACACGTTAAGAGTCTTTGTATATCATAAATCTTAAAGTATAACGATCTCTCACCCCTCGTCCCTATTAGTTTCATTCAATTTTACCTCTCCTTGGATATTACGTTGGTTGTCATAATATCTTGTTACCCTGCTAAATTTGTTTCAGGATCTAGAATTCACATTCTACCGGGATTGATTATTTTGGATAAAACTATACCACACGACTTGGTAAATATTTCCAGCTATGTTTTGTACTATCTTGGATCTAAGAGTTGCATCTTCTATAACCGCCAATAGGTACTATTTTCGGGTTGACATGGAGGTTATGATTTGAAAACTAATGCAATCTTGCCAAAATTATGAGACCATACGTATGTGGAGTGTAAATTGGATTAATGGCCATGACGTTTCATTGTTTTTAATACAATTCGTTAGGGATGTGCTGAATATGAAACGGCAGGTCATGCAATAACGTTAAGGGAATTTGTAATGAGAGTCCTCCAAAAAGAAAATCGTAATTATTATATTGTAGATAATAATGAATCTACATGGAACATGTGTAGTCAAATTTTGACGGTTCCATACCGTAGTCCTACGATTTTGAACAACCTAAATAATGTCTCATCAAATCCGTAAGTTTCCTTCATGATCTTTTTATCTAATTTCTATAGGTCTGTAAGTCCTCTCATTTCAAAATATCAGTATGAGATATATCTTAATGATATGGACTACGCATGAAATTAATGCATGATACTACAAGTCGAAACTTGTTACTTTAACAGTGTTATGATTTAATGTTGATAGGCACTATCGAACAGGAAGAATAACTCGTAAGGATCAAATCGACATAGGTGGATTAGTTTAATATCCAGTACTATTAACCTCGTATTCCTTACCTGTAACATCCGTTAGGCACATGCTATATACATAGATCTTAAAGATTTATTTTCATCTTATTTCTGCGTACTTGCTCATCCCAAATATATTTTTGTTAGAGAATTGGTGTAGATATTGGAACAACATTCAAATTATATAATTAGTCATATGTATTATGTTGCAACATGATTTTCCATGGTCAACCACAACCACTCATAAACAATATAATACATCTACTTCGAGGACAGATATTTATGAGTATCAACCCATTTATGCTAGACCAAAAAGGAAGGTAAAAATAAAATAGTTAAGTCTATTGATGTAAATTGATGATCAATGATAGTACGATTAAGCATATGACTACTATGATGTTCTCAGGGTAGTTTCTTTGTGAATAGGTTCGATAGTGCTTGAATATTTCATCCTTCTCAACGGATTCGTAGCATAATCTAAAATAATAATTTTATCATCCTATGGAGAAGATATTATTTTACAATGATCGGATAAATGAAATTAGGTACCATAAGGGATTTGGAACGCACCTTTGGATCTCCGGTAGATGCCTTGAAGGTCATGACCCTAACGGACGAGTTGGGTGACGCGTTGCACCTAGCAGCCCGGTTGCATCCGGAGTCGCTCGACGGAGTAGGCAGGTAGCACGGTTGGCGTTCTTGATTTCGCACTTATACACAATATTAAGACTCGGAGTAGAAATTGATGTGGCCGCATCTGATTTTACATCGAGTATTATTATTGTGAAAGGTGTTCCGGGATATGGTTTGAAGTTGGAGAATTTGAGGCTTAGACCTTTTCCTGTTCTAGTTGGACAGAGATACTCGAAGGTTTATCCAAGATGACAAACAAGATCCCGCGTAGCGGAGGCCTGCGAGTCGCGTACATGCGTGTGCTAAAATAATACCAGAAATGATAAATGACCAGATGTCGGAAATTTTATACCGTTTAGACTCTAACCATCTTGTAGAAATATCAAGAATATTATGGTAGTACTCAATGATTATTTTTATAAATAAATAGAATCAATGTCATCGAATGAGAATTAGAATGACTTGGTGTTCTTTCTAATTTTTTTATAATACATGCATATGCCATTAAATAAAGTTGAGTATGCATTCTTTTCTTACCCCTATATTAGTCATTATAGCGTTGTCTCGTTACTGGGCAATTGCTCATAACGTTACCCTCATGTGAACACAACAGGTGTACCTGAGCAGCACCGCCACAGTAGCGGTCTTTGAGGAGATCGGACCTTTTACGTCATACTTGCACCAAGCAGGGTGCGTTCTACTTAGAGTAACTTATTTACTTCTGCATTATTTATGTTATTGTTGAGAGGTATATAATGAGATATTGGAGAGCTTCTTCTACAGGTTTATAGTTATGTGATGTATCTCATTATATGGACATGGACTTGATGATCATTATCAATAAGAATGGATGTTGCATTTTCTTTCCATTTTATACTATTCTCCTGTTGTTATTTATATTTCAAATGTTGATCTATTGTGCATAAGATGGTTTGCTGAGTATCATAGTTTTTGGGCGTATTTGGACCGTAGGTCCGACACTCCCGTCCCGTCGGTTTCGGTAGCTGGAGGGGTGGGGTGTCACATAGGGGGCTCCAGGTACCCCAGTGAAAAGCCAAAATGAGCCCCCAGGCTCTTCTGTTGTTCCTGGACCTGCAAAAACGGTGAGAGGGTTGAGGGCAAAGTGCCTCGACCCCGCAGCGGAATGGAAAGGGTGGATAATCGGCGAGATGGAGGCTTGTCGATGCAACTCCGACGAGGGGGTCGTTTATGTGAATCGATGGACGAAACGTGAAGATGAAGGTGGGATTGAGATCCTACGTCTACGGGAAATAAGAAAAACACAAAAGAAATGAATAACAGGGGACACTCGAAGGTGAAGATCACCTGAGGTGAAACCTCAACGTCGGTGGTCGGCGGAGGTAGGTGGAGCCGACTCGACTCTTCCTCGATCAAGCTGACGCCCTCAAGACGGAGTTGTCACCTCCTTCTCACAAAAGAGGACGAAAAGCGAAGAGGAACTGGCCCAAAAGGGGTTCAAATCTTCCATGGAAAGTCGGGGGTGTATATGAATGGTTTGACAAAGTGGCTCTAGCGCTCCAAAGATCAAGGGATATCGATCAAATCGACAGTCCACAGCCCAAGGAGAAGCTTGGGCGTGTAAGACCAATATACGAGGAACAAAAGTCAAGAAACCTTGTTACGAAATGGTGAAAGATGGAGGCTCGAAAAATCCGAGAAGTCGGGTCAAAACCCGTTCTGACACAAAGCCAGACCTCAGTCAGAGAGTTGACCGAGGTCAACCAAGGAAGGAACCTGGTTGGTCCACGTGGACCAACCAGAAAAATCCTTGGAAAAAAGATTCATAAATTCATTTTAAAATAGCAAATGATTTTATTATTTTTAGGTTATTGAATAAAAAATATTTATTATTTTATAAAGTATTTTATTACGATTTTTATTTATTTTTTAGAGGTTTTAAAAACACAAGTTCCCTTTTAAGGGCTATATAGGTGTATGTATCTATATATTTTAGGGATTTTTACCCGACAGACCCTATAAACTTTGCCAATCACCTTCACGACCTTTGAAACTACCTAATTCCCCCCTCGACCCCGTAAACTTGCCAACTCTTACCCGATGAACCATCCGGGTAATATGTTTTAAGCCCGTGGGAGTTCTTTGGGTAACTTACAGGGTCAATGGGGGTAATTACATTGTGCAAAAGGTCATAGAGGCATTTTAAAACGTTTATAGGGTCTGGTGGGTAATAATCCCTCTATTTTAATATTTTATTTTTATTTTATATATTTAATTTTATTATTTTGTTTAGTATTTTATAAATTTATAACTTATTTTTATGAACTTAAATATATTTTTATTTTTTTTCTGAAGTATTTTGTACAATTAATAAATAGATGTATTAAGTATATAGGTATATGTACAGGTATTGTACCTATGTGTGTTTTGTACAAGTATTTTATTTTTATGTTTTCTTTAGGTTTTTATTCATGTTTTAATACATACATATATTATAAATAATATTTACAAAATTATAAAAATATAAAATTACAAAATAAAGAATAATAAATAAAATGACTATTTTAATCAGTATAGCTATACAATAGGGGTCCAAAACCTAACTTTCAAATCGTAACTCAGAAAAAAAATGAAACCACCTTCATTAAATAGCTTATTGAAAAGGATTTAATGGAGCTGCCCCCTGGGGGCAGCCAACATGGCTGCCTCGCTCCCTTATTTTGGCATTTTTTTTATTTTTTTGAAAAATATCGCCATGTATATTCATCCCTATATCCCTCCTATAAGTCATTCGAATTTCGTCAGAAACAGAGACTCCTACGGCCTCCATGGAGATGGTGTCGATTTAAAAAATCATGTTACTGCTAAAAAATGATTGTCTGGATGGAAGCCGTAGGAGTCTCTGTTTCTGACAAAATTCGAATGACATATAGGAGGGATATAGGGATGAATATACATGGCGATATTTTTTGAAAAAATAAAAAAAACATCGAAAATGGCGTGGGGGAAGCCATGTTGGTTGCCCCAAGGGGGTAGCCCCATTAACCTCTATTGAAAATTATATACAATTAAAGGTGATTTTGATTCATTTCGAGTTTTTATTTGATAGATACAGGTCTGGAAAGTTGGAATTATGGAATCTTATTCAAATCATAACTTTTTATCTGTACATTATTTTTGTGTGAAATCAATTTTGTATTTTTCTATATTTAATTATCTACAACTTTCATGTACAAGGTTTCTTTATTTGAAGTATAAAAGGTGGGACTTAAAGTAGATCCCAAAATGAGTAAAGAATGAATTAAATAAAGGGATTTTTATTGGGTTCTGGCCCTTATCTCCCCCTACTTTATTCCTTATCGACCTATTCATCTAGATGCCTAGGTCTCGAGGTTTCGGGTCATAAAATATTTACAATATTTTATTCTTTTTATTTCCTCTTCTTTATTCTATTATTTTGGCTTTAAAAATAGTATTTTATACAATATTTATACACACATGCACGAATGCTAAAATGCAGGAATTAAGGGTATTTACACGCATTTACTAGGGTTTTTAGGCCAAAATGATAGAAAAAAGATGATGAAATGTGGATTCATCATCTCCCTATACTTGCCTTTGTTAGTCCCTATCAAACATTTGTACAATAAGTGCAGAAAAAGAAAAATAAAGAAAAGAAAAAGAAGAAGTTTGGATTAAGTTTAATTATCAAACTTGTCTTCACAAAATCAAAGTTTGGAGCTTAAGTCGGACCTTTGAAATTTTAGTGCGGGCGGAACCTTAAAGGGAATCGGATTTGAAATCCAACAGCCTTCGAGAATCCTTATACTCTGTTCAAGTCTCCTCAATAGCCAGGTCAGAAATATTTCAACTCATACGCAAACCCTTACGACTATGAATCTGACTTGCACAGTGTAAGTGATGGTGGCTCTCCCCAACTAGAATGACAAAAAGACTGACTTCTCCAGCATGACAACCTAATGATTCCCTAATCCAATAACTCCTTCCTCGAGGAGCAGGGTATTCCCTTCTAAGTTCAAGTAGCAACCGGCTCAAGAGGAGGGGTGAGGAGAAGAATGGACGGTAGCCAGTGTAGCTACCTATCCTAAGATGCAAGACCAGTGTAGTCAAGTCATCTAGCTGCAGGCTCACATGATATGACTTTGAAACTCAAGCTTGCTTATTGACTATACAACATATGTACACTCCAGCAGGCATTTTATTTTTGTACAGGCATGTCCACTTTTTGGGATTTTTTTTGAAATACTATATACATCAGCATTTACATAAGGAGTTTTTCCTCTTGAGCCAATAGACTATCCCTCTTTTGAAGCTTTATTGCAACCCACACTCTTCTGTTTTTAGAATTCCTTATCACTGGACGGGTTGGGGTGCGCTTCCCTTCCTAGAGGAGGACAAATGTTTCCACTTGTGTGTGTCTCATACCGGCAAATCCAATCCCCTCATCACTCCCATTGAGTAGAGCCAAGTGAAAGGTGCAGGAGTCCAAGTTAGATTTTTCCTTACAAACAATGAATGGTTTCTCTCCACCAAACACAGGTTGATTTTTGTCAGTTTTATTTACAGTCACCTTGATTAGGAGTCCCGCTTTTAAATTGAGGTAATCATTGAAATTATGTGAGCAAAAAAATTCACGCCTAATGAACAGTCCCAATTCCTTTAAATCCTAAGTTGTAAAACTTGAGAAAGGAGGATCGGAAAAGCCAATGCAAACGTAAATCAATGATGCATGCTTAAGAGAAAGACTTATAGTGAATCCTCGCGTTCTTCATGCGGGATGCAGCACAAGGAATTAAAATTTACATTAGATGATATGTATAAATGAAAAACGCACTAAGCAGATAGTTCTATTAGCGAGAAGAATTGATTTCAATTTTTGGCTAATGTTTAACGATCTATAATGTGTATAGTTAGTGAATGTGTGGCCTAAGAATTACAAGCACAATCAATGGTAGACAAGCAAGCGTATATGTGCCTAAGTCCTACGCCACTCAAGTCGGGTCTCAACCACACAGAAGGGGTTGAAACAGACCCGACACCACAGAAAAGTTCAATCCAAATTATTACAAGGATTCAGAGAGAGGGACCCTGAGAATACTGTAGAAAATTAAACCTGGACTAAGCTCTCTCTCACAAAATAAAATAAAATAAAAATCAATCTTCTTCGCAGGTTCTTGATTTATATCCAAAATTAGCTCCAAGTAATCTACGAAGAAAGAAAGTGACGTTAGTATCAGAAGAAAAAAATGCAAAAGGGAAAATGCAAAAGGAAAAAAATGACACAAAAATTAATTACAAAAAATAATTTAAAACCCTAAAAATTTGTCATTCCCCAGCAATGGCGCCATTTGATGAACATCAAATTTGCCTCTTTAATAGTTAGGAATTGTCATAGTATAGGAGGCAAATTCAGTTCGACAAAAACCACACACGTTTGAATGTTGTGGAATATTTTTACTTGGAAAGTCTACCAAGGTAGAACACAGAGAACGATGATTCTTAGTTATGTGGTCTTAAATCAAATTAAATAATTAACTAATTGTTAATATAATTTTTGTGTCCGAAAATAAAGAGAAAATATGATGATGCAGATGCGAAGAAATAGACAGGGAGAATGAAGCACCGGATCTATGATTTATGAAGTTCAATCCTCAAATAAATTTATCAATTAATCCTTAAATACTATCACAGATCGAATAATTTCAAGAAATATTTATCAAGATAAGAGCCAAGCTGTGGGGTATAAGATCAATCACCAGCTAAATAACCCTGCAACTAAAGAGATCAACAATAATTTTCAAGGAGATCTGAACCCTAATTTTTCCTGTGATTTAATCCTCAAAGAGTGATCGAAAATAACAAGGAAATAACTCAATTATTTATCCTTGAACATGCCCCTGCAATAGATCAAT
Source organism: Ottelia alismoides (assembly GCA_037367405.1). Taxonomy (NCBI): domain Eukaryota; kingdom Viridiplantae; phylum Streptophyta; class Magnoliopsida; order Alismatales; family Hydrocharitaceae; genus Ottelia; species Ottelia alismoides. Next base: position 1,285,536 of record JAZKJV010002677.1, read on the forward strand.
TTTTCCTCAAATTAATCAATACAAAATGTCAAACAGAGCCTGCACAAGATCAAATAAACCCTCAAATAATAATTAACAATAAACAACCTTAGATCTGTTCACAAGCTATGCTAAATGGTAGAGCATGAAAATAGCTTCAAAATGACATATTGTATGCAAAAAACGGACTTCGTATGGAAAAGATATGATGAAATGAAATTTCAAGGACTAAAATGTAATTAAAATAAAGTTTTTCTTCAAATAAGTCCCTAGAGGGCTTATCTGTAATTTTGCAAAATCGGGAGGGCCCTTTTGTAATTTACCCCAGGCGAGGGTATATCTGTAATATCTGGAAATCACAGGGGCTTCGGTGCAATTTTCCACCGTGCTCGGATGGCGAGGCTGAGGCTCGGGAATCCCGAGTCGGAGGCTCGGGCGGTGAGGCTCAAACTTGAAGCCGGACCTAAGGCTCAGATGCCGAACCAGAGGCTCGGGCACTGGACCAGAGGTTCGGACAGGCCAAGCCTGTGGTATGGGGGCGGCGGAGTTCTTCCACATGGCGGTACAGTAGCCATTGGATTAAGGGCCACCGCCCGATCCAACGACGACTGTACGTCACGATGGCGGGCAGAGCTCAATCGGAGCGGGGACGGCAGGGCCTTGCGCGATGGCAACGTGGAGCTCGGCCGGAGCGGGGATGGCGGGGCCTTGCGCGATAGCGGGGCGAAGCTCGACCTCCGCTGTGGCCGAGCGATAGCGACGGCGAGGCCTTGCGTGATAGCAAGGCGGAGCTCGGCCAGAGCGGGGACGGCGGGGGCGGTGGAGTTGCGCTCCTGCGGAGGAGGTCTCAGCGGAATTGCATGAGGAAGATGGCGACGAGGGCTCGGCCGACACGCGGCCGAGCAGCTGGAGTAGAGGCGGTGGGCGAGCCTGGGATGGAGTACGGCCAAGTGCGACGGAGGACACGTGCGGTCTGTAATGGGTTCTTGGCTTGATGAAGATGGAATCGCCTGAGGACGGAGGAGCAGAGATCTCTTCCTGGTTCTTGCTTCAACCTTGGCGGCGAACCAAGGGAAGCTCGCTGATTTGGAGGAACAGAGAACAGAAGCCTCTGGATCGCACCGCAACCATCGTCGAGCTGCTATCACCTGCTCTCTGGGAAGAAGGGCGGATGGCGGTGGAAGGCCGGTGAGGGGGGGCTTTATAGGAGGAGGGTGGCGGCGGTTACGAGAGGGGGAGGTGGATGGCTGGGCATGGTGGTAACGGCCGTTGAGGGCGGCGACGTTACGTGTGTGAGGAAGTGATGGCGTTACGTGTGGCAAAGGAGGAACGGCTGGAGGAAGGGGAAGGTGGGTCACGTCCTGGGCACGTGACCCAGGGGCAGTTGGAGAGAGAACAAGGGGTCCCAGGGGCTGCCACGTGGCACCCCAAAAAAATTTCAAAATTTCAGATGAAAAAAATAAAAAAGAAATAAGAGGATATCTCGAATCGAAAAATTTCCTTCACAAAAGTTGTTCGTCTCGACGAGATCTACAGCTTTCATGAAGGACCCGGGAGAAAAGGAGGTCACCTAGATGAGGTGGTATTTTTGGTGGTTCTCCACGTGTATAGAAAACCGGATTTTTGGGGTTTTGTAATTTTTTAGTGGTTTTAGAGAGGATAAAAATTATAGAAAAAATACGATAAAATACAAGGAAATTAATTACACACTAATCTGATTTTTTTGAATTTTTAATAAATAAGAAAATAGGATAATAAAATAAAAGTAAGAAACACACAATTTTTGTACAGACTCACAACGGACACTTGGACTCAGTAAGTTTCTTTGATTTTAGTTTTAATCTAGATTTGGATTATTATGTTACTTAATAAAACTTTCATCAAAGAATACAAATGAAGAAGAATTAAAATTAAAAGGGTTAATTATGTACATAAAAACTTAGGTCAAAAATAGCAAAAAGTCAAAATGCGCAAAAGAGGCCCAAAACCCAACTTTCACATATGAGCTCTGAATTTTACGAAATTGGTCTTGATTTGAATATATTTGAAAATGGAGTACTTTAAAAGTGAGTAGACCAAAATCGGGCACTGTATGAGAGAGATATGCTCATTTTAGTCTGTCAGATGTGAAATTAGACTTTGGGATTATCTGACACTTATTGGAGTTAGTATCTTTTTGTATTTTTTATTTATTCTTGTTAGTAATATCTACACAATGGATGTGGTTTGGGGTCAATCGAAGTTAGGAAGAATTAATTAAAAATATGAGAAGTTAGCGGCTTTTTGGGCTAATTTACACTTGGGATTTTTAATGCAATTATGCATGATGAAATGCAAATATTATTCACACATGTATGAATGCTAATAATGCTCTATTAATGATTAAATGCAT